>CM065590.1:224614445-225814445 GCA_033119425.1 Bufotes viridis
GGAGATAGAGGCAAACACTGCCCCCCCTCCTCATGGCCTTGCATAGACAGAAAGTTGAAACAGCAGAGAAGAGAGAGAGAGAGGGAGAGAGGGGCCCCCTGAGATAAGAGAAGACTAAGAAGAAGTTTGTTACAAGTCAAAAAGAAAAGTTTAACCCGTTAGGGTCCAAAAGATACAAACATAGAATAAAATTCACACATCTCTAACACCACTCACAGAAATGTAACTTTTCAGATGCTGTGGTCAATTGCAAGGAGACAAGATCACAGGAGCTATTTGCTTACTATGGCAGCCAGAAGCCTTGCGAAGGCTTGTGAAATTCAAATTACCCCACTAAGGCTTGTTTCACATTTACAGTTAACAGATCTGGCAGGCTGTTCCAGCCGGGTACAGCCTGCTGTATCCGTGAATACTGAGCGCTTCCATGCGCTGCCGAGATACCGTCAGGCCCTATTCACTATAATGGGGACTAGCGGAAATTTGCCCGCTACCTGGCAAATATGCTGAGAAGTGGCCGTGCAAAAACTGCAGTATGCAGCGTTTTTTTGTCCAGCCGCTCCTCGGCATATTTGCCAGGTTGTGGCCGGACCTCCACCATTATATCTGTTTATCGAAAGTGTGGAACAGGCCTTACTCCAAAATATCTTTATCACCACATCCAAAATGGTAGGAATTATTGAAATATAAGAGGAACAGAAAAAATGGGCTGAATCTTTTTCTGTTGTTGCTGTTGCTTTGCCCCTCCGCTAAAAAATGTATAAAAAGTGATCAAAAAGTCATACATTCTCCACAATTTTGTCATTTTTACCACACAATCAATGCTGTAAAAACTAAACCTGCATAACCATGGTGCTATTACTTTTCTTTTTTTTTTTCAGTTCCACCTCATTAATAATTTTTAATATCTTCCCAATATATTATATAAAATATTATTTATTAAATGGTGGCAAAAAATGTCCAACTTTCCCCGCTACAAAAAACAAGCTCTATTTTTATAAATAATATTTATTAATTATCCACAGGTGATAAATGTATGATCCCTGGGGGTCTGACAGCTGATCACAAAAAACGGGGGTCCCTGCATCCCCTACGTGAATGTAACCATAGTGCGCATGTGTAACTACCACTTGAATCACTGGTATGAGACTGCTGAGTACACAGTGGTCCCACATGTGCACTACAGTTCCGTTCACATATGGGATGTGGAGACCCCTGTTCTTGTAAGGGTAATTGGCAAGGGTCCAAGTGGTTGGAGCCCCAGCAATTACGCACCAATCATCTATCCCATGGCACGCGTTCTAGTGTAGTCATGGTTATATTATTTTAGCAGTCTTAAAGAACTTGATAATTATTTTCAGAGATTCTTTCTGTAGGCAGTGCATAAAATGACAACATTCCAGTCTTGAAATTATTCTTGCTGAAAACTGTCGCTGAGCATGACAAAGAAGCGATATCTAATTAGTCTACATTTTGCAAAGAATGATTGCCTGTCATCTTGTTAAGCCATTTTTCTGAAAACACATTTCCCAAGGCTTCAAACCATACTTCAGGTATACTCATGTGGATCCTTAATAATATACATTTTCTGAAAAGCTCTTTTGCTACTTATTGTTCTACAAAGAAATGTATTTCATACACTTGTGGCTTTCAGTGCATAACATTAAAGTACACATATAAAAGGTTTTCCAGGTCATGTATTGTACAATATAGTGCACTTTTCGGGAACATGGATTAAATAACTCAGACATTGGAATCTGGCACGTCAGCTTTATTGCACAAGCTGGGGGTTACAGAAAATTTCAATATTAATACCATCAACAAACCAAAGATTATACTTTTTTTTAGATCTCAGTTATTTTCATTTTTGCTTAGAGCAATAATTTATTCATTATTCCACTCAACAGGGATTACAGCTGAGTAAAACTTTCCCTCTGTTGTCATGGAGCTGAAGACAGCATTTGAAACTGTGAAGTGGGATTCACTAAATATTAGTA
Source organism: Bufotes viridis (assembly GCA_033119425.1). Classification (NCBI taxonomy): domain Eukaryota; kingdom Metazoa; phylum Chordata; class Amphibia; order Anura; family Bufonidae; genus Bufotes; species Bufotes viridis. The sequence continues at coordinate 224,616,440 of CM065590.1, forward strand.
TCTGTAGCAACACTCGGAGGAGATATTTTCAAGCATTTAATTATATGTACTACTGCCTACTGATTTTAATAGCAATTAGACACAAGGGGAAGGGAAATAAAATTTGTGGTAAACAACTGTTATAATAAATAAAGTCCATTACTTCATCTACCTTGTCTTAAAATTCAAGACCACTTGGCTGCAATATAAATATATCAGTTTGATGATATATCAGAGTACATCCAGACAGGACATAAGTATTAAATTCCGAGCCATGTTATTGCTGTAAAGTCCATGGCAAAACTTGCATAAGGGTGAAATCCATGGTGAAAATCCGCAGAAAGAACTGGCATGCTGCGGATGTAAAATCCCGACCAGATTTCCATTTTCGCAGATTTTTTTTCCATAGTGTGTGATGAGACCTGTTAATATCTCATCCACTTTGCTGCTACTGTAATGAGATGATGAAATCATTGTCTGGGATAATGATCAATGTTCTGTCAGCTCTAAAATAATTGAAGACATCACGTTGAAGTAAGATCTCTATGTTTGTGAAAAAGTGGACAAGCAGCAAAAAGTAGTTTATGAAAGCTAGTAAAGATTCACTAGAAGGAATGCAGAAATGTCCCATGAAGCAACAGGTGGGGTCCAAGCAACACTAACAGATATGGACTGTGTGTACAGTGTGCGGAGTGCAGGAGTTTATTGATATGTATAGTATGTATTATGTTAAAGGAGTTGTGCAGTGCATAGATATTGATGACCTATCCTGAGGGTAGGTCATTAATATCAGATCTGTGGGGATCCAATTCCAGGCACCCTCACTGATCACCTTTTGGTCTTGTTGCTTCCACTTCAAAATTACCTGTGCGTCATCTCCTTTGCAGAGGCAGTGCAGTGTAATTAATTACGAATGATCATCCCATTCACGTAAATGCCACAAGCAGTTCTAATTACACTGCACTGCTGCTACAAATGAGACAGCTCACAGGTAGTGTTGAGCGAACTTGCAATTTGCAAGTTCGGCGTTCAGGTTATCTAAGAATTCCGTAATGGATTGCATTACCACGGACCATAACGGAATTCTATGACGGCATGCACCACGGAATCCTATAAAGAGGGATTCCGTATTGCATTCCGTGATAATAGATGTCTTTGGCCAGCATAGACTTCTATTATGACAGAATGCAATACAGAATGCCTCCTATAGGCGTCATAGAAGTCCATTACCGTCTGTGATAAAGGAATCCATTAAGGAATTCTTAGATAACCCGAACCTTGTAAGCCGAACTTGCAAATCGGGTTCCCCCCTTTAAACAGCTGATCGGCGGGGGTGCCAGGAGTTGGATCCTCACCGATCTGATATTGACCTATCCTGAGGATACCTCATTAAAATCTCGGCGCTGCACAACCCCTTTAACAGTTTGGTTAGAAAATAATAGCAGGACCAAGATACAACAAACTTATGTTGAATTAGCAAATTGAGGAGTGATATTATCTACAATGTTTTCTGAATGTAAGACACTATGGAAACTGTAACCATAAACAGGGCACAAAACATGTTTAGATAAAGTACAGCGTCATGTAAAAAATGAAAGAATAGCAGTGAATATAACAAAGATAAGTAACGTTTAACGGAGAAAAACAGGGATGTATATTCCTGCAATCTGCCATGATGTTCGGTGGGCCTCCAATCAGGACACAGACTAAAATACAATCCTTCTGATTCAGAGAATTGAGCGTCATTATTTGAGGGCAGCTCCCTATTTTCTAGCTTGCACTAATCATAGATATAAGGGCAGGAAAAAAGGCCCCTTTACATGGCCCGATGTAACAAGCGATTGTCGGGAAGGAAGCAGTCCTTCCAAACATTCGCTTGCTCATCAATGGAGGAAACCCCTGCAGTTACACAATATGGGAAGGAATGATTGCTAATGCCAATGCTTGTCAAATCATTGTTTACTGGCAGCAAAGGCTCATTAGTGATAATCTGCCCAAACATCAGCCAGTGTAAGGGGCCCTTTAACCTTCTAGGATATTAACATGTATCTTCCATGTCAGAAATAACAGTCATATGATGCACTGAGAAGTTATGAGGCTAAAGATTAAAAAACATGGCAATCACAAAAAAAAACAAATGCATTTAAAAAACAATTTTATTTGATCAAAGTCATGAAAACATACAATGGAAAAAAAGATAACAGAACGCACACCAAGTGTGATATCACCAGAGCAATAAAAACTGTTTGTAAATTTGTCACCTATTGTGCTTACATTTTTTAGGGAATTATCCTTTAAGGAACTGAAAACCAAGTCCTTTCCTGGATCCTATCACCATAGTTTCAGTATAGTCAGTATGGTCAAGGAAGATGGACCAGTGCTATTCCAAAATCGAGGAGAATCCACAAAAGATACTAACAAAAGTTGTATAAATTGAATGCTGCCATACTGTATATTCACCTAAAAACAAAGCCTAAAAGTATATGGATCTTGACAAAAACACAACCTCGGATAGCTATGTATATCCAAGAATTTACTACTCAGATGCCTGGGGTTTTGACTCCTAGCACTTAAATGGGAGCAGTGCTACAGTAATCTGGCATAGTAGAGCATACTTAGCAGTCAGGGGCGTAACTAGAGTTCTATGGGCCCCAGGGCAAACTTTGAATTGGCCCGCCCCCCCCACCCCCCGGCCCAACCTCCAAATACTTCTCCAAGGCATAGTGCCTGCAGCCTATCAGAGGAATAAGTAAGGGAGATGCCGCACACTCTGCGACTGCGATCGTTACGGGACTTAGGGGCCCGGTCGCAATTGCGACCGCTGCGACTCCTATAGCTACGCCACTGTATGCAGTGTAGTTCCGGTGCCTGGATCTGTTACAGCAGCTCCTGAAAGCAGCAGTGCCAGGAGTTTGGCCCATGTTGATCTAATAATGATAAACTATCCTAAGCATAGATCATCAATAGTAAAGTTCAAGAAAACCCCTTTAAGCATTACATAGTATTAAAGATACCGTATTTCAGTTGTGAGAAGGTATTGCTAGGTGTCCTATTGCTGGGATTCCAACCAATCACAGGAATGGAGAACCTATACCCCTTTAGGGCTCCCTGAAAAGAATGGAGCAGCAGGTCAGGTATGCGCACTGCCTCTCCTGCTGCTCCATTCCTCTCTTGGCAATTTTCGGAACTTCCACAGAGATGAATGGAGCAGCAGGAGTAGCAGTGCTCATGCCTGACCTGCCGCTCCATTCATTCCAGTGTCCCCAAGGAGTCATTGTAATGATCAGTGGAGGTCCCAGCATTAGGACCCCCACTGATCTAATAGTTTTCCCTTATCCTGAATGAATGATGTAATAAACCACGCCACTCTTACACCTGAAGAAGTGAATAGGGGAGTGGCTACAGCTCTGAATAGAAAAAACACTGGACTCATATCAACTACTGGACTCAAATCTGCTCATTAGCATATGGATTAAAAGTACTTTTTCTCCACAATAAACAGATCACCAAGTGAAAGGTATCATCATATTCAGCAGAGTGAGCCCTACAAGGCAGCATGCCTTGTTTATCAGTGAATTTCCTGGTGACTGGTTCCCTTTAAGTCCTTAAGGCTTTAAGGGGAATCAGTCTGGGTGGCTAATTTTTAAGTCAGTGGAGCACTGTCGGAACGGCAGTGGCAGGTGCTTAGGAAAGTGAGTATAAGCCAGTTTACTGTATTTATTTACTGCAATAGGATCCCTATGGTATTATTATTTTTTTGGAATACCCCTTTAAGCAGGTAACAGACTCCCTTAAGCTTATTTACTCTTAACATTGTCAAAGTTAATGTTTAAAACGAGCCATTTTTTTAAGCTATAATCTTTCCCCTGGTAGAATTTGGGATCTCTATACATTTGACATTATTTGATACAATAAAAGGCACTGAATTGTGTGAGAGGTGTCTGTCCAACCATGATTAAAATGTTGATTATTTTTATCATTATTACACAATGCAATACAATTTTGTACAGCTGCATCCCATAAAATCGTGGACGCTCTCCAGTCTGCTTCCCTCTTACTTGTTTGTTTAGTGAAATGAGTTTGTGACAGTATCCAAAGCTTCCTGGCATGCCATTATGCCAGTACAGACAGTAACATGATGTACTGAAATAATAAGATTATTTAGTATACGGTCAGTGCATGTGGTGTCAGATATAATATATTCTAGCTAGGCTGTACAGGAAAAGATTAGATAGACTTTTAAGATAGTATACATTTATACAGGCATAGTGATTGATCAAGATTGGCATATCCTACGGCAGTCTTGCTCCGCTGTGAACTGGAGAGATTTATGACTATTTTATGCCTCTTAATAAATAAGCCGCATCTTTGGCCCTCCTTGCACCGAAAAGTCATATCTATACCAGCTAGCAGCATAAATTCTGGCATAAATTATAGTATATTTGTCACCCACCCACTTAAGTCCAGCCTTTCCCACTATGCCCTGCTTCTTGCCCCTTTTGAAAAGTTGCAAACTATGGTGCAAATACACTTGTCAGCAGTGAAATTGCAAAAGCAAGAAGGAAAAGTCATGGAACGATAGAAATCACAGGATTACTAGACATGTTAATGGTATGCATATGATAAAAAATGGAACAAAATATTCAAAATATCATCATTTATTCAATATCAAGGTATATCAATGAGGTTATTAATGGTTGTCTGAAGAACGTTCTATCATGCTGAATGCACATGGGCAGGCAAATCATCAAGATCCATCGCTGGCAGTTTCCTTTGCAATCTCAGACCCAGATGAGCTCAATGGGAGACATTGCAGGCCATGGTAGTACATTTAGGCTATGTAGCCTGCTCACAGTTGCACAAGCAACATTTGGCCTGATGTTGTCCTGATGAAAAATGGCTCCTGGGACACTTTGGAGAAATAGCTGTACCACTGGTTCCACAACCAAATCAATGTAACACCAAGCTGTTAGGCTAGTTTCAGATTAGTGCTAGGAAGCTTGTAGGTCTACGTCCAGCCCCATTCATTATAATGGGGACTGGCAGGGTTCCGGACGCATTCTTGCATATATGCCGAAAACACTGTGCGAAATAGTCTGCCAGCTCTCTAGCGCTAGTCTGAAACTAGCCTTAGTGTACTTGCTGTTAGCCCCTATACCCTTGACAAAGCTGCTGGTACGGCAAAACATATTGGGGGGCCGTGTAGACAATCATTTTAGGAGCTGGTAGGAAGCAGTGTATTTTAGCGTAGGGAAGCTCTGGCAAGTGGACTGCAGCAACAAAAGACTCTACTAGAGCAAGCAGTGAATTATAGGCTTGTATAAGTGAAATGCTGCAATACCAATTGAAATATCACAGTGACTTCAGTACTGTGAAATATATTCACTATTCTATGAATAACGTTAGAGCAGGGGTGCACAACCTTTTTTGGTCTGGGGGTCACATTGTCACATCGCTCTATTTCAAGAGGCCGCAAATTAATTAGTGCTCGTCATTCCTCCCTAATTCACTTCTATTGATTATTGGTAGCACATGGTGTCACAAACTCCTTTACTCCAAACCATATAAACATATCCTAAACTTTGGACTCAATAAATACTCCAACTCTCATCATATTTAATATTCATTATTTAATTGGATAAGTTAAGACCACGGTGTTATATATGTTACTTAAAAATAATAATAATAAAACTGATTCAAACTATAATATTATTACCAATAACCAAATAACACATAGTCCACTCAATGAGTGACTATTCCCCCATACTATACACCGTGACAGTCTAAGAATTAGGGAGGGAGGTTGGGTGTCTCGTCGCTGCTGCTCACCAACTGATCAGCTAACTGTCATTTCACTCTTTTCAGGGTACTCACGTGTCAGCCAGCTCGGACCCCTCCAATCAGAAGATGGATTTCCAGCACAGACGCCACAAACTGCACCATATGGCATCTGTTACCAGGTAAGATTAGTAATTATATCCACAATTAGACATGCAATTTAATAGGTGTCATGACACCATGTTACGACTTAATTGCATTCGCAATAAGGTTTGATCATGGTGTTACAAACTCCTTTACTCCAAACCATATAAACCTATCCTAAACTTTGGACTTAAATACTCCAACTCTCATTATATTTTATATTCTTTATTTAATTGGATAAGTTAAGGCCACAGTGTTATATATGTTACTTAATAATAATAATAAAACCGATTCAAACTATAATATTATTACCAATAACCAAATACCACATAGTCCACTCAATGAGTGAATATTCCCCCTAGCGCCATGAGCAAAGCTAATGGCAAAAACCACCATGGCCCTTTTCAATTAAATTCTGAAAAACAATGTTTAAAATATCTAGACCTATGTCGGATAAAGATCTCTTATTTATGTCATACAAACCTTCCACAAATCCCTCTAGTTCCTGATGTCTGTAAGATAATTTTTTTTCACAAACATGAATTTTTCCATATCCTTATTTACCCGCTTCCTTATTTTTTCCATGAAAGTTAACTGTTTAGAATTCCATTCACATTTCGGGATGATATCTGACAATGCTAGTTTGGACTGTGGAAACAGAAACTGTAATTCATACATAGTGTTTTTAAATTCCTTTAAGAACAAATGGGTGCTTATTTTACCTGTGTCATCAGAACCTATGTGAAATATTATTAAGTTTGGTTCTCGCCATATACGAGAAAGATAAGAACAAAAGGCATAAATGTCGCGTAAACGAATGATTGGTATACCTCTCCAAAATATTATGGTTTCATTACCAAAGCCTAAATTGTCTGATTTGAACCTCATCGTTGATCTCTGGCAAGCCGCTGTGATGAGTTCATTTCCGACAATCCATATAATCTTCAATTCTAAAAAAGAATTAGGACAGCAGTTCAGGTCTGATGTATAAGCGATATCTTTTAGATTTCCATCTGCCTATTTTTTTAATAGTGTTTTCTTTCAATCCTAGTCTATGTGCATGTGTGGCAGCTCTTATTCTGAAGAAGTGTGCGGAAAGTTTCACATGTTTTAAATTGAAATGTTTCTTGCATTTTGATAATACAAAGTTGAATTGAAAAGTTGTCAAAGAAGTTTTGTCTTGGTGAATAAATAAAGGACCTGGTAATAAAGTTCTGGAAATGATTCACTCTTTCATTGCTGTAATAGGACACAATTCCTTAAAATGTGATTTATTGAAGTAAAGCCACTTTACCTAACTGGTTAGTTTCAGATCTTTTTATTAGAATACTAATTTTATCCTTGTCAATAGTTAAATCATGCATTGTTAACGGTGCTTCCGATGCTTTGTTTCTAGCAGTTAGTTCACTAATACGGAGAGCACCATAGAATGCAATGTCTCGTAAAGAGAACGGCATATATTAGGTAAGAAATTAACAAAAGCATTAAGGTATTCATAAAATAATGATTTGGTCCTAGCTCTTTTTCGTTCAATTCTCTTGGTGCCTTCAATTATTTGTTTGGCAAGGAAGTTTGAACAGAAAGGGGTAATGTTCAATATTTTCTGGAAAAAAGAAATCCCATTAAGTATATTTGGATAGAATCCCCTTTTTTATTGCAATTCAGAAGGTATTGTATAAAAAGCTTACTGAATTATGTCCCTTCTCATTGATCTTATTGACCGAGCAAAATGACCTCCATTTGTGCCATGCGGCTGAATAAGCAGCCCATGTAGATGTTGCCTAGAAATTAACTAATATTTTGCTCAGAAAATTAACAAGATCCATAGGTTGGGTGGGCATGGGATTCCAATTATTTCCGCCTCTGGTACTAGTGTTCTGAACATGGAGAAGTTTTGTCGGGAAAGAGAATCCGCTATTAAATTGGATTTACCTTCAATAAACTTAGCTTTCAACCAAATGTTGTTGTGTAGACAGTAATATAATTTTCCTGAGTATGTGAATTACTGCGTCGCTTTTTGCAGTTTGACAATTTATAGAAAACACAACCTCCCTATTGTCAGAAAATAGTGTTATTCTTCTATTTTTGATTTTTTTTTTTGCCAAATTGTCAAGGATACCAAAACAAGGAAAAGTTCCAGAGAATTTATATTTTTCATGAAAGGTTTGCCGAACCAAGAGCTAAGCCATCTTTCAGGCCGACCACTAATTCTGAAAGCTTGCCCTGTATCCAATAGATGCAGCTGCATCTGTGAAAAATAGAACAGAATCAGAGTCAATGAATTCCTCCTGCCAAATGGTTCTACCATTAAAATTTGCAAAAAATTGTAACCATAGGTTTATATCCTCTTTCATTTGACAAGTAATTCTAAGTATGTAGTATGTATGTATGTATCTCACCATTACAGTTGCTGGCAGTTGCTGGAGCTCGAGATGCTGTGGCCGTTGTCCTGGCAGGAGCTTCAAGTGACCGTTGGTGAGTATGCCGTCTTGACTGCTGATCCCTCGAGCTGTGTGGCTCAGCGGAATTTTGGAATTTTTATTCCTGCATTTTACAGCTAATTGCGGTGGGGAGTAATTCCTTCTTTCCTTCCTCAGTGATGTAAGTGATGTGTGCCGGCTCAGCGCTCCTAGGAGAGTAGGCAGTGCAGACTGGATTAGCAGAGTGCAGATCCACCAAAGTCTCAGGAGGCAAGTCTAAGCACTTCTTCAACCATGATTCTCCTCCTGATGTTTCTGCTCTGTTGATGAGTTGCTGAAACAGTTCTTCCATGCTGGAGCCTTCTTTTCTTGGTCTTGTCTTGTCGCTGCTGCTCACCAACTCATCGGCTAACTATCATTTCACTCTTTTCAGGGTACTCACGTGTCAGCCAGCTCGGACCCCTCCAATCAGAAGATGGATTTCCAGCACGGACTCCCGATCTGAGCTCTGACTCCATATATGGTTGTGTCCATATATGGAGCCAATGCTATGATGCTATGAACATAAAGGGGGTATCCCCAAGCATTGTCAGTATGCTTGGGGACATCCAATGTATTTTAATCTAATTTAGCTTCTATTTCTGAAAGGTTGCCACCAGAACTTACAACCTTTCATGTCAGAGGCAAGAACACTAACCACTGAGCTATGGAGCTCAATGGTAAACTGTACTAGAAAAACCTCATAGGAGTTTATCAAGCATTAGTTATTCCTATACAGCAGAAGTTTAATTTGCATTTTTTTTCCGTAGTTGTAAAAAAAATGTATGACACAAAATAAATGTGTAATTACTACATATAAATATATATATATATATATATATATATATATATATATAGTAATTACACATTTATTATTTTATTTAATTATACTTCTGCTATATAGCAATACCTACTACATGATACACTACTATGAGGTTTTTCCAACACAGTTTAGCATTGAGCTTCATAGCTCAGTGGTTAGGGTTTTGCCTCTGATGTAAAAGGTTGGGAGTTCGAGTCCTGGTGGAAACCTTTTATAAATAAAGGCTAAATTATGCATTCATGTATATCAGAAGTATGATAATATATATTTATACTTCTGATATATATATATATAAATGTATTATATATGGGAAACTATTACTGAGGTTTTTAGCCATAATATTAGTATAGCAGGTTAATATAAAGCTCTGATGGGGGGATGTGTGGATGACACTGTTGGGGGGGATGTGTTGAGGACACTGATGGGGGGATGTGTGCAGGACACTGATGGGGGATGTGTGGAGGACACTGATGGGGGGATGTGTGGAGTACACTGATGAGGGTGTGTGTGGAGGACACTGATGAGTGTGTGTGTGGAGGAGACTGATGGGGGGATGTGTGGAGGACACTGATGGGGGGAAGTGTGGAGGACACTGATGGGGAATGTGTGGAGGACACTGATGGGGGATGTGTGGAGGACACTGATGGGGGGATGTGTGCAGGACACTGATGGGTGTGTTTGTGTGTGGAGGACACTGATGGGGGTATGTGTGGATAACACTTAGGGGGGGGGTGTGGAGGACACTGATGGGGGGGAAGTGTGGAGGACACTGATGGGGGTATGTGTGGAGGACACAGATGGGGGGATGTGTGGATGACACTTAGGGGGGGATGTGTGGAGGACTCTGATGAGGGGGATGTGTGGAGGACACTGATGGGGGGACGTGTGGATGACACTGATGGGGGGATGTGTGGATGACACTTAGGGGGGATCTAGGGAGGGGTGTGGGGATGTTGGGATTGGAGGTCCTGGAGGGGTGTTTGGGTGGAAGCTATGAAACGGGTGGGAGGTGGGGGGCCCATAAAAAAATGTAGCTATGAGGCGGGGGGGCATAACATTTTTTGCTGTGGGGCCCAGTCATTTCTAGCTACGCCCCTGGGTGACGCCACAAGGAGATGAGCGCTTGCAATATGGAAGCACTCATCTCCCTACATTCATCTGTATAGCGATACGGATGAACACTGCAGCAGGGCAAGTGAGAGGCGTCTCCCTTCCCTTTTCCTCTGATAGCCTGATATCAGAGGACGGTGCAGGCGTCATCACTCCGCCTGAGCTGTACTGCTCGGGACACAGGCCAGAAGAGGCCTGCATCGCATCGCTGCCATGGAGGTAAGTACATTTTCTGTGAGGCGCTGGGCTGCGCTGGGGGGTCATTGCTGGCATAAAGGGGATACTTTGGGGCATTATTGCTGGCACATGGGGGACACTATGGGGCAATGGCTGGCACATGGGGGACACTATGGGGGCATTGCTGGCATATGGGGGACAATATAGGGGGCATTGCCGACACATGGGGGACACTATGGGGGAATTACTGGCACATGGGGGACACTAATGGGGCATTGCTGGCACATGGGGGACACTATGGGGGCATTGCTGGCACATGGGGGACACTATGGGGGCATTGCTGGCACATGGGGGGCACTATGGGGGAATGGCGGGCACATGGGAGACACTATGGGGGCATTGCTAGCACAAGGGGGAAACTATGGGGGCATGGCTGGCACATGGTAGACACTATGGGGGCATTGCTAGCACATGGGGACACTATGGGGGCATCTACTGGCACATGGGGGCATCTACTGGGGGCATTGCTGGCACATTATGGGGACACTATGGTGGTGGAGGGGAGAAGAATACTATGGGGGTATATTATATAGGCACATTATGGGGGCACTAAGAAGGGGCATTTAATACTGGCACATTCTGGGGGACACTATGGGGGAATCTTATACTGGCACATTATGGGGGCACTATGGGGAAGATGAGAGGAGCACTATGTGGTCATTTACTAGGGGCATTATATAGAGGTATTTTATACTTTATGGGGACATTAGCTCAACTGGCGGCACTGAGGGAGCTTTTTTGCACTGGCACACAGAACGGGAGCACTTTTGAATTAGTGCACATTATTATTTTTATTATTGAAGGTGGCAGGTGAGTTGTTAATAAGGTAGGAGGATGATGCAAAAGTAGAAACCTAAGATGTCTTTTGTCAAACTACAGAGACAAGAGATTGGTGAAAAATCATTGTGGCGGTCTGGTCTGAAAGGAGAAGATGAGAAAAGAGGTTGTCTGCATCAGAGAAGTTACTGGATGTAAGATATGCGGTGCTGTATTCTGGATAGCACAGAATATAATGTGCATGCAAATATGTATGCAAATATGTGTGTGGGGGGGGGGGTGCTAAGCAGACAGAAGACAGATCGCCGGGGGTTGGGGGCCTGTTGGGGGTGCTAGAATTTGAACCCAAGCGATAACATGGATGGGGGTTTAGATAGTAAACAGACAGCTGATGTGGGGGGGGGGGGCTAAGCTGACAGATCGCCGCCGCCGCCGACAGGGGGGGGGGTTTGGTGTTGTGCTTGGGGGGGTGACACCATTTTCTACCGCCCCGGGTGACACCAGCAACGCCACTGGTATTAATATCCACAATTGCACATGCATTGGCAATAAGGTTTGATCATTCCTGATTACACAGGGAGATGTTCTGAGGATTACCTGATAAAATATGGAAATCAGCCGACAAATGAGTGATTGCTTGTTTATCGGTTGATCAGTGGCACAATTATACAGGCCAGATGTCAGTAATGAGCGTTCCTATGGACACTTGTTTCCAGTAATTGTCCTGAATATCGTGCAGGCCTCCATCTTCTGGTCCCAGCAGTGTTTACATCTGGCTGGCTATAGGCATAGTCACATGTACCTCTCCAGCCAATGACTGGCTTCTGTGGTGATGTGACCACAAGCAGTATTTCCCCTCTAAAGTCAGTCATTTACTAGACTGAAAGATCTTCTGTTTCAGGCACTAAACTGCAGGAACTTGTCCAAAATTTTTTTTACTGGGAAACCCCTTTAAGTGGCGACATTTCCTTCCTGCCTCCTATTCACAAAAGTGTGCTTTCCTTCACTGCAGAGGACGGCGCTCACTGGTTATTACCGCCTCCTGCACCCCCAGATATACTGTAGGTGCCCTGCAATAACCAGTAAGCCCTTTCCCTGAGGGCTCATGCACACGACCATTATTTTGGTCCACATCCGAGCCGGAGGCGGACCCATTCACTTCAATAGAGCCGCAAAAGATGCAGACAGCACACCGTGGTGGATATGCCCCCATTGTCTGACAGGTGCGGGTCCCACCATTGGGACATGCATCTACAATGAGAACTGAGCGGGGAAATGAACGGAGGGCATTTCATTTATTTTTATGGGGCCGTCGAAAAAATTTCCGTCTGCCCCATAGAAATGAATGGGGGCAGGGGCCACGCGTGCGCGGTGTGCTGCCACTCACTTCTATGGGAGCAGCGGGGAGCAGCGATTGGTGGTGGACGAACCCCAAGAAATCAGGGGTCCTCCAACCACAGCTCTCCCCGCTCCGTTCTCGTTGTAGGTTAGGGTCCCAGCAGTAGGACCCACACCTATCAGACAATGAGGACATATCCTAGCGATATGCTCCCATTGTCTGAGATCGGAATACCCTTTTAATGACCAGGCCTTAGGCCTTAGGCCTTTTGTACACAAGCGTGATGGGCTGGCTCCACATGCGTTCAGGGTGCGTTCAGTGAAACTCGCACCATTTTGCGAGCAAGTTCAGTCAGTTTTGTCTGCGATTGCGTTCAGTTGTTCAGTTTTTTCCGCGCCGGTGCAATGCATTTTGATGCATTTTTCACACACATGATGAAAAACTGAAGGTTTACAAACAACATCTCTTAGAAACCATCAGTAAAAAACGCATTGCATCCGCACTTGCTTATGGATGCAATGCGTTTTTCACACAGCCCCATTCACTTCTACGGGGCCATGGCTGTGTGAAAAACGAAGAATATAGAACATGCTGCGATTTTCAGGCAACGCAGAAGTGAAGCGTGAAAAACAACGCTCATTTACACAGACCCTTTGAAATGAATGGGTCAGGATTCAGTGCGGGTGCTATGTGTTCATATCACTCATTGCACCCGCGCAGGAAAACTCACTTGTGTGAAGGGGGCCTTAATGACCAGTCACTTTTTTGTGGTTTAGCACACGTGGTTCAAACACTTGTAACTTATTTGTTTGTTGGACTACCAAAATAACTTTTGCAGCTTTTTATTACACTACACAGATTTTTGTAGCATTTAGCATTTTTTTATAATCACTTTATTATTAATTTTAAAATATATTTTTGACACATAATATGTCCCCCAAGAGGTCATAAAAGACCATTTGAGGACAGTGTACAATTTTATTTTGCACTTTTTCTTTTTTATTGTTTTCTTTTACTTGTATTTTATTTATTTATTTTACCGTTTTTGTTAAAATTTTCATTTTTTTTTTAAATATATTTTTGCAGCACTGTATGTCCCCCAGAAGGTCTTTAAAAGACCTCTGGGGGACGCAGACTTTTTAAATTTATTTTGCACTATTTCGACTTTAACTGGAGCATCCAAAGGAGACCCAGTTATAGGGAAAACCATGCTGCTGAGGCTGAGGCTTTGTACAGGGCAGAGCTGATCAGGCTCTGCACTCCTCTTCCCCCAACACCCGGCGATCACTTGATCACCGGGTCTAAACTGCACAGCGCGCCGCTCACTTATCTGAGGAGAATCGCTGATAAACCTCTTCTGCCTTCTCCTCGATTCCCTCGTTGTCACTGACAGCCAAAGTCCATCCTGCTCCGGCTACAGTGTGGGAGCGGGAGCTGTAATCCAGCAATTATGCGACACTTGAGGCAGAAACACAGCAGATCGCATGTTTCTGCCCAGCAGGACGGGGGCACAAACCAGGGCTCTGGGAGCCGCATGAGGCCCTCGGGCCCTGGTTTGTGCACCTCTGCATTAGAGAATAATATGCACTCTGGTAGAGTACATATTAATGTCACCAATCTCCAGGGACATTCTTGGAGAATATTAATACTGGCAATACTATTCCAATTGTACCATTGGGCTACTCACAGTCAAACACACATTACAGTACCACTCTCTAAAGCAATTGTAAACATGGATACTACTAAATACGCTACTTATACTACTGCACACCATCAGTTTTAACCCCTTAAGGACTTTGCCATGTTTCTCCTTAAGAACCAGGCTGTTTTGGGGAATTTTGACATGTGTCACTTTATGTGGTATAACTTTTTACTAATCCAAACCATTCTGAGACTGTTTTCTCGCGATACATTGTACTTCATGATAGTGGAAAGTTTGAGTCAATATAATTAAACATTATTTATTAAAAATGCAAAATTTACTGAAAAGTTTGCATTAATTCAGAATTTTCAAAATTTGTATTGATCTGCTTTTAAGGCAGATACTAATACATCATAAAAGAGGTATTACTTTACATTTCCCATATGTCCACTCTCATGTTTGCATCATTTTGTAAATTTAATTTTATATTTTTAGGATGTTATAAGGTTTAAGAAAATTCACCCACTTTTTTAACCACTTGACAACCGCCCATAGACTATAAACGTCCGATGGGCGGTTGTCTATCTCTGAACGGACGTTTTAGAATCTCTGAATTTTGAATTTAGAGATGGCAGCTGCACGCTAATCGTGCAGCTGGCGAGCGGATTGCCTGCTGTCAGTGACAGCAGGGCAACCCAGAGAGAAGGCAGGGACAGTTCCCAGGTGTCCATGCCTTCTAAATCGCTGCAGACACAGCACTCACCGAGCTAAGCGCTTTCTGTCCCGGCTTGGTGGTCATGTGAGAGTGTCTTTCAGTGGTCAGGAGCTATCAGGTCTTTCACAGACCTCGATCAGCCCTGCACTGAGGCTGCACAGCGTTGTACTCTGCTGTACAGCCTCTCTAGGGGCTGTATTTCCCCTGTAACTGGGGCTACTATGTCAGCCCCAGTTACAGGAGAAATCAATAGTGGAAAAAAAGAAGTTAAGTGTCCCCCAGAGGTCTTGTATGACCTTATGGGGGACACAAAGTGTAAACTTAAAAAAATAAAGATAAAGTATTAAAAAAAAAAGGTTTTACATGTAAAAAAAATAAAAAATCCCCAATTAAGTAATAAAAAAAAGGTTAAAAATAGAATTTTTTTTATAAAATAGACATATTTGGTACTGCCGCGTCCGTGACAGCCGGCTCTATAAATATATCACATGATCGACCCCATCCGATAAACACCATAAAAAAATTAAAAAAACTGTGTAAAAAAAGCCATTTTTGTCATCTTATATCACAAAAAGTGCAACAACAAGTGATCGAAAACGCGTATGTCCCAGAAAATTAAACCAATAAAATCATCACTTCATCCCGCAAAAAATAAGCCCATAAGAAAATCGCTTAAAAATGAAAAAAATATAGCTTTCAGAACATGGAGACATTAAATGATAATTTTTTGTTTAAAAATTGCTATTATTGTGTTAAAGTGAAATAAATAAAATTAAAGTATACATATTAGGTATCGCTGCGTTCGTAACAACCATCTCTATAAAAGTATCACATGACCTAACCCCTCGCATGAATACCGTAATAAAAATAAAATAAAAACAGTGCCAAAAAAGCATGTTTTTGTCATCTAAGATCACATACAGTGCAACACCAAGCGATCAAAATGGTGTATGCCCCCCAAAATAGTACCAATCAAACCGTCACCTCATCCTGCAAAAAATTAGACCCTAACTAAGATGATCGGTCAAAAAACAAAAAAATCTATGTATCTCTGACTATGGAGACACTAAAACATCATTTTTTTTGTTTTAAAAATGCTGTTATTGTGTAAAATTAAATAAATAAGAAGATATACATATTAGGTATTGCTGCATCCATAACAACCTGCTCTATAAAAATATCATATGACTTTATTCCTCAGGTGAATGCTGTAAAAATAAATAAATAAAAACTGTGTTAAAACAACCAATTTTTTGGTCACCTTGCCCCATAAAGTGTAATAATCAATGATCAAAAAATCATATGCACCCAAAAATTGTACAAATAAAAACATCAACTCTTCCTTCAAAAAAAATAGCCCCTGTACAAGAAGATTGGCCGAAAAATATAAATAATATGGCATTCAGAAAATGGAGACACGAAAACATAATTTTTTTTTCAAAAATGCTTTATTATGTAAAACTGAAATAAAACAAAAAAAGAAAGTAAACATATTTGATATAATTTCGTCTGTAACAACCTGCTCTATAAAAATAGTGCATGATCAACTGTGTTAGATGAATGTTTTAAAAAATAAAAATAAAAACATTGCCAAAACAAAAATTTTTTGTTACCTTGCCTCACTAAAAACGTAATATAGAGCAATTGAAAATCATATGTACCCCAAAGTAGTACCAATAAAACTGTCACCTTATCCTGCAAACAATGAGACCCTAACTAAGATAATCGGTCAAAAAACAAAAAATCTACGGATCTCTGACTATGGAGACACTAAAACATCGTTTTCTTGTATCAAAAATGCTATTATTGTGTAAAACTTAAATAAATAAGAAGTATACATTTTAGGTATTGCTGCGTCCGTCACAAACTGCTCTATAAAAATATCACATGGCTTTATCCCTCAGGTGATTGTTCTAAAAATAAATAAATAAATAAAAACTGTGGTTAAACAACAAATTTTTTTGTCACCTTGCCCCATAAAGTGTAATAATCAATGATCAAAAAATCATATGCACCCAAAAATTGTACCAATAAAAACATCAACTCTTCCTTCAAAAAACTAGCCCCTGCACAAGACGATTGGCCAGAAAGTAAAAATAATATGCGGTTCAGAAAATGGAGACACAAAGACATAATTTTTTTTTCAAAAATGCTTTATTATGTAAAACTGAAATAAACAAAAAAAGAAAGTAAACATATTTGATATCATTTCGTCTGTAACAACCTGCTCTATAAAAAATAGTGTACGATCTACTGTGTTAGATAAATGTTTTAAAAAATAAAAAATAAAAACATTGGAAAAACAGCCATTTGTTTGTTACCTTGCCTCACAAAAAACCATAATATAGAGCAATCAAAAATCATATGTACCCCAGAGAGGTACCAATAAAACTGGCACCTTATCCCCTAGTTTCCAAAATGGGGTCAATTTTTGGGAGTTTCTACTGTAAGGATGCATTAGAGGGGATTTAAATGGGACATGGCATCTAAAAACCAGTTCAGCAAAGGCTGCCTTCCAAAAACCATACGGCGCTCATTTTCTTCTGCGCCCTGCCGTGTGCCTTTACATCAGTTTACGACCACAAGTGGGGTGTTTCTGTAAACCGCAGAATCAGGGTAATAAATATTATGCTTTGTTTGGCTGTTAACCCTCGATGTGTTAAAAAAATGGATTAAAATGGAAAATCTGCCAAAAAAGTGAAAATTAGAAATGTCATCTCCATTTTCTTTTAATTCTTGTGAAACACCTAAAGGGTTAACAAAGTTTGTAAAATCAGTTTTGAGTAACTTGAGGGGTGTAATTTCTACAATGGGGTCATTCATGGGGGTTTTCACTGTGTAAGCCCCACAAAGTGACGTCAGACCTTAACTGGCCCTTCAAAAGTGGGATTTGGAAATTTTCTTAAAAATTTTAAGAATTGCTTCTAAAATTCTAAGCCTTCTAACGTCTTAAAAAAATAAAATGTAGTTTACAAAATGATGCCAACATAAAGTATACATATGGGGAATGTTAATTAATGAATATTTTATGAGGTATCACTTTCTGTTTTAAAAGCAGAGAAATTGAAATTTTGAAAATTTATGACTATCATGAAGTACAATGCGTCACGAGAAAACAGTCTCAGAACGGCTTGGATAAGTAAAGGTGTTCCAAAGCTATTACTACATAAAGTGAAGCATGTCAGATTTGCTAAATTAGGCCTGGTCAGGAAGGGGGAAAATGGCCTGGTCTGGAAGGGGTTAAGGACCAGTTCAGTTATGAAGTCACTTTGTGGGCTTTAGGGCTCATGGACACGACCGTTGTTGTTTTGCGAACCGTTTTTCACGGATCCGTTGTTCTGTATTTGAGTGTTGTTGTTTTTTTTGTTTTGAGTCCGTATCCATTCTGTTATTCCACAAAACATATCTGTATGTTTTCCGTATGTGTTCTTTTTTTGCAGATCGTATACGGACAAAAGAATGAGCCAATAAAGAGTTACAAATTTTAGCCACTTCCCGTTTTTCACACCCCCTATATAAGATGGTCATGTGATTGCCTTGACTGCATTTTCTTCAGCTTGTTTCAGCATTGGGAGCTTTGTTGGAATACTGTGCTTGGCTGGTGTTGTTGATGCGAATCACTGAGGGCTTTGAACATGATGCTCAGTTCCCAAACTGCATTGGGGCAATGGATGGCAAACACATCCGTGCGAAGAAGTCGCCTCACTCAGAGTTGCGGTTCTACAATTATAAACAATATTTTTCCGTTGTGCTTTTAGCTTTGGCTGACAGTACCTACAAGTTTATCATTGTTGATATTGGGGCCTATGGGAGCACCGCAGATGCCCGTATTTTTCGGGGCTTCTAGAATAGGTGATCTGCTTTAAGCCAACCAACTTGCACTCCCAGAGCCCAGACGGCTGCCAGGATCTGCAGGACCACCGGCTCCGTTTGTAGTTTTGGCTGATGAAGAGTTTGCTTTGACACTCCATGTCATGCGACCCTTCCCCAGACGCAACATGGATGACAGCAGATGTATATTCAAGTATCGGCTGACAAGAGCCCGTCGGTATATTGAGTGTGCGTTTGGAATACTTACCAACAAATGGAGAGTATTCCTGTCATCCTTACAGATGTCACCGGAAAATGCCACCCTGGTTATTCAAGCATGTGTGATCCTACACAACTTCATCAGGATTCATGTTGCTGCTTCAGATCCTGGAGTGGACCAAAATCTGAAAGCTACATCTGTTGGATATGATCATAGCTGCCATAGACGACCTGGAACAGCTGGAATGGCTGTTCGGGAAATGTATGCCGACTATTTCTCCAGCCCTGAGGGGGCATTGCATGGCAAATGGATGCAGTTCCTGGCAGACATTGAAGAATGCTGGACTCTGGGCATCTTAGTTTTTATTTTTTTCAGTCAGGTCCTTATTTTTTTCTTATTTTCTAGATTGTGTAGGGACCCGCAAGACAATGAGGACCCTTGACGTGGGCTTGCGGGCTGGGGCATATACCGTATTTTTCGCCCCATAAGACGCACTTTCCCCCCCCAAACTAGCGAATATTAATGAGCGCTTCCATAATGGAAGCGCTCATTAGTAATGGAGGACCAGGAAGCGGTGAAGGCTCTGTACTCACCACTTCCTTGTCCTCGGCTGTCGGCTGTGCAGTGGCTGCGCACAGCATGAGGGCACTCTGTGACCTCACGCTGTGCACTCCAGTTCACAGAACAGCCGACAGCAGGAGGAAGAGGTTCACGCTGGAGGAGAGGAACGGCGGCATCCAGGAGCAGGAGAGGTAAGTGGTTTATTTATTTTGTGATCTGAGGCTGGGGACTGCTGAACAATGTCTGGGGACTGATTATATGACTGGGGGCTGATTACATATGACTGGGGGCTGATTACATATAACTGGGGGCTGATTACTTATGGCTGGGGGCTGATTACATAAGGCTGGGGGCTAATTACATACGGCTTAGGGCTGATCAGATATGGTTGGTGTCATGGTATTGTTGTTGTTTGTTCTACCGTGACACGTTGGCCGTGCATACTGGTTGCCGATGGCAACGTGTTGTGTTCATTATGCATGTGCACTTCCCCTTAAAGTTGTTTCCTCCTTCTGTCTGGTGCGTGTGGGGTTAATGTCTTCCTAGGTGTGGAACTGGGTGTGGTTTCTAGGCTCTATATATCCTCGTGTTTTGAGCCTGAGATCAGTTGTTTGTTTCCAGCCTTGGTGTGTGTTGGACTGTTGATGTTCCTGGATTCCATCTGTCCAATCTGGTAGAACATCAATGTCACCCCCTTGTTTCTTTGTTCCATCCCTGGCCCTTACCTGTTGTTTTGTTTGGTGAGGGTTCATGTTGGGTGTGTGGCAATGTCTTGTTTATTGTTCTATGTCTAGCAACCATACCATGCCAGGCATTACACCAAGCATGTTTGGTGTAACGCCTGGCATGGTTGCTAGACATCCCCTTATCTGTTTTGGCCTGCGGAAGTGGGCTCTATGGTTTCCCAGAGGGGTGAACCAAAAGACTATGAGCAGCCCTGCCTGGAGCGACCATGCATCCGGTGTCCGCATGAGGGTCCAGTCGTTGTTCCATCTTTGCGGCGGCATGTAAGTGTTTGTGTTTCTGGTGCTCTATTGTTACACTTTGTGCTTACCTGCCATTCAGTTGCTGTTCAATCTCCATTCCCTTTTGTTACTAGGCCGCTGGCAGACACTGGTTCTTCCGTGTTTTGGAGGAATAGGTGGTCTCTTGCCCTCTCACCATACCTAGGGTTTCTCAGGAATTCCAGAATTCTGAGGTTCATGAGATGAGTATGGGCCCCCCTACCATCTGGGTGGGCCTATAGAGCTAGGAGACCAGGGCCAGGTTTAGGGATGCTGTAGGAGGTGACCTGCTCCCTTTTCCTGTTTTCAGACCTCATAACAGTTCACATAATATGGTGGGGAGTTTCCCCCCCAGTCCCTATCGTGACAGCTGGGAACTAATCACATATGGCTGGGGGCTGATATGAGGCATAGAGGACTGATATGAGGCATGGGGGTCTGATCTGAGGTCTTATTGGGGTCTTATTAACATGGGGGGTCTAACTGTGGCTGTCAGCTGAGGTCTGATTAACATTGTGGGTCTGATTGGTGGTCTGACCTGAGGTGTAATAAATTTTTTTTTTCTTATCGTCTTACTCTAAAACCTAGGTGCATCTTATGGGCCGGTGCTTCATTTAGGGCGAAAAATACGGTAGTAGGCAAATAGCATGGTCAATGTAATCATTTAATCTCGTGTGCCAGTATATTGGCCATAAGAAAATGTGACAATAAAGCAACCATATATTTGAATATATATACCCTCTAATAACTGATTACACGTTTTATTAAAGGGGTTGTTTGACTTCTGCATATAACATTGATTTGTACTATAAACTTCATACAAGCCAGTTACTAAGGTATTGTTATTAACCATATTGTTTCCTGTGATGGCAGCCTTATTTTCTACATCATATTATATGCTTGTTTCCATTGGTTATGATCAGCCACCAATCCATCAGTGGTGGTAGTGCTTGAACACTAGATGAAAGAACGATGGCTCATGTGCGCTCCTATGGTGCCGGCCACTAAAGACGCCTGCGCTTTATCATCTAGTGTTAAAGCGCTACCAGCATAGATGGATAGAAAGGTGTTTTTTATACCTTGGAAGTGAGCAATGTATAATGGTTTATAATAACCATACAGCATAGAAGCCATAGAGCTACTAACAGTCTCTTAGTAATCTGCTTATATTAACTTTATCATATAGAAATTTTAAATTATATACGTTATCCAGCCCCTTTAATTAGAAAAGTGTGCTTATGTATTACTAATTTGTCATATTTGTGTTTTTTCAGGTCATATTGTCAGGATGAGAAGTGTACGAAGCAAACTATGGATGTCCTTGAAATCCCAGAAATGGATAGAAATATTATATTGTTTAAATGTACTAGTGTATGTGCTGATACAAATTATATGTTTATGTTATGAAAAGTCTCATACAATGTTTTTGTGTTTAAAAAACTACTTATGTTGAATAATTACAGTAGGCAATAAAGGATTTAGTGTAAAGAACAGTATTTATAATATAAGAAAAATAAAATAAATATGGCTTTTACTTCAGCCTTTTCACCAGACAAATATATTACAATATAAAACACAAATGAAATAAAATTATAAATCAAACCTTTTAAAAGGGCCTTGTCCATGTCTTGGAGGTGCACCCATTACCCCTGGTGGGCCAAAAGAAGGATGGGGCCCCGACACAACTGGACGTCCATAATAAGTCCTTTCTTGAGTAAACAGAAGCTGGAAAAAAACTGCCTGACTTTGCCCTTGACTAGCTGTACTGGAGCCTGGTTGGGGGTGTATATCTCCAGCCAGTGCCTGATGTTTCAGTTAGTCCACGCATTTCACCAACTTCAAAGGATCCATGTTGGTGTCCATTATGTTGATGACCGATGTCACCACATTAGCAAATATTGTTTGTTTATCATCAGAATATTTTTTATTATAGGGAGCAAAGCCTTTAAGAAGGCACTCCTCCTTTGTTTCATCTTTTTTTTTCGGGAGATACTCAAGCACATGGTGGTCTATATGTGCACGAGTATCTCCAGACTCTGTGGGCCGTTGCCTCCCACCCCTTCTCACCCAGGACCTAGGCTGAAGTGGCTCTGGGCTGGACGGCACATTTTCTGGTGGCTCGGGATTGGCGGCCTCTTCTGTTTGCTCCTGGTGTTGGGGCTCCTGGGCCGGAATTGCTTGTCCCTCTGACAAATTTCCACTTGGGAGTGGGGCCCTGCTGGCTCATCTGGGTTTGAGGAGGACTCGCCGGCAACCTCAGGATGAAGGTTGTCAACAGTACTAAAAGAAAAATGACAAAAGTTTAAAGAGCGTCAACATACACAAAAATAGGGAATTATATTATGTGCATATACACATTCAGTTAGGTCCATATATATTTCAACAGAGACAACATTTTTCTAGTTTTTGTTCTGTACATTACCGCAATGGATTTTGAACAAAATAATTCAGATGCAGTTGAAGTTCAGACTTTCAACTTTAATTCAGTTCGTTGAACAAAATGATTGCATAAAAATGTGAGGAACTAAAGCATTTTTTAAACTCAATCCCTTCATTTCAGGGGGTCAAAAGTAATTAAACAAATTAAATAATTGTAAATAAAACGTTAATTTCTAATACTTGGTTGAAAACCCTTTGTTGGCAATGACTGCCTGAAGTCTTGAACTCATGGACATCATCAGACGCTGTGTTTCCTCCTTTTTAATGCTCTGCCAGGCCTTTACTGCAGCGGTTTTCAGTTGCTGTTTGTTTGTGGGCCTTTCTGTCTGAAGTTTAGTCTTTAACAAGTGACATGCTCTTTATCCAGATGGTCGTGCTGCTGTTTTGTTCACACGGAAACTCCAGTAATGATGCAGGATCAACCTTAGATTGAAGCACAGAGAGCTGTCTTTTCCTTCACTCTTTCAAAGCAGAAGCAGAAACACACTCCTATTCAGAGGGAAAACGCAACTCCATAGTGAAGCATTGCCAGATCCAATCAGTAAAAAATAGGTTTATTGTACTCACAATAATATATCTTGAATAAAAGCATATCATAAAGCCTCTCATAGACAATTCCTCAAGAGCAGTCCATACACCACAGCCCGACCTAGGTTTCGCTTTTCGCGCTTCGTCAGGGGCATCTGCCTATTGGCTAACACACTCAGCTTATATTGACGAACTTCCTTCCTTGTCATCACTTATGTCAATTCATTCGTAGCACCTGTTTCATACACAACCCTCACATTACAACCAAAAGTATCCCATTGCACTCTAAAAAATACCCCAAAGATTCTTACATATATTAACAGAGACATGATTTCACATCACATTCAATATTGAGCCCTGAAGGTTGAATGGATTTTAACTTGAACATCCATTCAACTTCCTTTTTATTAATTCTAAAATTAAAATCTCCACCCCCACAAACTTTAACCCACTGGGATCCTTCTGAGACGCTATGCGTGATTAAACCCTTTCTAATATTACGAATATGTTTCTGGATTCGTGTTTTTAATTTTCGGGTAGTTCTATCCACGTACTGGAGGCCACAAGGACAGCTTTGCGACACTGAAAATACAGGCACAATACTGGGATTTTTTTATTGTTTTTATCAAGTGAAATGCTCTATTGGGTTCAGATCAGGTGACTGACTTGACTATTCAAGAATATTCCACTTCTTTGCTTTAATAAACTCCTGGGTTGCTTTGGCTTTGTTTTGGGTCATTGTCCATCTGTATTATGAAACGCCGACCAATCAGTTTGGCTGGATTGGAGCACACAGTATGTCTCTGAAAACCCCAGAATTCATCAGGCTGCTTCTGTCCTGTGTCACATCATCAATAAACACTAGGGACCCAGTGCCATTGGCAGCCATGCATGCCCAAGCCATCACACTGCCTCCGCTATGTTTTATAGATGACGTGGTTTGCTTTGGATCAGGACAGGAGCTTTACCATTCTTTCGTCATACATTTTTCTTTCCATCATTCTGGTAGAGAGAGGTTGATCTTGGTTTCATCTGTCCAAAGAATGTTCTTCCAGAAGTGTGCTGGTTTTTTAAGATTTTTTTTTTTTAGCAAAGTCCAATCTAGCCTTCTTATTCTTGAGGCTTATGAGTGGCTTGCACCGTGCAGTGAACTCTCTGTATTTACTTTCATGCAGTCTTCTCTTTATGGTAGATTTTGATATTGATACGCCTATATCCTGGAGATAGTTGTTCACTTGGTTGGCTGTTGTGAAGGGGTCTCTCTTCACCATGGTAATTATTCTGCGATCATCCACCACTGCTGTCTTCCGTGGGCGTCCAGGTCTTTTTGCATTGTTGAGGTCACCAGTGCTTTCTTTCTCAGGATGTACCAAACTGTAGATTTTGCCACTCCTGATAGTGTAGCAATTTCTCGGATGGGTTTTTTCTGTTTTCGCAGATGAAGTATGGCTTGTTTCACCTGCATGGAGAGCTCTTTTGACCGCATATTTACTTCTCAGCAAAATCTTCAAAATGCAAGCACCACACCTCAAATCAACTCCAGGCCTTTTATGTGCTTAATTGAGAACTGAAATAATGAAGGAATTACCCACACCTGCCCACAGCCTTTGAGAGTCAATTGTACAATTACTTTTGGCCCTTTTAAAAAACAGGGTGCCGCATATAAAGTAGCTGAAACTCCTAAACCCGTCATCCAATTTTAATGTGGATACCCTCAGTCTGGACTTTATGTCCATGTCCATTATATAGCTATATCTTGAATATTTTTTAGTAAACAGGTAATAAAAACAAAATTTGTGCCAGTGTTCAAATATATATGGACCTAACTGTATGTTCCCAATTCAATTGCATTATACAATAATAAAAAACGCAATTTAACTTACCTCTTTAGCTCAAGAACTGGAGAAAGAAACTGCAACCGTGCAGTGTATAAGTAAGGTTTCTTTAACGGCACAGTCCCCACTGTGGCCCTTTAATAGCATTTGTTCCCTGCTGTACAGGTCAGCGTCAGGACTGCCAACGTGTTTTCACTTTCTTGATTGTAAAATAAAAAGAACAACGTATAGTACATAATTTAGTTACTGCGCGCTTATTCAAGTACACAAAATGCACACAAGCTTATGACTGTAACTTCATTCCACATTATGGCACAAAACTAGTTAATAATAGTAACATAGTAACATAGTATATAAGACCGAAAAAAGACATTTGTCCATCCAGTTCGGCCTGTTAGTAGTGTTTAGTTATAATGACCAGAACAGTTTCAACCTTTAATTGTGCTTACAGAGGGACAAGAGGCATGGCATAACCTCAAATAGGCATCCAGAAATAATGCAGCCATCACTTAGTACATGAGAGAACATGCAGTGAATAGAAAGCACATGGCTGCTATCAGACTGTAAATGATGCAATACCTGCAAACACAGTTCACAGATGGCTTACACTATGGTGGCTTATAAAGAAATCAGTTAGGACATTACATGACAGTTGCTGGCTAAAACATACTTATAAAGACATGCTGATATTAACACAATGTTGGTGACCATGATATGGAATGCCGCTGATTGCTAAATAATTTCCAAACATCACCTATACATTCAGATTTTTATGAAAACATTGAAGATCCGCAAGGGATGGCTTACCAAGGCCTGCACGTTTGGTTTTTAGGCATCCTTCCCACTTGGAGCCAAAAATGGTGCACGTCACCTCCACCCATGACCTGTCCGTACCTTGTCATGATAGTGATCATACCGGGTATCCCAAAGCTCTGGCCATTCTTGAATTAATAAAATCAGCATCTCTACATCCAAACAGGGCATTGTGAAAGCTTTGCTGTGGCCTACTACACACTGCAACTGTCTTCAAAACTTTATTTACAAAATGAAAGCACATGGATATTGTGGGCCTGGCATAAGAATCCACAGCATGGATCCATAAAAAACAGATAATATACGGTGGTGTTCTGTGTGGGTTCCGTATTTTTTGCAGACCCCATGACCTGAATAGAGACACGGACCGTGATTTGCGGACAATATTAGGACAGGCACTACTTTTTTGCAGAACGACCAAGTGGACATACGGACACGGAATGCACACAGGGTTATTGCGGACCCATTGAAGTGAATGGTTCCACATACAGGCTGCAAAGAAAAGGAACGGTCACAGAAAGAAAATATGTTCGTGTGCATGAGCCCTTATACATAGTGAAAACCACCCATAAAGTGACCTCATTTTAAAAGTGACACCCTTCAAGTTATTCAAAATTGATTTTACAAACTTTGTTAACTCTTTAGGTGTTCCACAAGAATTAAATGAAAAAGGAGATTACATTTTTGAATTTCACTTTTTTGGCAGATTTTGCATTTGAATCCATTTTTTCCTGTAACACATCAAGGGTTAACAGCCAAAGATTCTGCTGTTTATAGAAACACCCCATATGTGGTTATAAACTGCTGTATGGGCACATACAGGGCACAGAAGAAATGGAGCGCCATATAGATTTTGGAGGGAAGATTTCACTGGGATAATTTGAACATTGCCATGTGACATAATTTCATTGCCATCTAAAGACCCCACTGAAGCACCCCTAGAGTAGAAACTCCCAAAAAGTGACCCCACTTTGGAAATTCCAGGATAAGATTACAGTTTTATTGGTACTATTTTGGGGTACATATGATTTTGTTGATTGCTCTATATTACGCTTTTTGTGAGGCAAGATAACAAAAAAATGGCTGTTCTGGCACCATTTTTATTATTAGTTTATTACAACGTTCACCTGACAGGTAAGATCATGCGCTATTTTAATAGAGCAGGTTGTTACAGACACGACAATACTAAATATGTCTTTTATTTTTCTTTTGTTTCAGTTTTACATAATAAAGCATTTCTATGGGCTAGGCCTCATAGTTCTCCATAGCTGCCTGGCCCCATGGCCTTTGAAAGGCACGAGGCTGCCATGGCAACCATCGGTCCCCATCACTCTAGTACAGGGACCTGATGGATCAGGAGACGGAGCTTGAACCTCCCATATGCTGCGGTCAGCGCTGACCGCGGCATATGAGGGGTTAATCTACCGGCATCTGTATTGTCACCAATGCTGGCAGATGCAGCAGGGGCCCAGCTGTCAGTACCAGCCGAGCCCCTGCTGCTGCTGAAGACACAGTGTGTGGGGCAAGGGAAGGACTGTAGGACAAGAATGCTTATCCTGGTGCACTAAGTATCTACAGCATTCTTGTCCTAGATCCTTAAGGTGTTAATCATTTCTCTGGTGGGGTGTGGGGTTTATTTATTTTTAGGACTGTTTACTTTTAAGAGAAATAATATAATGAATGTTTTAAATCTAATAGTGTGAACAAATGGGATATATAACCCTAGAGTGATTGTTGTATGTGTACCTGAAATGAACACTAGAGGGGTCCAGCCACCATACATTGAGTCACCCCATAACATAATCCTGGGAATAGGACTCTTGTGACATTTCCTTGTTGAAGCTCTCATAATGGCATTGTGCACATGGTCTCCAGACCAATCTCTGGCTACCATTGCATTCGATATAAAAGCAAGACTAATTGCTGAAGAGGATAAACCTCCATTCCAGCTTCCACTGCTGTCTTGTTCTGCTCCATGATAGCCTTTAAGTGTGGTTTTGTGAGGTTAATGTATGAGGTTAATGTAACCTGTAGCTGGACGTCTGGTTTGTAGCCCACTGTTGTGCAAATGCCTTCGGATGATTTGTGTAGACCCTCTTTGCCGCCCTACATTTGGAATGTCACTTAAAACCTTACTTGCAATATAGAATGGATTACTACACGTCATTCTTCTACTCAGACAATTTGTCCGTGCAAAAGTTCGCCTCTGTGCACCTCTGGCTGTCATTCCAGTTCATTGTTGTTCTCCCAACCACTGAGACATTAAACAATGCTGACAGCTTGGCCTAGTCATGTAGTGATCTGCTGGAGTGATAAACCAAGGTCTCTTAGTTCAAGGATTCTGTCCCTCTGAGTTAGTCACAAGTGGTAATAACTGCATATCAACGAAAAGGAGGTATCGCTGTCGCAGATGTACCGAGACATATGGACGTCCCCGCGACAGTGAGTGGCAGGAGATCTTTGAGACTGGCAACACGTGGTTTGGTTTGACATGTTTACCTTGTGGATAAATAGGCGTCTGTGTCGTTTCTGGCACTGGCTACACCCTTATCCTCTAGGTGTTGCTATTGTGGTCATTTAACTTTTCCTATTTATAGTTGTCTCTCCCACAATGCTGTATGGTTTATAGCTTCAGTTGGACCTGTGGATAGCTGGTGTTTGGATCTTGGTTGAGTTCCTGGTGCTGCCATAGCTTCTTGGAAGTTAAGTGTTCCCTTTCCCTTTGTATTTTGGCTTTTCTGTGTGTTGCATTTCTTTGTTGTTTTGTATTAGGCCTTAGGGAGACTCCCATTCCTCCTTCCTTTTGGAGGAACAGGACGTCTCATTCCTGTTATTAGTACCAGGGTCCTTTAGGGTTAGATAGGACTTTAGGTATTCCTGTGTATGAACTCACCTACCTCTGGGGTCTGTTCATACTGGTAGTCATTTAGGGGTTTGATTAGGGTTTTCACTAGGAGGTGTCCATCTTCCTTCCCTAGTTTAGTTTTCAGGCCTTATTTCCTTTTCCCTTTCCCTCCTATGTTCGGTGTTTCCCTCCCAAACTACAGCGTGACAATCGCACAATCATCACACATGACTCGGTCCCATTTTTAAAGCTTCATTTGGCCAAAAAACGTTGCCTTTGATCTGGCTTTTATGCACCTCTAACATGCCACCGATTGGTGCTAGGTGCTTGAAAATTTGATAATCTGCAGGTCTTAATGACACCTACTACTTCCTTGATTCGCAAAACCATATGGCTTGTCCTTCTTTGTGCTGCAAGTTCAATGGCCAGGAGTGTATGATGTGCTATAATTTTCACCTTTTTCACACCACTAAAGTGGCTGCAAAGAGTTGTAATAAAACCGCCCCATAATGTTTATACCAACAGTAAATTGCAAATTATTGCACTTAGAAGTAAATTTCCCCTAGTATGAAAGAAATCCAGCAAACAAATTTGTTTAACACATAAGTTGCTATTATTGTAGACCTTTCCATGAGACAATGTACAATATACTGCTATTTACAAACCTTGTATCCACAGCTTCAAGATGGTTACAAGTAATAAAGAAGTAAACACACAATCCTGGATATGATTTACACTGTACGTAACAACAGTGCGACTGAGTGTAAAAATGCCTTTGTGACCCCTTACTGCCATTAGGCAGACCGCTTAATCACTTCAGGTACCAATAGTATCTCCGTGAAAGCAAAAAGCAGGCAGTCTATCACTAAATACAATTTAAAGGCATATGCCACTCTGAGATATTTATGGCATATCAATAAGATATGCCATACATGTCCAATAGGTGTGGGACCCACCTCTGGGATGCACTTCTATCTCAGAAATGGGGCCCCACTGTAAACAGAATGCATGCCACATATATGCACAACTTTTTCCAGTCACAGCTACGGGATTTGGCATATTGATGAAGTACAGAGCATGTGTTGTCTACAATCATGAAAATAATACATCATGAACTGATACAATGACCTGATCTGATGTTTGTGAACACCACAATTAAATGTAAAACAGACACTTATACATCAACAAATCAAAAGAATAAATGAATTAGTGGCTATGTCCAGTCCAGGACTAACAACCCTTTTTCACCACGAGACCCCTGTGGTTGAACATATAACCTGAAAATTGAAAAATAAAAAGTGTCACTTTTCAACAATATTGCTTTATTAATGTGTGAACACATGACATCCTTGACAATGATGAGAACATAGTCCTACCACTTTACAAATCACTAGTCAGACCACACATGGAGTACTGTGTACAGTTCTGGGCTCCTGTGAACAAGACAGACATAGCAGAGCTGGAGAGGGTTCAGAGGAGGGCAACTAAAGTAATAACTGGAATGAGGGATCTACAGTACCCTGAAAGGTTATCAAAATTAGGGTTATTCACTTTAGAAAAAAGACGACTGAGGGGAGATCTAATAACTATGTATAAATATATCAGGGGTCAGTACAGAGATCTCTCCCATCATCTATTTATCCCCAGGACTGTGACTGTGACGAGGGGACATCCTCTGCGTCTGGAGGAAAGAAGGTTTGTACACAAACATAGAAAAGGGTTCTTCACTGTAAGAGCAGTAAGACTATGGAACTCTCTGCCTGAGGAGGTGGTGATGGTGAGTACAATAAAGGAATTCAAGATGGGACTGGATTTATTTCTGGAGTGTAATATTATTACAGGCTATAGCTACTAGAGAGGGGTGGTTGATCCAGGGAGTTATTCTGATTGCCTGATTGGAGTCGGGATGGAATTTTTTTCCCCATAAGTGAGGAAAATTTGCTTCTGCCTCACAGGGGTTTTTTGCCTTCCTCTGGATCAACTTGTAGGAAACAGGCCGAACTGGATGGACAAATGTCTTTTTTCGGTCTTATATACTATGTTACTATGTTACAATGTCCACATTAGCTATTTAGTAAAATAAATAAATTTAGCTTTGAGTGCCCTTATGGTAGCAGTACCTTTGTGTCTGCAATTGATCAAGAAATAGCACTTTATTAGCACAATTGCTGTAGCAGACATACAAAACACCCTAATTCTAAAGTTGATGATATTGGACATGCTATGAGATAATAAATGACACAGGCTATGATCGAACACACACACAGCTAGAGTACTTTACCCCTTCCTGTCACAGTCATTTTTCACCTTCGTGACAGAGCCTATTTTTGCAAATGTGACATTTTTAACTTTATGTGGTAATAACTTTGGAATGCTTTTACTTCTAAAAACCATTCTAAGAATGTATTTTCATGACACGTCATACTTAATGTTAGTGGTAAATTTGTATTGATATATTTTATTTGTTATTTTATAAATTTGAATTTCTCTGCGTTTAAGGCCAATAGTGATACCTCACAAAATAATTGCTAATTAACATTCACTATATACCTTTTTAATGTTGGCATCATTTTGAAAATAAAATGTTTTTAAGACATTAAAAGGCTTAAAATTTTGGAAACAATTTTTCAGGTTTTCAAGAAAATGTACAAAAATGACTTTTTTAAAGACCAATTGAGTTGTAAAGTGAACTTGAAAGGCTAGTATAATAGAAACTACCCATACATTTTCAGAAACTACAGCCCTCAAATTATTCTAAACTGATTTTACAAATATTGTTAACCCACAAGAATTAAAGAAATATGGAGGTGACTTTTTGTTTTAAAAATGTCCCTTTTTTGTGGATTTTTCATTGCAATCCAATTTTTTCCTAATACATAGCAAAAGTTAACGGCAAATAAAGCCTCAATATTTATTACCCTGATTCTACAGTTTACCGAAACACGTTGTATGTGGTCATAAACTGCTGTATGGGCATACACAGGGCCATATGGTCTTTGGAGGGCAGATCTTCCTGGAATGGTTTTTGGTCAAATGGTACCTTGAGGTACCCCATGTTTTTGCATCACCTTTTTCTGAAAGCTATGTTGTTTTTAAAGTATTTCTGCCAATTATTTTCTGTAAGGTCTCATTTTTTGCAGGATTTATAGAGCAGGTCGTTATCAACATGGCAATGTCAAGTATATCTATTTTATCTTTTTGTTCAGTTTTACACAATAAAAGTATTTTTGAAAAGAAATGAATTCATTTTTATGTGTCGCTGTTTTCTGAGAGACTTTTTTTAACCTTTCTGGCAATTGACTTGTGTGAGGGCTTGTTATTTGTGGGATAAAGAGACGTTTTCACTGGTACCACTTAGGGGTACATAGTACTTTCTGGTCGCTCAATAATATGCTTTTTGTGAGGAGAGGTGACCAAAAAGTGGCTTTTTCTGCACAGTTTGTGTGTTTTTTTTACAAAGTTCACCTGACAGGATTACGACTAAGGACAAGACTGTCCGAAACGCGTAAACTACCAGCCATTGTGTGAACACGATTGTATACTGAACCCCGAATAAAGGAAGCTTTTATTGCATAATCAGGTGCCGGAACCATTCCTTTCTTTTCCTGATTGCGGCAAGCACTTCTCTTCAGATTCCGAGCACCGGGGATATGGCTGTCCTGGACGGGTGAGCTGGACTTTTGCACATGTTATATTTTTATAGATTAGGTCATTACAGACGCAGCAATACCTAATATGTCTATTTTTCATTTCTTTTTGTTCAGTTTTACTCTAGAAAAGCATTTTAGAAGAAAAAAAATCATGTTTTTGTGCTGCCATTTTTTGGTCTTGTGTGAGGGCTCATTTGTGTGAGTGTCATAATACTATTTGATTATTCAGTACAACATTCACTGCATGGGGTAGATCATTTGATAGTTTTATAGAACTGGTCATTGCAGACATTGCAATACCTAATATGTCACTATCAACATTGGATCAGGCACAGTCGCAGGTATGGATAAGGTCACTGAGCCTGAATAACCATTGATGGAACCACTCTAATACTGATCAAATACTGATGGCTCATCTGAAGGATCGCAACCATATATAAGAAATATGGAGTCACCTATAGCCACTATATGATACAGAATTTTTGCCATTCTAAAGTATTAATTTGCCAATACAGCAACCCATTATTTCAGTAAGCTTCTTGGTTTCTTGATATGCTGAAGACAAAATCATTGGTGCAGTTTAAATGCACATTAAAGAGCATCTGTCAGCAAATTGGTAACTATGAAACTGGCTGACCTGTTGCATGAACTCTTGGCAGCTGAAGGCATCTGAGTTGGTCCCATGTTCTTATGTGCCCACATTGCTTAGAAAAATTATGTTTTAATATATTCAAATGGACCTCTCTCTCTCGCTGCAACTGCTGCGCTCTCTCCACTTTGATTGACAGGGCCAGGCGTGATGATGTTTTCACTGCCTAGCCCTGTAAATCAAAGTGGAGAGGGAGTAGCAGTTGCAGAAAGAGTAGAGCCTCTAGGTGTAATGGCAACACCCCCGTTGCTCCTAGTTGCTCATTTGTATATATTAAAACTTAATTTTTCTCAGCAATATGGGCACATATGAACATGGGACAACACAGATGCCTTCCGCTCTCAAGAGTTCATGCAAAAGGTCAGCCAGTTTCATAGGTACAAATTGGCTAAGAGATGCCCTTTAAACCTCGACTTTGTAAATGACCCAAAAATGAAAAACTGGGATTAAGTCTTGTAAGAAAGAGAATCGGGTTATTTGGTTTTTCTGAGCATTAGATAATTGCCCTGAATCAATATCATGGTATTGTAGCCGTTATGTGTTCTTTCTACTGCATGTAATGGAGTTTCTCTGGGCAACAGCAGGTCAGTGCTGTTGCAGATTTACAAATATGGTATTCTTTTCTTGTGTAGCCTCTCGAACCAGTGGGCAGCCTACTGCAGTCCATGTCATACAGAATCGCTCATTGCTGCTGTCCAGCAGTCCAGAAGAAATGAGTAGTATTGTGCTATCTGCATACAAAGTATACAGATCACAGGAAAGCTGAGACTTGGGGACAGCAACATGAAGTAATCACAATGAAATCACTATGTGTGACATGTGTTACCACTAGCCACCTGGTGGTTCTCGATTCCCTGTGCTCTTTGTATCGCAGAAACACTGTACATCCTATTTCACCAAAACTCCAGGACAGTTGGTACTGGATATGCAAGCAGCAATTTTTTTTTTTTTTGTTTGTTTAATTAACCACTATCTATTGTATTTGATAACATCCTTTAATATATACACTACCCACAAAAAGTTAGGAATATTTGGCTTGTGGGTGAAATTTCAGGCTAAACCTAAAATACACTAACCTTTACAGGTGAATTTAATGTGACCGTCTCTAAACTTTTGAATGCACATGTCCAACTTTTCAATGTTTCAGTACTTTTTGCACAACTTGCTGTTCTCTAACAAGGAGCTTAGCGGCAAAATTCACAACAGGTCTTTGATCCATGAATCGCCCAATAAATGTCCTGGTTCAATTAGAATTGGTATTTAAACAGTCCTCCTCATCATGCTGTTCACATTTTAACATCATGAGACCAAGACGACAACTAATAATTGATCAACAGTACCTTGCCAATGCGAGGCTTCAAACAGGATGTTCTCAGATGGAAATGGCCACTGAGCTTAGAGTGTCACAGCGTCATCAGCAGCTTGCAAGAGAGATACAGAGAGACTGGAAGAGTCACAGAAAGACATAGAAGTGGACGTCATTTGGTCACATCCCATACTAATGACAGATTCATTGTGAACAATGCCCTGCGGAACCAGATAATGAATGCAACACAACTCCAGGCACATTTAAGGGAGGTGAGAGGCACCCAATTGTAATGTCATACTATTCAAAACCATTTAAATCAGCATAGTCTGTGTACTAGACCTGTAAAGGTACTTGACCACAGGTGTCATTGTCTTGCCTAGGCCAGGGAGCATCTATGCTGGACGAGGGACCAGTGGGTCTCAGTGCTGTTCACTGATGAAAGTCGATTCACGCTGTGCAGAAATGATGGCCGCCAATGATGTTGGAGACATCTAGGAAAGCACTATGCACTATGCATCAGCCACTGTGTCACCAGACAAGCCTTTGGTGGTGGTGGTGCTACAGTGTGGGCAGGTGTATCTATTCAATACAGAACTGTCCTACACTCTGTAAATGGTACAGTGACAAGCCCATACTACTTTAATAGCATAATTAATACAGTGATTGAGTTGCCGTGTAGAGGCTCGTAACTCTGTACTCTAGAACCTCAATGACCTGAGGGCCGCCCTTCAAGAAGAGTGTGATGCCTCAGCAGACAATAAGTCAACAAGTTATTAAGACATTGACATTTTTTGTGGGGGTATATACCCACCACTGTTGTTGGCTTTTGTTTCAATACATTTTTTTAGATGAGGAAATTACCATTGCATGCTTCTACTTAAAGCCCTACTTTCATTATATAATATTACTATACCGTAAACTTTACGTTTTCCATAAATTTCACCCAAAAGCCAAAATATCGCTAACTTTGGGGGTAGCATATATACTCTCCTTGCTGCTAGGTTCTACTGCAGTTATGAATACCTCTGCAGTGGGTTCTTACACCATCCAGTAGCATGGTGAGTTGGTGACATACAAAATATACTGACTCTGCCACCGGTGGCGGCCAGAGCTGAAGAGGGACATAGGAGAGAGAAGGGTAAGTAAATGGAGAATTCTGAGGTCTGATATAATTTGACTGGTCTAAAGTTTGAGTTTCTGTTATGCCTCATTCACACATCAGTGTTTCCCAGACGTGTGCTGTACATGTTCTCGGTGGACAGCATATGTCTCCATTCATTTGAATATGTGTATTCACACATCAGTGTTTTAGCACGGTCCGTGGATCTGTGTTTTCAGCACGGTTGCATGTCCTATCTTGTCAATGTTCCCAGATCCCTCACACCCATTAAAGTCAATGAGTCCGTGAAAACCACGGATGCAACACAGATGCCATCCGTGTTGCATCCGTGTTTCACAGATCATTAAAAAGATTGTTTTAAAATTATTTTCCAGCTGTTCAGTGTCAGTGAAAAACGGATGGTACACGGTCAGCAAAAAACAGACCCACGGACCCAACACGGATCTGTCACAGGAGAAAACACAGATTGAACACTGTCCACGTTACCAATAATCCAAAACTGACACTGACGTGTGTATGAGGCATTAGAGTCTGGTCTGGATTCTAGGAATTAACTTAGAGGTACGGGGTCTGAATTTATTTAGCTGTCTGTTCAGGGACCTGAATTAATTATTGTAGTTGGGGACTACAATAATTTAGGTGACTGGTCTGGGGCCTAAATGAATTTAAAAGTCTGGTTTGGTGTCTGCATTTGCTAAAGGCTACAGCTGCAGAAGTGAGGTCCCAAAAATGCAGTTGTCATGAGGAGTTGTCAAAGTCATTCTAGCTGAATGGAAAATAAAATAAAAAAGACTGTCTACAATTACGAGAACAAGTCATTTGTGAGTCACTGGATTTACAGAGGTTATGTCAGCTCATGTTTGCTTTAGCAATTACTTATATTCCCCATGAGAGCTACAGCTGCAGTACAAAGCAATGTATTGAGTTGTAAGCAATCCTGTAGCAATAGCTTCTTGTAAAAGAGTTGCTCTCCCCTGATTTAGAAATATGCAAGAAGGTTGCTCCTTTAGACAGTCCATGTACATGCTTGGTGTGTATATGACTGGTGTGTATATATAATACAATTTCTAGACGTTGAGATTAAAAAAGAGGATACAGGTAATTTCAATACCATTTTATATTCCAAACCAACCGATCGAAATAACTTGTTGCTATATACTGGTCATCCCTAGAGATTCTCTATTCACGAGAAATAATTAAAAAATCGCAAACGAACACCGAAAGTACATAGGCGTTTATGATTGTCATGCAACTTTAATTAAAAAAACTATTAATAAATATTGGGATTTACTACAACATGATAAAAAATACGGGCATCTCTTTAAAATAAAACAAAATTTCGTATATAGGAAGGGACGTACTATTGCCAATAGATTGATTAGAGGAGATGTAAAAATTCCTAAAAAAGATCGCCAGACTTTCTTAAATACTCAGAAAAAAGGGACATTACCCTGTCTGTCATGCACGAATTGTAATCAGATAATAAAAGGAGAATTTATAAATCATCCAAGGAAAGGTTATAAAATTCCTATGTATCATTTTACAACTTGCATAACCAAAAATGTTATATATGGTTTAAGATGTCCATGAAGCATGTGGTACATCGGTCAAACCAAAAGAGAGATACGGACGAGGTTAACAGAACATAAATCTAATATAAAAAGATATACGGAGTTAATGGATAGCAGAAAGGGAGAAAAAGAGGAAGATAGAGAAAAATATCAGGAAACTACATTATTGCAACACCGTTACGAAAGAAAACATAAATGGAATGAAATAAGATGGATAATACTAGAATATATCAATCCTGGTTCTACTCCAGAGGATAATAAGTATAAACTGTTGCAACATGAAACAAAATGGATTACAAAAATGGAAAGTTTAAAACCGAAAGGGTTAAATGACATCTGCAACTTTAAGGTGTTTCTGTGATTTGTCTAATTGTAACCAGAATTAAGTTTTTAATTTTATAGCTGAATTGTAGCAACATTGTATCTAGACCTTAGAGTATTTAAGGAAGTTGGTTACACCTCAGCCACACGCATGATTAAGGGGACATAACTTTCGAAATGTCGCGTTTCACTCAGGCTAACTCCGAACAAGTAGACCTGCGAGTCGCGTTTGACTGTGATATATAACTCAGGCTAACTTTGAACAAGTGGACCTGCGAGTCTTGCTATTTGTCTTTTATCATGGAAAATAAAGGAAAAGGACCGAACGTGTCTTTTAAAGAAATTGTGAGTAGTATATGTTTCTCACATGAATATTGAGCTTGCTAATGAGAATAGACTTTAGTGCTTTGTGAAAGTGAATGGCAGAGCGAAAGTGAGGCTCTGAGTCAGTCTGAAGCTTAAATAAGAAGGGAGTCATTTGTTGGACTATCAAGAACTGGCGTAGGAAGGAGGGATTCGGGTTCCTGGAGAACTGGGCCGACTTCTCTGTCGTAGGGACGGGCTGCACCTCAATCGGGAAGGGGCAGCTGTGTTGGGGAGAAAGATGTGTAGAAGGTTGGAGGAGTGTTTAAACTAGGGACTGGGGGGAAGGGTAATTACGTTATAGGAGGGGAAGATAGTGCAGATAGAGACCGGGGGCAAGGTAGTGGGAGTGGGGGAGAAATAGAAGGAGGGACTAGAACAGTTCAGAAAGGAAAGGTGTAGGGTTAAAAATATACAGAAACCTCTTAATTGTATGTATACTAATGCCAGAAGCCTGACTAACAAAACTTGGGAACTGAAATTTGTGATGTGTTAGGAGGACTATGACATAGTGGAAATAACTGAGACATGGCTGGATGATAGCTATGACTGGGCAGTTAATGTACAAGGTTACAGTCTGTTTAAAAAGGATCGTCAAAACCGGAAA
Organism: Bufotes viridis; assembly: GCA_033119425.1. Taxonomy (NCBI): domain Eukaryota; kingdom Metazoa; phylum Chordata; class Amphibia; order Anura; family Bufonidae; genus Bufotes; species Bufotes viridis. The sequence continues at coordinate 224,655,088 of CM065590.1, forward strand.
GGGGAGGGGTCTGCCTTTATGTAACGTCCTGTCTAAAGCCCAAAGTCCGAGAAGATATAAGTGAGGGACATGAACATTTGGAGACACTGTGGGTAGAGATATATGGAGCCAAAAACAATAATAAATTACTAATAGGAGTTTACTATTAACCACCTAATATACCAGAGTCCACAGAAAATCTATTACTAAACGAGATAGACAAGGCCGCAAATCATAATAAGGTGGTTATTATGGGGGACTTCAACTACCCAGATATAGACTGGGAAACTGAAAGCTGTACATCACATAAAGGAAATAGGTTTCTGTCAATAACCAAAGACAATTACCTTTCCTAACTGGTTCAGAACCTGACTAGAGGGACAGCCATACTGGACTTAGTATTAACCAATAGACCTGACAGAACAACAGATGTGCAGGTTGGGGGAAACCTGGAAAATAGTGACCATAAAGTAATAACCTTCCAATTATCTTTCAAAAGAGCATTTCTACAGGGAGGAACAAAAATACCAAACTTCAAGAAAACTAAATTTAGCCAACTAAGTGAGGCGAGGAAGCACTGAAAAACTATAAGGGAAAAAACAAATAAAATCGGCCAAACTAGAGATCAAGAGATTAAAACTAACCCTAAAATGTTCTTCAATTATATAAATGTTAAAAAGTATAAATCTGAAGGTGTCGGCCCTTTAAAGAGTAATGAGGGGAGAGTTGCAGAGAGCGATGAGGAAAAAGCAAAGCTGTTAAATATTTTTTTCTCCAATGTATTCACTGATAAAGATAAAAATGCAGAATGTAAAAATAAATCCCCCACTAAAAGTGTCCTGTCTGACCCAGGAAGAAGTACAACAGCGACTTAAAAAGATTAAAATAGACAAATCGCCAGGACCGGATGGCATACACCCCCGTACCCTAAGCGAATTAAGCAATGTCATAGCCAGACCCTTATTTCTGATATTTGTGGACTCTATACTAACAGGGAATGTTCCACAGGATTGGTGCATAGCAAATGTGGTGCCAATATTCAAAAAGGGTCCAAAAACAGAGCCCGGAAACTATAGGCCGGTAAGTGTAACATCTGTTGTGGGTAAACTGTTTGAAGGTTTTCTGAGAGATGCTATCTTAAAGGATCTCAACGGAAATAAGCAAATAACGCCATATTAGCATGGCTTCATAAGGGATCGGTCATGTCAAACTAATTTAATCAGTTTCTATGAGGAGGTAAGTTCTAGACTTCACAGAGGCGAATCAATGGATGTCGTATATCTGGACCTCTCCAAAGCATTTGACACTGTACCTCATAAAAGGTTAGTATATAAAATGAGGATGCTCGGACTGGGAGAAAATGTCTGTAAGTGGGTAAGTAACTGGCTGAGAGATAGAAAACAGAGGGTGGTTATTAACGGTACACACTCAGATTGGGTCACTGTCACTAGTGGGGTACCTCAGGGGTCAGTATTGGGCCCTATTCTTTTCAATATATTTATTAATGATCTTGTAGAAGGCTTGCATAGTGAAATATAAATTTTTGCAGATGACACTAAACTGTGTAAAGTAATTAACACTGAAGAGGACAATATACTGCTACAGAGGGATCTGGATAGATTGAAGGCTTGGGCAGATAAGTGGCAGATGAGGTTTAACACTGACAAATGTAAAGTTATGCACATGGGAAGAAATAATGCAAGTCACCCGTACATACTAAATGGTAAAACACTCGGTAACAGTGACATGGTAAAGGATCTAGGAATTTTAATAAACAGCAAACTAAGCTGCAAAAACCAGTGCCAGGCAGCTGCCGCCAAGGCCAATAAGATAGTGGGTTGCATCAAAAGGGGCATACGCGCCCGTCATGAGAACATAGTCCTACCACTTTACAAATTGCTAGTCAGACCACACACGGAGTACTGTGTACAGTTCTGGGCTCCTGTGAACAAGGCAGACATAGCAGAGCTAGAGAGGGTTCAGAGGAGGGCAACTAAAGTAATAACTGGAATGGGGCAACTACAGTACCCTTAAAGATTATCAAAATTAGGATTATTCACTTTAGAAAAAAGACGACTGAGGAAAGATCTAATTGCTATGTATAAATATATCAAGGGTCAGTACAGAGATCTCTCCCATCATCTATTTATCCCCAGGACTGTGACTGTGACGAGGGGATATCCTCTGCGTCTGGAGGAAAGATTTGCACACAAACATAGAAGAGGATTCCTTAAGGTAAGAGCAGTGAGACTATGGAGGTGGTGATGGTAAGTACAATATAGGAATTCAAGAGGGGCCTGGATGTATTTCTGGAGTATAATAATATTACAGGTTATAGCTACTAAAGAGGGGTCGTTGATCCAGGGAGGTATTCTGATTGCCTGATTGGGGTCGGGAAGGAATTTTTTATTCCCCTTAAGTGGGGAAAATTGGCTTCTACCTCACCATTTTTTTTTTGTCTTCCTCTGGATCAACTAGCAGGATGACAGGCCGAACTGGATGGACAGATGTCTTTTTTCGGCCTTATGTACTATGTTACTATGTTACTATGTTACTTCAGTGACGTGCAGACAGTACTCGATTATGATGATGTAGCTGATTGCACTTGGGAGCCAGATGAATTAGGGGTTTCATCATCATCAGGAGAAGAGGGTGGCAGCTTGCCCATAAGGCTGCGGCGGAGCCAGCAAGTCACTAGCGTGGCCAGGAGTCAGCAGGGTGGCAGCAGTGGGAGTTCGGGGTCCAAAAGTGCCCGGGTCAGACTACTCGCTTCACAGAAGCCTACCTGCCCAGAAAGTAGTGGAGGGGTTCACGGAAGCAGCGGCTGTAGCAGTCAGTGCAGCAGTTTTTTGTTAAGCCGCCGGAGGAGGTAAACATGGCCATTTGTAGAATCTGTGGGCAGAAGGTGAAGTGTGGCCAAGGTGCCATTGTTGGTAGCATGGCCCTGTGTCAATATATGCACCGCCACCATAAAGTGGCCTGGGAGAACCGTGAATCCAATGTGGTGGTCCAGCCTGCCGCAGCAATCGCTGCATCACCCAGTGGCACGCACACGATTTCAGGCAGTCAAGACTTCACCACCTCAGCCGAAGCGAGCTGTCTCTCCTTCCCATCATCTGCTGGTCCTGATGCTACTGGTCCTCCCCCTACTCCTCGTCAGTCATTCCGTCAGCAATTATTCACCGAAGCGATTGCCAAAAGACAACAGTATGTGTGCACCCATCCAACGGTGCAGAAGCTGAATGTGCTCCTGTCCAAGTTGCTGGTGCTGCAGTCCCTCCCTTTCCAAGTGGTGGACTCTGCACTTTTTAGAGAACTGATGGCTTGTGCCGAGCTGAGGTGGAGAGTCCCAAGCCGTCATTTCTTTGCCAAAAAGACAGTACTAGCCCTGCATACGTATGTAGAACAGAAGGTGGGCCAGTCCTTGAGCCTGTCGGTGTCTGCCAAAGTGCACAGCAGCGCCGACGTGTGAGCAGTAATTACGGTCAGGGACAATACATGTCCTTTGCGGCCCACTGGGTGAATGTGGTTCCTGCACAGCCACACTAGCAACTTGGCCTGATGACGCTGCTTCCGCAAAATGTTCTCACGCCGTTGGTTCTTAGCCTCCACTGCAGGGAGAATTCACAGTGCCCCTCCAGCATACTACATGTGCAGGGCACGGCAGTGTCATGCTGTTCTGAACCTCGTTTGCCCATGTCCTTCATCAAGAAAGCGAATCCTGGCTTTCTCCGTGACAACTCAAAATTGGAGCCATGGTGACCGACAATGGAAAGAACATGGTGTCGGCGCTGCATCAAGGAGGGCTCAGCCACGCACCCTGCATGGCGTACCTGATTAATCTGGTTGTCAAGCAGTTCCTGAAGTCTTCCACTCATCTTCAAGACATCCTAAAAATGGCCAGGAAACTTTGCATGCACTTCAGCCACTTGCACACCAGAAAGCACACCCTCCTTGAGCTGTAGCGGCAGAACCGCATCCCCCAACATAGGCTGATATGCGATACTTCCACCGTTGGAATTCCACCCTCCATATGTTGGACCGAATATACGAACAGATAAAGGCCATAAACGATTTCTTGATGATCCAAGCGGACAGGAATACTCCCCTGTGTAACTGCGATGTCAGCCAGTGGCAGCTTATGCGTGACACCTGCCGTTTGCTCAGGCCATTTGAAGAGAGCACGTTATTTGTCAGTCGCCAGGACTACGGGATGAACAATGTCATTTCACTGCTCCATGTCCTGGAACAGATACTGTTAAATCTGGCTGGTCAGGGAACTGGAGAAGTAGATCTCACGGTCACATGACCCCTGGGGGGGCTGAACTGGAGGAGGAGGACATTGGAGCACAAGCAATGTGTAGCAAAATGGGTGATTTTCCTACACATGTGACAGGACAGGAGAAGCAGGAGCAGCCAGGACAGGACGATGAGGCAGAGGACCCAGACACACCGTGGCAGTATACAGTGGAGACGGAGGCAGGGACTCCCTCCGAGTCACTTGCACAAATGGCCATTCGGCAGAGGGATGACTTCTGGCTCTCCACCTTGTTGGACCCTCTCTACCGGTCCAAAATGGGGGCCTTTTTTACACTCGCTAAGAGGGAGGACAAACTAAACTACTATAGAGACATCCTATGTAGTCAGCTGGCCGGTGCCTATCTGCCCTATTGTACATCCTCTCGCAGGTCTAACTGGGGGGAGCTCTGCGCTCACATTCCCTTTGCCCTGGTTGCTGTGGTGTGGGTAGGAGCAGTTCCAGCTCCATCAGCAGCAGCTTGAGCCTAGATTTGCTGATGAGCAGCTTTCTTCACCTGCCTAGTGAAGAAACTACTCACCAGCAGCAGCTAGAACTGGAGCAGGACCTGAACCAGCAGGTGGTGGCATACTTGAAAGGCACCCTGACACCCCACATTGAAGATCCGCTGGACTACTGGGCAGCCAAACTGGATTTGTGGCCGCAACCGGCAGAGTTTGCACTGTAAAAGCTATCCTCCCCGGCCAGTAGTGTGGCATCAGATCAGGTGTTTAGTGTGGCGAGGCCCATAGCTACCCCAAGAAGAACTCGCCTGTCCACCCAAAATGTGGAGAGACTGACCTTTGTCCAGATGAATCAGGCGTGGATCAGCCAGGATTTCCACCCACCAATGCCTGATGCATCAGACTAGATCATCCATGGTGCCACACCAAAACTTTGACAAAAGAGACCGGTTTCTTCTGGCTACTTGCCTCAGCTACTATTCTGATGCTGCCACACATCTGATGCCAAGTGATCCTTCGTTCACCCACCATCTTCAGCTGGTACTGGGATTGCCACCCACCTCCCCACTCTGTCACTGGGTCACTCTGTGGTTTCCTGATGCTGCTGCCACCTCCACAATGTGTCACCTTGACACTCTGTGGTCTTCTGATGCGGCTGCCACCTCCACATTATGTCACTTTGCCACTCTATGGTCTCATGATGCTGCTGCTACCTTAACACCTTGTCACTTTGCCACTTTGGGGCCTCCTGATGATGCTTCTGTTACCTCCACAGTCTGTCATTGTGCCACTCTGTGGTCTCCTCATGCTGCTTCTGCCACCTCCACACTGTCATTGTGCCACCCTGTGGCCTCCTTCTGATGCTGCTGCTGCCGCCACCTCCACACTCTGCCATTGTGCCACTCTGTCGCCTCCTTCTGATGCTGCTGATGTCGCCACCTCCACAGTCTGTCATTGTGCCTCTCTGTGGTCTCCTCATGCTGCTACTGCCATCTCCACACTGTCATTGTGCCACTCTGTGGCCTCCTCCTGATGCTGCTGCCACATCCAGATCCTGTCATTGGGCCACTCTGTGGTCTCTTCATGCTGCTTCCACCTCACCACTATGTCAAAGGGCCACTCTGTGGACTTCTCATGCTGTTCCCACCCTCCCCACTTCATGACTGGGCCACTATTTTGCCTTTCGGCCTGGCTGACATCATTTATTTTACCCTTCTGAACTGTCAGAAGGAAGAAAAAATTAGACGCACAACGGATCCTGTTTATGTAACAGCTGTAAGACCTGCATGACATAGTCCCTATTTTGCATCAGAATTGGCTTATGATTTTGTAGCCAAAAGCAGGAGTGGGTACAAAACACAGAAGACATGCAAATATCCCATTCACATGCCACTCCTGTTTTTTTATTTTTGGCTTTAGCAATACTGATGGATTACTGACCAAATGGGGGTTATTGTTCTGACGGATCAGAGGAAGGGCAGGCAAAATAATCATTAACGTCAACACAAATTTACTGCTGACACCCACTACTCTCTGTTGGGGGGGGGGGCTCTACTTGTATAAGCGTTTAATAGAACAGGTTCTGTAGACATCTATGTGGAATCAGCTGACGACGGTGTAAAAGGAGTGCGCTTCTTCTTGATGCTAACATTGACCTGTAAGGCTGAGTTCACACTTGAGTTATTTGGTCAGTTTTGGCCCTGTAACTGCCCAAATAAGTGAAGTGTGCAGTGGTTCTAAGAGCGACACTTGTCATCTACATGTCATATGGACTCACAGTATTATTTCACTACCACAGCAGACTCCCCATGCGTGTTACTGCAAGGCACAGTGTTCTACACCACTATAAAGGCTCTCTGCAGCCAGGAAATAGCCGTTTTTTTAACGTGATTCGCTGCAAATAAATTCGGATTGAACCGAATTTTTGTTCTACGCCACTAAAAATACTCTCGGCCGCCAGTAAATAGCCTTTTTTAACACGATTCGCCACAAATAAATTTGGATAAAAACAAATTAAAAAAAAAAATTTGACGAACCTGCCGAATCAAATTTTTGAGAAATTCGCTCATCTCTAGTTATGATCAGTTTTGCTCATTATTTGTATAATATTTCACTATTCTTTTCTACTCATTTTTGCATACATTTTTGAACATAATATGTCTACCATGAGATCATAATAGACCTTGGGGGGGGGGGGCTTTTTATTGTTTTTTGTTTTCCACTGTAACTGGGGTATCCATAAGAGGTGAAAACAGTCCCAGTAGTGACATTAGTCACCGGGAAGCATGGTGGCTTAGTGGTTAGCACTAGTGCCTTGCAGCGCTAGTGTGAGCTCCATTGGGGACAGCTTGATGCTAATGTCTGTAAAGCGCTGCACAATATATTAGCGCTATATAACTGCAGAAAATAAATAAATAAACGTAGTTACTGGCAAAGCTGTCAGGGTCTGCTAAAACCCGGCAGCTCCGCCATGCTGGGGTGACAGAGGTTTAAAGCCCAAGACCACACAGCATATATCTACAGCACATGGTCATTATCAGGTTAATATAGAAATAAAACATCAGGGCTGAATTTAATTATATAACTATTTAATGCCAGACATTTCATGAATTGTAGGAGAAAGAATAGAAGCAGTACACATGTCCCTTACATTCGCTCTGCATCAGTCCATCCTTGGTGGATCATATCCATCCATCCATCATATAAGGCTATAAGAAAGGCAGCTCATATTTGAGTTGAAGTGTTTCTAGGTTTTTTCCTGCCACAATAAAGAATTTTTTACCATTTCATGAATATTGAGTCACGCTGACTGAAGGTTTGCTCTAAAGGGAACCTGTCACATGTCCAGTGGGTGGTTCTATTCAGTGATTTACAGCATTTCCTGCAAAAGTGTGCATACAGAGACACTGTCAATCACTGATAGGACCACCCACTGGACTCCTAAGCCCAAAATAAGCAAAGTCATGGATTAATAAATTATAACTTTTACTGAATAACAAAACTTTATATATATGAATCTACTCAGCTCTCCTGCTTTATAACATGCTGCCTGAACATCGGACTGCATTTGTGCAGCGTCCCACTACACAGTGTATATGCCAGGGCAAGGCTTGAGAGCAGCATTTACAAAAGTGGGCCAGATGTAGACGCGAGGTGTGGAGAAAGTCCAGTAGAGCTAAACCGTCTGAAAATGACGTATTGGCTCAACAGCACATGTGTTCAGGAGTTTATCTCTGTGCCAGAATACACATTTAAGCAGCTGGATCACCTGTGTTAGAAGCACCCACGTGTCGAAAGTCACCTAGAGAAGTGCAGCTAAAGGAAGATTGCTCTAAAGAGACAACTGTGCCTATTAACTACCCGTGCAACCATGTCACCTGTAACATCTGTGGAAAGTGCCTTTTGTGTACTAAGTGCCAGACCATTGCATGCTAATAACTGTCGTGACATGTTTGCATTTGAATCTTTCAATTGAGAACTGTTTTGCTGCACAACTGCCTCAGCATTGCTTCATGAAGCAGGACACTGCCTTGCACCTAAAAAGTACCAACACCAAGGGTACCCCAACCATCACTAGGCAGAAGAACCTCAGAACCAGAGTGTGCCGCGAAGGGAAGAACGGTGCACCCCTCCACATCACTGCACGAGCCCCAGGGAGCGTCAGAACTGTCAGCACTACTACTACCATATGGCCACCCACCAGTGTCGGACTGGGGTACCTAGGGCCCACTAGTAAAATGTATTTTGGGGGCCCACCGTACGGATGCATTGAAATATAATAATAAATCATCTAACAAGTTTTTTATACGAACATAAGCTGGTTGAGGTGCTGTACATTGAATATATGTATGTAGTGTAGTACATCTAATGTGCTATGTGCCACTTGTGCAGGGGGTGGGAGACTAGGGGCCCACCTTGCTTAGGGGCCCACCGGGGGATTCCCCTGTACCCCTGTGGGCCAGTCCGAGTCTGCCACCCACTCACATATGCCCCTGCATACTGAAACATGACAATTTTCCTTTAACAAGAATGGTAGTGGCTAGAGAGAAGAGTAAACTAAAATCTACTGACAGAAGATTCTGAGAAGAAGAAAAAAGATAAGTTGTAGGCACTTTTGTTTCATGAGAACAGAGTAGAATTCGGTGTAGCTGAGAGCTCTTTGACCTTTCACCTCTCACCTTTTCTGACAGGTACGCTATAGCAAAGCAATGTATTATGGTCACAAAGGGACAGTAATTTTGGTTGACTGTTCAGCTGACAAATGATCTCTGGCATCATCAGCTGCAAATAAAACTCTAGTAACAAAAATCTTACCTTGTATGGTTTTCAATTACCAAAGAAGCACCAAAGAGCAAAGTGCAAATACTATTTCAAAGCGCATAAATTAATGAGCAAGATACCAAGGCTGGTGACCTCCCCTCAGTGGGGAATCAGTGCACTACATTCTACATGTTTTATATGAAGAATCCAGAGACAGATGCAGTGCACAGGAGTGGACTGTGTTGCATGCAGATGCAGCTTGATAAATAACATTAGAAGCTGCACTAATGGTAAATCCAAAGACACCGATCAATTGTGATCTTAGAATAAGTGTCAACAAGGGGCACCCGTGCCTGTGCATTTTATATACACAGGCAATAACATTTTGCCATATGTGACGAACATGGGACATTTCATTACAGTTACTAAAAATGTTTTTTACATAAAGCTTAGTTTTATATTCTAAAGAAATAGAAGGTCATTTAATAACCAGAACATGTCTGTATTAGGCATATTTCTGATGCAGATTGCATTGTTATTACTGTTTTATGAGTTATTTTTATTGCACGTGTTACAAAAACATATCCATTCAGATATATGCAATGGACTGTTTCTGCAACAAATCTGCCGTATGTGAACATACCCACTGATAAGCTATAAACCTCATAAACATGGTAATCAAACGTCATGCAGTTTATTTAGGCAGGGTACTGGCTGTCGTTAAAGAAACCAGTTGTGTACACAGACTTATTGCTAATGCTCCATGATATGGTGACATATTGGCAACGCTCCATGGCAAAATAATGTGCAAAGAGGTATCTCCCAGGCAAGGAGAACACTCTCATTAGTGCCACCTTTTGACAGTGGCTCCCTATGAGTCAAAGTCTGACTTTTTAATAATCTTTGGGCCATGACAAGGTGTACAAAGGCTTGTTAAAAAAAACAAAAAACTGTTGAACTTTGACTCAATTGGGAGCCACTTCCCCAAGGTGGCTATAGTGAGATGGTTCTCTTTTCCTGAGAGATACTTCTTTGCAAACTAAATATAATGAAATCTGATACATTTATGTAAAATGATTTGTGATATTCTTTATAGATGTACTTATTTATAAATAGAAGAATACTCGTGATGAAATTTGGTAAACAAGTAATGTAAAAGTATGTATGTTACATGTTGTATCCATATATTGTTTCCAAATGTTAGAATGCTTAGAAACAGCTGCCATACAATTCTGTTTATCAGCTGTACTTGTACCAATATAATGCACTTACAGCATTTGGGTGGCATTGTGATCCAGTCTACATGCACAATGCCTGCTTTCCTCAAAGAACAGAATTTAATGTATGTACATTGTGCACAGGGGATTTAAGGTAACTTCAGATCATGTAATGTTTTAGAAATACAGAGCCAAATAATTACCTATAGTATACAAATATATGGTGCAAGAGTGACACCAACAGGCTGAAATATGCATTACATGTTAGTTTTAAATGTGAAATATGTAGTTTTATACATAGTGATTCTACAGAATGCTGGCTAGAAAACACTGCCTTAGGACTTATTCACACAACCTTATCATGGGTTGTGTGCCAGAGGTGTATATTTAGCTTCAAAATGGGACCATAAGCCATCAGGACAACATATTTGGCATTTATAAGGGTTTCCAACATTCCTCCAGGTAGCAATCTCACGTTTGGCGACATAGATACAGCACTTGTATGCAGCCATAATATAGTGGTGTGTAGAAAGCCAGGGCCGGCTCCAGGTTGATGTGGGCCCTTGGACAATAAATCTCAGTGGGCCCCCTTGTGGCATTTTTTTACATGTCCCTCTGTGGCTCCGACACTGTATAATGGCCCCTAGTGCCCCCCAGAAAGTATAGTGACCCCCAATGGCCCCCATACAGTATAATGACCACTAGTGGCCCTTCGCACAGTATAATGACCACCCCCCCCCCCCCCACATGCCCACACACACAGTAAATGACTCTCCAGTGCCCCTCCACACAGTATAATGACCCCCAGTGCCCCTCCACTCACTATAATGATGCCTAGTGGCCCCCCACTCAGTATAATGATACTCAGTGGTCCCTCACATAGTATAATGAACCCCCAGTGGCCCTCCATTCAAAATAATGACCACCAGTGGCCCCCATTCACAATAATGACCCCCAGCCATTATTCTATGAGGGGCCACACAATATAATGACCTACTGTGGCCCCCCATACAGTATAATGGGGGGTCATTATACTGTATGGGATTCACTGGGGTTCATTATACTGAATGGGGGCTCTTGGGGTCATTATACTGAATGGGTGGTCATTGGGGATCATTATACTAAATGGGGAGCACTGGGGGTCATTATACTGTGGGGGGTGTCGCTGGGGTCATTGTACTGTGTAAGGGGCCCTCACACAATACAATGACCTCTCAGTGGCCAGTATCATTGCTGGAGCACAGGGGAGCCAGTAGTCCTTTCTTTCACTAACCATAGTTCATCTCCCTGTGCTCTTTCTCTCCTCTGGCCCGCTGCAGCAGTGAGACATCACCGCTGGGCCGTGCCTGGAGGAGAGGAGCACAGTGAGATGAGCCGTGGTTAGTGAATGAAAGGACTACCGGCATCCCTGCACTACAGCATAACAGCCGGCCCGGCACCCCCCTGAGATCTGGACCTGTCACCACTAATAACAATTCTGGAGCATCTGTTCTTATGGCTCTATGATGTGCCATTTCTTTATTATTTCTACTAGAAGTTATAAATGAATTGCTAGCAGTCTGCAGTAAGGGTACAGAGGGGAGGTAACAAGTTGGTGGTGTGTACCTGCAGTCTGAGAATGGCAGCACTGATTGGATAGAGTCAGACTGTGCAGGTACACTCCCCAACTTGTGTGGGCGGTGCAGGTGCAGTCTGTGGACAGTGCCGACAAACTAAATGGTGTGTGGGTGGTACAGGCGGCTTCTCAGCGCTGTATCCTACTTGCCAGCGCGATTGTGTGGGCGGTGTGTGGAGCGCTGTGTCCGCGCATGCCCAGTGTAAAACTGTGCATGCATGGACGCAGTGCACTAAATGGCATGTAGGCAGTGCAAGCGCGCTTTAGTACTGCGCATGCGCACGTCTCCTTCACGGCCGCTAATCAGGTTTGTATGGCGAAGGAGGCGTATGTGCACTGGCTGTTTGTGCGCTATGCTGCTGGTGAGCCGAGACAGGAGCGGACGGCGACGGGGGAGATGTGGCCTGACTATAGGGTCTCGGAGGTATCTATGGGCAGTCAGACTGCTGACACCCTGCTGGGAAACTTGTGTATAGCGCTGTGTCCGTGTGGAGCGCATGCCCAGTGCAAAACTGGGTACACACACACGGACACAGCGGACTCACATAGGGATTTTATTATGTAGGATTCTCTCTGCCTCTCCTGTCTCTGCTCCTTAGCTATGATCGTCATTGTATCATCTGCACCTCTACCTCTATCTCTAACCTCTTCACTTCTGTTTCTACTATCTCTGCTTATTGTCTACCTACTGTATCTTTGCTCCTTAGCTAGTTAATTCAATGCCTGTGTCCTCTCTGCCTCTCCTGTATCTACTCCTTAGCTATAAATTTCTTTGTGTTCTCTGCCTATACTATCTCTGTCCACTTCACCACTGCCTCTACTATCTCTGTCCTTTTCCCATCTGCCTCTGCTATTTATCCACTTCGCCTTTGCTGTCTCTGTCCTCTTCATCTCTGCCTCTGCCATCTCTGTCCTCTTCACCTCTGCCTCTGCTATTTCTGTCCTCTTCACTTCTGCCTCGGCTATCTCTGTCCTCTTCACCTCTGCCTCTGCTATCTCTGACCTCTTCACCTCTGCCTCTACTATCTCTGACCTCTTCACCTATGCTATCTCTGTCCTCTTCACCTCTGCCTCTACTATCTCTGTCCTTTTCCCATCTTCCTCTGCTATCTATCCTCTTCGCCTCTGCTGTCTCTGTCCTCTTCATCTCTGCCTCTGCCATCTCTGTCCTCTTTATCTCTGCCTCGGCTATCTCTGTCCTCTTCACCTCTGCCTCTGCTTTCTCTGACCTCTTCACCTATGTCTCTACTATCTCTGTCCTCTTCATCTCTGCCTCTGCTATCTCTGTCCTTTTCATCTCTGCCTCTGCTATCTCTGTCCTCTTCACCTCTGCTGTCTAGGTCTTCTTCTTCACCTCTGCCTCTGCTATCTCTGTCCTCTTCACCTCTGCCTCTGTTATATCTGTCTTCTTCACCTCTGCTGTCTATGTCCTCTTTACTTTTGTCTCTTTGTTCTTTCCTCATCTGTGTGCATCTATTCTCTCAGTTTCTCCTCTCTCTCTCTCCTCTTTGTCCTGTGTCTCCATCTTCTCCTCCATTTCCACCCTTGCTCTGTCCTCTCACCCCCTCCTTATTGAGCCCATGTCTTTCTGCACCCATGCCCTCTTGTCTCTGCACCAGAGCTTTACTACTGCACATGCGCGAGTCTTCTCCACGGCGCTCACCAGCACTTCAATTCTCAGAAGTCCATGCGGCAAAGACAGCGCATGCGCAGTGTCTGGACGTCAGACGGCAGTGGAGAAACTGTCTGAGAAGCGGAGGGAGGCGAGGGAACTGGGCAAACAGCGGAGGACAGCGGAGGAGCTATGGCCAACAGGGCGGTACATGCAGCTTCTTCAGCGCGCTGCCCGTGGGCGATGCAGGCACGCTTTACTACTGCACATGCGCGAGTCTACTCCACGGCCGCTCACCAGGACTTTAAATGCCAGAAGTCCGTGCAGCAGTGACGGCGCATGCACAGCGTATGGACAGAGATGGAGCAACTATCTCAGAAATGGAGGGCGGCAGGGGAATTATGGAAGCAGCGGAGGATGGCGGGGGAGCTATGGCCACCCTATAGGTTTAACTGTATTAAAACTTGTGAGTAGCGCTGTGTCCATGTGCAGCGCTGTGTCCTGATTCGACTCGTCCATGTGCGAAACTGGAGGTACACACACACGGACACAGCGCACGCACACAGGGCTATTATTATTATAGATGTTACTACTACAGCAATGCATGTACTAATACAATGCTATGTACTGCTATTTATGTACTAATATGTATTTGCTATGTATCTATTCCAGCTGTAAATTTGATAAAAATCTGCCATATAATAATACATTTTACATATATCGCAGCTCATCCCCATTCATGTGGTGCTAAGCTACAACACTTGATATTCCACGTGGACAAGCGTGGTAATAATAATAATAGTATAATAACCTTTATTCATTTAGCACTGACATATTCCGCAGAGCTTTACAATCAGGGGGTTAAAGCATAAACAGAATAACATAGCAACGAACAAGTCAACAATTAAAACAAGAGGACTGAGGGCCCTGCTCGCAGGAGCTTACAATCTATGAGGAGCTAGGGGTGAGACAAAAAGTAACAACTGCTTGATTTGTGCAATGGCCCAGCGATCTTAACACAATAGGGGAGTAGATATACAATATGTAGCACTTTTGTGTGCATGCAGTGTGGTGGATATATGGCAATTGACCAGGTTAAGAAGAATGATTCTGAAGGGGTTGGGGGGGAGGGGGGGTAAATGGAGTTAGATCAGGGGATATCATAGGCTAACCTGAAAAGATGTGTTTTAGGGAGCACATAAACTGTGGTTGTTATGAATTGAATTGTTATGAATCTAATTGCTTGGTGTAGAGCATTCCAGAGAACTGGTGCAGTTCGGGAGAAGTCTTGGAGACAGGAGAGAGAGGTTCAGAATATGGTGAATATCAGTCGTAAGTCAATGGCAGAACGGACGGCACGAGTAGAATAGTAGACAGAGATGAGGGAAGAGATGTAGGGAGGTGTGGCATTGTGTAGAGCTGAGTGGATGAGAATGAGGACTTTAAATTGAAGATAGATCAGCCTGGCTGCTGCGTTTAGGGTAAATTGGAGAGTCTGGTGAGGGGTAGACCAATTAGTAATGAGTTACAGTAATCAAGATGGGAATGGATCAGGGCAACAATGAGAGTTTTTGTTGTTTCCTCAGTAAGGAAGGGGTGGATTATAGAGATGTTTTTGAGGTGCAGGCGACATAATTGGGCAAGTCATTAAATATAGGGGGTAAAGCAAACAGCAGCCATGCTGCCTAGGCATGATGGTAGCGCCACACACACTTACAGGGAGATATCAGGTTTAGGTTGGTTAGTAGATGGAGCAAAGACCATAAGTTCAGTTTTGGAAAGATTCAGTTTCAGATAGAGACAGGGCCGCAACTTCGTGGAGGTAAGTATATGTGTTTAAGTTTTTTTTAGATGGCACACAATGCAGAGAGGAGCGCTATGGGGGGCATCTAGGGAACTCCTTACAGGCACATTATTGGGGGGCACTATTTGGGCACAAAGTATTTTATATGGGGGCACTATAGGGGCATCTAGGGCACTCTTTACTGGCACATTAATGGGGGGCACTATGTGGGCACAAAAGTGTTATTTTATATGGGGGGCACTATGGGCATCTATGGGCACTCCTTACAGGCACAATATTGGGGGGCACAAAAGTGTTATTTTATGTGGGGGCATTATGGGGTCATCTAGGGGCACTTCTTACTGGCACATTATTGGGGAGCACAAAAGTGGTATTTTATATGGGCTGCTCTGCATAGGGGCATTTTATACTAGGACACATTATGGGGGGTACTATGGGGAAAGAAGAGCACTAAGAGAGCATCTACTGGGGGCACTAGGAAGGGGTATCTTATACTGGTATTTTTATACTGGTACATTATGGGGGCACTATGGGGAAGGGGTAGAGGAGCACTATGGGGGCATTATATAGGGGTATTTTATACTGGCACATATTATGGGGGCACTATGGGGAAGGGGGTAGAGGAGCACTATAGGGGCATTGACTTGGTGGAATTATATAGGGGTATTTTATACTGGCACACAATATGGGGGCACTATGGGGACATTAGCTTAGATGAGGGAATTAAAAGGGGGTAGTTTTTGCACTGGCACACATTATAAAGGGGCCTTTTTTGTACTGGTCATATTGCAAGAAGAATTATTACTACGGGGGGGGGGCATTTTGGTGGGATTTATTACTACTGGGGGACTGTGGGTAACATAATTACTAGTATGGGCACTATTGGAGCATTAATACTTCTGGGGCACATTATTGGGGAGCACAGCAGCACAGTATTGGGGGTGGTAGGATGATTTGTCCAGAAGATGGGAGGATGATAGAAAAGTAGTAAACTAAGATGTTTTTCGTCAAACTGCAGAGACAAGAGATGGCTGAAAAATCATCATGGAGGTCTGTACTGAATGCAGAAGATGAGGGAAGAGAACACCTACATAAGAGGATGGGGCGCTGTATTACCCTGTATGTTCTGTGGTGATATATGTAATGTTAGGAGGGATGGGGTTAGGTTGAGAATTTGGTATTGGGGAAGGGGGGGGGGGTTGGGAGAGATGCTGTTTCAATTTTCGCCTCAGGAAGCAAAAAGTCTAGGTGCACCCCTGGATAGAGGGTGGACATGATGTTAGAAACAGCGAACAGACAGTCGCTGGTGTTCTATACTATAGCAGGGGTTATGTTATGGGATAAAATATATAGTTGGGGGTCATCGGCATAGGGTTGGTACTGGAAACCAAATTTGCTAATAGTCTGTCCAATAGGGGCTGTATAGAGAGAGAACAAGTGAAGACCTATGACTGAACCCTGAGGGACCCCAACAGCAAGAGGGAGAGGAGAGAATGCAGAGCCAGAGAATGACACACTGAAAGAGCAGTCAGAGAGATAGGAAGAAAACCAAGAGAGAACTGTGTCCTTAAACTGTGTTCTGGTGGTGTTTATGGGGGGAAAAAGGCTGACCTTTAACTGGTCATGTTCTCTTGCAGAAATGACCTTAGAGGAAAGATAATCTAATGAAATAGATGGACAATTCTATACATTGTGGGGGTTTAGCTCTGGTCTCGGGGATCATTCACACAAACTTCCTTCCGGACAACGGATTTCATGTCCAAACAGTGCATTTATTTGGCAGTCTTCTCAAACAAAACAAAATAAATGAACACCTGCCCGTCTAGGCACTACCTAATACATAAGATCGCTGACTCACCTAAGACCCCATTCACACACACGGGAACTCATGCGGCTTTCCCAGCCGAACGTCCATAAATTGTGGCTAGCACCTAGCCCCGTGGCCCCTCAGCCCTCCTCAGCTGAGATCACGTTCCCAGAGCCTCACCAGGACTCTGCTACACAAACCACTCTCTCCCAGAGTGAGACCCCACCCATGTCCAACAAGAGGATTAAATAGAATCCCTGGACATGGGCATTGTCCAAAATCCCGGACTGGAGCATGGGGAACAGGCACCCACCCAGCACATTACCTGTTCCCAGTAAAAGCCCGCCCTGGAACTGGCTGAGCCAGCTATACTAATACTAATACTTGGGCTTTCACTCCACCAAGGCCAGGCACCTTGGTGACACGCTCTTGGTGCAAACAGCCCTGTCTGACGGTTTCCCTGGGGCTTCACTGCACACATCAGTGTTCACATTGCCACATATCCCCCTCTGTTCACACCTGTGGGGGTGAACACATACACCAACCGGATGCTCCTGACAGGGCATCCGCCCTTTCTAGCCTCTGTCTCAACATTCCCTCTGGAAGATGTGGTCAGCGTCATCATTTTCCCTTTATTTTGCCATACCCAAGCCAGCAAGGCTTGGTTTGTCACCCACATTGACCTGTTGCCCAAGAAATAGTGTCTAAGAGGTTCCCAATTCCACGGGACAGGCAGACCCTCTCTTTCTATTTTTATCTCTCTCTCCCTTTTTCTTACACAGCTGCTTCAACCGAGCACGCTTCTTAAGACTTGCCTCTATTTGTCTCTTTATTTTATCAACAAATAGCGTCTTTCTTTTCCTTTACTCCCCACAGGGGTTACGTCAAGTTTGGCTCCACTTTCAGAGTCTTCTGCTTCTTCAGTGGCATGCCCCACTTCAGCAGATTCTTTTTCATCCTTCTCTTTGGTCTCTGGAGCATACCAGGATTTCTCCCACTCCAACTCATCGGCCTTAGCTTCTTTAGCCTTTGAGTCTCTTTTGGAGTCTTCATTCTGTTGATTAGCCTTCTCATCCTTCTTGGACACGGCATCATATACTTGATTTCTTAACTCCTCCTCTTTCTCATCATGGTTGGAGGTACGGGGTACATCAGGGTCTTCACCAGACTCGTCGTCTTCTGGCAATCCCTGCAGAGATTCACCCCGGATATGGTTCTCCCTTCGGATAGGATTCAGGAGAGCCAGCCCATCGGAGTAGACAGGACCCTCATCCTGGTCGTCGGTCCCCCGTATTTCTTCCCCAGCAGACTGCTGGCTTTCTGGAAGGCATTGACAGCAGAGGGAATGTCTCTCATGACCAGGTCCTGGCCACACACCGCCACGAGTCCCTGGGCTTTTGCATCTACCTCAGCACCTTCATCTGGTTCAGCAGATACATCATCCATTTTCTTCTCTGCCTCGGCTGGGACCACAGCGCCACCATCTCCAGACCCATTCTTAACAGGCTCTGCCTTCTTGGCATCTTTTAGAGAATCTTCCTCTTCAGGTATCTCATTCTCTTCCACCTGCTGCGCAGGAGCACGCTTAGGCCTCTCCAACTCATAGACTTTATCTTTTGAGCTCCTGAGAACTTCCAACTCTGCTCTGAGTTGCTTGTTCAGCCTCTCCAATTCACCTCGCTCCTTAAGCGCTTTTTCAAGGGCTCTAGCCAAGGAGATGGCCTTGGACTTTTTCTCCAGAGCATCAGCCTCCGCCTCCGCTCGGTCACGTTCTTCGGCATATCGGGCCGCAACATATTTCTCTTCAGCCAGGAGCTGGTCAAACATCTTCTGTTTCTTCTCCAATCTAGACACAGTTTGTCTCTGGTTGTCCAGGTCCACTATTCGATCACACAACTCTTGGTGAAGTTGCGCCATACTGGCTTCCAAATGTCTTTGCTCCTCCAAGAGGGCAGATTTTTCTGAGGCACTGTTTAAGACCTCATCAGCCAGTTCATTTCTTTCCTGCTCTGCATGAAGTCTGGATCGCTCAGAAACTGCAAGTTCCTCTTGAAGTTGGAGAATTTCCACTTCTATTTGAGTTTTTCGCATCAGCTTGTTGGATGCACTCCCTTTTGGCCTCTGGATCCAGCGGCTCTTTACTCTGTTCTGCAGCAGTACCAGACGTAGGAGTATCTCCTAGGACCTCGCCAAGACTTTTGTCAATGTCTACTACAGGCTTGTGTAACTTTCTGGAGACTTTCATTTTCTTCTGGGCATCAGGCAGTAGACCCTTCGCTATTGTACCTAGGGACCATGTAGGAGAGAGAAACCGTCTTCATGATTGCAGCTGTACTGACATGTCCTGTCATCTAGCCCTGCCTGGGTATGGGTCTCAGACACTAGGCCGCCATCTCCCCACTCGCCTCTTGTCACGTCAGGTATAACTATCGTCTGGTTGCTACCAGTAACCATATCAGTTTGGCCAGACCTCAACACGGCAGCCTCTCTCTCTGAGTTGCTATCGGTCACAGCACATGCGTCATATATACCGCTCATGTCATTCTCAATCCTTCCCTCAAGGGGCACTGCTGAGCTAATCCCCACCTTGGACACTTCTCTAGCCACTGTTTCCTGCACATTCCCTACAGTGGGTTCCCCAACTCTGTGCTCTCAACATTTATCGGCATTTTTCCCACTTTTACATTTTTACCTACAGGGAGCACTTCTCCCCTGGTCACAGCCTGCAGTGGAAAATGCATATCAACATCACATGGCATCATACTTTCATTTGACATTTCCGCAAACTTGGCACAATCGCTTTGCACCTTATCAGCGCCACTGTTTTTAATGGTCACATCACTTAAAGGGGTCGCTACCGATTCTGCAGGAGCCTTGTCACTTCCTGCAGAAGGGTCTGCCTTACCCCACAGCAACGATTCAATATCCTGACCAAACAACATATCAGATATACGTGAAACTGCATCATGAATTTCTCGAGTCCCTGTTTGCACTGGAGTCTCACACGCCGTGAGAGCCACCGGACAGTTCATGTTATCCCCATGAATGTCCCGCACACAGTTCTCAGCCACCGGGCTGGTCTGAACCAGGATCACCTGACCCTCTGCAACACACGGAGTAATAATCGGAACAGTCTTACCCTCAGATGTCATGGGTTCGGCAGTCCCAGGCGATGAGGGAGTTCCAGGAACATCTTCCCCAAGGTCACCCTCCTGCTCCTGGACATTAGGAACCTCCAGCCTTTGATTCCTGGTTACCTGACTCCTGGCCATAGGACAATCAGGTGCACACTTTGTGACTTGACGGCATCTCCAGCAGCACTCTCTCTTTGCCATCCCGCTGCACTCTGTAGTGGTTGGTTGAACCTAGCAACCGCATTACTGCTTCTCCGCATATCCTCTCTAGGACTCTGTATGCAGCAAACACTTGAACTCTCGAGAGCCGCACCGCTCTCCCTCTTCTTTTCTTCCCGACGGTTGCCCTTGGCAACGGCACACAACACCTGTTCGTCTGATTTTCCAGCCGCATCACCGACACTTTGGACTTTTACAAACTGTCCATTCGGATTTGAAGGCTTTCTCTCCAGGGCCAACTGCAATTGCGCCCTCAAAACCTCCCCTCCAAATTGGCCTGCCTCAGCTGCTCGGCGAGATCCTCCATCCACCCCATAGCAACAGACAGTCCAGACACCAGAGAAAAAAATCTTTTTTTTTTTTTTTTTTTTTAACACGTCCACTTTAATCTGAGACCAGTCTCCAGGTGTCTCCCTGTAGAGACAATCTCAGCACTGCACCGCAGACATAACAGTCTCTTTAAACTTTCTCACCGTCAAAAAAAATATAGCATTCAGCAGCACCTGCTTTTTCTGCTTGTTTGTTGCTCCCAGCAACGCTTTTCCTTCTCCAGCAGGGACGACTGCCCGCATCCGACACCAAATGTGGGGGTTTAGCTCTGGTCTCGGGATCATTCACACAAACTTCCTTCCGGACAACGGATTTCATGTCCAAACAGTGCATTTATTTGGCAGTCTTCTCAAACAAAACAAAATAAATGAACACCTGCCCGCCTAGGCACTACCTAATACATAAGATCGCTGACTCACCTAAGACCCCATTCACACACACGGGAACTCATGCGGCTTTCCCAGCCGAACGTCCATAAATTGTGGCTAGCACCTAGCCCCGTGGCCCCTCAGCCCTCCTCAGCTGAGATCACGTTCCCAGAGCCTCACCAGGACTCTGCTACACAAACCACTCTCTCCCAGAGTGAGACCCCACCCATGTCCAACAAGAGGATTAAATAGAATCCCTGGACATGGGCATTGTCCAAAATCCCGGACTGGAGCATGGGGAACAGGCACCCACCCAGCACATTACCTGTTCCCAGTAAAAGCCCGCCCTGGAACTGGCTGAGCCAGCTATACTAATACTAATACTTGGGCTTTCACTCCACCAAGGCCAGGCACCTTGGTGACACGCTCTTGGTGCAAACAGCCCTGTCTGACGGTTTCCCTGGGGCTTCACTGCACACATCAGTGTTCACATTGCCACAACATATATTAGTTTATTGATTTATTTTTAAAACTTGTGATATATCTACCAACAATTACCTGCCGTCCTGGTGATGAAATCAGTCTTCAGGATCAATTAGTTATATAGTCTTGTTTACATGACAACGGCTTGATCATGGCACATAATGCTCTACGGCTGTTCTATGGAGCCCTAATGGACTCCATGTGCTGTCGTATGTGGGAGATAAAAAAGGGGGGCGTGCTGAGAGCAGGGCCAGCAGCCTTGCCACGTTTATTTTCTTTTATGCCAGTTTTTTGGCATAGATTTTAGTTCAAAGGCACAGACTGACGAAGGCTGTGTCTAATTTGTTAAATTTATGAAGAGGCGTACACTTGTCATAAATTAGGTGTAGCCTCCAGCAGCTCGGGATTATTATAGACTGATGTACGCTGCAGGTCCATGATAAATCAGGACAAATGTCATTAAGTACTAACTACCTTCAGTATCAAGGAGAATAAGGAGTCCTGGAAGCAGGGGTGTAACTACCATAGTGGCAGACCATGCGACTGCTATGGGGCCAAGGGCAAGAGGGGGCCCACTTCGGATCACCCCCTCTTCTACTAGGGGTGAAAACGTGGTCAGGACTCTACCCTCTAAAGGAACAACTTTTAGCAAATGAAGCAGTAGAAAATGGCCCAAGGGTCATTGAAAGGGGTTTAGGCGGAAACCTTCAGTCCTGTGTGGGGAGGGGGGGTTTGATCCTTGCTATGAGGCCCTTACTTCTTTATGTATGCCACTGCCTGGAAGTGATGATATGGACCCCACAGAGCCTTTATCTGATAATCATCTAGTCTGTCTGGGATTACATAAAGAGAAAGAAGGATCTGTGCAAGCCTACATACACAAAGATCTGTGGTTACTTTTCTGCTGAGTTCCTTAAAAACTGTTTGTAAGTGTACCTAGAAGAATTGATTGCGTCGAAGGGTCGTCACACCAAATATTGATTGGATTTAGATTTCTCTTCATTCACTCAGCACTTTGATAAAAATTATCTATTAACACTCCTATTTTTAAAAGCATTCTTATTTTTTTCCACACCTACTATACTTTTCTTTATACCCCTTATTCTGAATTGCATTATTGCTCTACCTATTGTACATAAAAAGTTGAGGTTCTTTGAGTGTATGCTTGATCAAAATTGTGTGGGTCAAACTGCCGTGACAGCTTGGAAAAAGCTTCTGAGCCTGGGACTACAAAATGAACTTAGGGCAGATAAGATCCAGCCAGGGGAGTAACTACCATCCTTGCAGCCATAGCTGCTGCTATGGGGCCTGCACTGGCAGGGGGCCTGGGTCGCCAGGCTTGTGTCAAGGACAGCAGCCAGGTAGGGTAGGAAGAGTCAAGGATTTACATACAAAGCCTGCCACTGGCGGCAGTAGTAGAACTGTAGCACAGTGGCAGACTGCAGAGGCTTGATAATTGCAGGAGCCAGGCAATGGCTATGTCAGGCCCTGCAGACGCCCTCACTCCTTCACTGAGGTCCCCATCAGCTAAGTTGCAGCTTATAAAAGAAGCTATAGCCCAAGTCACAGTCAGTACTGTACTCAGAGCTATCGTATTATCTGTGGTGTTACATAGGACTGCAGGTGACATCTACTACATTACCTGTACTCAGAGAGTTTTCACTGTGCTATATGCAATGTTACATAGGGCTGAAGGTGACATCAACTATATTATCTGTACTATACTGTCAAGATCTTTTTATCATTGCCTTCAGTAAATTACTGTATAGCAAATTATGCTACAGCACCTGTTTTGTTGAGTTGTACCAGAAGGGCTAGCTTTCACTCCTTGTGAATCAATCAGCTTTTGATGTCTATGATCTCGTACAAGGATAGCAGATTGTCCTTTTTCTGACCACTTTAGCACAGTACGTACTAACTACTGCAAACCAGGAAAACCCCATACCTTATGTATCTTGATATTTCCCGCATGGTGCTAGTGAACAGCTGGAATTATGACCTCCTTCCATTCCTATCTGGGGTCAAACATGGCAGCACTCTTTCTTCTTTTTGTTTGTGTTACAGAGCTCTTCAAAGAGTCTATCTGGCCAGGGCCGGACTGGGGATAAAAACCAGCCCTGGAAAAAGTTGCATACCAGCCCCACAGCATTGCGTCATTATTTACTTGTTTATAAAAGGGGAAAGCATTCATTTTAAAACACGTGTGTAAACACGAATATGAACTTTGCCCCACAATGGCTCTTTTGTAGAACGCCCATAGTTCATATTATCACAGTAGACCAGCTTTTCCCAACCAAGATGCCTCCAGCTGTTGCAAAACTACAACTCTCAGCATGCCCAGACAGCGTTTGGTAGGGAAACACTACAGTAGACCACTATCCCATCCAATTGGGTCAGAACTAAAAATAATCAAAGAACTTTACTTTAAAGAATGGAAGACACAGTTTAAAACTCTTACTTTATATTAGTTACTCAAAACACACACAAAACCAGTAGTTGATGAATAGTGCAAAAAAAAAACTTAAGAGGGGAAGAAAAATGCAAATAAACCTTTAAGGTAAAATGTGCAAAATGTTATACTAAACAATAATTATGTATTTTAACCGTTCCAATAACGTTTATGACAAAAAAAATGTACAAATAAACCTTTTGATATAAAAAGTGCAAAATGTTATACTAAACAATAATTATGTATTTTAACCTTTCCAATATCGTTTTTGACAAAAAAAAGTGCAAATAAACCTTTTGAGGTAAAAAGTGCTAAATGTTATACTAAACAATAATTATATAGTTTAACAGTTCCAATAACATATTTGACAAAAAAAAAGTGCACATATGTTGCTGTTAATTCTTTAACAGTACAAAATGTGCAAAAAACTTTCTAGAAGTCCTAATAACGTCCCCATTTTAGAAAAGAGCAAAACTTTTTAAAGATGTATCAGTATTCCTGGTAAGCAACCCAACACTTTTCAGAAAGAAACATATAAACATTACTCAAAAAACCAATCACACTCCTATCACTATCAGCCTCAGACAGCCTATACATGCTGGAATCGCTTAGATTTCTGCTTGTACTGGCTGCCTGGGCATGATATAAAGTGTTAGTGCTTTAAGCAATCACTTCTATCATGCCCAGGCAGCCAGTACATGCGGAAAGTGATTCCAGCATGTAGAGGGTTTTTACTAAATCTCTCAGTAAATAGGCATTTAGTATAAGCCCTGTATGCGCCGGAATTACTCAGATTCCAGCATCTAGAGATCAGTATTGCCAAGTATCTGGAAACTGGCATTGGTACATCCCTATTAACTAGTCCATTGACATGCTTGTAGTGTTATATAAGTTACATCCCTTGAAGCAAGATACTTTTTTAAGCCAAAACATGAATGATGGTGTCACTGTTTAGTCCAACCAAGGCATCTTTTTCCATGGACATCAGCATAAAGCCCTCCAATTATGGCTGAGAGAGGGAATTTTGAAGCCTGTTTAAGATAAACTTAAAGTTTTGAAAACGACCTTTCACATGCTACTTGGGAAAGTGTCAGGGTCAATTTGTATGCATTAAAAAGTGAACAATACGCTAGACTGTATAAGTTTGAATGCAGTAACACATTGTAGCAGCTCAACAGCTAAACGGCTAAACAGCTCTTACAAGTTTTGCACTTTCCACTTTTCTCACCAACATTTGAGTATAGTTGTTCCTCAGTTTCAGAGATAAGATGAGAATGGATGGCGTCTTCATCTTGACCTTCATTGTTGGCATCCGTGTACTCTTCATCAAGAGACATTTTTAATCGGTGCCACTTTGATACAAAATCAAGAAGCTCACTTTGCAGTTTCTCTTTAGTTGCCATAGAGTCAAATCTAATTACAAGGCTGCTCAGTCGTTCGAGTGAATTGTTGGGAAGGTGTGCTAAAATGTCTTCAAAATGCTTAGGATCCAAACATGTCAAATCTGCAAACAGCTGACCATGTGTAGTAAATCGGCTCTGCAAACTATTAATAATCTTGTCTATGGTCACATTGTACACCTCCACCCTGAACTGGTCATCCGCCAACAAGATTGGTTCATCTACTGCTAGCTCACCAGCCACTCTTTTCTTGTATCCTTTGCAATGGTGGAAAGTCTTCCTCAATCTCAACTTTGCAGTCAGTTGTATCCAACCTGTTGTTAGCCCAGACTGCAAACTTCTTTGCAGCATCTTTAGTCATTTTGAAATCACGATCGTGTTCTTTTAACATTTCGTTTCTGTCACGATCCGGTATGCCTGCAGTACATCCATACCCTGTGTCTGCAGGTACAGGGATAGTGGAGTGAATAAGTACCGCTGTGCTGTTATAACCATGTTGAATTTCTTAAGGGAGTCGAAGTCAGTACCAGCCTTGTATCCTATGTCAGCATTAAACCAATCAGAATGCGATATCTCTGTCATGGTCTGGATCAAATTACATACAAGGCTTGAATTGGATTATTAAATGAACCAAACACTTTTTTAAGTACTGCACCTCTGGACCACCATCTTGTTTCTCCTATCACAGAAAGCGATCAAAATCGCTCTTCATGACACGTTTCCCGCCATACATTCATCCTGAGGTAGGATTCGCGGAGAAAGACAGCACATGAATTTAACAAGCCAAACAATGATATTGCCTGAACAGATATCTTTGTGACATCCATCATCGCCATATTTAGTACATGTGCATAGCACCACACATGAATCTGGCCATGTGCTGAACCCATTGTACTGGCCTTGCATATTAGAAGCTCCATCTGTTGAGTTACCAACACAGTTGGTAATATCAATATCCAAGGATTTCAATACATTGCGGACCATTTCACACAAAGCCTTCCCTGTAGTGGATGTGCAATTTACCACAGCGACCAGACGTTCATGGACCACATTTGTGACATATCGAATTATTATTAAACACTGGTCTGAGACATTTATGTCCTGTGTTGTTTCCAGCTGTATTGAGAACATGCCAGCGTCTCTGATCTCTTGGGCAATACCTTTTTTTTTTTGGGCTGAAATTTCACTGATAATTATGTACACTGTAGTTTTTTAAATGAGTGTAAAAAATCCGCCACAGCACTTTCATGCTGCTTTTTACTTTTTTTGATGACATCAAGATCCTTTTTTAGCAAGGGATCAAACTTGCTTAGGAGTAGCAAAATCTCTAAGAAATTTCCATGGTCCAACTTTTCATCATCTAAAGTATATGCTGCTTCAGTTGTTGCATGATAGCTTAGGCCTCTTTTCCCAATCATGATATAAGAAAGAATAGGGGCAGCACTGAGCTATATCTGGGCTGTGACACTATCAATAGAATCCTATGTATAGAAAATATTAAAAATGTTAAAAAACTGAATTTTATTATTTCTTAAAAACCAATACGCATCTATCAGGTATATAACCGTGTTCCTTGTTGGATAAAACCACCTCCTTATTCAGTATATAAGGCAACGTGAAGAGAGTACCTATGCACCTGGACTGTGCACATAAACAAACCAGGGCTGGGTCTATGTGCAAATGAGCTGTGCAAACAAATTGTGCAAATACGCAATAGGAAATTGATATGACATTGTACAAATAGCTGAGCACCTCAGTGCATAAATCAGTGCAAATAGTAAAATATATCCAAAAAGTGTCCAAAAAATTATCAAAACCAAAAAACACGGGTCCGTGAAAATAGTGTGAACAGAGTTGTATCAAAGATCCGGTTTTTGAAAGTCTCCTTCAGCAGTGTACACGCCGACACTGTATATACTTATATATAAATAGTTTATGGAATTTCCTGCTCGTTCTTTATAGAGGACCCAAATGGTTTCCAATTGAATGAGAAGGAGTCTCCGATAAAGTGCAATATTAGTATAGGTGCGATCTTAGCATATCAGAAAAATGTTAACTTGCCTCCTGTATACCAAAACATACCGGTGTGAACAGGCAAACGTCCACTTCTCCCCGGCTTGGTAAGTCGTCGGCCGTTGTGTTCACTCCCCTTTTTTCCTCCGTCCCACCGTCCCCAGCTGCCTTACCTCCGCTCCTGTGCTCGGTCTCCGCTGAGAGCTCTGCACGCCCGCGGCGTCCCGCTCGGCGTTCTGAACACACGTGGCGTCCCACGTGGTTACCTATATGGAGTCGGCTGGCGCTGGGTCCTAAAGTCCGTGATTGTATCTCTTCGTCCGTACTCTTTTGGTAAAGATTCTTTTGTTTTTCGTGAGGGACGTAGGAGGAACAATTGTCACAAGGTCACCGCCAGTATCCCAGACGCGCTTCGGGGTTTAACCCCTTCTTCAGTGGATGTTGGCGGTGAATGGCGGTCTGCATTTTTATATGTAGTCTGTTGATTGGTTGATTGCACATGTGACTAGTTGCTGTCACTCAAACACTAATAACGTGCCCAGATCCATATTGACACAACCTTATATATCCCTATATAAAAAGTTTTTAATCAGATAGTTATGCAAAATAAATAAAAACTAAGACAAAAAATACAATACAGTCAATAAATTTATACTTAGAGGATAAAAAAGATTATTTCTATATAGAAATATTTTTTATATATATAAAATCCCATATGAAAAATTATATAGAAATATTTTTTATATATATAAAATCCCATATGAAAAATTCATATACACATATTGCTAAATTAAAACAATAAACCAATAGAGCACGGGTGGAGCAACTTGATATAAACATAGATGGAGTGACTTGATATAAACACAGATGGAGCGGCTTGATTATATAGCGTGATTATATAGCATAAGGGGAGGAGGCGAAGAGAGAGAGGAGGGATCAAGGTGTCGATAAACGACCTGACCTTGATTCCCCATCGCTCCCCCCGCCAACCTCCCGCTCATAAGAAACCGAATATCTCCATCTCTGAATTCAATCCTCTCGGCATCATTGTATCTAATTCAAAAATGCGTCTTGATTCCTGTCTTGACATCTGCGCTACAAAGTTGCCCCCTCTCCATGATTTCTTCACTTTTTCAAGAGCTGAATAGGTTAAACATGTAGGGTCGCAGTTGTGTACTGTTTTAAAATGTTTGGATAAGGGGTGGCCCTCATAACCCCCTTTATCTTAGTAATATGTTCACTAATCCTTTTCTTCAAAGTCCTTTAGTCCGGCCAACATATTGTTTTCGACATGAACATTCCAATATATATATAACCCCTGTGGTATTACATGTTAAAAATTCCTTGATTTGGATTTTAAAAGAATTACTTGTAGATTGAACCTCTTGTGTTTTTTTAGGAAAAGTAGTACTCCTACATCCCATACATCTACCACACCTATAAAAACCCTTTAGGGTAAGCCAACTGTTTCTACTGTTCGTTTGTTGTTTGTAATTCTGTACCGTAGGGGCCACCTTATTGGCTAAATTGGCTGCTTTTGTATAGACTATTTTTGGATCTGATTCCAGTAACGGACCGATCCACTTGTCATTTAACAGGTGGCTCCAATGTTTTTTTATAATTCTCTCAATCGTTCTGTACTGGGAATTAAATGGTAAAACTAGCTTGGGCATTTGATTTCTTTCCACATCTTTATTATTTTTATTTTCTTTCTTTTCTCTAAAAAAATTTTCTCTTTCCATCTTCATCACTTTTCCCAAAGATCTTTCTATCACTTCTACTGGTCTTTCTAGATCCAGAAACTAGATCCAGAAACTAGATCCCATATTAGTAAAGAGAATATTGAGTTTCTGGATCTAGATGTGAAAGTAGATGGGAAAAAGTTAATCTGTAGTACGCATTTCAAACCGGTGTCAAGAAATGGGTACATTAGGTTTGACAGTTGTCATCTACCGCGGTGGCTAACTAACGTACCTACGAGTCAATTCCGCAGATTGAAACGGAATTGTACGTTAGAAGATAAATTTGAGGTGGAAGCGGGGCAGTTGAGAGAACAGTTTATAGAAAAACAGTACCCAGTAGAAGTGATAGAAAGATCTTTGGGAAAAGTGATGAAGATGGAAAGAGAAAAAATTTTTAGAGAAAAGAAAGAAAATAAAAATAATAAAGATGTGGAAAGAAATCAAATGCCCAAGCTAGTTTTACCATTTCATTCCCAGTACAGAACGATTGAGAGAATTATAAAAAAAACATTGGAGCCACCTGTTAAATGACAAGTGGATCGGTCCGTTACTGGAATCAGATCCAAAAATAGTCTATACAAAAGCAGCCAATTTAGCCAATAAGGTGGCCCCTACGGTACAGAATTACAAACAACAAACGAACAGTAGAAACAGTTGGCTTACCCTAAAGGGTTTTTATAGGTGTGGTAGATGTATGGGATGTAGGAGTACTACTTTTCCTAAAAAAACACAAGAGGTTCAATCTACAAGTAATTCTTTTAAAATCCAAATCAAGGAATTTTTAACATGTAATACCACAGGGGTTATATATATATTGGAATGTTCATGTCGAAAACAATATGTTGGCCGGACTAAAAGGACTTTGAAGAAAAGGATTAGTGAACATATTACTAAGATAAAGGGGGGTTATGAGGGCCACCCCTTATCCAAACATTTTAAAACAGTACACAACTGCGACCCTACATGTTTAACCTATTCAGCTCTTGAAAAAGTGAAGAAATTATGGAGAGGGGGCAACTTTGTAGCGCAGATGTCAAGACAGGAATCAAGACGCATTTTTGAATTAGATACAATGATGCCGAGAGGATTGAATTCAGAGATGGAGATATTCGGTTTCTTATGAGCGGGAGGTTGGCGGGGGGAGCGATGGGGAATCAAGGTCAGGTCGTTTATCGACACCTTGATCCCTCCTCTCTCTCTTCGCCTCCTCCCCTTACGCTATATAATCACGCTATATAATCAAGCCGCTCCATCTGTGTTTATATCAAGTCACTCCATCTATGTTTATATCAAGTTGCTCCACCCGTGCTCTATTGGTTTATTGTTTTAATTTAGCAATATGTGTATATGAATTTTTCATATGGGATTTTATATATATAAAAAATATTTCTATATAATTTTTCATATGGGATTTTATATATATAAAAAATATTTCTATATAGAAATAATCTTTTTTATCCTCTAAGTATAAATTTATTGACTGTATTGTATTTGCAGAGCTCTCAGCGGAGACCGAGCACAGGAGCGGAGGTAAGGCAGCTGGGGACGGTGGGACGGAGGAAAAAAGGGGAGTGAACACAACGGCCGACGACTTACCAAGCCGGGGAGAAGTGGACGTTTGCCTGTTCACACCGGTATGTTTTGGTATACAGGAGGCAAGTTAACATTTTTCTGATATGCTAAGATCGCACCTATACTAATATTGCACTTTATCGGAGACTCCTTCTCATTTAATTGGAAACCATTTGGGTCCTCTATAAAGAACGAGCAGGAAATTCCATAAACTATTTATATATAAGTATATACAGTGTCGGCATGTACACTGCTGAAGGAGACTTTCAAAAACCGGATCTTTGATACAACTCTGCTCACACTATTTTCACGGACCCGTGTTTTTTGGTTTTGATAATTTTTTGGACACTTTTTGGATATATTTTACTATTTGCACTGATTTATGCACTGAGGTGCTCAGCTATTTGTACAATGTCATATCAATTTCCTATTGCGTATTTGCACAATTTGTTTGCACAGCTCATTTGCACATAGATCCAGCCCTGGTTTGTTTATGTGCACAGTCCAGGTGCATAGGTACTCTCTTCACGTTGCCTTATATACTGAATAAGGAGGTGGTTTTATCCAACAAGGAACACGGTTATATACCTGATAGATGCGTATTGGTTTTTAAGAAATAATAAAATTCAGTTTTTTAACATTTTTAATATTTTCTATACATAGGATTCTATTGATAGTGTCACAGCCCAGATATAGCTCAGTGCTGCCCCTATTCTTTCTTATATCAAGTTTTATTCTATGCCCAAGTGGGTGTGGGCACATTAGGTGAGCACCTGAGGATACCATTATATATCATACCAAGTGTAGCCACCTTTGTATTATTACCTTTGTCTTTTCCCAATCAGCTTGATGGTTTCAATCACTCTTTCAAGGATGGCACATTTTCGCTTTACTTCCTCTTTTCTGCCTGTTGTTTGTTTCTCAAAGAAACGACTGGATATGTCCATATTCTTTGATCTCATAAAGATTTAGCACTATTATTGTGGAGGTTGCTTCTTTCGTGCTCTTCAATTCTCTGATACATGTGCTTTTCATCTGTGCAACCATCAATAAAAGCACTGCTGTCTGTATTTCTACTGAAAGCAAGACACACCGTGCAGAAAAAAGCACCATATCCATGTGAATATATCAACCAGTAAGGCTTCTGTCCATCTCTCCTGTGACATAACTTTTTTAGGTAAAAGGAAGTACATCTGGTTGACATGGATGAAACGATAAGAAGGTATCCACATTTTCTGATTTTGCTCTGATAAAGCACATTTTGTCATCAACTGTGTCAGGCGTACTCTCCATAGTGACCACTACTTCTGGAATTTCTTCCACTCCTAATGATTTTCTAGCAATGACTTCTTCAAATTCTTCATCAGTTTCTAGCGCAATAGCAGCTCCAATACAGTGGTGAATATAATCACCTTCATCAGTATTAATATCTTGACTAACACTGCTTTGCATAGTGCTATGCATTGCTGTGCTACAGCTAGCATCACTGTCTTCATGTGGAGATGCAGGTAGATTCGGTTTTTTTGACACTATCTTAAACAAGCTACTAACTTTTTGACATTGGCTTGCTTCTTATTCAAAAAAAAAAAAATTCACATTCTTTTTCTGCACCTCCTTTCTGTTTTCCTTTTTCCTTCGCCTGTCTTAGGGTGGGTTCACACTAGCGTTATGGTTTCCGTTATGGCCTTCCGTTATAACGTGGTTATAACGGAACATAACGAAATCCATAAGACGGAAGGACGGATCCGTTCTTTTGCCCATAGACTTCTATTATGACGGAATGCAAAACGGAAGCCTTTAAAAGGACAGGACTTTGTTTTCCGTTTTGCATAACGGGACCCAGGCGGATCAGTTATGCTTTTCCATAGACTTGTATTATGACAGAAAGCAAACGGAATGCCTTTCAAAGGCTTCTTTTTGCATTCTGTCTGGGCATTCCGTTATTTTCCGTTATAACCATGTTATAAGGGAAAGCAATAACAGAATCCCTAACGCTAGTGTAAACCCACCCTTATCAATAGCAATATGGCAATCACTAAAAAAGAGATACTTGCTAAAACAAAAGTGTATATGAACTCAGCATCATGCTAGGGGATAGAAAAGCCTGACATTTCATTTACCAGGCTTCCGTACTGTTACAAACTTGATGTTGTGGCCTTTGACTCAAAGTTTGAATCAAAGGGCACAGCGTCAAGTCTGCAACATGACGGAAGTCTGGCAAATCAAATGTCAGGCTTCCCTGGCAGGCTGCAGTGCTAAGAGCTTGTGTAGTAGAAGCCTGGTATTTGATTTACCAGGCTTCTGTCATGTATGGTAGAGCTGTGCCCTTTAACCTCAGGGCACAACCCGTACATATTTATTTTACAGAAGACTGGCAAATCAAATACCAGGTTTCTACTCATACTGACTGCAGGTATGACCAGGCCGACCCACAAGAATTAGCCCCCAATATGCCTCTCATTAGCCCCCAATATGCCTCTCATTAGCCCCTATTATGCCCCCAGCAGCCTAATTTTTTATAAAATAAAAAATCACTGACCTCTCCTGCTCCTGGATGCCGCCGCTCCTCGTCTCCCGCGATTTTCTTCCTCCTGATGTCGGCTCTCGGCTGTGCTCTCTGAACTGGCGCGCACAGCATTACATGACAAAGAGCCTCACGCTGTGCGCAGCCCTGCACAGCCGACAGCCGAGGACCAGGAAGCGGCAAGTACAGAGCGTTCACTGCTTCTTGGTCCTCCGCTAACCAAAATGGAAGTGCTTCATTAGTATTCACCGGCCAGCGGGGCTCAACTTTGGCACAGCCGGCGGCCATGCAGCAGTCAGCTACAAGCCCGTCGCCTACACCTGCAAGAAGAATCCTTGCTGTTACCAGTGGCACGGTTACATTGTCTTTGTACAGTGAGCATTTGACAAGTGGTCAAATGCTCACTGTGCAAAGACAATGTAACCATCTACTGCGCAGATTAGCATTTGGTGGCAGCACATGTCTAAACTTGCAAGGAATTTTGCTGTGCTTCAGGAACTAAGGAAGTTGGAATCCATGGTGTTTAAAGAGCAGGCTTTGAATTTTTCTGACCCTTCTCTATTTAACTAGACTTCATTAAGGTTAAGGAAGGAGGGGCAGACTTAAAGTCCTGGCAAGATCATTTGACCGAGTTCAATCAAAAGATTGGACAGTGGAGCTTCAGACAGCTCAACATGGAAGGAAAGACTCTTGGGCTGTGTAATGAGATCCTGACTTTGCGTCAATACACAGTGCAAGCCTGTCATCCTCATGTACTGCAGGCCAGTCCATTACCAGCACTGTCTTTTACTTCATTTAAGGCTCCAAAATGAAGGACTTAAAGGAATCTATTCCAGGGTTACATACTGCCAATGCTGAGTGTGTTTGGAAGTATGTGGATTCTAGCAGGTTAACCAATGGTGACAAAGACCTGGTATGGATGATCATTAATGAGGGCCTGCCCCTGAAAACTATTGTGCATGCCTGTGGACAGTGCAACACCAGGTACTACCCAAGGTACCCATTTGCAGAGGAAACATCCTGCACCTCTTTTGGCAGTGTCCGTTTGCACAGGCCTCTATTCCTAGGAACAGCCTGAAGGACACTGTGGTGTTTAACGCATGTTCCATGGGACCAACACTTTTCAGGCTATACAGGAAACTCTGCGCCATGAACCATCTTAAAGACGCATTGTGGCTTGTCAAGAAATGTCTGCTTATGAATTGAGAGAGGATGTGTATCCAGGACTGCCAAAGGCTGGTTTCCAGCTTGCTCAGTGACCATTCCATCTCCCGTTGGTATTCTCCCTTTAACCCCTGTACAAGAATATGGAAACCACCAGGATGCAACTTCCCAGAGTAGTCTCTGTATGATTGATAGCTGACCCATGGGAGTCATGAGACAATGGTGCAAAGTACCGAGTGATCAGGCAAAACTTTAGTCAGGGACAGGCCAAGGTCAGGGCAGGAAGAGTATGCGAAATTCAAGGTCAAGCCAGGCAGCGAAGGGTCAATATGGAGATCAGGCAGAGGTCAGATCAGGCAGCTTAAGTCAATATCCAGGAAACAGGAAGAAGTCAGCTCTGGTTCTTGCAACCACCATTGTCTAACCTGCAACAATTATTCAATCTTTCCAAATATATATAATATACAGTCATGTTCCCATATTCACTACACTATTAAATTGAGCCACTGTGATAAATTTTCAGCATCTTTAGACCGCCTGGTCTAAGTTATGCTTTCTAAATATTAGACATGATTAGTAAATTTGCCCCACAGTATTCTGAAGTCTCTTGGCTTGCATGCAAAATTTGAAGAAAGTGCCAGAAGAGCAGATTCCGCATTTCAATGAATTGAATAGAGAGTCCTTAATTTGAATGGTCAGAATGTAATTGCTATGTGGCTTCAACTGGTGATAACAGCTGATTGCCGAAGGTAAGAAATGCCAAACCCCTGGTGATCAACTGATGTTGTGCCAACTGCTTTTTGAAAAGGAGTTGTCTTTATGAAACAGTCCCTTTAAGATGCCATCACCCAGTGTAGTTTTTGGATGAATAGTTGTCTAGCCATCTTTAGATGTAAATATTCCTAAAATCTGATAACAAAAAATGTATGTATGGCCACTATTATGAGATATATAGAGATTCTCTTTACGGATCCTTTACCTTGTAATATTAAATGACAGTTTTCTTGTCTTAGTGCAGATCTTCTGACATGAAGACTATGATAATAATAACTTAGGCCTGCCGGTAGACAAGGAAGAGGCCAGTAGTATAATCTCCAATTAATATGAGATATGGTTAATCATAAGCTGCATCTCCGTGTTTTACAGCAAGATGTGGTAGTTTAATTTGATGCCACTACTGTACACCCTGGAGAGGACACAAGATAGATCAGACAGCAACTTTTCAGTGTGGTTAATATGTTTAATCTACGTCATCAAAGTCTTTATAGCTCATATGGATGGCCATCCCCGTTATAGTATGTGCCAACCACAGTTACCATAAGACCATATGCATTTCCTAAAATGTGAAAATAGAAAATCACACACTTGCCCTCTTAAAATGAAAGACAAAAGTATAAAGGTAGACTCAGTTTCCTAAAGGAAATTGCCAGAAAGAACATTATATCCCAGGGTGCCAGTCTCAGCTGCCCTATACAGTAAATGCCTGTCACAAATGACCCCATAAGAACATGCACCAGCCTGGCCACTCCTGCTGTAAGTGTAGAGCATGCTACTCTACACTTACCTGTAAAAAAAAAATAAGTCCTTACAGCGTACCTTTAGTAAGTCACTTAAAAACCTTTTAGGATATGCTCCTACATCTGGAGTTGAAACATAAGTGCTCTATGCTGTTAGTTTCATTCACTTGAAGGCATCATACCATATTAATTTCAGTTATAGGAGAGCTACCTGGATTAATGCAGACCTTTACTTTTTCCTTGCTATGAGATATAAATATAGCTTTAATAAATTGAATATCTCTCCCAAACAGGGAATTATGTAAAGGTCTATTCTTATGACGATAACCTGTTAGGGCATATGTGTATCATAGTGTGGTCCCCCTCTTGGAACTCCACTCTGTGTGTCAAAAAAGAGAGATGGTTTGCAATAGTCGCTGCCACTGTGGCGTATTTGAGTTGTCTAGCAATTATAGGGGTCATTTATTAAGCTGAAATATGTATATATATATATATATATATATATATATTGCGATTTCTCTTCCCAAACTGTGCAGAGATGGCTGAAAGAAATCATCATGGCGGTCTGCCGTAGAGAACGTCTACATCAGAGGAAACATCACTGAATATAAGAGATAATTGGTGTTGTATTACCCTGTATGTTTTGTAGTGCTGTATGTAATGTTTTCCAAGTATGTCTTTAACAGTAGGGCTGGAGGGAAAGGGTTGAGAACTAGGCATGGGAAGTGCCGTTTCAATTTTCGCCTCAGGCCACAGAAACGCTAGGTGCACTTCTGCCCCTTGCCTCAAAGCACTGAAGAAAGAGAGGGCCTGAACTCTTGCACCAGGGCCCAGGAGCCTTCGGCTATGCCCCTGGACAAAGGATAAAGATTGTAGATAGGCTTCCTGTTCCTCATTTATTAGCAAAAAATGATCAGTGTTCTTGTGCACTGTGGTAGGAGCCTAGCTGTTTTCCCTATGCAGAAGATGCATTACCTGCAGCACTCCCAAAAGTTCAGGAACCTAGCACCTAGACTATGAATCATTTGTAATCCTGATGCACTGGGTCCGGAGCTTCTGGAAGTTGTGCAATGATGAGAACACCTTGCTGCCCCACTGCTCTGCCCTGCTTTGTTCATTAGTAGCTGGTGAACATTAAAAAACTAAAAAATAAGTCCCTGTCTTTCAGCCAACGACTTCATCATGATTTGAAACTGACTGCCCCAAAAGGAAGTCAATATCACTGAGCAACTTGGTGCTGGAGAGGAGGACTTAGGGTCAGGCAGGAACACAAGCTCCGAGCAGGGCTAAGTCGGACCACAGTGTTTATGAACACCAGAGCACGTCAAGAAATAATTTTAGTTCAATCATTTGGGCTTTACACATGATGCGGGCCTAGCAACACTCCTGGGCCACAAACTAAAAATGGTGCCTGCAGATGGCTCAGTCTCTAATTCTTTAACATAAAACATAATTTAGGCTATGTTCTCAGTGTCTTAAAAGGACAACCATCTGAAAGGGGAATCTGTTTAAAATCAATATTCATAGAAAACATTTTTTAAGATTTTTTTGCATTTTTTCATTTTAGAAGTACTATGCCAATGAAAATGGAATACAAAGTATTGTCCTTTTGCAGGGATCAGTACAGAGAGATAAAACTCCTATATAGACAGATAACCCAGTGTTAGTTTACAGCTGCTGTAAGGAGATGTTATCTGTTAGTATAATAGTATATTAGTAGATCATAGAATTAGGATAACAGTATGGCAGCTGTATTGTTCTTTTAATAAGCACCTATTTAAAGATCTTATAAAGCACCAACCGATTCTGCAGCATTTTACACACATTATTTTCCCCAGTGGGGCTCACAATTAAGACGTCCCTCTCAGTATGTCTTTAGAATGTGTAAGGAAACCACCCACATGAGTGCAGGGAGAACATATGAATCCTATGCAGATGTTGGCACTGGGAAGATTTGAACCCAGGACCACCAAACCTACAAAACAAAGGTCCACCATGCTGCACAAAAGCAAAAAAAAAAAAGAATGAGAACACAGCCTTACCTCTTAGGGTCCATTCACACATCTGTGGTGTGTTGCGGATCAGCAAATTGCAGATCCGCAACACACCCAGCCGGAACCCCCCATAGAAATGCCTATTCTTGTCCGCAGCTGCGGATAAGAATAGGACATGTTCTATCTTTTGCGGAGCTGCGGACCGGCCTCCGCTTTACATCTGGCCTCATAGAGAATGAATGGGTCCGCACCCGTTCCGCAGAATTGTGGAACGGATGCGGACCCTTTTGCGGACGTGTGAATGGACCCTAAATCATGTACTCAGCCTGATTCTTAATGGGGTCATGAAGTTATGCGTTGGTCCCTGTATAAGGTAATATTCCCTCTTAGGGCTCATGCACACGACCATTCACTTCAATGGGGCCGCAAAAGATGCAAACACAGCATTAAATGTTATATTTTTGTCTGCATTACGGACAAGGATAGGACTGTTCTATTGGTGCACAGCCACTATCTGTGTTTTGTGTATCTGCAATTTGCAGACAGCAAAACAGGCAATAGTTGTGTGCCTGAGCCCTTAGGGTGGTTTTACACATAGCCAAAGTCAGTAGTGGATAAAAAAGGAATGGGAAATATAAAGGAAGCACTTATGCTTTCCTTGCTACTGGATCCACTGTATCACAAAAAAAAAAATGGCATTGCAAGTCTAAGGTGTAACAAGAAGACCCCAATTATGTTCCTAAGCAGGCTTCTCTGCATACAGAACCAACCGCTAGTCATTTTCTGGTTGATAGAAGATTAGACCAACTTCAGGCGAAAATAAATGTCTAGCTGGTGTGCAGGCTGGGTCAGGAAGAGATTCTGATCACATATGTCCGTCTCTGTAGCTATACATGCTGCTGCTATACTAACAGTGATTTGTACTGAACATTGCAGCGTCCTTTGATTTCCTAGAGAACTGCGGCAGAGCAGGAGCAGTAATTTGTTCATTGATCTTGTACAGAACACTTTGCACGCAGCATACATGGATACCTTTGAACTCCGCTCTTCATTTTCTGAGCAGCAGGCATGTGTCTACAGTAATAATTAAAGAGAGTCTGTGACAGATATACAAGCTGCTCCCATAGAGAACACAAGCCCTATATGTAAATAATAGCTGCACTGGGGAGTCACGGCTTGTCCAGGCAGCTTCTGCACACACAAGTATGTAAAGCTTCTTTGGTCCTAAATATCCCTATACACATTACAGTAGTGTTGGCCGAGCTCACTGTTTTTAGCAGGGAAGGCTAACAATCTAATGGGAGCTACTAACTGTTCCCTGACCGATGCCAGGGGAGAAAAGGATCAGGCGCGTGGAATTTCAACACCTCATCCTTTTGTTCATCCGAGGTGTCTGGCAGTGGCTGAGTCCTCTGTCTCCACTGAAAACAGATACATACTCAGGCAAGGTGTATGGGCACCTCAAGGTATGCCCACTGTATTCATTCTGTTACTTTAGTTTTAATGGTACCCAACCTGCCATATTATGGTATTATGGTATGCCTTAATGTAGCTACACCGGTAGCTGAGTCTGTGTTTCCACCACCGTAAGGCTTTTGTAGCCCTAGTTGGGGGGGTGAGGTATAAGTGATATCCCTCCCACAACAGACTTTGGCACTGACCTGAATGTATAATGGGGCCTAGAGCGTTCGCTGAATGGAAGAGTGGGAACATAAGTGAAGTATATCAGTGCCTCTACCCAGGTTAGAGCCTCTGTGTTAGGCCTAATTCACACGTCCGCAAAATGGATCCGCATCCCATCCGCAATTTTGTGGAAGGGTTACAGGCCCATTCATTTCAAAGGGGCAGGGATGGATGTGGACAGCACACTATGTGATGTCCGCATCCGCATTTCCGCATCCGTGTTTCCGCATCCGCGTTTCCGCAAAAAAATAGAACATGTCCTATTCTTGTCTGCAAAGGCATTCTCTATATAGTGCCAGCAATGTGCGGTCCGCAAAATGCGGAATGCACATTGCAGCCGTCCATGTTTTGTGGATTCGTGTTTCCATGTTTCCGCAAAACACACTATGGACGTGTGAATTAGGCCTTACAGGGAGGATCTCTTCCTGGGACTTACCTATGTAGTATAGTTAGTAGTGATGAGCGGCAATTCGAATTTGCTATATTTTGCAAATTTTGGCCGAATATTCGCCATAAATTCGCAAAATCGAGAATTCTTGATCTCCAGTCATTATTTACTTGATTGCGAAAATCATCAATATAATATATTTGCGGTAAACATTTGCAATTAGAATATTCGCGATCAACACTAAGGGGTAGGCAACTTTCCTATTGGTTGCTAAGGATGCTGCTAAGTGCCGATATTTGTTCACCAAATAACCAAAAAGGGACACGCAATACAATTACATAAACTTTATTAGTTGATAAAAAGACCAAAAACATACACAATATCAATATTAAAAATATATATATGGCAGCAATACAAATGGTGGCCAAGACATGTGGCTCCCCTCCCATGCATAGAAAACACTGATTACTCTCCTATATAAGGTAAAAGACCTTTTACAAAAGTGCTGACATGAACAGACACATCCCTAATACAAATAAAATGTATAACAGAACAGTGCCCCACTTAAGCTGATCTGGTGGACAAAACCGCACATACACTGCAGCAAAGAGACACATATGTTCAATAAATGTATACCTGAGGGACACTTAGAGAGGAGGACACGGGTTTCTTTTGAAGAGAGGAGAGCCCACCCCGACGTACGTTTCGCTCCGCTTTTTCAAGGGGCGTGTCTGAATCAATCACTTTAACCTCTATATATATCCATGTCTATCAGGTACAATGTAGGACACATGTGTGTGTTTTAAATTTAAACTGACTTCCTCATCGCAACCGTGCTGGGGATATGTCATATTTCCACGCCGTCGCGCTACCTGTGATGTCACAAACGCGCGAAACAACGCCCAGCACCTATCCAGTCAGCCGCATGATCTCGCGGCATCATGACGCCACAATGGGAACCCGCAAGGCAACGCCCACCGGATATCCAGCAAGCCGTGAGATCACGTGACAACACATCAACACAAGGGTACGTATCAAGAAACAAGTCACGTATTGCGGCATTACGCCGCGTTCGTGACGTATCAGGACGGCGTCCTCTCCCCATAGAAAAATTCGCGAGACTTCATCCACCTCCAATACAGGGGCATGCGAGCCAACTAATGCTCGCGAGACACCGCCTGCAATTATATAGGACCATACAGCAGGTAGAGGCAAAAGCAGGAAAAAGATAAAAATAAGATTAAAAATAGGACGGGGGTAGCATAATCACTCCATTACCTAAGATGGGGTAATGTCACCGAACCAAATACAAAATATGTATGTATATACATTGATGTGAAAACCTGTATTAGGGGTCATCCGATCCTATTCCGATCATGTGACCATCGACATAAACGTGAAATCAACCTCTTACATAAAATCCTTATCCCAATCAGATACAAATATACTTATCATCAAAATATTATTATTGCATATAAAATTATGAAAGCATATAAATTATAAAATAATATAAAGTGTGATTGCCTATAAAGTGACAGTGCCTAAAGTGCTCAGTGCAATGTAAACATGCAAGTGACAAAGGAAAATATAAATAATAAATAAATAATGATTAATAATTACAAAAACAGTACCATAATAAAAGTGATAATTCATTTTCCAATATAGCTATAAATAGCCAGCTGGCTAATGCATAAATAAATACAGTATATACATAAATATAAAATATAAACATAATTCATATATCCAAAGAAAACCCCATCTACATATCAGGAGCTACCCCACACTTGCTACAATTGTATCCAAAATCCCTCCTCCTCTCATACAATAACGCATACATACATGTATGCGATAAAGAGAATGACAAGTTTGCCCGACTGCATAGTCCAAAAAAGAAGAAGTCCGTCACATGTCCGAAAAAATCTCCAGTCTGCCATTTAATCTATACCCAACATGATCTGAAAAACATGGATTTAGAAAGTTAGAACAATATAATATATACACATATGTGTTTCTGCTCCTCTTCCTCTCTCGTGCTCCTGTGGCCCTGTGATTTACACTGATGCTTACGGATCATTGGTTTTAATCTTTTTTAATTACAGTATGTTTTTAACATAATATAATAAATATATTATATTGTTCTAACTTTCTAAATCCATGTTTTTCAGATCATGTTGGGTATAGATCATGTTGGGTATTTGCTGCAGTGTATGTGCGGTTTTGTCCACCAGATCAGCTTAAGT
Organism: Bufotes viridis; assembly: GCA_033119425.1. NCBI lineage: Eukaryota > Metazoa > Chordata > Amphibia > Anura > Bufonidae > Bufotes > Bufotes viridis. Next base: position 224,697,363 of record CM065590.1, read on the forward strand.
GGAGCACTGTTGTGTTATACAATTTCTTTGTATTAGGGATGTGTCTGTTCATGTCAGCACTTTTGTAAAAGGTTTTTTACCTTATATAGGTGAGTAATCGGTGTTTTCTATGCATGGGAGGGGAGCCACATGTCTTGGCCACCATTTGTATTGCTGCCATATATATATTTTTAATATTGATATTGTGTATGTTGTTGGTCTTTTTATCAACTAATAAAGTTTATGTAATTGTATTGCGTGTCCCTTTTTGGTTATTTGGTGAACAATTTGTATAGTCACGCATTGTACTGTGATTGAGCAGCGTTGGCATTACTAAGTGCCGATATTTGCAATACATTTGCAATTAAAATATTTGCAATCAACACTATTCGCGAATATGAATATATAGCACTATAGTCTAAATATTAGCTAATTTTTGAAGTGCCGATATTCACGATTAAAATTCGCTATTCGAATATATGCCCTCAACACTAATAGTTAGTAGCCTTAACAAGGATTACTGTATTAATCTCACAGTCTGAAGAATATATATAGATACCACATAAGGTTATAACAGTAACTTTATAAGGGTAAGAATGATAATAGTACATACATGCAGTATAATGAGAACACAGCAGAATTACAATAACCAGGGATCCTGCAACAATCTTAAGTCATATGCCCAGATATATATATAGAAAGAGTCCTGTGCACACCTCCAGGCAACAGAAGAGATGATCCAGGTGCAGTGGCCCCTGTGGATGACTGTAGATCCAAGATTCTTCCAGGAGATGACAGACAGCTGATCAGGAGAGGACGATGATGATGACAAAAGGATTTCTTCCAGGCAGCAAACAGGGCAGCAGCAACAGTAGTAGATGCAGGCCTGACTACTCTAACACGGAGTCCTTAACCTACTAACTAATCTACTTGTGCAACCGGGCCTCTATCTAGTTGGCCATCGGAAGCCTAGCCTATCACTACCCGAACTATATACTATATACTGATCTTTAACTACAATTACTCGATAGATTCTGTAAATATATAAGTAACACAGAGCAGAACAACTGACTCTGTGTGAGGGAGATAAAGAGGAGTAGGGCAATCTATTCCTATACACTCCTGCTTCACTAGCTGATCTTAAGGATAGAGATACTTAAAGATCTGCTTATCTATTCCTACTAGTTATAAAGATTACACATGCCACTTGCCTTTGACTCCTAGATACATAAGATGTCTCCTCACTGCAGCTCTGTCCCTCATGGTTCTGACTGACTGTGTTTACAAAACAAACCTTGTTCTGAATCCCTAGAGTTTCTGAAGCAAAGCAGCAGGGGTAAAGAGGCTAAATATACAGGGTGGGCCATTTATATGGATACACCTTAATAAAATGGGAATGGATGGTGAGATTAACTTCCTGTTTGTGGCACATTAGTATATGTCATGGGGGAAACTTATCAAGATGGGTGGTGACCATGGCGGCCATTTTGAAGTCGGCCATTTTGAATCCAACTTTTGTTTTTTCAATAGGAAGAGCGTCGTGTGACACATCAAACCTATTGGGAATTTCACAAGAAAAACAATGGTGTGCTTGGTTTTAACGTAACTTTATTCTTTCATGAGTTATTTACAAGTTTCTCTTTGTTTACAGCCATTGACATGTCGCCGAGGTTAACACGTGAGGAGCGGATAGAAATTGTTTTGATGTCTGGTGACCGCAGTAACCGGGTCATTGCAGCAGATTTCAATGCAAGACAGCCTACGAGACCACACATCTCCCATGCTACAGTTAGCAAACTGATTGCTAAGTTTCGTGAAACTGGTTCAGTGTTGGATTTGCCAAAATGTGGATGCATGAAATCTGTCACTAATGAAGAAACATCAGTGGCTGTCCTACCTTCATTCAGCAAGAGCCCACAGCGTAGCACTCGCCGCATGTCACTGGAGAGTGGCATCAGTCGAACATCCCTTCGGCGGATATTAGCTACTCACAAATGGCACCCTTACAAACTCCAGCTACTGCAGCATCTCAACGAGGATGACCCAGATCGGCGCACTGAATTTGCAGAATGGGCAAAACAAAAATTGGAACAGGACCCTCAGTTTACGCAGAAGATTTTGTTCAGTGATGAGGCAAACTTTTATGTGAATGGTGAAGTTAACAAACAAAACCACCGCTATTGGTCTGACACTAACCCACATTGGATAGATCCCTCCAAGACTGTTGGAACAAAAAAATTGATAGTATGGTGTGGTATATGGGGTACAAAGATAGTGGGGCCATTCTTCATCAATAGAAACCTCAAGGCCACTGGATATGTAAAATTGCTACATGATGATGCGTTTCCCTTTTTATGCACTGAAGCTGGCACGTTCCCTAAGTTTTTCCAGCAAGATGGTGCACCACCACATTATGGGTGTCAGGTCCGAGCATTCCTAGATAAACAGTTTCCTAGAAAGTGGATTGGTCGTCGTGGGCCAGTTGAATGGCCCCCAAGGTCTTCCGATCTGACCCCCTTAGACTTTTATCTTTGGGGTCATCTGAAGGCAATTTTCTATGCTGTGAAGATACGAGATGTGCAGCACCTGAAACTACGGATACAGGAAGCCTGTGCTAGTATTTCTCCTGTGGTGTTGCTATCAGGGAGAAGAGGGTTGCACTGACAATCCAACACAATGGGAAGCACATTGAACACATTTTATAAGTGGTCAGAAACTTGTAAATAACTCATAAAAGAATAAAGTTATGTTAAAACCAAGCACAACATTGTTTTTCTTGTGAAATTCCCAATAAGTTTGATGTGTCACATGACCCTCTTCCTATTGAAAAAAAAAAAGTTGGATTCAAAATGGCCGACTTCAAAAGTTTGACCCATCTTGAAAAGTTTCCCCCCTCACATATACTAATGTGCCACAAACAGGAAGTTAATATCACCAACCATTCCCATTTTATTAAGGTGTATCCATATAAATAGCCCCCCCCGTACTACATCTCAGCAGTATTAGCAGTTCCCTACACTCTCCCTTTGGTTAAAACTTTTATGTCCCGTCAAAGACAACATAAAGTCATGGTATACGGTCAACATTACCAATAACAATATCAGTATGGTTGCTTTTACATTTACAGAGGCACAACAGGTTAATCGGTATACATGCCAACAGGAGTGAAAATTGGTAACATATTGACCAAAGTGGACACTGCACCCACCCAAGCAGGATAAAAAATTAGGCTGAGCAGTAAATCTGGAGTCCCCCAAACTATCATATGTCAGAACTAGTATGTCCAGGCCCTAAACTTTGTTGGTGCTTGCCATGGGAAGTGATGGTGCTGGTGGCATGGGAGAACTAGATCTCTGCTCATCTGTAGACACAGATTTAGGCATGAATTCTGGAGTTTGAGGGTTTATAGATCTCCCTGATGAAGAAGATATTGGTGAGCTAGGAACTTGAGGAGCCACAGTCCAATCACCCTCAATAGTATCAGGAAGGCCAGGTGGAATGTCAGCCAAGGACTGGGGAGAATTGCAGGCTGAACAATCATTGGAGAGATCTGTGCCATCAATCTGAGGTATAGGCAATAAATGATTTTTATGGCAAGTTCTGATCCTCCCATCCTGTTCTTTTATCTTGTAGACTGGTATCCCAGGCAGTTGATTCAACAGTGTAAAGAGTTCACTCCGCCATCGATCGGCCAGCTTATGTTTTGCAGATGCTCCTAAATTCCGTAGTAGAACACGGTCACCAGGGCTCAATTCTCGGTGGAAGATCAAATCTACTTTTATTTCCTTCATTCACTTCAGCTACATTCTCCTCAGCCGGCTGATAAGCACTCTTAGGCCTCATGCACACGACCGTAGGTGTTTTGGGGTCCGCAATCCGTGGATCTGCAAAACACAGAAGCTGTTCCGCGTTCCGTTCCGCAATTTGCGTAACGGAACACGGCCCATTGTAGAAATGCCTATTCTTGTCTGCAAAACGGACAAGAATAGGACATGCTATATTTTTTTTGCGGGGCCACAGAACGGAGCAAAGGACGCGGACAGCACGCGGAGTGCTGTCCGCATCTTTTGCGGCTCCATTGAAGTGAATGGGTCCGCGCCCGAGCCACAAAAGTTGCGGCTTGGATGCGGACCCAAAATAAACTTGTGTGCATGAGGCCTTAAGCTTTTCTTTCAAACGTGCCACACATTGGTAATGATTTCGATGACCGATACCATCGGTGAAGACTCCCAACAAGATGTCAATAGGTAGCCTAGGCTGTCTTCCAAACATCAGAAAATATGGTGAATATCCTGTGCTCTCATGCCTTGTACTATTATAGGCATGCACCATAGCTTCCACTTTTCGACTCCAGGAACGCTTATTGTCAAGAATACCAAGAATATCAAGCAAAGTCCTGTTAAATCTTTCAGGAAGGGCATCTCCCTCCAGATGGTAAGCTGTCGTCCGGCTTTTGCGAATATTCAACTGAAGCAACTCTTTGATCAAGTTACTCTCAAAATCCCGGCCTTGATCAGAATGCAACCGATGTGGTAAGCCATAATGGATAAAATACTTTTCCCAAAGCACTCTTGCAACGGTAACTGCTTTTGGATCCTGAGTCGGGAAGGCTTGAGCGTATCATGTAAAGTGGTCAGTCACCACCAAAACATTTCCAAATCCTCTGGAATCGTTGTCAAAATGGGGAAGTATATGCAGACAAGATCCATAGTGCCCGAACTCTTCAGGTGTCCCATAAAGGCTGCTCAAACAGGGATAGTCTTCCTCTGAAAACATCTGCGACAGCACTTAAACAGGCGAGTCACGGTATCTCTCATTTCGGAAAAGGATTTTCTGAAAGCAACTTGGGATAACTAACTGGCGCCTTCCAGCCCTTCTAGCCCTTGTCTATTTCAAAATTCTCCCAATTTTGTAGAAATTGACTGCACTCAGATGGTAGAGATGATAGACATTTCTCTATTTTGAGAACTTACTGCTTGATAAAGAAGTCCAATTAAAGGATCAGTCTTTTGACTCCAGATCATTCGCTTTGAAGATATAGAGCAACTCTCAAAGGATCCTAAAGCGGCAGGGTATGCAAACATGTCTGTTACAGCCTTGGGACCTCCTCCAAAAGACTCAAAGTCGAGTTTAAGAAAAGGCTACTCGGTCTTCAACTACAGCAGCCATGGCACACAAAGCTCCTACTCTCGGACTTGGTACTTCTTCCCATTCATCCACTGCTTCTGGTCTAGGTAATCCAGGCCGTCTTGATAGAGCATCTGCCCCAATGTTCTTAAGCCCTGGTTGATACTTGAGTGTGACTTGGTAGTTGGATAAGGCTGCCAACCAGTGATGTCCTGTAGCATCAAGTTTAGCGGTTGTCAAGACGTAGGTCAGTAGATTGTTATCTGTTCTTACGTCAAATGTGGCTCCGTATAAGTAGTCATGTAATTTATCAACAACGGCCCACATGAGCGCCAAAAGCTCCAATTTATGCATTGGATAATTTTTCTCGCTGGGGGAAAGACTTTGACTTATGAAAGCTATGTGCTGTAACCCAGCTGTGTATGTGAGAGATGTAGTACATATGGCTTCTGTGCATCAGCATAGGCCAGAACAGGAGCTTCTGTCAATTTCTTCTTCAACGACTTAAAGGCTTCTTCACAAGCGGAAGTCCACGTATTTCCAAAAATGCTTTTGGAGGAATCTTTCTTCTTTCCTGGATCTCCTGCATCACTTTTCAACAGGTCGAGGAGGGCTCAAGCAATTTTTGAATATCCTTCCACAAATCGTTGATAGAATCCACAGAACTCCAAGAAGGATTGCAATTCCATAATATTTTTCGGTCAGGGCCAATTCACCACAGCTTCAATCTTATCAGGATCGGTAGCAACTCCTACAGCAGAAACAATATGACCTTCATAGGTGACCCCTCTCCTTTTAAGCGTTGACATACTCTCATAAGTCGTTCTTAATGTTCTTCCAACGTCTTTCCAAACACAATAATGACGTCAAAATATACAAGACACTCCCGAGGCACTAAATCACATAATACTCTTTCCATCAACCTCTGGAACGTTGCTGGCGCGCCTCTTATGCCTTGCGGCATGCAAGTGAACTAATAGAAACCCAAGGGGCATATGAAGGCTGTCTTTTCCTGATCCTGAGATGTCATTGGGACTTGATAGTATCCAGATCTTAGGTCCAACACTGTGAACCAACTGTCCCCATTCAGAGCTTCCAAAGCTTCTCCAATTCTTGGCAGTGTATACTGATCAGATAGGGTTCTTCGGTTCAGAGTTCTGTAATCCACACATAGGCGAATTTATTCAGATTTTTTTCTTACCACCACAATAGGTGAGGCATAGGGACTTTTACTGTCCACGATGATCCCTTGATCTTTCATTTGCTGTAGAGTTTGTCCTAACTAATCAACATCCTTTGGAGCAACTCTCCGTGGTCGCTCCGGGGTGGGAGTAGAATCAGTCAATCGGAAAGTGTGTTGAGCACTCTTAGCACAACCTACAGCTGCATCATCAATGAAGAATACTTCTGCTAATTTTGGCAACTTCTGTGTCAATTGCTGATTCCATGCCTCTGGTAAATATGGATTACTCAAATCAAGATTAAGATTAGAGATAGCATCTCTGATTTGAATCATGCACACTTCAGCGTATGGATTTACTCCAAGCACAGGGTAGCAGTGGGCCACATTCTGGTATGGCTGATTATTTTGCCGAAAAAATTACCAAACTTAGGGATATTATCCCAACGGTTAATAGAATGGAAGGGAAATTTTTTCTGACACTCTCAAATTTATCTTATTCTTTAACAGAATTTCAACCCATCTCTGAGGAGAGAACGATAGAAATCATTGGAGCTCTTAGATCCTCCTACTTGCCTCTAGACCCATGTCCGGCGACCGTGGTAATGTCCGCCGCGACTGCAATGACACCATACATTGGAGACATCATAAATAGCTCCTTTTCCAGCGGTCAGATGGCGGCATTCGGCAATGCTAAAGCAGGCAGTGGAAACTCCCCTGCCTAAGAAATCAGCGTTACCTGTGACTGATCTGAGTAACCTCAGACTGATTTTGGGACTGCCGTTTGTGGTAAAGATTGCCGAAAGGGAGGTTGTTGCACAACTACAGAGATATCTGGAGGCCAACCACACATTAGACCAGAAGGACTCTATGATCCTAGTCCTTTTGGACCTATCATCTGATTTTGACACAATCGACCATCAAGTGTTACTGAATCGGTTGAAAGTGGTTGCTGGACTAGATGGAAAGACCTTGGCATGGATGATCTCATTTCTCCAGGACACAACGAGTGAAGCTGGGGGTATTCCGCTTTGCTGGTGTTTAGTGTTGATTAGCTAATTAGAGTGTGATACCATGGGTCAACAATATTGTACTTTTTTTTTTACAATAAGTTAATTTTCTGAGAGACTGACTTTTGGGTTTTTATTAGTTTTAAGCCATAATCATCAACATGAAAACAAAAAAACATGTGAAATAGATCACTCTGTGTGAAATATGAGTTTTACTTTTTGAATTGAATTACTGAAATAAAAGAACTTTTCGATGATATTCTAATTTATTGAGATGTACTTGTATTTCTAAAGGCTGTTAATAGCTCAGGCAGGATGGCTGTCTCCATAAGCGTGTTCAGGAAATAAAATAAAAATCTGCAAGTAGAACATAAAAACATTACAAAAAAATGTGTTGCTATTTGGTTTTAACTAGCTTTGGTGATTCATTCCCAATCACAATGTGCCATCTCTTTATAAGATGGGAATACCCCTTCAATGGCAGATTGTGCTACATACTCTGTTGCCATTAAACAGACTCACCTGTCACTGTATCAGCCCGATTATGCGGAGGTAAAAAATGTACACAAAGTACAGCAGTTCATGCTACGCAGCAGGTTATTTCCTTTGCAGTGGATCTCTACACCATATAGGGCACAATATATGTTTATGGGGCATATGGAGAAGATGGGAATATATGGCAACAGGCATTATGCAACATCTGTATCTTTAAATTGTGCTTAAAAGTCTCATACAGAGTAGCCATGCTATTTCCATGCAGCTTTTGTCACCTGTGACAGTTGCATGATGTCGAGTGTCCAATTATTATTAAGTCCAATTATTTGCTCTGGGACTAGTTGTCTTGAGACTTCTACCAAAAGGTGCGGTCAACTGTGACGTTGGGCGCTGTGACGTCATTGTGGAGCGCCCCGGGAGCCGCACGGACGGTAAGTAGCTTCTCCACTGCTCCCCACTACTTTTCCATGGCAGCCGAGACTTTAGTAGCGTCCTGGCTGCCATGGTAACACTGAAAGCATTTTGAAGACTGATCAGTCTTCAAATGCTTTCAGGTGTGTTGCGTTGTGACGGATCCTCACAACGCTAGTGTGAAAGAGGCGTTAAGGTACTTTCACACTTGCGTTGTTTGATTCCGGCAGGCAGTTCAGTTGCCTGAACCGCCTGCCTGATCAGGAAACCTGTATGCAAATGCATGGCATTTGCAGACTGATCAGGATCATCTGATCAGTCTGACAAATGCATTGCAATACCGGATCAGTTTTTCCGGTGTCATCCGGAAAAACCGATCTGGTATTTATTTATTTTCACATTTTTAAAGGTCTGCGCATGTGCAAACCTGGAAACCTGATCCGTTTTACCAGAATACTTGATACCGGTTCCGGCATTAATACATTTCAATGGAAATTAATGCCGGATTCAGGCATTTAGGCAAGTGTTTCAGAATTTTGGCAGGAGAAAATACCGCAAAAGTGACTGAACTGATGCATCCTGATACATACTGAACGGATTGCTTTCCATTCAGAATGCATTAGGACAAAACTGATCAGTTTTTTTTACGGTAATGAGCCCCTAGGATGGAACTCAATAATGGAAAACTTTAACGCTAGTGTGAAAGTACCCTTAGTCCTCTGTAGCAGCCAATCAGATTCCTCCTTTCATTTTCCAAAGGAGCTGTCCAAAATGAAAGGTGGAATTTGATTGGTTGCAATGGGCAACTAAGCCAGTTCTACTTTACACCAGTTTGATAAATCTCCCCCAGTGACTTTTAATCTAATAGCCAACCTCTGTAAAGAGAAGTTTCATACTTAACTTCTCCCTGCTGCTCTGGTTCTCAGTGCTGGCTGCCATATGTTCATGTTCCGGTCCTACATCAGGGATGCAGAAGAGCGCATACTCTTCGAAACGCATTGGCTTTGATCCTTGCAGGCTCCAGTAAGCTCTTGTGACGTCACAAAGTACTCGGGACACCTTCAAGGAAGGAGAAGTGCTGCTGGCCAGAGCACACTCCTATGAACATCTGGTACTGCTTTCCAGGACCCCAGCTCTCTGGGCACAGACTAGGAACACACCACTGAGATATACATTTACTCCAGTGCAGGATCTACCCTCAGAGAGGCGGTGTATACAGGGATCTCAAGTCCCCCGGACGTTCAGGGAGTCTCCCGCTATTAGATAGCGGCTCCCTGATGCCCGCAAGTAAAACAATATATCCCGGAAAGCAGGGCTCGAGTCCAGGGGGAACGGGTGGGAACGGCGTTCCTGCACTTTTTTCACAGCAGGAACGCCATTCCCATTCAGGGCAAAAGGACCAGGAAGCAGTGAAGGCTTTGTACTTACCGCTTCCTGGTCCTCGGCTGTCGTCTCTGCAGCCTGCGCACAGGCTTGAGTCGCTCTGTGACCTCACGCTGTGCGCAGCCTTCACAGCACAGCCGACAGCAGCAGAAGAGGAGCGGCGGCGTCCAGGAGCAGGAGTGTTTTGTTTAAATATTTTATGGACTGGTGAGAGGCACTGACTGGGGGCTGGTGAGAATCTGTATTTCAAGCAGCACTCCTGATCACCCGATCACACCTGATGCATCAGCCCGCCTTCCGTCCTAGACTCGTTCGGACTTAGATCCAGCAAAAAATATACATCGCAGGCAGCATCCACGGTGAATGTCCTTTATTAAGGATCGCAATCCCAAGCGTTAGTGCACGTACAAAAGCAGCTACGCTTCGGCTATATACTAGCCTTTGTCAAGCTCAATGTGACTATGAATTAGTGGCTATAAATATCAAAGTCCCCACCCCTTAAAATCAAATACAACCAATGCTATTAAGTCTCAACTTAGCCCTCATTTGCATAATCTATTCAGACATCTGTACAAACTCCTATAGCCCAGAACACATACCGCTCTTCTCAGGTGGTGTCCATGTGCGGCTACATTCGGCATCCGGCGCGTCTGTCAGAATCCACTGCGCATGTCCGCTAGAGTTCAGAGGTTACTACTCCGCTCACGTGATCGCTGACTCACTCGTCACTGCGATCACGTGATAGCCGGCACTTCCGCCCTCACCACTGCTGCGCTCCAGCCATCGGAACCGCTACCATGGTAACCACCACAACAACAAATGCCGTTATCCCACTCACGCGATCACAGACGCTCACGTCAATGTGGTCACGTGATGGCAGGCTCTTACGTCCCCAATGCGACTGCGCTCCGGATGTCGAGTCCGTTGTCATGGAACCTACCACAGCCACACAAAACTCAATGGTAGATATGCAGAGTAAGCTCCAGTGAGATGAACAATGGGACCATAAGAGGTCCATTCGTGGATGTGACATCAGTGAACATATAAAAAAGTATTTTACATGTGAGACAGTAATGTGTCCAATAAAAACCACATTAAAAACATAATCATGAGGAACCAGACCATATCATTCACATAAACTTAGACATTAATAACGTTAAACTCTATATTCATCCCATAAGGTTGGAGCGCTCTTAACTCGAAAATCCATCTGAGCTCTTTCTTGCGCAGTATACGATTTTTATCCCCCTCGTCTCAATGGTCCCACAGAATCAATGATGCGGAACCTCAATTGGTTCACGGAATGAGCATAGTCTACAAAGTGCTTAGCCACCGGTTTGTCTAATAATCCTCTCCTGATATTACTTTTATGGGAGTTAATCCGTTCACGTGCCTCCATGGTGGTCTCACCTACATAGATGAGGCCACAAGGGCAAGAGATCATGTAGACAATATCACGGGACCGACAGGTGAAGAAATCTCTGATTTTATACTGTTTACCGCTATAGGGATGGGTGAAGGTATCACCCTTCACCATATTTCCACAATTGCAGCACCCGAGACATGGGTAACACCCCATTTTCTCGGGGCCAAGTATCTCTGTCCATCATCGATGGAGTTCTTCAGCTCAGTCTTCACCAGTCTGTCCCGTAGAATCCTACCCCTTTTATATGCCATCATGGGCACCTCTCCAAATTCCTTAACCGTTGGTAAGCCCCTCTGTAGAATATGCCATTCTTTACGTATGATTCTCGCTATCACGTCACTGTGGGCACCAAAAGTAGAGACAAACGGGATACGCTGACTGTCGTTCTCTCTTATGTTAGTACGTAGAGTCTCAGTCCGATTAACCGTCCGTACCTTCTGTGGTCATCGTCCGATTAACTTGCGAGGATAACCCCTACTCAGAAATTTGTCACCCATCTCTGCTGTCCTTTGGTCAAACCGTACCTCCTCAGATACCACCCGCCTTACTCTTAGCATCTGACTCCATGGTAGTGATTGAATCATCCGATGCGGATGGCTACTGTCAAACCTTAACAAATTGTTGCGGTCAGTCGGCTTGTAATACATGTCTGTCGTCACCACCCCATCATTGAACTGTACCAACACATCTAGGAATTGTAGTTCACATGTCGACATCGTCATTGTGAAATTCAGACCTGGGACAAAGGTATTGAGTTCATGATGGAACAACTCCAATTGGTCATATGTTCCATCCCACACTACAAAAATGTCGTCGATGTAGCGCCACCAGCACCGGGCACCCCCAAAGTGGATAGATCTATAAATAAACCTGTCCTCCACATATGCCATAAACATATTGGCATACGTCGGGGCCACGTTCGACCCCATAGCCACGCCGCGCTGTTGTTGGTAAAAGACATCACCAAAGCGAAAATAATTCCGCTTCAGTAGTGTCTCCAGCAGGCGAAGGACAAATTTACAACCACTCGGGGGGAGCCCCGCGCCGGCCAGGGCCACATCGACGACATTTAATCCAAACGTGTGCTCTATGGCTGTATATAGTGAGACAACATCGAAACTGACCAGGAGAGGACAGCCAGGCCAAGACAGTTCACCAAGTTTTAAGAGAAAATGACTCGTATCCCTAATATAGGAAGGGGCGCTGGTGGCGTGGACACGTAGGATTTTATCCAAAAAGATGGCAATATTACTGAATATTGACCCCCTCCCCGAAACAATCGGGCGTCCAGGGGGGTCAATCAGACTCTTATGAATCTTAGGAAGTACGTAGAACAGAGGAGTGACCGGGTGTTTTATCAACAAAAATTCCCCTATATCATCATCAATGACGCCATCCTCTCGGGCCTTACCGATGATCATCTCGAGATTACGCATAATCTCCCACTTGGGGTCGTTCCGTAATATCATATACACCTCACGGTCATCCAACAGTCTAAGTACCTCCTGTTCATAAGCCACCGTGTCCATCACCACCACCGCCCCTCCCTTGTCTGCAGATTTAATCGTGAGTGCCTCATTGTTCTCTAACTGTGTCAGTGCCTGTCTCTCATCCCTGGTCAGATTCGACGCCACCCCATGGCTGCGCTGCTCCCTCAACTGTGTGATCTGTTTGGATACAATATCCACATATGCCTCGACCACATGATTATTATGGGGAGGAGAAAAGTTACTTTTCAAATGCAGTCCCAGTGATTTCAATTTAAACTTTCTATCATCATCTATTTTGCCTACATTGGCATCTCTCGATACATTAACTGTGGAAAAAAAAGCTTTTATCCTCAATGTTCTGAAAAAACGCTGTAGTTCTAGTTCTAAGTCAAACCAATTCCTCTCCTGTTTTGGACAGAATGACAAGCCCCGTTCCAGCAATTTCAATTGGTCATCGGATAGTTCCATAGAAGAAATGTTCACAACTAGTCTCTTAGTGGAGTCTGTTTGCGTCTCGTGGTCCGCCCTCTTGTCATCCTGTTGAACGTCTGGAAGGGTGGTAGCATGGTGTTTCTCTGCTCTGTGGTGTCTCCTCCCCCCCCTTGCGGCACCGCCCCCTGTGTCTCCCTGATGGGGGTCTAAAAAAGTGTGCTTATTGGTATCGTCAGAGGATTCGGAATCTCCGATAGTAAAGCCAAATCTACCCTGATCAAATTTCCTCCCTTTCTTCTTACGTGATTTATTCTGATGCTGTTGCTGCCAAGTGTAAATCTGGCCTGTTTGGTAAGGACAGGTTTATTTATAGATCTATCCACTTTGGGGGTGCCCGGTGCTGGTGGCGCTACATCGACGACATTTTTGTAGTGTGGGATGGAACATATGACCAATTGGAGTTGTTCCATCATGAACTCAATACCTTTGTCCCAGGTCTGAATTTCACAATGACGATGTCGACATGTGAACTACAATTCCTAGATGTGTTGGTACAGTTCAATGATGGGGTGGTGACGACAGACATGTATTACAAGCCGACTGACCGCAACAATTTGTTAAGGTTTGACAGTAGCCATCCGCATCGGATGATTCAATCACTACCATGGAGTCAGATGCTAAGAGTAAGGCGGGTGGTATCTGAGGAGGTACGGTTTGACCAAAGGACAGCAGAGATGGGTGACAAATTTCTGAGTAGGGGTTATCCTCGCAAGTTAATCGGACGATGACCACAGAAGGTACGGACGGTTAATCGGACTGAGACTCTACGTACTAACATAAGAGAGAACGACAGTCAGCGTATCCCGTTTGTCTCTACTTTTGGTGCCCACAGTGACGTGATAGCGAGAATCATACGTAAAGAATGGCATATTCTACAGAGGGGCTTACCAACGGTTAAGGAATTTGGAGAGGTGCCCATGATGGCATATAAAAGGGGTAGGATTCTACGGGACAGACTGGTGAAGACTGAGCTGAAGAACTCCATCGATGATGGACAGAGATACTTGGCCCCGAGAAAAATGGGGTGTTACCCATGTCTCGGGTGCTGCAATTGTGGAAATATGGTGAAGGGTGATACCTTCACCCATCCCTATAGCGGTAAACAGTATAAAATCAGAGATTTCTTCACCTGTCGGTCCCGTGATATTGTCTACATGATCTCTTGCCCTTGTGGCCTCATCTATGTAGGTGAGACCACCATGGAGGCACGTGAACGGATTAACTCCCATAAAAGTAATATCAGGAGAGGATTATTAGACAAACCGGTGGCTAAGCACTTTGTAGACTATGCTCATTCCGTGAACCAATTGAGGTTCCGCATCATTGATTCTGTGGGACCATTGAGACGAGGGGGATAAAAATCGTATACTGCGCAAGAAAGAGCTCAGATGGATTTTCGAGTTAAGAGCGCTCCAACCTTATGGGATGAATATAGAGTTTAACGTTATTAATGTCTAAGTTTATGTGAATGATATGGTCTGGTTTCTCATGATTATGTTTTTAATGTGGTTTTTATTGGACACATTACTGTCTCACATGTAAAATACTTTTTTATATGTTCACTGATGTCACATCCACGAATGGACCTCTTATGGTCCCATTGTTCATCTCACTGGAGTTTACTCTGCATATCTACCATTGAGTTTTGTGTGGCTGTGGTAGGTTCCATGACAACGGACTCGACATCCGGAGCGCAGTCGCATTGGGGACGTAAGAGCCTGTTGTGGTGGTTACCATGGTAGCGGTTCCGACGGCTGGAGCGCAGCAGTGGTGAGGGCGGAAGTGCCGGCTATCACGTGATCGCAGTGACGAGTGAGTCAGCGATCACGTGAGCGGGGTAGTAACCTCTGAACTCTAGCGGACATGCGCAGTGGATTCTGACAGACGCGCCGGATGCCGAATGTAGCCGCACATGGACACCACCTGAGAAGAGCGGTATGTGTTCTGGGCTATAGGAGTTTGTACAGATGTCTGAATAGATTATGCAAATGAGGGCTAAGTTGAGACTTAATAGCATTGGTTGTATTTGATTTTAAGGGGTGGGGACTTTGATATTTATAGCCACTAATTATAGCCACTAATTCATAGTCACATTGAGCTTGACAAAGGCTAGTATATAGCCGAAGCGTAGCTGCTTTTGTACGTGCACTAACGCTTGGGATTGCGATCCTTAATAAAGGACATTCACCGTGGATGCTGCCTGCGATGTATATTTTTTGGGGGCTGGTGAGAGGCACTGTGGGCTAATGGAGAGGCACTGTGGGCTAATGAGAGGCACTGGGGCTAATGAGAGGCACTGGGGGCTAATGGAGAGGCACTGGGGGCTAATGGAGAGGCACTGGAGGCTGGTGAGAGGCACTGGGGGGCTGATGGAGAGGCACTGGGGGGCTGATGGAGAGGCACTGGGGGGCTGATGAGAGGCACTGGCGGGCTAATGAATGTAATAAAAAGTTCGTGAAAAAAAAAAAAAGATAAAAAAGAAAACCTCCCTGAAATGAGTTTTCGCAGGTTGGGATGTCTGTGTATAGGTGGTAGTGCTCGGTATTGAGTGGTTTTGTGGTAACAGTTTTGGTAGATAGGCGGGATAACATTCTGTTTTATCACGTATTTGTGTATATCAGCACTCTCACCTCAATCGCAGTAGCACCAGTGCACTTTATCTTCAAATATACTCCAGCCTGAAGATTTCTGGTGTACTAATGCGGCAGTTTCCTGGCACACATAAGGGGACATCCACCAATTTCTTTACACCACAATAGCGGCGTACAAAAATAACTAATTATGGCGCACTCCATACGTGCACTATTATTAGCCACTTTCTGAAGTGTCTAGAAAAGGGGTATGGCATTGTGGGAGGGACGGGGCGTCGTACGGCCCACAGGATTTACTAGAACTTTCACCAGAAAGTGGCAGAAGTTATAGCTGAAGTCTATGCCATCCTGTAGCTGGCGTAGATTTCTGTTTCTGGCACACGGCAGGGCAGAGATGTGCCTAATTTATTTAGTAATACAGGTCTATAACTCAATATACTGATAAGAACTAATTAACAGAATTTACTGCGAGCTGTAGAATGATGATAGAGATGACGAAGCGAGCGTCGACGCTACATCCGGAGCCACGTCGTTCCAAGCTTCGGAATAATACTGTACTGAATACCTCTGGTACCCCGGAACTGAAGCCAAGATAGGTTTCAAGTTTAAAAGTGGTTTTTCTCTTTACAAATCAATTACCAAAGTTATTCAACTAAGTCACTCGTGACTTCGCGAATATCTAACTTAGGTTCATCGGAGCCCACACATTCTAATACCGTACGGAGACCGGTCTCCATATAGTATTAATCCGAAGTTATGTACGAAGCGACTTCGGATGTAACATCCGAAGCTCGCTTCGCTCATCTCTAATGACAATCACCACCAAAATAATCTGGTCAAGTACCACCGGCCTCTGAAAAATCACACATCTATTTTTTCAAGTCGCCTATTTTTACGGTCCAAAAATTTACAGAGGTAAAGAAACTGCTCATTTTTATTTGTATTTAAGGTTTATTCTATTTATTTAGCTGCATATGTATAACTGAAATATATTTAGTTTTATATATTAAACAGCATTTTATCTACAATCACTGGAGCTGGTCTTAGGTTGGTTAGAAGGACTATCATTTCTCTTCTCTCCCCTGTGAACGCGCCTGCGCACTGCACACGGAAGACGTTAACCGCTTTCCAAGCCGGTCACGTGACCATTCCAGCCTCACGGTCTCCTCTGTGGGCGGAGCTTGGAGTGTGCGCTGCGTCGCTTAGCCCGAGCCTCTCCTAATTGGTTCTTGCCTATAGTAACCGTGCGACGCTTGGGGGAGGGGAGGGACTTAGCAACTGGTAACTGGGCTGTGCGCCCTGGGATGGTCACCGACGAGTCTATGGGGTGTTGGGTGACCCGGGCTCAGCATGGGATGCTCTTGTGTACTTAGCTAGCTGGGTAAGTGTGCGCTGTAACCTGGGGTGACGGTCCTGTCCTTCCACCAACACTTCCTGGCGGCCGGAGCATCCTTGTAAACGGGGAGATGAAGAAGATATTCGGGTTCGGGAGGAAGAAGAAGAGCGGTCCTTCCTCCAGCACATCGGAGACCGGCAGCGTCCTGTCTGCGGGCTATGAGCTGAAGGAGAAGGACCTCAGCAAGTTCCAGCGAGCTGCCTCCTCCGGGGATGTGGCCAAGATCAGGCAGCTGCTGCACAAGCAGGACATCAACCAGGTGGACAAGGAGAACAGGTGAGGGGTCGAGCTGTCACTGGACAGCCCAGGATGGCTAATGCAGGCCGCCGGGCTTCTAATTGTGGAAGAACCACCTCTGTCAGTAGTGTTGGGCGAACTTGTCTTTTCCAGTTCGGCGTACAAGGTTCGGGATATCTAAGGATTCCATAACTTGCGGTCTGTGGTAGCGGAATCCATGGCGGAATTATTAGATAACCAGAACCTTTTATGACGAACATGAAAGCACAACACTACCTGTCAGTGCTACCTTTGACATGTGCAGTTACATCAGGGAACCGCCACATAGAGCGTAGATGCTGCAGAGAGTACAGTACCAGCAAAGCATGTGACATTTAAAGGGTCACTGAGTTCTCGTAAAACTTTTGATGTCCTAGCCATATGAAAGGTTTCTATCTTTGGGGATGTGAGTGCTGAGAGCCCCACCGATCTCCTCGCTGGAGAAAGTGAGCTCAGTAGAGGTCTATGGGCTGATCTCTGCAGTGAGGAGAGAAGGCCATATGTCAGAGCTTCTCTCTCCTGTTTCTAGCGATCAGTGAGGGTCTCATCGCATCGATAAAAATCTTTGCTATGCTATGACATCAAAAGTTTTGTGACGAATCTCATGCACATGTTGCGGATATAATCTGCCTGGGTCCTGTGGGGAAAGTGACGTGATGTGGATTGTATATCCTGCCCATCTTGATCTAAGCCTCATTCACACGTCATTGTTCCACGTGCGTGTTCTCCACAGACAGCACACGTCCCCATTCATTTTAATGTGTGTATTACACATCAGTGTTTTAGCACGGATGCATGCTCTTTTGTCCGTGTTCATGGATCCATCACGCCTATTATAGTCTATGGGTCCGTGAAAACCACAGATGCCATCCGTGTTTCATGAATCATCAGGAAGAGATGCTTCAGCTGTTCAGTGTCAGTGAAACATGGATGACACACAGACCCAACACGGATCCATCACGGACAGTTTCACGGAGGCATCCCTGACCACCTTTCCACAGATTTAAAGGGGTATTCCCATCCCAGACAATGGGGGCATATCGCTAGGACCTCTGGGACCCGCACCTACAACGAGAACGAAGCATGGATCGCTGTAAATGGAGGACTTCGGATTTCCCGGGGTCCGTCCACCACCGAGCTCTGCTCCCATAGAAGTGAATGGCAGCGCACTGCGCATGCGCGGCCCATGCTGCCATTAATTTCTATGGGGCAGACAGCACTGGCTCGGCTATTTTTGGCGGCCCCATAGAAATGAATGGAGGGCGGCTGCGCAGTGCGACCTCCGTTCATTTCCCCGCTCCATTCTTATTGTAGGTTAGGGACCCGCGCCTATTAGACAATGGGGCCATATCCTAGCGATATGCCCCCATTGTCTGAGATGGGAAAGCCCCTTTAAACACGTATGTGTGATTGAGGCTTTATACTGTGGATTTCTTTGCAATGCATGGGGAAAATCTGCAGGAAAATTCCAGCAAAATCCACAAAAGCAGAATATAGACCTGTGAACTTACCCTTAGGGCAGTAATTATACATTCGTTTGCACTGAAATCTGTACCCCACTGTGTGCTATGGGAATTGGGGTGAGTCGGCCGGATGTACATGAGCTCTTCTGAATAGGGCAGTTCTATGTGAGTACCAGCAGCGATTGTAGATGCAAATCCACGGATGAAATCTGAGTGTCGGCCGCGGATATCTGCCGCACGTTTGTGAAGATACCCTTATGTAGGGCTGGGTGATATGGGCTAAAATCTATATTGCGATATAATTTAAAGCATGTGCGATATAACGATATATCACGATATATCAGGGCTCGACAAATCCCAGGTGCCAGGTCGCCATGGCGACCAGGAATTTGGTCCTGGCGCCTGGGTATTTGTCAGCCCGCTCTCTCAGGTGCCAGGGCGCAGGGCCGGCGCGTCCTATACGCGGACTAGGAGCGCCGGCCTCCCCTCATGCTGCAGCCGTATGAGCGCTCTGTATAGAGCCTCAGGCGGCTGCAGCACTGCACGGGCTGGCGCGTCCATGAGGGCGCACCATGAAGAGAGGGACTTACAGGAGGGAAACGCTCAGCGCTCCCTCCTGTCACTCCCTCATTGTAGCGTGGCCGAGCCCTGTATGGTCCGCGGTACAGGAGCATCTGTCTCCTGTACCCGGCCGGACTGACAAGAAGTGCGCACACAGTGTACACTTCCTGTCAGTCCGCCCGGGTACAGGAAACTAAAGCTCCTGTACCCGTGGACCATACAGAGCTTCGGCCACGCTACATTACAGGCGGGGAGGGAGGGAGAAAATGACAAGGGGGAGTGAATGACAAGGGGGAAAGAGATTGACAAGGGGGGAATGACAAGGGGGGAAAGTTAATGGGAAAGCTGGGCGTTGTAGTGATGCGGGGACTGAGCGCCAGCTGGGGGTTGTAGTGCTCAGTAAAATGTCATGGTGCCCGCTGTGTTTGTGCCCTCCGGACCCCTCTGCCCTCTCCTCCGGACCCCTCTGCCCTCTCCTCCGGACCCCTCTGCCCTCTCCTTCGGACCCCTCTGCCCTCCCCTCCGGACCCTGTAATCCTTGTAAGGGTTTCCACATGTCATGGCGGCCGCAAGTGGCGATCACTTAGACGCTGGCAGCATCTGACGTGTCATATAACCTATTGAAGAGGGGAAGCATTATGGGGGCCCTATATACTCGCACATTATGGGGGGCACTATGGGGAACAGGGGATGGAACACTATGGGGGCATCTGCTAGGGGCCCTATGTACTGGCATGCATTATTGGGGGGCTCTATGGAGAAGTGGGGGGGGGGAGAAGCACTATGGGGGCATCTATTGAGAGCTTTATGACGCGGCTCCGCCTGGATCCTAACTTTTTTAGCTGGCTCCTAGATTCAAAGGAAATTTGTCAAGCCCTGCGATATATTATTTTCTATATTTGGGGGGAAGGTTAAACTTTTTTTTTTTACTTTTTATTTACTAACTATTAGCCCCCTTAGGGGCTAGAACCCTTTTTCTTTTCACCCTAATAGAGATCTATTAGGGTACGTTCACACGACACTATTGTCGCGTGACAATTTTTATAATGGGAGTCTA
Source organism: Bufotes viridis (assembly GCA_033119425.1). Classification (NCBI taxonomy): domain Eukaryota; kingdom Metazoa; phylum Chordata; class Amphibia; order Anura; family Bufonidae; genus Bufotes; species Bufotes viridis. The sequence continues at coordinate 224,717,700 of CM065590.1, forward strand.
TAATGTTGCATTGCGACATACTGCGATGTGACAGTCGCAGAAAAATCCATTCAATTTTTCTGCGACTGTCGCGTCGCAGTCGCAATGCGACACCATAGACTCCCATTATAAAAATTGTCGCGCGACAAATGTTGCAGTGAAGTTGTGCCCTATTTGTCGCGCAACTTAATGTCTGTGGCCACTGCGCCACCAATGAATATAGTTAATGCTTGAATACAAACGTAGCCTGCGTGTAGCATCCATATCGCATACCCGGCCTCTATGACTGCGCGCTGCGATCTGCCGCAGTTAACCCCTCAGTACCTGAGGGGTTAATTGCGGCAGATCGCAACGCGCAGTCATAGAGGCCGTGTATGGGATATGGCCGGCACACGCAGGCTACATTTGTATTCAAGCAGTCATAGAGGCTGGGAGCTGGGTATGGGATAATATACTTACCTTTCCTGCAGGGTGCGCGGCTGGCTGGAGTGCGCAGGACACGGACCGCGTATTTTTCCCAGCATGCACTGCGAGGGACCTGACGTCACACACAGCGTCAACCAGTGCGCTGTCGATGTGTTAATGCAAGGCCCTGCAGCGCGGTGCAGAGTCGGGAGGCCACGGATCGGTGAGTGAGAAGCTTTTTCAATTCACTACCGCTCCGTGGTCGGCTATCGCGATATAGACAAAATCTATATCGTTGCCCGAATTTATGGCGATAATATCGTTTATATCGCTCACCCCTACCCTTATGTCACCAAGATGGTAGATGAATTTGTGGGACTTGTTTTCCACTTGACCTATTTGACTCCCTGATGATCGGTGTCATTCACTGGTGTTTAAGATTATCATCTCGATTCAGTCATTTTCGTTACAAGCAAAGAACCAAACTCTACGTGTTTTTACAGTTATTTGATTAAAGGGGTTTTCTGAGTTTCATACAGACGACCCTTCAGGATAGGTCATCAGTATCTGATTAATGGGGGTCTGATTCCCAGCACCCCCACCGATCCTCTGTTTAAAGAGGCCGTGACACTCGGCGAGCACCGCACCCTCCTCGCAGCTTACCAAGGGCAGCGCCGTACATTGTATAGTGGATGTGCTTGGTCTTACAGCTAATGCCCGTTCACTTGAATGGGACTGAGCCGCTCCTAGGCCGTGTCACTGATGAATGTGACGTCGCTGGCCTAGAAACTGGCTGCAGCACTCGTATTGTTTTCTGGTTACCTTGGCTAATGTTATAACATGCCTAGGGGCAGGTGACCACCCCAACTGGTCATGTAGTGGGCATGTAAAAATGGAAGGCAAGACGCTAGTGTGAACCTACAGCATCCAACCGAACATGACACATAAAGGCCAATAGGAAACAGGGTAAGGCCTCGTATTTTCATATTTTTTGCACATTGCACTTGCACCAATTTATTTCTACGGGACCGCAAAAAAAAATGCATGGAGCACACACATTTCATCTATGTGCTGTCCACATCCGAGCGTCTGTATGTCCATCCGCAAAACAGTGCCGTCATGTGCCATATTCTAGTACAGCTCGGACTTTTAATGGAGCCATAACTGGATTGTGTGCATGTGTTCGAAGTGTTTCAGAGCCTCAGGATATAAAGAAGAAAGCCTCCATTCACTGATTGCAAGCACTGATCTAGAAGTGGGGAGTTAAAATAAATTACAGTTGTGAAACTTTTTATTGTACAGTGATTTCACTTTAAAGGGGGTTTCCAGCGTAGGAGCCAACAGCTCTGTGTCTTAACCTGTGGCCAATAAAATAAAAACCCCTCCTTTACCTGTCTGCGGTTCGGCCATTACTGTGCCGCTGCCCCGTCGTTGGCCACTTACGGCCCCTGTCAGATCAGAAGTGGTTTGATTTTGTGATGGCTCCTGCCAGTCGGGCTCCTCAGCGGTCACATATGCTAGAACTGGACGTTACTGCTATTCTAGCGCATGTGACCAGTGATTGGTCATGGGACTGGAAGTGGACGGGAATGGGGCACCACTGTGGGACCGCACCACTATTGGCGCGGTGGCTCCTAGGCCAGATGACCACTATAATGCCCTTTTACTCAGGCTGATGATGGGTTGAGCGAATGTTCCCCTGAATGCTCATTCCCGCCCACTGCACCATCAAAAAATGGTTGTTTCTCATGTAAACCGGGATGTGCTGGCAACAAATGCAGACTGTATGGGTATGGGGCAAACATTCATTTGTCCCCATATAGTATGGTAAGTCCTACATGTAAGTGACCATTAAAGGGGTTGTCCAAGTCAGATAAAATTCATGCAGCAGCCTTAAATAGGATAAAACGCCATGAGAAGTGATATTTACCATTTTTGTCACCTGCCAGTGTCACGCTCTGGTCCTTCAGTGCAGATGTCATCTTCCTGGTTGCAGCGCTGACAACCTGCGCGCACCAGGTCACCATGCAGCCAATCGCTGGCCTCCAGAGTATACAGCACGTGTCTGCTGAGACCAGTGATTGGCTGCAGTGGTCATGTGGCGTGTGCAGCAGGAAGGGCCAGGAAGCGGCAGGGGAGAAAAGTGCTAAGTATGAATTATTTTTCTCATTTTATCGCATTTAGGGTGCTTTCACACATGGCAGATATGCCAAGGATTTGCTGTAGCAGATTGTTGCGCAGCGTTTTAATAAATCGACGCGCTGCGTACAAAATGACCTAGAGTGCAAAACTGAAATCTGCAGCACGTCAAATAATTGTCATTTTTGCAATAGAGAGGATGGTCTACAGCCATTTCTGTGACATGTGGGCTCCAGAATTACTGTTACCTGCATGTTCCTGGAGTCCGGGAATTAGGTTAGGGCCTTACATCTGCAAATACGTTCTACATAAGTGTAATGAGATTAGTGATCTGTCACTGTGTGACTTCAGCAGGGTGTCACTAATCACATCCTCCTTACAGTACCCCGCATCTTCAGTGTAGTCATTGCCATGGTAACCGCTTCCAAACTCTTGCCCATTGTCCTTCATGCCGTGTCCACCACTGATCCTGTTTGACGTGCTCACATTCCAGTGTCCTGCATACTGAACATGATTCCTTTCACCCCTATTATTTTCATATGCTGTTATGTATATCAAGTATGACAGTGTGAACAAGGCCTATTTACACAGAAACTGCCTTCCATTCAAGCTATTGGGATATTGAATTCACACTGCACAGACCCATTACAGAAGTGAAAATCTGCAGCATACCCTTTGTGGAAACCATTGGGGTTTCCACTTGCCACTTAAAGGGTTTGTCTAGGATTAGAAAAATGTCCCTGTTTTTTTCCAAAAACAGCACCACTCCTGTCCATGCGTTGTCTCATATGGCAGCTCAGCAACTCTTTGCAAAGATTGCAGCCAGCCATACATTTTTCCTGCTGCGGAAAATGTCTGACCCATCCAGCTCTGTGAACTGCTCTGTGCTTCCAGTTCCGCTCAACCAGTTTAGTTCTGGTGCTGGAGGCTGCAGGGAACAGCCGGTCAAGGGGACGCAGGGTATTGGGCCCATACTGAGGACAGATCGTCAAAATCAGGAGCCTGAACAACCCCTTTAAAGAAACAAAATGGTGGGGGGAAAATAGCGACATTACTGTATGGTTTACTATTTTTAAAATAATGTCAAACATTTTAATGCTAAAGAGGGTTTATATATATATATAAGCACAGCATCTCCATATGGTGCCGTGGAATTTCTACTATATTTGAATCAGGTAGGTGATTTTGTCGAAATTAATATGCACTGACACTTCTTATATTCTTTTCTTTTATTTTTATTTTTTATTTTTATTTTTTTTATGGTGCTGCTCCTGGTGTGTGTGTGTGTATATAAAAAAAAAAATGTCCTTTTTTTTTCTTTCTGTACTGTAGCCTCTGGCATGGCCTTATCCTTATGGCCCTTGTTATCCCTGTAGTTGCTATGGTAAACATTGGGGGTTTCTGTTTGGCTGATGTAAGGAGCCCCCACCCTTTGTCTAATTCATTAGATCTCACAGTTCCTATTGGCCATGGTATCTAAAGGGTTCCATTCACCGGTCTCAGGGTTGCCAACTGCCCAGAAATTTCTGGACAGTCCGTAAAAGCAGGCGACTTTTTTCCTGTGTCTATGCAAAAAAATTGATGTCTGCGATTATTTATTTTTTGGAGGCTGGTGGTATTTGACCAGATTATTTTGGTGGTGATTATCATCATTTTACCGCTCACAGTAAATGCTGGCAACAGGTTCTTATCAGTATATTTAGCTAAAGACCTGGATCACTCATAACCCTTATCATTCATTATGGTATTTCAACTTGTCCGTAAAAATAATGTTGGCTGTCTGTGATTTTGGGATAAGTTGTCCAGAAAAAAGAAAAATTCTGGTTGGCAACCCTGTGTTGGCTGTATATTGTAGCCGGCGCCCACACGTGATCCTTTGCCTGTACCATGATTGCTCCGTAAGATCGCGCTCGCAGGAATGGCTAGCTACCTTCCATGTGTTGTTACATCACAGAATGGGGGGGGGGGAGCGTATAACCCACACGTCACATAAACAGTCTAGCTCAGTTTAATAAAAGCAGCGACTGGTAATTTTGTTACTAAAGTGGATTTTCCCTTAAGAATGTCAAATATAGAAGTAGTCATCCGCCTGATCATTTAGAGCAGACGTCATTTTGCATATTGCATTAATTTAATGTGTGCGCTCAGACGAGACGTATCCAGATTGCTCATCATGTTGAGCCGTGCACTCCAGACACATCAGCTGCGGCGTGCGCTCGCCTTCTGGTAGCATGGTTGTTATAGAAACCCATTGCGTGTTCGGAGCACCACTCTGACACAAGAACCCTTACCCTGATTGTCTTTCAGTCATCTTCTGAACAATTGCTTGACTATGTCTTTGTACCACCATACTGCTACCACATTGTATCAGTACAAGGAATTGAACATAAGCCAAGACACAAATATCTCTTGTGTCTCTATTCGTGAAGAACCGTGTCCGGGGCCTGTTCTGCCACTATATATGTGTAGAAACTCATTTGTGTTCCTATCCCAGATAAAAACGCTTCATGTGCTGTATTCCTAAGGCCCCATTCACACGGCGAAAACAGGGATCTGCAAAACTCAGACAGGCCGTGTGCACCGTGGTGCGGACCCCTTGACTTAGATGAGTCTGCGATCTACAAGATGCGGCCAAAGATAGGACATGTTCTATGTTTTGCGGCACAGACCTGGAGGCACATGTAAGGGCTTCTGTGCGCGTCTGGACTCCTGTCACGACAAACCATCTCGCGTCTCTGGAATTGGACCAGGGGTGCACACAGCAGATGGAGCCGTCTGTTTCCGGCTCTGTGTAACTTCCGGCGACTGCGGAGAACAGCTAACCACTGGAGATGCTGGGAGTTGGACTACCAGTGATATGATGTTGATGACCTTTCCTAAGAATAGGTCATCCATATCTAGACCCTGGACAAGCCATTTAAAAATAAGAAGTGAGCCATATGGGGACCACCTCTTCTGTTTCAGTGCCAGTCAGGTCCATGCTGCTCTCCACCTTTTGGTCCCAGCTCCACAAGCCAGAAAAGGCCTGCTCAGCCACGTATGGCTGTGTCTGGTCACCACTATGGCCAGTCGTATATATAATCTCCCAGGAGTTATCTGGGTGATGCTGAAGCCATGAGCAGTCACATTGTCCTGGTTGTTATCATGCTCATTCAGACTTGACGTCAGTGGGCAGTTTACCACCAATGCTGCTTATATACCCTGGGCATGTGCCTTAAAGGGCTTCTGTCACCCCCACTTATGCAATTTCAAGTAGCTGACATTAGCTACTTTCTAATGTCAGCTGAGTTCAAACTTATGTTTCATACCTTTATTTGAGTTTTCTATCTTCTAAAAATCGTACTTTTATTATATGCAAATTGTCTTCGCTACCAGCAAGTTGGGCGGATACTTGCTGGTAGCCGCCGCATTCTCATGCTCTGGGACCGCCCCCTCTGCTCTTGATAGACAGGGCCAGCGCGCTCTCCTCCTCCCGCTGGCCCTGTCTGCAGCCGAAATCCCGCACATGCGCCGTAACGGTCTTCAGTTGGCGCAGGCGCTTGGCTGCTTCTTCTCTCAGAGTGCCTGTGCCGACTGTAGACCGATACGGCGCAGGCGCGGGATTTCGGCTGCAGACGGGGCCAGCGGGAGGACGAGAGCGCGCTGGCCCTGTCTATCAAGAGCAGAGGGGGCATTCCCAGAGCATGAGAATGCGGCGGCTACCAGCAAGTATCCGCCCAACTTGCTGGTAGCGAAGACAATTTGCATATAATAAAAGTACGATTTTTAGAAGATAGAAAACTCAAATAAAGGTATGAAACATATGTTTGAACTCAGCTGACATTAGCAAGTAGCTAATGTCAGCTACTGAAAATTGCATAAGTGGGGGTGACAGAAGCCCTTTAAAGTAAGTTGTACCATCCTCGGCTTCCCCGTCATCTATGCACTATGCATAAGCTGGATCCCAAAAGAAAGTAATAGATTTTGCAGTCTCGTGGGGACCTCTCTTCATCCTCTTCTGGACCCTGAAGCAGAGGACGATAATTAGGTTAATTAATAATAACTTTGCTCTTCGCTGTCTTTCTCTCTCTTCTTTTTTTTTTTTTTTTTTTTTCCTTTTTTTGGGTTTGTCGGTAATTCAGATAGTACTTCTATGTATTAACAGCCATTCTATAATCGAGCTGTGATGGATAATAGGGAATCTTGCACGTATCTTCATCTCTGGACTCATGTGTTCTCTTTCCATTACTTTTAGGACACCTTTGCACCTTGCTTGTGCAAATGGACATCTGGATGTGGTGAAACTGTTAGTAGAAAACAAGGCAAAATTAAATGTCTGCGACAACGACAGTCGATCTCCGCTAATGAAGGTATGTGTCAATCTGAAGATCTGCAGCTTTCTGTTGTGAGGACTGAGAATTCTTCAGTGCTGTGCTTTCCTAATAGGCCATACAGTGTCAACATGAACCGTGTGCAACCGTTTTGCTAGAACGTCAGGCAGATCCCAATGTGGTGGACGTCAATGAAAACGCTGCTCTTCATCTTGCTGCTCTCATTCCCTCAATGACCATAGCAGTTCAGCTGCTGGAACATGGGGCCAACATCAATGCAGTAAATAAGGTGAGCAGTGGGCTCCATTTGAGTCCATGAAGTATGAACTTTATAAGTACAATTTAGCTTAACACTAGCGGACTAGGCTTAGCCAAAGTGATAAAATTTACTATGGTTATACAGCTTCCGGAATAGATTTCCACCTCATGACAAGTGAATATAGCGTGTCCACAACTTCCCCTAAAATACATTTCTGGAGAATAAGACAAGAAGAAGTCTGCAGCACTCCAAAAATTTCAAATTAATCTTATTCTATATCAGCGCCTCGTTTCAGTCCTGTCACAGGACCTTTCTCCCGTGACAGAACTGAAACGTCACATTGACGTGGGTTAATAAGCTTTCTTTTTTGAATATGACATTTCTGGAGTACTGTGGACTATGGGCCAAATTCATCATTAAGGTTCGCTGCTTTTATGGCATATTTGCAACTTTTGTCAACGGTACTTGCACAAATTTTCTTGTGCAAGTGTTGTTTCTCCGCCTGCCCTTGTCACTTTCCCAATAAAGGGTGCATGGCGAGGGCAGGGCGGCAGCCCCGCTACACTTATCATCTTCTACGCCAGTTTTCTGGAGTAGAAGAATGCTGAAATCTGTCTGGTGTAGATCTCTGTTCAGGTGCACGGACTGCCAGATGTGGTGCCTAATTTATGACAAGGCTTATGCCTCATCCTAAATCGGGCACAGCACTTGGCAGCGCGCTTGGTTATCATATCCCGCAGAGCTCTGATAAATCTGGTCCTATGTCTTTTTTGTATTACTGGACGGTGGATCAAGGTGTGGTCTGGCACCTGTCTCTCTAAAAAGGTGGGTGTCTGGGGAAATGGCTGGGCAGCCTGCTGTTATTTTACTGCTGTGGATACTCACAGATTGCATATTTAACTAAAAAGGAATAAAGAACAACAAGCTTGTTAAAAATCAGTTCCTGTGGGGCATGGCACTTTGCTGCCCACATCAGTCCCATAGACTTAGAACAGATCAGCACCACAAATGCTTGACCATCACTCACTCTTCTCTGGGGTCGTGCATGAATTAGAGCTTCAGGATCCCTGTTCTAGTGATTTGTGGGTAAAATGTTGGCAAAGTGTTCTAAGCTTGGTGTTGGAACATATACCCATAGCATTACCACAAAAATGTCTTTTCCTAAAGGCGCCTCTACACTTTTTTTGTATTGCCAGCCAAATCCAGTGTTTTCCGTCGGCGTGTCCCACAACAATCTTATGTGTATGGGGAGCTTCCGACTCTGCCTTGATGGCTGATGGTGGAGAAAGCATGTTAAGGTGCATTGTATTTCAGACAGAAGCCACCACCAGAGGTGTCTTGCTTCAGCTTTCTCACCATAGGAAACGCATACATGCTCGGCCAGGGGAGTTGAAAGAGAGCACTTTTGGCTGAACATGCACTCAGTGGACAGCTACTGAAGGAGTATAGGCAGTGTCCTTACTCTAAATCAGTGTTTCCAACCAGTGTGCCTCCAGATGTTGCAAAACTACAACTCCCAGCATGCCCGGACAGCCTTTGGCTGTGCAGGCATGCTGGGAGTTGTAGTTTTGAAACAGCTGGAGGCACACTGGTTGGGAAACGCTGCTCTAAATGGTTGGAAGATTGGCTATGTCCAGTCATAAATCTGTTTGCAATCTTTTTTTTCTTTAAGGATGGCTGTACACCACTTATTCTTGCTGTTACTGAAAATCACCAAGAAATGGTTGAGCTTTTGATCAAAGAAGGAGCTGATATAAATTCAAGGGACAGCAATGGAAGGTAAAAATACGCCTGACAAGATGGAGACAGTAATTGGCCTAGAAAAGATGTGAACGCTCTTCTGGAGATTTTGGAGAAACCTTTGTTGTTACCACTGCAGCCCATCAGAGTTCAGCTTTGATATCTCCAGTTTTAATGGATAGATTCACCCTTTTTTGTTTGGACTGTAGCTGTCGTATTAGTATTATGTCAATTCTACCTTTTTCCTATGCTTGTAATAGGTACACTCTGAAATCGCAATAGAAATCTTGGTTAAGGGCCTAGATTGATGACGTCCTCCCTATCTGCTGTTACGGCAGGTTCTGTTTGAACCACCTACCATATGCAGCTTTTCCAGCCACCTAACGGTTTTCTTTTAGGCTACCTTCACACTCGCGTTTTGTAAGTCAATGGGGATCCGTCCCCATTGACTTACATTGTGTGCCATGACGTATCCGTTTAGCTCCGCTTCGTCAGGCAGCGTTTTGGTGTTCACCTCCAGAACGGAATGGTGACCGTTTTGCTCAGTTTTATGAGACGGACACCAAAACGCGTTTTGTTGTCCGTCTCCAAAGCAGAATGGAGTCGGAACTGATGCATTCTGAGCGGATCCTTTTCCATTCAGAATGCATTAGAATGCCAATCAGCTGTTCGAGAAGGCGGATAGGTCATCAGTATTAATATCTGGGAAAATCCTTTTAAGTGTTATCTTTATAAGAATTACATGGCTGGACAGAGTTCGGTAAAGCGGCTGAAGTATTATACAGTGCCCATTGACATACGGTGACTGTCCTTGTAATATGCAGATGTCCTCCAGAGCAAGAGCTAATCTTACCAGAAACCTCACTCTGGCCGTCAGAGGGCTAGTGATCATGGAACTCTTTTTATTGTCTCATTAGGGCATATGGAAAGGGTTTATCCAAAGATGCACCCCCTGTAACGGTTTAGTCAATACTATAGCATTTGCCTCTTATACATAATAAAATAACATTATAATTACAGGACATCTTTAATGATTGCAGCAAGCAACGGTCATATCAGTTTAGTGAAGTACCTTCTCCAAAACCAGGCTGATGGTTCTGCAAAAGATCTGACTGGTTGGACTGCTGATGATTATGCTGTTAATGATGGCCACCATGCGTAAGTTTTAATATCTTGTGTTTGAGGGATGTTTTTTTTTTTTGGTGTACATTTTAATTCTATAATTGTGGCAGAAGTGTCACCAGGCTTGGTCGTGTAATGAAATGTTGGAGTTGGATGTATTAGTGACTAAATAAGACATGTGTTGGTGGGACTTATCTCCATTTTTATTTGTTGTCTTTTACACCATTTCCCAGACTTGATAAATTAATTTATTCAATGGATTGTTATGGTTATTAGGAGACCAAATATGTATACCGTAAAGGATATTCTTGATTTTTAATTTTATATTTGGAATATACTAGCAAATGCATATATACTTGTGTACTATTTCAGCCCAGTAGAGGCACTTGTTTGTAGACTTTTCATTTTTGATTTTTACATTGTATTAGTTTTTCTTTTCATATATCATCTTGCTTTCTCTCTTGCAGATGTTCACAGTTAATTTTTGAGCATGTCTCAAGGTCTAAGCCTAACTCTTCTCCTCACTATGGAGCTACTAAGAAGGGAACATCAGTGGGTGGTAGATTTACTCTGGGCAGTCCAGCTACAGACAAAGAAGGTAAAGACAACCTAGATTTACCTGATTTAGGCTACTTTCACACTAGCTTTTTCAATTCCGCTATTGAGATCCGTCATAGGATCTCAATAGCGGATGAAAACTCTTCAGTTTTGTCCCCATTCATTGTCAATGGGGACAAAACTGAACTGAATGAAACGGAGTGCACCAGAATGCATTCCGTTCCGTTTGATTTCGCTCCCATTGCGGACAGAATAACGCTGCAAGCAGTGTTTTACTGTCCGCGATGTGGTGCGTTGCAAGACTGATACAATAGAAAACTGATCCGTCCCCTATTGACTTTCAATGGAGTTCATGACGGATTCGTCTTGGCTATATAAGACATAATACAACTGGATCTGTTCATGATGGATGTATGCAGTTGTATTAATGTATTATTGTAACTGAAGCGTTTTTGCAGATCCTTGACAGATCCGCAAAAAACTCTAGTGTGAAAGTAGCCTCAGTGGCATCCTTCACTAAAATATATAAACACTTTCTATACATGATAAAATACATTTGCTGAAGTGAGACAATCCCCATTATGTAAGGGTACTTTCAGACTAGCGTTTTGGACTCCGTTTGTGAGATCCGTTTCAGGGCTCTCACAAACGGTCCAAAACGGATCAGTTAAGCCCCAATGCATTCTGAATGGATAAGGATCCGTTCAGAATGCATCAGTTCGGCTCCGTTCCGCTTCTATTCTGTTTTGGAGGTAGACACCACAACGCAGCATGCAGCATTTTGGTGTCCGTCTGACGATGCGGAGCCGAACGGATCTGTTTTTAATTACAATGCAAGTCAATGGGGACGGATCCGTTTTCAATGACACAATATGGTGCATTTGAAAACGGATCCGTTCCCTATTGACTTTCAATGTAATTTAAAACGGATCCGTTTTGGACCTTGTCATTTTTCTTTAAAACGAATGCAAACGGATCCGTTCTGAACGGATACAAACGTTTGCATTATAGGTGCGGATCCGTCTGTGCAAATAAACAGACGGATCTGCACCAACGCAAGTGTGAAAGTACCCTAACTGATACACTTGCTATATAATACGGCACTTTGCTTGAGAAAGGCTCTGGGGACAGAGCTGAAACGTTGCATGGACATAGAGCAGTAAACTGCAATATGGAGTGCCGAAACTTTTTCTTATTTAAAACAAAAAAAAATATATATAAAATATTTATTTAGCGCCACCATATTCTGCAGCGCTTTACAAATTGAGAAGGTTTGTGTACAAAATAAAAGACATCACATGATAACTAGCTAATATACTGAAATACTAATAAACTGAAACACTAGGCGTGAGGGTCCTGATCTGTGTGTGTATGTATATGTGTATATATATATATATATATATATATATATATATATATATATACACACACACATAAAATCTACATGCAAAATGACTTTGTCATGAAAATGTGCTGAGATTTGGGTTTAGGAGATTATAAGGTTAGATTGGTGAGCGCATTACCTCTTATTACTCAGATCCTGATTGACAGTAAGCCGTGCCTGCACCTTGTTTTTTTTTTTAACTAGTTGCTTACTCCCCAGGGACCCACAGTGTCTTGCAGACAATCTTTAATCTTAGTTTTATGCAGATTTATAATGTATTGCATAGCATTATAAAAACTAGTAACATAAATGACCGCTATAACTATATATTATACCCTTAACAAGATGCGCCTTACATGTATGGCAGATGTCATTTTTTTTTAAAGATGGTGCTCGCCCTGGGAGGACGCAGCTGACACTAATGTCTGAGATTAACAATAACTCTGATCACAGACATTCAGCCCCTCAGGTGCATGGTCAGTTGTGACTAGGGCATCTTAAGGTGTCTTTCCTTGGGAGTGCTGCTCTCCTGCGGCCTGAACAAGCCCCGTGCTGAGATCGGAGAAGCTGTTTGTTCGGTTAATAGCCTGGGTCTCTGAAGAGTTCCATGCTATTACAGAAGTAGTTCTTATGGAGGTCCGCAGGTGGCCGGCTCCATAAGGAAATAATAAATCTTCCATACACTGCAGTGCTAATGCATTACAGCGTAAGGGAGAAGGGATCTGAAAATCACAAATTCAAGCCCCCTAGGGGGCTTAAATAAAGTAAAAAAAAATTTAATATAAAAATTTAAATCACTGACCTTTTTCCTTAAATAAAAATAAACAAAAAAAATAAGATCATATGCACTGCCATACGGTGAACGCCATCATTGAAAAAAACCAAAATGACCAATTTTCTTGGTTTTTTTTGCCACTTCTCCCAAAAAATGTATAAAGTGATCAAAAAGTCATACACACCCCAAATTGATAGTATCAATCAAACTACAGATCATCACGCAAAAAATGCGCCCTCACACAGTTCCATAGATTGAAATATAAAAAAGTTATAGGGGTCAGAATATGGCGATGAAATGAAAAAGTATTTTTTTTTTTTCCAAAATTGTTTTACTTTTTTTTAAAGTGTTAAAACACAAGAAAAGAACTATATGTAAATGTAGAATTACTGTACTGACCCGAAGAATTAAAGGAACAGATCAGTTTTACTGAATAGGAAATGTCCAAAGAATGAAACCCATAATACTATGGTGGAATTGCATTTTTTTTGTTCCAATTCAGCCCCATTTGGATTTTTTTCCCGCTCCCCACTATATAGTATGCTAGAATAAATGGTGCCATTAGAAAGTAGAACTTGTTCTACAAAAAAACAAGCCCTTATTCATCTATGTGAACGAAAAAATAAAACAATTATGGCTCTGAGAAGGCAGGGAATGAAAAGCAAAATGGAAAATGGCTGTATCATGTTGGTATATTTGTTGTTGTTTTTTTCAGGAGCTGATGATGTTTCTCAAGCTGAATCTGAATCCAGGTAAGAGTACTTAAAGGAAATTTGTCACCAGGAAATTCGATGTTAAACCATGCACAGTGCAATGTAGTGCTAGCTCAGCTACCCTTCACGTAACAATCGTGCTTTTTTTTTTTGGAGAAAACGTATTTGTAATCCAAGTGATTGGATTACAAGCAGTTAAAGGCGTTCTCCAGGAAGAAAATGAAAAAAGAAAATGAAATTACTGAAATATTACTTTATTATAAATATATTCCCAAACCCCTTTTATAAGTTATAATGGCTTGTTTTATCTGGAAAGCAACCATAAGGAGAAAGAAAATGGCCGCCGTCTTATTAGTGCACACATAACCTGTCCTAATCACACAGGAGGACAAGTTACTTCACAAAACTGAGGTAAAGAGCTGCCTCATCCTTCTCTCTGCTCTACTTGTCTGGGATTATGATCCTGAATACAGTTTAATATGATCTTCAGTTGAATCTCTGTAGGAATGGAGTTCATGAGGAGGATGGGGATGTGGCTGATGAGCAGCAGCGCTTGTATACAGTCTCCATTATCACAGCCCCACAGTCCGTTTTGTCTGTTCTCTCTGTACTTCATGTCTCCTCATGAACTCTATTCCCACAGAGACTCAGCTGAAGATCTTATCATCTGTATTTAGGATCATAATCTGTGACAATAGGAGGATGAGGCAGTAACTTGTCCTGCAGTGTAATTAGGACAGGTTTTGTGGGTACTAATACGACGGCGGTCATTTTATTTCTTTTTATGATTGCTCCCTAGACAAAACGAGCCATTATAAATAATGAAAGGTATTTGGGAATATATTTATAATAAAGCAATATTTCAGTATTTTCTTAATTACCAGAGAACCCTTTAAGTGCATCGAGGGTGGCCCCAAGCCACTGTGCTCTCTTGCTTCCTCTACGGTTGGATCCATTTAAGAGACTGTACTGCTGTCTAAAGATTGGGATTATTCCTGTCATTACACAGTCCTCCAGAATTTATTTCAGTGGTGGTCGGGTATCTCGCATGTAGTCTTTGATTACCTTAGATGACTACACACCGGGTTCAGCCTGGGCTGGGGCAGAACATTGGCATACACATAAGGCTTGTACTTATAAGAGGACCTTTCACCTCTCCTGACATGTCTGTTTTAGAAACCACATGCATTGCTATTGTATTAACTATTCTGGAGCATAGTATGACTGTATGATGCGCCATTCCTTTATTATTCCTGTTAGAATTTATAAATAAATTACTATTATTTCGCTTTGAAGTACTAGTTGGGGGTGTGTCCCTGCATTATCTGACATTATTCAATCAGTGGTGTTCAGTGGTAAAACCTATCTGGACCTTTATTGCAAACTTCTAGTAACTCATTCAACTTCTAGCAGGAATAATAAAGTAATGATGCATCATAGGGTTATAAGAATAGATGCTCCAGAATAGTTATTACGGGGGGTAGAAGTAGTTACTAAATCAGACATGTCAGGAGAGGTGACGGCTCCTTTTAATTAGCCACTTTCCATCTGAATGCCCCCCTAACCATGACCACTTTAAATGCCAGCCTTTTAAGTTTCCGCAATGTAGGAAGTCACTGTAAATGGACGGGTTGGTATTATTTTGCTTAGATACAGTAGAAAAGTGTCACTTTCTGCTACTGGCTCTGGTGCAGGACACCGAGAATGTTGGAGCTCTGAGCGGGGACCCTGTTCAGCTGGAGCCCCTTATGTTACAGTAATATATCACAGACTATGTAGTAAATGAAGTTTATCTACAGCAAGCAGGGGAGAACGTTTAATGAGTACCTCAGACATTGCACTTGATTATAAAGGCTTTGATTGATGAGCTGTAATAATTTACCCTTGTCATACAAAAGAAAATAATTTGAACAGCCATGATTCTTTGAAAATAGTATTTCAATATTTGCATTCTTTTTGTTTTTCATAGCCGTGCTACTGAAAATGCTGATTCCTGGCCTTCTGATGATGAAGATGACTTAGATTTTAGTCCAAAGGTATGACTTCGATCCTTATAGAACATTGGGGTAAACTTACTAATCCTATAGACAGCATAAACTTTTGACAGACTGGCTAGACCGGCACCGGACCTGCAGGTGCTGTGGTGAGACTTCGTGGTTAAACAGGAACCAGATCCTACCAAATGCTAAGACAAAAAAAGTAGCCTTAGTCTTAGGGTGTAAGTGGTTTTAATAATAGGTCTAATGCCTGGTTTAGTCTTCCCAAACTCCTTGATTTCATGTAATACTTTCTCTGCCAATCTAGTACCTAGTAGTTTGTGTAGATTTAGGTTGGGATAGCAGTTTCTGTTTACTCTTTAGGGCTCTTTCACACTTGCGCTTTTGCTTTCCGTCCTAGAGTTCCGTCCTCGGGGTTCTAGGACGGAAACATACTGATCAGGATAATCCTAATGCATTCTGAATAGAGAGAAATCCGTTCAGGATGCATCAGGATGTCTACCGTTCAGTATGTGAACGTTTTTTGGACGTTGACAAAACCGTAGCATGCTGCGGTTTTGTCTCCGTCCAAAAATCCGGAAGACTTGCCAGATCCGGAATTAATGCCCATTGAAGTGCATTAATCCGGATCCGGCATTAAGCTAAATGACGTTTCGGCGCATCGCCGGATCCGACGTGTAGCTCTGCGCATGCGCAGCAGCAGTTCCGATCGGGGCCCCAGTGTAAGCTGGGGCTCCGATCGTTACCATGGCAGCCAGGACGCTACTGAAGTTCTGGCTGCCATGGTAAGTACTCCGCAGCAGTGTACTTACCTGCGCTGTGGCCGCGGGGACCTGTGACGTCATGAAGGGGCAGCCGCAGCGCAGGTAAGTAAACTGCTGCGGAGTACTTACCATGGCAGCCAGAACTTCAGTAGCGTCCTGGCTGCCATGGTAACCTAAAAGCATATTGAAGACTAATCAGGATCCTGATCAGTCTTCAAATGCTTTCAGGCAACTTGCGTTCTGGCGGATCCGGTGGGACGGAAGTGCTCACCGGATCCTCAGAACGCAAGTGTGAAAGAGGCCTTATAGAGTAGAAAAGTATTTCAATTTGGAAAAAGCTATGATCTGTAGACTTGGGGTGGAGTTGGGTTGCAGGTCGCTGATGTGTTGGGTCATCTGGGAGAATGAGTGTGAGGCAGTACGTAGAGATATTGCACTTGGGTATGGCTAGAATGTATGTGTTATTTCAGAGTGTGTCTTGTTAATATTCTTCACACTTTCAATATATTTGCACAATTTTCTAAAATGATTATAATTATTATTTTTTTGTGTAGAAGACTGTCAAACCAAGTTTAACACAGCTCCTGCATACAAAGAAGAACAGTAAGTAAATAGATTGTCGAGTGATCAGACTTGTGATCTGGAGTTTAAAACTGACTTGTGTTTGTTTCTTTTGATGTAGTTATTGAAAAGGGTAGTTTTACCTCAGTACAGCCTAAAGGCTTTACTCTGGAGAGTAAATCAGATAGTGAAGAAGACTCTGTTCATGATAGTGAAGATGAAGGTGCAAATATTCAGTCCCCTCCTCAGCCTTTCCCCCAGGGCCGCTCCTTTCCTCATCCTGTGTGCATTAAACCTGGCTCTCTTGCAAAACCTCCCCAGCTGGCTTCTGCCTCCCTCTTCGGAGTCAATAAGGTAAAATGTTTAGTAACTCCTCAGTTATTACTTCTATTAATTTATTTTATTGTTTTGTTTTTTTCTGCCTGCTTGTGGACTTTTGAATTTCTTCATGAAAAGGCAAATCAGAGAAACATGGCAGGAAAAAGGGGAATGTAGACTGTACTAAGAAGCAGGTTGGGAATGAAGGGATTCAGAAAGGTGATGAAGAATGTGAGGATGAAGAGACACATAATAGTGGTGATGAAGAAACACATAATAGTGGTGATGAAGAATGTGAGGATGAAGAGATGCAGAATGATAAAGAAGAGTGCGAAGAGGAGGGTGAACAAGGTGAGGAAGATGAAGAGGAATCTGAAGACTTTGAGGAAAGAGAAGACTGCGAAGTTGAACAGGATGAAGAAGAAGATCAGGAGGAAGAACAAGAGGAAGAAGATGGTGAAGATGGGGGTGACACATCTGACAGTCATAAAGATAGTTCCGAAAAAGAATGTGATAAAAGTGTTGATGTTGAAACCTGTATAAAAGACTCTCAAAAGGAAGCTATCAATATCCAAGACAGTGTTGAAGGCACTTCTGGACTTGACGATAATGTCAAGTTGGATGCTGAAAAAATGATGGAAGATGAGCAGCAAAACTCTTATGATAATGTACTTCCCAGTGGAAATCTCAACTTCATAGAAACTCCTGTTCAGGACACTAAAGATGCGCAGGCTAGTCCAGATACTAATGAGGTTCCAGTTTCATTAATATTTGGCTTACTTGAACACGATGATGAAAATGGAACTTCCCCAATGGAAAATGAAGTGACGGTGTTAAAATGCCGCCTTAAGTCAAATATACAAACCAATAAGCATGTTACTTTTACCAATACAATAGAGGAATGTAACGAGAAAACAAGCAAATGTATGCAGCCATGCATCGCTGTAGACAGTCTAACGAACAGCGAAGATGTTCATGACCAAGCACCAAATAACAGCTCTCAATATCCCGGGGAAGCAATTGACCAGTTAGATTCCAATATTAGGGCGTACAATCCAGCAGGTGTGGAAGGGATACATACTAGGGCATATAGAGAACATGTGAGTACACTTCTGTTGAGAAATAGTCTAGAGAGATAAGGGGACCATACACATTAGAGAGAACTAGGAGGAGTAATTGAACAACTGTTTAACAGCCGTTTGGCAGGCGCAGCCATAGACCTTTTAGTCCATATTGTTTGTTAGAGTCGTTCGAACTGACCATACATGTTCCGTGACACCAGACAAACGCTCTTTCTGGGAATGTTCTTTCATCAATTATGGGCGAAATATCTTTTGGCCAACTATCTGGCAGAAAAAAATGTAAGCACGGCTGACTTTTCCAGATGACAGCATGTCATCTGCTGTTAAATTTCATTATGGTTGGGGTTGTCCATTTTTACCAACTTCGGTCTAATGTGTATGGGAACCTTTAGAGTGTGCTTCCCTTTCAGTAGATTATAGATTATATTTTTCCCTAGCATATGTGCAGTTTTACCCCCAATTTATTCCTTTGTGATACTGTTTTGTGCTTTACTTTGATATCTAGACTAGTTTTTGTAAAAATGTATAGACACGTGACATTCTTTATTGTGTTCTCCCTTTGTAGAAAGCCATAAACTGTTTTCCTTATCGGTTTCTGGTACTCTATACATTTAACACTTATTTAAACTACAGTGCTTTGTATATGTTCCAGAACTTTGACATGAAAAAAATCATTTGTGTTTTAGAATGAGAAAGAAATCTGCGGTTATAGTGCTTTTGTTGCTCTTTTGTTTCTTATAATTTGCTTTTCTCCTTTTCAGGATGAGTCTTTTTCTGGCGATGAAGCTGATGAAAGTGCTAAACGGTCAGTTAGAACAGACACTTCTCAGCCAGAAAAGGGGCAAGCTAGTGGAGAAGGCATTGGCAGAAAAGGTTTGTACTTGTATACTGTGAACAGAATGAGGTCAAAACACAAAGGTTTTACTACCTACTGCTTACACATTACATACCGTAAGTTGTGCGCCTTGTGGGTCATATAAACAATACTGATATGTATCATTATGTATGTTCATGTCTATAGTTGCATTAATGACAGAACTAGGATTTGAAGATGATGATGTTGAATCACCTTGGGACTCTGAGGTAGGATTTTAATTGTTCTGTCATCCATTTTGTTATGTTGTTTTGCTAGTACCACATTGCCTTGCATGGATTTGGTGTAGAACTGTGCGTGTAATCTGGTCATATCCACCACTTTAAGGGTTCATCCCATGGTTAATGTAAAAAATTAAAATCAGACGTACATGATGATCTCTCTAAAAAAGCTAGAACGAGCAGTTAAGCATGCATTGATCTAGTGATCTCCCCATTCAATGCTCTATTTGCTCTGCCAGGTTTTCTTTAGGTTGGAAGCTCAGGGGTATGTCCTTTCTGCTGCAGTTCTCTCCCTATCACAGCTCGGGTAGCATGTCCTTTCCCTTTAAAGCTCTGAGCCCAGACATACCCATAATTTCACTCAGGCAGCCCCCTGATGTTAGCATTGGAGCATTTCACGCTCTGATGCTCTCCAGCGCAGGGCAAGGCTTTAGAGGCTAGGACAGCACTAAAGCCTGCCCATCAGTGCCTGTGACGTCACCCGGCTCACTGCTGGGCGGAAGCCTCCGCCTGGCAGCCTTATGGAGAGCCCGGTATGTCACCGGATCTCCTAAAAATGCATTTGCCCTGCGCGATTCAGCGCAGGGCAAAGTAGAGTATCGGAGCATGAACTGCTCTGATACTCAAGTCAGGTGGGCTGCCTGGGTGACAATGGAGATATGTCCGGGTTCAGCTCTGAACCCGGACAACCCCTTTAAGGCCCTATGCACACAACCGTATTTTTGGTCTGCATCTGATCAGCATTTTTTCCATATCAGATGAGGACCCCTTCATTTCAGTGGGGCCACAAAAATTGCGGACGGCAGTGTGTGCTGTCCACATCCTTATGTCCATTCTGCTGTCCTTCAAAGAAAATAGAACATGTCCTATTCTTGTCCGTTTTGTGGACAAGAATAGACATTTTTAACAGGGTGGGACGTGCGGAATGCGAAATTGCAGTACGCACACGGCCGGCATCTGTGTTCTGCAAAGCGGATCCGATCGTGTGCATCGGGCCTTATTATGACAGCATGCAAAGACAGATCTACATCAGTGCTCTTTCCTTGTACTTATGCATTCAGAGATGGCTGTCACTTACTGAGTAAGACCAATATGAATTCTAAATCTTTTCCCATAAGACTTGATCTCAATCTGCTCAGCTCCTTCTGCTCAATAACATGCTGCCTGCAGATTGCACTGCATTTTCATGGTTGCAGCTTCCCTTTAATATGGCAAAGTAACTTGTTCAGTTTTGTAATTATTTTGAAACTGTATGATAACGGCTATATTCTTATCCATGTCTTTAGGGGACACAGGATAGACCATGGGTATAGCAGCTGCCACTAGGAGGCGGACACTAAGCATAAAAAGTGTTCTCTCTTCTAACCAGAAATAAAATAAATCTGTTTTAGCTTAGTGTCTATAGAAGGCAGACATGCATGCCTGACAGGTCTGCAAAAAAATTGTTTATTTTTTAAAGACTGGCTTACGACCCCCAAATCTACAGTTTCCCATCAGCCCAAGGTTACTCCACACCTTGGGGCCCTCACCTTGGGCAGTACACTGAACGAGGTAGCCTCGTTGCAAATTGGGGGGCCATCCTTGTGGCAGACAGGTAAGTATCCCATAGGACCAGTTTCACGGTATCCTCCACATCACAAATTTTTTTTTTTTTTAGGACGACCACTCCTTCCTCCCTGGCCAATGCTGCAGCACTATTTCTGGCCATATGTGTCCTACTCGCCCAGGGAGTGATTGTATCTGTGCCCCAGATTCTACAGTTTTTAGTCAAACCTGTTTATTGTTCCCAAGAAAGAGGGTACCATCCACCCGTTCCTGAATCTCAAAGTTTTGTCTGAGCAAAGCATTTCCAAATGGAGTCTCTGCACCAATACCCGACATTAGCAGTTTGGCCTTTCCACTTCCATTTTGTTGTCCTCTTGTTTATTAAATATCCTTGGAGTCATTGCCAACCAAAGTTTTAACCTCACTTATGGCTATTTTTCACTTGGGGAAAAGTTACAAACCATCCCATACTTAGATGACATTTTAGTCAAAGCTCACTCTAGTGAATCCCACCAGGCCAGCCTGACGGTGGTCCTGCATATCCTATACTACTTCAAATAGTTGACTCAGAAATACAACCCTTTACCCTCCCAACGACTCTTCTTCCTGGGGATGTGCTTCATCACCCACCTGGCCAGAGTCATCCTCACCCCCCCCCCCCCCCCTCCCAGAGAAGATGCTTACAAGTCCTCATACGCCCAATTACATTCTTGCCTGCTTCAGTATGCAATTCTGTCCAGATGGGTCACGTCTCCAGCCTCCATGGATGATTAAAGCCACCTTCCAATGACTGTCTATTTCTTCAGTGGTGGTTGTCCTCCCTGATGCTGGGTCAGTCCGTCACTCCTCTTCGATGGGTAGCAGTCACACTAAATGCCAGCCTCCGTGGGGAATGGTCTGTCTAGGAATCGGCCCTTCCAATCAACCTTTTGGAACTAATGGCTTTACGTTATCCCTGCAACATTGGATCTTGCTGGTCACTTGGTCCATATCCAGACAGACAACTCTACAGCCGTGGTGTACCTCAACCATCAAGAGGGAACACAGTCAGGCATTTATAGTTATGTCCCTGATCTTCAAGTCAGTGCAAATTTACATACCGGTGCTGTCAGCGGTTCACCATCCAGGCATAGACAATTCTAAACAAGAAATGCACAGAACCGGAAGAATGGGTGCTTCATCCTCAAGTCTTTTGGGCAATCGAGGCTTACCACTCTAAGGACAGGGAGCCCCCCATTCTGGTTTCCTTTCACTCCACTCGTTCTATGGGGGCCTCTTGGGTGGTGCTTTACAGGTGTTTAAGGCCGGTACCAGATCCTCTCTGCACACCATTAGAAAACTCTACACCTTTGCATTTGCTGACAGTGGTGAGACACAAGGTACTGCAGGTGTGGGTTTGCTGACTGCATGTTGGCCTTCTGAGTACTTTTTTCCCCACTCTACGGACTGCTTTGAAATGGCCTATAGTCTATCTTGTGTCCCCAAGGACATGGATAAGAAAAATGGATTTTTGTTACTTCCTGTAAAATCCTTTTCTCTTTCATTCATTGGGGGACACAGCTCCCACCTTACTGATCATTTACTGTATAGTTTGGGTTTTCTGGATTTCCCTGGGCTGTCTTTTTTTTTTCTGGTTCTCTGCGTTAGTTTGGCTCTTTTTTCCTGGTCACCTCCTACTGCTCTGGTTTAGATTAGATGCTTAGCTTTCATACTTAGTGTCCATCTCACAGTGGCAGCTGCTATACCCATGGTCTTTCCTATGTCTCCCAATTAATACAAAAAGAAAAGGATTTTATGGTAAGCAAAAAAAATAAATCATTATTTAATTGTATTATTTTCTCCATTTTTCTGTATGCTTCCTACATCTGCCAACTACCAGATCAAAATAATAATACATTTAAACAGTTTTACTATGTGTTCGCATTTGGAAATTGTGCCAAGAAGAACAGATTGCAGATTATGCAATAACAGCTGCAGATTATACAGTGTACCAATTATACCCTATATACACATAACCTTTATGAATATATTAGGTATTAAAATTGGATGGGAAAGTTTGTGGATGTGCATATAAAAAGTCAAATGCCAAGTACTTGAACCATAATAAAATTTGTATTGCCTTTTGCTTTGCTACTCACGGAAGATCAAACTTAAACGGACTGTCCAGCATTTTTATATCAATGTCCATAGGCAGTAAGTGTGGGGGCTCCCTCTGTGTCCATCACCCCCCGAGCGCAAACTCAGTCATGGGTTGCTCATGGGCTGCCATGGGGGGGGCTAACAAAGATCCCCAGACCTGCCATGACTGTATGCCTGTTAGACTGTGCTTATAGACAGCCTGTTACTATTACAGTCATGGGCTATAATGCATTGAAATACAAGGTATACCAGTGCATGTCCTGTACACTAGAAAAAAAATATATAGAATAGGGTTTATTGAAAAAGGTGAATAAATAACAAAGGAAATGCATTTTTTCCCTGCATACCCTTCTGAACAAAATAATAAATATTAATCAGTAAGTCTCATGTATCCCAGTATGGTGCCAGTAAAAATGATATCTCGGCCCTACCTTGATTGGAAAAATGAATGTTTATGCATGACGTGCTATATCTGGTATCTCCATAATCCTACTGACCCATAGAATAAAAATAACATGATGAATGTTGTAAATGTAAAGTACATACACCAATGGCAGAATAGCTTTTTTTTGTCATTACCACTCCCCAAAAAAGATAATTTATGTGTTCCCCAAAATGGTTTCACAAAAACAAGCCTTCATATAGCTACTTCAACAAAAAAATGTAAAAAGTTATGGCCCGAAACAAAAACAAGAAAATCTAAATTAATAAAGTAGATAATCGTTCTTAAAGGGTTATCCAACCCCTATAATGTCCCCCCCCCCCTAATGCCCGGGTCCCTCATGTAGGTTATACTTGCCCCGCTCCCCGGCAGCGACATCCTTCCCGTTGACCGTGTTGGCCCCCGCTTCATCTTGCCGCCATGCGGATCTAGGGAGGCTCGTGGCCTGCTATTGGCTGTAGTCACTCTAACAATTTGTATTAAAATTGTATTTCATAATGCAATATATAACCTGTATACTTTAATTTCTTTTATGTTTTTGCTGATATTTTTATTAGTCTGCTTCAGAGAGCCCAAGAAAGCAATCTGCCAGCGATGTAGTCCCAACGTCTCTTCAATCCCATATGCAATGTATATCAGAAGAATCCAATGAAGGTGTGGACTCCTTTATTTTTAGTAGCGTTACATTTAACTGATTGCAATACCTAGTATCCATTTAACATGTATTTAGAGTGCAGCGTATGTGTTTTGCAGTCTGCAAAGTGCGGATCCCAGAAATGTGCCTCCCACGCTTTCCCGGTCCGCAGGTCTCGCCCTATTGTAGAAATGCCTATTCTTGTCCATTTTTTTATTTATTTTCAGGATGGACATACAGTCGCACGAATGCAGACAGCACACAGATGACATCCGTGTGCTGTCTGCATTTTTTGAGGCCTTATAGGAGTGAATGGCTAAGCTGTAATATATCACCTATTTTTGAATGGTGGATTCTGTGTTATCTGTACAAAGGTGATATCTGTCATTGTAATTCTACTTGAGATGATAGTTGGCTGTACAGAGCAGAACATCTTGACCTATTATAAGGCCTAGTGGCCACTTCAAAAAATTTTAGGATTATATTCATTTTTAAAATTATAGTGACAATGACAATTAGAAAAAAAAAAAAAACTCGGACTAAAAAGGTTTAACAAAGTAATAAAAAAAAAAATGCTGACACATTCACTTTCATGTAAAATCAAACACAATGCAACAGCACTCTGCAAACACAGAATGTATGAACTAATGCTATACACATTTATTCATTGGTCATTTATTTGGACTGGTGATTTATACGCTGGTCTTAATTCCCATGACCTGGCGGCGGATGCGCCAAAGTTATGTAGAGGCCTCTACATAACATTAGGGCTTGGTTCCGGTAGGCATGTGACCTGGTTTAAACTATGCCAGCCCCCTTGCTGGTGTAATTTAAGACCATTTTCCAGGCATAAACTGGCGTAGAAAATGGTAATTGAGACGGGCCGGCCGCTGGACCGCCCTCTTGTCCGCCACGTCACACCCCTTTTTCCGCCACATTGGAAAAGTGGCATGTGGGGGGAAAAGGTGCAGATTTTGCCACAAAATCTGTGCCTTAAATACGCCAAAAAGTGCCGTATATTTCTTAATAAATGACCCCTATATGAATAAATGAGAGTTTCTTCGCAAATACATTTTTGCCCATTCACCACGGCAAGGTGACCTTATCTGGACAGGAACCTATGCTAAATGCTATTTCACTTTAATAAATTGTGTTAGGCATTGCACGTTTACAAAGAACAGGCAGCTTTCCTGATAAAGTTGTAGATTGAAGGCTGCTATAAACAATGCCTATATTCAGCTGGCAGCATCTCAAGTAATCTCAAAGGAAATTTGATTTCTCCTACTTTCTTGCACCTGTTTGTGTCAATGGTGGACGTGTCTATAATAACATACTGTATGAGCGTTATAATGCAGTTTCATAACACTTCTCTTTTATTATCCAGCACATTTTTCAGCAGTGGTTCTGTGGAAAAAAAATATTCTTTAATGTTCTCATTCAATGGCAGGAGAGCAGGGGTGCACCTAATAAACCATGATTTTATGAAAGCTACTGCAGTGACAAACCGCTATAATTGGGGCGCCTTTCACTACTCTATGCTGACCTCAGATAGGGCTGCATAAACCTGGTGACAGATTCCCTTTTAATTATCATTTTTTTGATATGAAACTAAATTGGTGGTGGAAGAAAATGTTATCCTAACCTTATATATATGGGAAGATTATATGCTTTAATTGGCATCTTTTTTGAGCTGCTCTTTTCTAATTCCTTCATCAGATATGTATTATTGCCCTTCCTTTCCAAAGCAATCGAGAATCTGTAAGATACCAGATGAGGGCTGGCACTTTAGGCCAAGGGGTATGATAAACTTTGTAAGAAGCAAAACAGCAGCAATAACAGACTGATTTTCCGCGGCACTAACGATCTTGCCCTGCTTATTTTCTACACTTTTTCTGTGCTTTCTGTGCCTGGTGTATTTGCATGTTTTCTGAATATTAGGCAGATGAATTGATGTCTTTTATTTTTTATTTTTTCCCTGTCCTCTGCAGAGGCTTCCGAAAACAGTACAGCAGTGAAAGCACTGGACACAAAAAAGGTAGCGGCAGCTGTAACTTAGTACTAGTAAAATCATTTGTGTGCTTTTTTATTCATCTATCGTATCTTTTTTTTTTTTTTTATATATTTTTATCATAGAACTGCATCCTGGTTGTAAACTACAAATTTAATAGACGCTACACTTTTTTTATTTACATACATTTTTTGTACAGGACTCGTTTTTGCAAACTAATGAAGGTTCCACGTCTAACTTTTTCAAGCCAACACCTGAAAAAAATAAGCCAGGTAGTCTAAATGCTTTTGTACTGAACTGTTTGTGCACTAAGCCAAATCCACTTACACATGTTTTATCATTTTTGTAATTTTTAGACCTTATGGCAGACTTGGGGCTAGATGATGCCGATGATATTGAAGGTAATATTTAGTCAATTTTATATGTACGTGAGTTTGGTGTTGATCACCGTTTTGTGATCTCAAGTGTCAAACACCTTCCATTCAATTTAGATTGTAAGCTCTTAAATGGCATCTGTCAGCAGAATTGTACCTATATAACTGACTGACCTGTTGCATGTGCTTTTGGCTGGTGAAGACATCTGTGTTGGTCCCATGTTCATATTTGCTGAGAAGAATGAAGTTTTAATATATGCAAATTAGCCTCTAGAAGCAACCGGGGCGTTGCTGTTACACTAGAGGCTCTGCTCTCTCTGCAACTGCTGCATCCTCTGCACGTTGATTGACAGGGCCAGGCAGTGTAAACATTATCATATCTGGTCCTGTCAACGAAAGTGGACAGAGCACGGCAGTTGCAGAGATAACAGAGCCTCTAGGTGTAACAGCAACTCATCCATTGCTCCTAGAGGTCCATTTCCATATATTAAAACCTAATTTTTCTCAGCAATGTGGGCACATATGAACATGGGGCCAACACAGATTCCTTCAGCTGCCAACTGCACATTGCACATGTAAGGGGACAGCCAGTTTCATAGGTACAAATCTGCTGACAGATGCTCTTTAATCTCTTGGGGACACAGGGCCGCGGTGATCAGAAACTTCAAAATTACTTTTTAAAATTTTTAAATATCTACGCCAAAATTGTACCAATCAAATTGGCACCTCATCCCGCAAAAAATGAGCCCCTACGTGAGACAATCGCCCAAAAACAAAAAAAATATGGCTCTCAGACTATGGAGTCACTAAAACGTTGTTTTTTTTTCTAAAATGCTGTTATTGTGTTAAAGTAAAATAAAAATAAAAAAGTATACATATTAGGTATCACCGCGTCCGTAAGATCCTGCTGTATAAAAATATCATATGACCTATCCCCTCAGGCAAATACCGTAATTTTTTTTTTAAATAAGTGTAAAAAAAAAACATTTTGGTCACCTCACATCACAAAAGGTGTAATAGCTAGCGATCAAAAAGTTATATGCACCCCCAAAATAGTGCCAATCAAAGCGTCATCTCCTCCTGCAAAAAATGATACCCTACCTAAGACAATCGCCCCAAAAAAAAAAAAAAAAATATATATATATATATATATATATATATATATATATATATATATATATATATATATCTCTGACTATGGAGACATGATTTCTATTTTTTTTTGTTTCAAAAATTATATTATTGTGTAAAAACCTGCTCTATAAAAATAACACATGACCTAACCCCTCAGGTAACATAGTATATAAGACCGAAAAAAGACATTTGTCCATCCAGTTCGGCCTGTTTCCTACAAGTTGATCCAGAACAAAAAATAATATAAAAACGGTGTAAAAAGCCATTTTTGTCGCCTTACATCACAAAAAGTGTAATAGCAAGCGACTAAAATGTCATATGCACCCCAAGATAGTGCCAATCAAACTGACATCTCATCCCGCAAAAAATGAGCCCCTACATAAGACAGTCGCCCAAAAAAAGATTTTTTTAAAAATGCTTTATTATGTAAAACTGAAACAAAACCCCCAAAAAGTAGTCATATTTGGTATTGTTGCGTTCATAACAACGTGCTCTATAGAAATAGCACACTATCTAACCTGTCAGATCAACAATGTAAATAACAAAAAAATAAAAACGGTCCCAAAACAGCTATTTTTTTTTGCAAATTTTCCATTTTTTCCAGTAACAAAGCAAGGGTTAATAGCCAAACAAAACTTAATATTTATTGCCCTGATTCTGTAGTTTGCAGAAACGCCCCATATGTGGTCGTAAACTGCTGTATGGCCAAATGGCAGGGCACAGAAGGAAGGGTTTTTTGACACCATGTCCCTTTTGAAGCCCCCCTGATGTACTATTAGAGTAGAAACTCCAAAAAAGTGACTCCATCTAAGAAACTACACCCCTCAAGGTATTCAAGACTGATTTTACAAACTTTTTTAACCCTTTAGGTGTTCCACAAGAGTTATTGGCAAATGGAGATGAAATTTCAGAATTGTTTGTTACCTTGCCTTAAAAAAAGTGTAATATAGATCAACCAAAAATCATATTTACCCTAAAATAGGACCAACAAAACTGCCACCTTATCCGGTAGTTTCCAAAATGGGGTCACTTTTTTGGAGTTTCTACTGTAGGGGTGCATCAGGGGGGCTTCAAATGGGACATGGTGTAATAAACCAGTCCAGAAAAATCTGCCTTCCAAAAACCATATGGCGTTCCCTTCCTTCTGTGCCCTGCCGTGTGCCCGTACAGCAGTTTACGACCACATATGGGGTGTTTCTGCAAACTACAGAACCAGGGCAATAAATATTGAGTTTTGTTTGGCTGTTAACCCTTGCTTTGTTACTGGAAAAAATGGATTAAAATGGAAAATTTGTCAAAAAATAGAATTTCTGAAATCTAATCTCCATTTGCCAATAACTCTTGTGGAACACCTAAAGGGTTAACAAAGTTTGTAAAATAAGTTTTGAATACCTTGAGGGGTGTACTTTCTCATATGGAGTAACTTTTTTGGAATTTCTACTTTAGGGGGGCATCAGGGGGGCTTCAAATGGGACATGGTGTAAATAAACCAGTCCAGCAAAATCTGCCTTCCAAAAACCACATAGCGCTCCTTTCCTTCTACGCCGTGCCGTGTGCCCGTACAGCAGTTTACGACCACATATGGGGTGTTTCTATAAACTAAAGAATCAGGGAAAGAAATATTGAGTTTTGTTTGGCTGTTTACCCTGGCTTTTTTACTGAAAGTTTTTTATTAAAATGGAAAATTTGCCAAAAAATCAAAATTTGCCATTAGCTCTTGTGGAACACCTAAAGGGTTAATGACGTTTATAAAATCAGTTTTGAACCCTTGAGGGGTGTAGTTTCTAGAATGGGGTCATTTTGGGGGGTTTCTATTATGTAAGCCTCACAAAGCAACTTCAGACCTGAACTGGTCCTTAAAAAGTGGGTTTTGGAAAATTTGCTTCTAAACTTCTAAGCCTTGTAATGTCCCCAAAAAATAAAATGGCATTCCCAAAATGATGCAAACATGAAGTAGACATATGGGGACTGTAAAGTAATAACTATTTTTGGAGGTATTACTATGTATTATAGAAGTAGAGAAATTGAAACTTGGAAATTTGAAAATGTTTCAAAATTTTTGGTAAATTTGGTATTTTTTTTATAAATAAAAGTGAATTTTTTTGACTATTTTATCCGTGTCATGAAGTACAATATGTGACGAAAAAACAATCCTAGAATGGACGGGATAAGTAAAAGCGTTTTAAAGTTATTCACACATAAAGTGTTCCTGGTCAGATTGTCTTGGCCCATAAGGTTAAAAGGAGCCCGGTCCTTAAGGAGTTAACCTGGGTGTACAGCTTAAAATCTTAGTCAGTGAAACTAAAGGCAGATGTCTGGGGAAAAAGGAATCACGCATTTGGATTAATCCCGTCGTTTGTTCTCACTGTAGCGGTGTCTGGCAGTGTCTTATTCCTCTATCCCTATTGCTAACACATGCATGCTCAGGCGGGCTAAGAGGGGAGGAATATGGCCACCTTTACATGCAGGGTACTCCCTTTCTTTTGTCTCGTTGATTGTTCATTTTACTTGCTTTTCAGCTCCTCAGGGGTATTCTGGTTATGTAACTTTTTTTCAACTCCTGTAGCAGTGGTGTGTATGTGGTGCACCTTAACTAACCCGACTCTGTTCTTAAATTATGCACCCACTTCTTCCAGGTCTGCTTCTGTTTCTTGAAACACACAAGGGGAGAGTGCATCCCCTGCCCTGTGATGTTTGTGAGAGAGACAAAACAATACATACAGAGGGAGATATGGAAAATAGTGAGAGATCCATAGTGAAAAACATACAGACATACTTTAAGATTTGCAGACAGACGGGCTCAGACAGATTGACAGACACACAGTAATACAGAAACAGACAGCTATGTAAAATGCAGAAACATACACAGTGTAAAACAGCAAGTAAGAGATGAAGCAGATAGGCCTCATGCACACGGCCGTGCGCGGACCGTGATATGCCGGCCTGGAATCCAGCTGACAGCAGGAGCACACGGCGTCATTGGTTGCTATGACGCCGTGCGCTTCATGCCGCCGCTGGACTACAGTAATACACCTGTACGAGTTCCACGGCCGTGTGCATGAGGCCATAAGGAAAGGGCAATTCACGCTGAGCAAGAACTACACAGGCAGGTGGAAAAAAGAAACAGTAAAATCTACAACAAAACCTCAGCTTACTGCTACTGCTATGTCAGGATTATTCAGCAAGCCAACTTCAGGTGATGTAGAGCACAGCTCCCTTACATGCCTTGTGGAATCAGCAGACCGGAAGTTCAGAGCATAGAAGCTCCCACCAGAGCTAATCCCAGGTGCAAGAGAATACTCTTCACAGAGCAGGGACTAGACACAGAGCAGAGAAACTGAGCCCGATCGACCAGCAGCAGGAGAGAGCAGACAGGTCGGAACTAAGGGAGGCAGGGGTGGAAACAAGGCTGAGGGAGGCTAAGAAGTAAGGGCTCTTTCACACTTGCGCCTTTGCTTTCCGTCCTCGGGGCTCTAGGACAGAAAGATACTGATCAGGATTATCCTAATGCATTCTGAATGGAGAGAAATCCGTTCAGGATGCATCAGGATGTCTTCCGTTCAGTATGTGAAGTTTTTTGGACGTTGACAAAACCGTAGCATGCTGCGGATTTGTCTCCGTCCAAAAATCCGGAAGACTTGCCGTAACGCCGGATCCGGAATTATTGCCCATTGAAGTGCATTAATCCGGATCCGGCATTAAGCTAAACGTCGTTTTGGCGCATCGCCGGATCCGACGTTTAGCTTTTGTGAATGGTTACCATGGCAGCCAGGGCGCTAAAGTCCCGGCTGCCATGGTAAAGTGTAGTGGGGAGGCAGGGGAGAAGTATACTTACCGTCCATGCGGCTCCCGAGTCCCAGGGCGCTCCACAATGACGTCAGAGCGCCCCATGAGCATGGATCACGTGCCCCATGCGCGTAGGGCGCTCTGACGTCATTGTGGAGCGCCCCGGGAGCCGCACGGACTGTAAGTATCTGCTCCCCACTATTTACTATGGCAACCAGGACTTTAGTAGCGTCCTGGCTGCCATAGTAACACTGAAAGCATTTTGAAGACTGATCAGTCTTCAAATGCTTTCAGTTGTCTTGCGTTGTGACGGATCCGGCGGGCATTTCCGGCGACAGAAGTGCACGCCGGATCCTCACAACGCAAGTGTGAAAGAGGCCTAAGTAGATATTATTAGAGAACAGTGCAAAAACTTTTATTACAGTATATTAGACATTTGTAACACCTGCACAATGCTTTCAAAGCAGGCCCAATTAAGGGAACCGGAATACCCCTTTAAGTAAAGTGCTGCAGAATAAGTTGGTGCTATAATGCAGGTTTGTCTGCAGTAACTTGGCTGTTATCAGATACGACATTTATCAGCACTTACTGGCCACACATGTATAAAAGAGTAAAAATACATTTAAACGTTGTAATTCCCTTTTCTTTACTTTAATTCTATTCTTTTCTACTTTATTTAGATGCTTCAGACTGGGACTCAACCAGCCATTCATTTAAATGTGCAACACACACTTCTCCTAGCCATAAACTGCCTGAAAACTCATCTCCACAGACAGGTAGTGGGAAATTCACATCCAAAGATAATACTTCGCAGCCAGCATTTCTGTGTTCAGTACCTGAAGACGAAAGTGAAGATCATATGCAGTCGGGGCAGAATAAAAGCATCCCCAAAGACCTATCGCAGAATGGCAAAACCGGTAGGAGCCTCATTTTGCTTGTATGTCCACAATGTCTGCTTGGACCTTGGATGTTGAATTTAGTAGGTTTTCCGAAAGTAACCATTTGAGGTCAAGTAAAGTAACAATAAATGGAATGCTATAGTTTGTAACGAGCTATTGTAGAGTTTTGAGGGAACAAGGGATGTGAGGGACTTCGTTTTTGCAGTATAAAAGACTTTCATCTCATGGAAAATAGTGTTCTTAACATATCTTAATAGTCTGAAAATGTGAAGAATATTTGAGAGCATACATGTAAATTGGTGTCAATATAAATATTTTTGAAGACTTCGGCTTCATGAACAGTTGAGATTTTTGAGCTGTTGACGTGTCTGGGGCTGTGCTTCTGGAGTCACACAGCCAAGGGGGCATTAGCATGGCATGGGGGTGCTCTTATAGTGCTGGTCTTCACAAGAAATGTATAGGCTGTACGCATTTGCTGCTGAAGCATGTATTTGTGCATTCCCTAATGAAGAATATTACATTTTACTGGTGAATCAATGGATCGCTTCCAAATACTAGATGGGCAGACCATGCTTTTTTTTTTTATCATACCATTCAAAAAAAAATAAAAAATTATTATACTTACAAGTGCTGCCCATAATTATTCATACCCCTGGCAAATTTTGACTTAAAGTTACTTTTATTCAACCAGCAAGTAATTTTTTAACGGGGTGCATTATTGTGACAAAAAACATTTCTCAGCTTTTATTTACATTTGAGCAAAAAGTGTCCAGTCCAAAATTATTCATACCCTTCACAAACTGTCAGTCTGTGGGAAAATCCAAAGTTCTATACCATTCCAAATAGTCCAAGCTGTTCTTAAGCATCCTAATTAGGCTACATTCACACGACCGTAGTGTATTACGGATCCGCAAATTGCGGATCCGCAATACACCCAGCCGCACCCCCCATAGAAATGCCTATTCTTGTCCGCAAGCTGCGGACAAGAATAGGACATGTTCTATCTTTTGCAGAGCCGCGGACCGGAAGTTCGGGTCCGCGCTCCGCAAATGCGGAAGCGGAGAGCTCTCCGCACCTCGTCCGGCCCCATAGAGAGTGAATGGGTCTGCATTCTGCGGAACGGATGCGGACACATTCACGGTCGTGTGAATGCAGCCCAACCCTGATTAATTGGGAGCAACTGTTTTAAACAGCTCAACAGGTGAAAAACAGCAGCTCTCTGCAGTTGGTTTGTGGACAGTCATGGCTAAGACAAAGGAGCTCAGTGAGGACCTGCGGCTGCGCATTGTGGCTGCTCACAAGTCATGAAAGGGCTACAATGCCATTTCTAAATGTTTTCAAGTTCCAGTGGCTACAGTGCAAAGTATTATTAAAAAATACAAGATGTTTCGCACTGTGGAAAATCTCAGAGGACGTGGTCGGAAGCCAAAAGTGACACCTATGCTGGCCAGGAGGATAGTTAGAGAGGTGAAAAAGAATCCAAGGATCACCACCAAGGCCATCCTGGTGAATCTGGGCTCTGCTGGTGGCAATGTCTCAAGGTAGACAATCCAATGCACACTGCACACTGCTGGGTTCCACGGATGCAGACCAAGGAGGACGCCACTTCTCCAGATAAGGCACACAAAAGCTCACTTGGCCTTTGCAAAAGCTCATCTGGACAAAGAAGAAGACTTCTGGTCTTCTGTGTTCTGGTCAGATGAAACAAAAATTTAATTGTTTGGTCACAATGATGTTTCCTTCATTTGGCGTAAAAAAGGAGAAGCCTTCAACCCAAAGAACACCATCCCCACTGTCAAACATGGCGGTGATTTTCAGCCAATGGACCAGGGAACCTAATCACAGTAAGCGGCACCATGAAAAAAGAGCAATACATGAGGATTCTCAACGACATCAGGCAGTCTGCAGAGAAACTTGGCCTTGGGCACCAGTGGACATTTCAGCATGACAATGACCCAAAACACACAGCAAAAGTGGTGAAGAAATGGTTAGCAGACAACAACATTAACATTTGGAGTGGCCCAGCCAGAGTCCAGACTTGAATCCAATTGAGAGTCTGTAGAGGGAGCTAAAGATCAGTGTGATGGCAAGAAGACCCTCCAACCTGAAAGATTTGGAGCTCATTGCTAAAGATGAATGGGCAAAAATACCTGTGGAGACTTTTATAAAAAGCTGG
Source organism: Bufotes viridis (assembly GCA_033119425.1). Lineage (NCBI taxonomy): Eukaryota > Metazoa > Chordata > Amphibia > Anura > Bufonidae > Bufotes > Bufotes viridis. The sequence continues at coordinate 224,752,038 of CM065590.1, forward strand.
TCTGCAATTATAGGAAGCGTTTGATTGCTGTAATAGCCAATAAAGGCTTTTCTATTGATTATTGAGAAGGGTATGAATAATTTTGGACTGGATACTTTTTGCTCAAATTTAAATGAAAGCTGAGAAATGTTTTTTCCCCACAATAATGCCTCTTGTACATGGTCTTATTATCTTTTGGGAGACACCTATGTCATGTCCCGTCAAAAAATTACTTGCTGGTTGAATAAAAGTAACAGGGGTATGAATAATTATGGGCATCACTGTATGTGTCCAACCATTTACTTCAGTTTAACAATTAGCCTATGTAAATGCACAAAAAGGTTGGAAATGTATCGTATATAAGTTCATTTTATCAAGAAAATCAATTCTTTGATTGTAACATTGGGCACTGGACTTGTCCCTATGGACCTGTCCCTTGATTAGATAAGTGTACAGTGGTTGTAATGATGTAAATTTCCATCTTATGGTTGTGATTATTTCAAGTCCACTAATCATTTGGTTAAAAAATGTTTACTTGTACCTTACAATGTACCTTATTCTAACTTGTGCTTTTATAACAGGGTTAACAAATGGCGACCAGTTGACCAATGCCATAAATAATACACCGGTAAGTTGGTTTTTTTAATATTACAATTTATGAATATTTTCAGATAAATCAAAACACATTGTCCCATGCATACTAAAGTGACATTTCTGTCATTTTGTTACCCCATATTTACAGACAATGGGGCACATTTTTTAAGACTGGCGGTAGATCCACCAAAGTTATGAAGAGGTGCCTGCCTCTTCATTACTTTGGTGCATCCAGCGGCTGTCTAAATATTAGACAGCCTCCTAGCTGTCTTAGGTTTAGACCATTTTCTACACCTAAAACAGGCATAAAAAATGGTGAGTGAGAATGGCCTACCAGCCCGTCTCCACCCTCGCCACACCCACAATTTTAGACCTGGCGTAAGCGGGAAGAAGTTGCAGATAGTGGCGCAACCTTTGCGCCGCCATGTGCGCCTGAAATGCGCCTCATTGAGGTGTATTTCAGCTTAGTAAATGACCCCCTATATGTGAATATTATACAGTATGTTTTTGAAGTTATTCCATTTATTCTGTTTCCTGTCCTCACTCTTTAAGTTCCTCAGTCTTGCTTGCCTCTTGTCAGACCATCACTGCGACCAGAAAGAGCATCCTGTAGTGACTCAATTAGAGATCACACATGGCATTAAAGTTGGAGAGAATTGAAAAATCGGTTTGAAATTGTTTGACTGTAGAATGTATTTTACTCCTGCTATGAGCAGCATTATATTTATGCCACTAAAAATGCAAGTATGGCACAAGTTTAGAGTCAACTCATTTAACTTGTGCATTTTCCCGCCCAAATCAGGTGTAAACTGAATAAGGCTACATTCACACTAGCGTTTTGGCTTTCCATTTGTGAGATCCGTCATGGGCTTTCAGAAGCGGTCCAAAACGGATCAGTTTGGCCCTAATGCATTGTGAATGGAAAAGGATCCGCTCAGACTGCATCAGTTTGCCTCCGTTCAGTCTCCATTCCGCTCTGGAGGCGGACACCAAAACACTGCCTTCAGCATTTTGCTGTCCGCCTGACGAAGCGGAGCCAAACGGATCCGTCCTGGCACACAATGTAAGTCAATGGGGACGGATCCGTTTTCTCTGACACAATCTGGCACAATAGAAAACGGATCCGTCCTCCATTGACTTTCAGTGGTGTTCAAGATGGATCAAATATGGCTTTAGAAGACATAATATGACCGGATCCGTTCATGACGGATGCATATTGTAACGAAAATGATGGATCCGCAAAAAACGCTAGTGTGAAAGTAGCCTAATAAATGTACTTTGTGAACTAATAATTACTTGTACTCTATGTTTTACACATATTAAAGTGCTACTGTGATTAGATATTTGGAGCAGATTCAATAAGAACTCATAAACTAATAGGTGCTGAATGTTCGACGAGCCAGAATTTATACGGCTCTCTACTATTCCTGGCATTTAGCTTAAAAGAACATTTAGGAGGAATATTGTGAGCTGTCAATCCAGTTAACTGTCCAAGAAGTGTCCTCAGCCATGCACATTGACTGTGACCAGTTGATTGACAAATAATGGCTCTCAACCCTCTAAATACAAGAGAACAGTATACATCCTGAACCTACAGTTGCTTAAAATAAAAAAAAATATATACTCACCTGTTTCTTCATCATTGTTTTCTGCAACATTGGTCCAAGCTCCTGCGGTTGTTTTTTCACAAATAGCAACAGTGACGTGCCTGTATATATAGCACAAGACTGCTGCAGCCCAGCACTGTCAGCTGTCTGCAAATGAGGACTGCTGACAGTGACGTGCCTTTATATACAGCACAAGACTGCTGCAGCCCAGCACTGTCAGCTGTCTGCAAATGAGGACTGCTGACAGTGACGTGCCTGTATTTACAGCACAAGACTGCTGCAGCCCAGCACTGTCAGCTGTCTGCAGATGAGGACTGCTGACAGTGACATGCCTGTATATACAGCACTAGACTGCTGCAGCCCAGCACTGTCAGCTGTCTGCAGATGAGGACTGCTGACAGTGACGTGCCTTTATATACAGCACTAGACTGCTGCAGCCCAGCACTGTCAGCTGTTTGCAGATGAGGACTGCTGACAGTGACGTGCCTGTATATACAGCACAAGACTGCTGCAGCCCAGCACTGTCAGCTGTCTGCAGATGAGTACTGCTGACAGTGACGTGCCTTTATATACAGCACTAGACTGCTGCAGCCCAGCACTGTCAGCAGTCTGCAGATGAGGACTGCTGACAGTGACATGCCTGTATATACAGCACAAGAGTGCTGCAGCCCAGCACTGTCAGCAGTCTGCAGATGAGGACTGCTGACAGTGACATGCCTGTATATACAGCACTAGACTGCTGCAGCCCAGCACTGTCAGCTGTCTGCAGATGAGGACTGCTGACAGTGACATGCCTGTATATACAGCACAAGACTGCTGCAGCCCAGCACTGTCAGCTGTCTGCAGATGAGGACTGCTGACAGTGACGTGCCTTTATATACAGCACTAGACTGCTGCAGCCCAGCACTGTCAGCTGTTTGCAGATGAGGACTGCTGACAGTGACGTGCCTGTATATACAGCACAAGACTGCTGCAGCCCAGCACTGTCAGCTGTCTGCAGATGAGTACTGCTGACAGTGACGTGCCTTTATATACAGCACTAGACTGCTGCAGCCCAGCACTGTCAGCAGTCTGCAGATGAGGACTGCTGACAGTGACATGCCTGTATATACAGCACAAGACTGCTGCAGCCCAGCACTGTCAGCAGTCTGCAGATGAGGACTGCTGACAGTGACATGCCTGTATATACAGCACTAGACTGCTGCAGCCCAGCACTGTCAGCTGTTTGCAGATGAGGACTGCTGACAGTGACGTGCCTGTATATACAGCACAAGACTGCTGCAGCCCAGCACTGTCAGCTGTCTGCAGATGAGGACTGCTGACAGTGACGTGCCTGTATATACAGCACAAGACTGCTGCAGCCCAGCACTGTCAGCAGTCTGCAGATGAGGACTGCTGACAGTGACGTGCCTGTATATACAGCACAAGACTGCTGCAGCCCAGCACTGTCAGCTGTCTGCAGATGAGGACACTGATTGGCTGCAATGTCGCACGTCAGTTTGGGTGACGTGCACAGTGATGCGTCTGGGTTCAGCCAGAGGCAGTGCTCACATGTTCAAGTCCCCTAAGGTAAACAGTAAAAACAAAAAAAAGTTAAAAAAAAAAAAATTATAATACAGAAATTGAAAAAATTTAAATCTCCCCTGTTTCCCAATTTTACCTATAAAAATAACAACCACTGCATCCAAAAAATGTCAGAACAAAATAAAGAAAATAAAAAGTGATCCGTTTTAGGCCTCATGCACGTGACCGTTGGTGTTTTGCGGTCCACAAAACACGTAAGCTGCTCCGCGTTCTGCGGAACGGAACACGGCCCATTATAGAAATGCCTATTCTTGTCCGCAAAATGGACAAGAATAGGACATGCTCTATTTTTTTTTTTTTTTGCGGGGTCACGGAACGGAGCAACGGATGTGGACAGCTGTTGCAGCCCCATTGAAGTGAATGGGTCCGCGCCCGAGCTGCAAAATATGCGGCTCGGCCGCGGACCACAACAACGGCCGTGTGCATGAGGGTCAGAATAGAGCAATGTTAAGAAAAAAAAATTTTAAGTAGTAAAAAAAAAAACAATATAACCTTGGTATCACTATAATCACACTGACCTGCAGAAAATGGTCATCATGTAATTGTTAGCTAACATTGAATACAACTTGTACCACAAAAAATTAGCCCTCATATGGCTACGTGAATGGAAAAGTTACAGCTCTTGGAAGGCGCGGAGGAAAAAGTTACAATGGAAAAATGTTAAAGCATTGGCATGTGAACAGTCCTCAAGCCACGGGCAGGTAAAGAAAATGTGTTCATCAGGATTAGAATAAAGGATGAGCACTGGATACATTCAGACAGGAACGAATATGTTTGGATTGCCCCTTTGATATGACTATATAAAAAGCTAAATGTAATAATTTGCAGTCCCTTTATACCGATTTTATTTAGAATTTGTACTTTTTAGCTATACTTTGACATGTAGACATTGTTGTTTGCTGCATTGCTAGTGTCTTCTACTTCTGGTGGTTCTGTAACGTTTGCATGTCCTGTTTAAATTTGTTTTGTATTTCTATGTAAAATGGAGACTGAGCATATGTTACCGAAGTCCAGCCTAAGAAAGGATGATATGGTAAATGATACTAATGAAGTGATCTCACAACAGCAGCTTGAAAGTCAAACTTTAGCAAAAGTTCTTGACAGTCAGGAGTCTTCATCTGAATCTGATCTGCCTTGGGAGGAGAAATATGAAAAACTGTGGGTTGACAGTGAGAAAAAAGAGGTCAAGTCACATTTTAAAGACATAACAGCTGAGCTGAAGCAAAAGTTTGGAGAAATGTATTACAAGAAAAAGACTTCTTCATCTCGAGTGGATAATGGAGGCAGTCACCTAGTAGAGGAAAAATATGCTTCATCCTTGGAAAAACCTCCATTGGCAGCTGAACTTAAAAACTCAATGTCCATAGTAACTTCTCAATTAACTGTTAATCAGAAGAGCAAAGGTTCTGGAGACTATTATTCCATTCAGCATCACAAGGCTGGGAGTGAATCTCGGGGGCACTATACTGTTAAAAATGAGCCTTATGCTTTAGTAGATACAGACCATCACCTATCCGATAACTTAAGTGATTATATTCCTCCCGTGCAGAAGCCTCTGGGAAATAAATTGTCATTCTCTTCTGAAAAGGGTCTGAAAAATGTCTCAAACCCAAGTTCTGAAATAGTAGATAATATGCATGCTGAAAGAAATGAGCCCTCTGGGAAGCAGGAAAGTTTACCGCACCAATTTAAAAATGATAGCCAGTGTCGGCTCAATAATCTGGAAGGTGAAAATGTCTCCAAAGGCCTTATTTGTGAAGAACCTATAAAGAATCTAGACAGACAACTGGATCAAGAGAGGAGAAGATTTAAGAACGAGGTAGGAATGCTACAAATGGTATTCCTGAATTTGACAAGAGAGAGAGAACAACTACAGAAAGAGGTAGAGGTTTGCAATCTTCAGACCCTATGTCTCTGCTTCTCTCTGAACAGTAAATGAACGTTGAGGTTTGTTTCTCTTGTGCTGTAGAAGAAGGTTGCAGTGGAGGCTACATTGTGAACTTTGGGTGCCATCTTGCCTTCAGTATATCTGTCATTAATTCTAAAACGAAGGAGTATCATTGCACTGTCCTCTTGCTGTGTTGTGTGCTTCGGCTACTTTTCCATCTTCAGTCTGTGCTGCGATCTGCTCTTGATTCATATTCGTTCTCGGCTTCTGTTGTGTGATCATTTTCATTAATCTCATAAATGTTATAAACCATTGTCATGCAGGTTGTTTTATGTCCTTCACTTTTCCTTCATTCATCTGTCTTTTGTGCATCCATAAAACTCATGGTTTACTTTTACCTTATGTAGGTTGGAAGAGAAAAAGGAGGTAATCTAAGCAGGCAAGGCGAATCGGAATCAAAAGGTGGCGACAACAAGGCTGGTCTGCAAGTTGAGCCTCGTATTGAACTGAATGCAAAATCTAAAACTAGCTCACATAAAGGGTAAATAAAGTGGTGATGTCACCACGATTGTTATAAATGATACTTTTATTCTGTAAAAGACGGGTACCTATACATGACATAAATATGAGCTATGTATAATGCTATGTTATATGTGCAACACAAATAAATAAGATCTGATTTAAGATGTCACCACATTGCTGTCACAAGTGGGGTGTGATTGTACATAGGCAAGCATATTGCATTGCTTTCTTTTGGAATTGCTACTATTTTTCAGGGTGGATAAAAATCAATGATTTTTAAAAAAAAAATATCAAAAAAATCGGATTTATTTGATTTAAATCGGATTTTTTTTTTATTTAAATTGGAATTTTTATATAAAATGCTTTTTGAGGAAAATATATTACCATCCAAAGGTTATTCCATCATGAAATAAATAATATTTTTTTAATTATGTAGAATAAGGCTGTATATGTTTATTTTTTTGGTAAATAAATTCCATTAATCCATTAAGCACAATGTCGGGCTCTTCCAGAGGTTTTTCTTAGATTATTGGGCAGTTTCTCTGCCTACAAGATATTATCACAGATGCTTGGTTTACTTTTGCAGTTCTCAAAACTGAATTTGACTCAGCAGAGATCATATGCCTCTTCTTCACAGCAAATCTTCATCTACTTGCATATTATAAGTTATACCAGCAAGAATTAGTCTTAGGGCTACTTTCACATTTGCGTTTGGTGCGGGTCCGTCCAGTACTTGTACAGACGGATCCGCACTGAAAATACAAACCAATGCATCCGTTCAGAACGGATCGGTTTGTATTATATGTGGAAAAAAATGCTAAGTCCCAAACGGATACGTTCTGACCCCCATTGAAAGTCAATGCAAACAGATCCGTCCCCATTGACTTACATCGTAAGTTAGGACAGATCCGTTTGGCTCAGCATCGCTAGGCGGACACCAAAACGAAAAGGAGGTGGTATGGAGCCAAACCAGTGCATTCTGAACGGATCCGCATCCATTCGGAATGCATTTGGGCTGAACGGATCAGTTTGGGGCCTCTTGTAAGACCTTCAAACGGATCTCACAAGCGGATCCCCAAACGCAACCGTGAAAGTAGCTTTATGTAGAAAACTATGATTTAAATCAAGCCTTACTGACTAGTGATTTAAATCATGATTTAAATCAGTTTGATTTAAATCAAATCCACCCTGCTATTTTTTAATCGAGGTATCACTGAATTGATCAAAAGTGATATAAAGATCTGCTCTTTTCCAAGAACAAAAAAAGCTCTCTCGGTGTTGCCTCCTATTGGAGGTAGCTACATTATAGTTTTCCGAGACTTTTTAACTGATGACCTTTCCTCATGATAGGTCATCAGTATCTGATCTGTGGTGGTCCTACACCCGGGACCCTGCTGATTAGGTGTTTGAGAAGGCCCCGGAGCGTCTCGATCTTCTTGCAGCTTACCGTGCACAGTTTTGTTGATTGTACAGCAACTGTACTTAGTATAGCAGCTCAGTCCCATTAACTTAAATGGGACTGAGCTGCGCCTAGGCCATGTCACCGATGAATGTGATGTCACTGGCGTAGGTTGAGCTATGAGAAGACTGGTGCTCACAGGAGCGCCAGGGCCTTCTCAAACTGGAGATCAGCTGGGGTCCTGGGTGTCAGACCCCCACCAATCAGACACTGATGATCTATCCAGAGGAGGGGTAATCAGTTAAAGTCTCGAAAGCACTTTTAATGTCCAGCCGTTTAACTGGCATTGCAACATGACTACGGAGAGCCAAATCAGGAGTCTTCTCTAAAAGGAAAATGAGATCCATCAGCAGACAGCTGTTTCAGTTCTTGCCCTTCATTACAGAGCAGGTTGCTTGGTTGGCTACGTAAGAGGCCTTTAATGTAGGTTTGAGGGGTACTCTTTCACCCTATAGTGTGCCAAAGCTGACCTAGGGAGTCTTATAGGCTAGGCAGTGGTTCCTGGGTAAAAAGGCGATGTAGATTATCTCTCTTCCAAGAGTAAGAACGCTGTCTCAAACCATGTCATTGAATGTGCTTGTTCGTTCTTTTCATTTTGGGACATAACTTTTTTGTTGTGGGTTGTTATGATGTTCTGTAGTCAATCTACTGATCATATTTCCTTTAGGAATAATGAAGTGGAAAAGTCTATGTCTAGCCATGCTGATGACAAAGCATCTTCTAAAAAAGAAAAACATCCAGTGAATGGCGGCATGCTTGATGCATTTGATGAAAGCAGCCTAAGTGAGATCTCACAGGAGGAGGATGGGAGGTACACTAAAATATCAGAACCATGCAAAAATTGAGCTGTAGTATTCATCATAAAGGTTGATCTTTCTAACATCACACAGAACAACACCCTAGTCTGACAGCACGTTTCTAAGTCTGACACTTGTACTTTTATCAAGTGTGCGTTTACGCTACAGCACCAAAAACTTGTGCTGATATTGGATGAACCGGATTGTGTTTGGATTCCGTTCTTCCCAGTAGCCGACTATTATAGGGACCTTTTCGTCATAGTGACCTGTTTGGTGTAGACGTTTAATGAAGGCTTTGTCCACCCATGTTTACTGCCCCCTTCCGTGAATGTGTCACATGATGGCTGGTCAGCCATTAACAAGTTAAGGAATTCTCTAAATTACATATACTAAAAATGTTTCACGTTCTCCATCTGATTTGGTATCTGGCTTTATGTTAATCGTTGTCTTCTCATTCATTTGATCAACATTATAAGGCACTATATGGACTCTATTACTTATGTCTGATGCACATATAAATGGGTGATCATCGAAGATACCCCAGTAAAGCTGGATGAGTACATGAAAGTCTGTTTGTCAATGATCTAAGAGTGGGGCAGTCAACGGCCCCCTCAGAAGTAGATGTCTGGAAGAGGAAAGTGTTTATGATGTTGGGTTAGGTGCCTGACAACCGTTTGTTTGTGGAGGGGTCCAGAGAGAGATCTGTGTTCTTCATGCAGTAGCTATCTCATGTGTGTGACCAGCTTGAACAAATGCACTAACAATGATAATGTAATATCATAGAATTTTTGTCTTATTTGGCTGTTCCATTTCCTTCAGGTCATCTGGTAAACGTACAGAAAAACAAAAGGTAAATGTATGTTTTTAGTCTAATTTATACAAGCTAGAGTGCGATGTAATTGTAAATGTGTACAAGCTCTGTGGAAGCTGTAATAAATATGGGTTGTCACCCACCTTTCCTAAAAATAATTAACAACTTGACCAAAGAGGATAACCTAAGGTTAAAGGGGTTGTCCAAGTTATCAAAAAAAATAAAAATAAAGCGCTGTAAATCTTATGGTCTGCAATATATACATAAGCTAAGCACGTTTTGGGCAAAAAAAAATTATATTTAGTCATTTCCCTAGTTCTGTTTTGGCCCCATTCTTTATATGCAGTTGCAGAGCTATGGGGGCGTGTAACAACAATCTCTGAGGTTTTCCTGATTTAATATTTGTGGGTGTCATCAAAGACTGCCTTTCCCCTACCCCTGATCTGCAAAGGGAGTGCTGCCGTGCCTGCAGTCTGACTGCTGAAATACTCATGTTGTATGTGTTTGGTCTACAAGTCCCAGCTATAAAGTACAAGGACATTGCTGATACAGACAGGATCTTCCCCCTACCTGTTGTTCACAGCCAGCAGAAGAGTACAGAGGAGATAACACCTTCAGCTCTGTATTTGCAGGGTGAGGAGAGAGGAAAGATCCTGTGCTCAGCATTTATCTCTTTAGTGCCTGGAGCAGAGGAAGCCCTGCAGCTGCTCAGTACCTGATGCAGAGCCTCCACCTCTAAGTCTGTGCTGCTGATGGTAGAAGGGGTTAAACTTTCCTGAAGAATCCAGTGGGAGGAGAGACACAGGGCAGACAGCTCATCCAGCAGATTGGGCAGTGCAGGGGGCATGGCTTATCACACTAAACAGCACATCCCATAGTGTGGCTTTTACACGGAACGTCATCAGAGCAGAGAAAGAAACTAACATCACAGGTCATGTGACCTCAGCTAACTAGGAGAACAGGGCAACTGTAGATTAAGTAAGTGAATTGAAAACCCCTTAAATTTGTTTAGTTAGAAACATACAAAGAACAAAAAAAAATAACTTGCACAAGGGGTTTTCCCATGATGATTCCAACTGCCGGCATCCCCACTGATCCCCACGTACAGGAATCCCTGCGTCTCCTTTGTGGATAGAGTGGTCTTATCAGACTGCCAAGTACAGCCCTCAGTTATCTTTGGCAGTTCCATAGCAGTGAATGGAGTTGTGGTCACATATGTGCACTACTGCTCCATTCACACAGAAGACTCTGTGTTCTTTTATTGTTGAATGAAATACTTTATACAGCAACAACGTTTTCTATAAGCCGTGCTTTATTTTTTATGATAAATAAGGAACAAAAATTAAATGAATTGTTTTGCCTACTCAGATGAATGAAGATGTAGCTGATTATTCGCAGTCCTCTGACACTGCCACTGAAGATTCAGAATTACCTACTTCAGCTTTCACAAATGCGATGTTACTAATCAAACAACTCAACCTTGATGGCCAAGGTAATAGAAAAACTGTAAAGATGTAATTAAAAGTAACTCCATCTTAATATATGGCTTATGATTTCTTAACCAGAAAAGCACGTACAGTGGAAAACCAAGATCTCTTGTCATACTGCTCGATGATGTGAAGGTCCCCATTGGTTTTAAAGAGAACCTGACACCATCAAATGCAGTGCAATCTTCAGGGAGCATGTTATAGAGCTGAAGAAGCTAAGCAGATTGATATATAGTTTTATGGGAAAAGATTCCATGAAAATTGTGACTTAAATCCTTTCTCTTTCAGAGCTCAGTTGTACACGGGTCCCATCTTATCAGTGACTGACGCTACCTATGTATATACACTTACACAGAAAATGCAATCAATCACTGATAACCTCTCCCCTGTGTACAACTATCAGTGACTGACAGCTATGTCTACACACTTACACAGAGAATGCTATCAATCACTGATAACACCTCCCCTGTGTACAACTATCAGTGACTGACAGCTACCTCTGTATACACATTACACAGAGAACGCTATCAATCACTGATAACACCTCCCCTGTGTACAACTATCAGTGACTGACAGCTATCTATGTATACACACTTACACATAGAATGTTATCAATCACTGATAACACCTCCCCTGTGTACAACTATCAGTGACTGACAGCTATGTCTACACACTTACACAGAGAATACTATCAATCACTGATAACACCTCCCCTGTGTACAACTATCAGTGACTGACAGCTATGTCTACACACTTACACAGAGAATACTATCTATCACTGATAACACCTACCCTGTGTACAACTATCAGTGACTGACAGCTATCTCTGTATACACATTACACAGAGAATGCTATCAATCACTGATAACACCTCCCCTGTGTACAACTATCAGTGACTGACAGCTATGTATATATACACAATTACACAGAGAACGCTATCAATCACTGATAACACCTCCCCTGTGTACAACTATCAGTGACTGACAGCTATCTCTGTATACACACTGATACAGAGAAAGCTATCAATCACTGATAATAGCCAAATGGACCGTCTTGAGCTCAGAAAAAGCAGAGATATAAATGAATAAAATGATAAGCTTTACTGAATCTTTTCCCATAAAACAATATATCAATCTGCTCAGCTCCTCCTGCTCTATAACATGCTGCCTGCAGATTACATTGCATTTTCATGATGACAGGTTCTCTTTAAGTGGTGCTTTTCAAGTATAAATAATGTATGTGTGATAACCTAGTACACTGCCTTCATTTAGTACTGAATTAGCTGCACTTGGCAGATGAAGAACATTACACATCAGCACCATGACTCAGTATTCCTTGTAATATCACAAGCAATTCATTTTCATTTGCAATAAAAATGAATCTTGCTAATGAATAATTAAAGCATATGCAAGTGCAGTTAAGTAATATATTAACTTTGATTATTTCAATTATGGGTCGATATAGTATAACATATTGCTGTGGAAAAATGGAATCTGTACTGATCGGTTGCTGTGGGTAAGGGCCAGTTTTAATAAATAATGTCCAATATTTCTATCTTCCAAGTCACTCGGCTAATGTGTCTCATCCAAGTGGCAGCCACATCTCTTCCATGACAGTGATAGCCACAGTGCAAATCCAGATTGATACACAGTTTTGTGGGGAACGATTAAATATTATTTGTAACGTCATAAGTGAAATCTCTGCTCCTTCTATGCTTAGGAGTCCAGTGGGTGGTCTTACTCAGTAACTAACAGCTATCTCCATATGCAGACTGATACTGGGAAGGCTGCCAGGAGTTATGGGGAAGCTTTCTCCCATATATATCAATCTGCCAAGCTCATCCTCCTCTATAAGGCACTTTTTGGGAGATCAGACTTGCTCAGTGGGGTAGGTTAGAACACGCAGTGCATTGCAGCTTGATGTGTATGAGGCTGCTGATCACTGCCGAAAGTGCCTACATTGGGGCCTTGGGCATTTCAGCATCACTACCGGACCATGGAGTAATGGAAGAGGGTGGACTGGTCTGGTAAATCGTGTTTTTTTACCTAATTTGGGCAACCTGGTGAAGAAAGTGTGATGCCCTTGGCAATGTTTTTCTGGTAAACCTTGGATCCTGGCATTCATGTGTCTGCTTTGCTTCGACATCTAATCATTGCTGCAGATAAAATGCACCCCTTTATGGCAATGATTCCCTAATGGTAGTAGCCTCTTTCAGCAGGATAACATGTCCTGCCACACTGGAAAAATAGTTCAGGAATGGAAAAAGAAATGAAATATATAAATTTTGTTTCAGATTCCTTGACATCTTTGAAAATCCAAAATATTCTGCATGAGTATGAACGAGTAATAGAAAAAGAAAAGGGACGCCGTGCGCTCCTGTCACGTGAAGTAAAGAAATTGCGCAGAGAACGAAAAGAAATGCAACAAATTATGGAAGAAAACAGAGAACTCAAGTTTTTGTTAGAACATCACAAAGTAGAATGGGAGAGTGACCTAAATAATCTAAGGTTTGATTATTATTTTATCCATCTGCTAAAAGAAATAAATGGTTTGGTCTTTATTACTGTTATCAGTACTTGTATCAGTGAAGGCAAAATACCGGTACTCTTGTAATTTTCCGTAGTGTGTGACATAGTTAAGGTGATTGTCTAATCAGACATAGCCAACCAGTTGGACTTTATTACCTTTGACTTTTTTTTTATAATAGTTTTTCCTCTATTAAGATGGATTAAGGGGTTTTCCGAGACCTTAAAGGGGTATTCCCATCTTAATGATCTCTGTTAAATCTGTTAATGATTTAACAGTGATCATTTTTCTAAATATATTTAATTAACTAATTCCCACCCCTTAGAAGAAAATGAAGATATACCTACCTGACTGTTGTCTTCCGTCTCCCCTGGTTATGGCCACCGCTTTTCTCCGGAATCGCGTTGGCCAAGCTTGCGCAGACGACTTTTTCTTTTCTCCCGGCCGGGCCGCGCGCAGTCCTGAAAGCGCACGCCGCGCATGCGCTATGGTGACTTCTTCCTGGCCAGTATAGTATACTTGCCAGGAAGAAGTCACCAGGGCACATGCGCGGCGGCGTGCACATTCAGTCCAGCGCACGGTGCGGCCGCGAGAAGACGTTAATCAAGATGAAGCCCGCCCCCTGCCGAAACCAGGAAGTGGATGGCCCGCCAGTAACAGGTAAGTATGAAACTGCGTGATGGGAATACCCCTTTAATACTGGTGACCTATCCTTAATATCTGATCTGTGGGAGTCTGACACCTGGGTCCCCCTTCAATCAGCTGTTTGAGAAGGCAGCTGTCCTAGCAGTAGTGCCGTGGCCTTCTCTCAGCTTTTCCTATGCCAGTGATGACACGTTCAACAGTCACGTGGCCTAGGCGCAGCTCAGCACCATAGAAGTGAATGAGGCTTTGCACAATACCAAGCACATCCAGTACACAATGTATGGCACTGTGCTTGGTAAGCATGGAGAAGGCCGCGGTGCTCACAGCAGATCCAGTGCCTTCTCAAACAGCTGTCGGACCCCCACTGATCAGATACTGATGACTTATCCTGAGGTTAGGTCATCAGTATTAAAGTCCTGGAAACTCTTTGAGTATTGGAAACCTTCCTTTGCATAAAAGTTACTAGTCTAATGTTGAGACTACAGATTTTTAAATTAACGTTAATGTTGCTGACCAGGTCTACCAACAAGAGGACGCTGCTTCTGTGGCTTTTGCCTTCTTTTTAGATACAGAAGACACCTCCCTTACAGTAATTATAGAAGTGCCTCCCTTCAATTAGTTATCACAACTGGACCGCACACATTTTCCCTTAACATACTTTTTTTCTTAGGCTTACCCTTAAGCAAGAGGAAGAAAGAAGAAAGAGTGCAGAAATGCTGTATGATAAGAGCAAAGAACAACTAAGAAAGAAGGAGGATCACTGTTGTAAGGAGATGGAGGAGAAACAACACCTTGAATTGACCTTAAGAAATTTAGAACTTGAAATGAGGAGCCTGAAGAACAATATGAAGCAGGTATTCTCCATACAGAGATTTTGTTTTCTTCTGTCATCTTGAACATCCAGCCAATTGTTTTTAATTTGTGCTTTTTGAGACCTTCAGAATTTGAAAACCCTGTGATTAGAAGGAAAAACTCAATAAAATTACACGGTGCAAAGGGTAAAACTTTGTATCACTGTCAGAAAAAGAAATACCATCTGCTAGCATGTACTGTAGTTCATACTTCTATAAGGCCTCTTTCACATGAGCGATACGAATTGTCAGGATCTGTTCAAGAAAGAAATGATGGTTTTTCATGCAAGTTCAACCAGTTTTATCTGCACTTGTATTCAGTGGGCAATCTACGTCTCCTAGAAACTATCAGTGAAAAATGCATTGCATCTGGATACCATGCATTTTTCACGCAAGCCCCATTCACTTCTATCAGCTTCTGTCCCACTTAACCTGTGTCGTTTATGTAGAACAGCTCCAGGAACATGAGGAGGAGTAGTAGTAGTAGTAGTAGCAGTATCAGCAGTAGCATTGTACTCCTTTTGAGCTAAAAATAATTTTTTAAATAGGTCTTTATTACAAGTATGGAACCCTTTTTCTGTACAGGGCTGAGATGCTCTAATAAAAGGATCTAAATTATCTTTTTCCCATCATCCAGCTAATCTGATGGGCTCCTGATCTCTGCTCTCTGACATTATAAACCCTTATTACAGCTTAGTTCTTATCTTACTGATAAGAATGTGGCTTAAAGGGGTTGTCCAAGTTATTTTTATTGATGACCTATCCTCAGGATAGGTCATCAATATCAGATCGGCGGGGGTCTGACACCTGGCACCCCCACTGATCAGCTGTTTGAAGAGAAGGCACTCGCCGTGCAAGCGCTGCCTCCTCTTCGTTGTTTACCTGCTCGCTGTCGCATCCGTAGCGGTGAGCAGGAATAATTACACCCAAGCCATCCCACTGAAATGAATGGGACGGCTTGGGTGTAATTACACTTGCCCACCGCTGCAGATGCGACGGCGAGCAGGTAAACAATGAAGAGGAGGCAGCGCTGGCACGGAATGTGGCCTTCTCTTCAACCAGCTGATCGACAGGGGTGTCGGGTCATCAATATGAACAGCCCGTACAACCCCTTTAAATAAGTGTTTATGACCTCTTAGTAAATTAGAGATAAGGGTTATCAGATCACTGGAACAAAGTGAAAGTACGATTCACACAGCTAGACAATTAACCTTTTGTGACAGAACGGCACAATATTTTTTTAAAAGACCAATTGAAAAAAAGATTTTTAGCCCAAAATGTGTAAAATGGAATTAAAAAAACCTGTCTCCGAAGGTGTACATAGCCTTTAAGTTTCCACCACCCTATCAGTCAGGAAGTTCAGGGCTGCAGACCAGTGGCAGCCCTAAGCCAGGAAGATGGGAAAACCCCTTTAACAGTTATTTTCCTATGGAGAGACCGCCTTTTCCAGGACTTACCTATTGATGAACTGTTCTATATTTTAAAGGTTGAAGATGAACGAACTGAAGCACAGCGGTTATATGCACAAGAACTCAATGCCAGAGTACTTAATGAAAGTGCTTTAAATAATCTAAAGAAAAAGAACGAACAGGAAGAAGCCAAAAAAATAAAGACTAAACAAGACGAGGTACTCTATTAATTTGATGATTTATTATTATATGAAACCCAGTCTTATATTTCTGTAATGGCAAAATCAATTCCAACACATTTAGGTTGAAAAAATAATATGTAAGCCTATTTCCTTATAATGTGAACATATTATCTGTGATGTTTAAAGGGGTTCTCCGGGATTTTTTTATTGATGACCTATCCTCGGGATAGGTCATCAAAATCAGATCTGGCGGCGGTTTAACACCCGGCGTCCCGGCCGATCAGCTGTTTGAGAGACGGCGCGCGCAGTGTGCACGTGCCGTCTCCCTTTTCTCTTCCTGCTCACCGCTGTATGTCTATGGGACAGCAGCAGAAGGCAGGAAGAGAGTCGGGACACGGACATGCACACTGCGCGCGCCGTCTCCTCAAACAGCTGATCGTGGGGGTGCCGGGTGTCGGACTCCCGCCGATCTGATATTGATGACCTATCCTGAGGGGATAGGTCATTAATAAAAAAAAAAAGCCCGGAGAACCCCTTTAATGATGTAACTTTGTGTGCTCGCTTTGATCAGTGGCTCCAATGAGACGTTGTCACTGGATGAAATTTCAGTTTCACAACAAAGTATGTATAGCCATACTAGGGAAAAGCAATTTGGCATCACCTTGAAAATGATCATGGGGACAAGATATGTTGACTCAAAGCATAAAGAAAATCAAGTGCACTTCGCCATAGTGATGACAGTTGACTGTTTCCTCTAAGAAGTCATCTATGTTTTACTTCCAGAGGATTAACCTTTTAATATTAAGACCAAAAATGTATCAGAAATATTTGTTTAGTTGCATTCTTTAGATAATGCCATTTAGAATGATACATTTGTCACCTTTATTAATATCGGTGTTCATGCTTTTGGACCTATATTTCTTATGTCCAATGTGTGATTATAATTTTCTGGAATAAGGGTTTTTTATTTGCCATATTATGCAAAAGCTTTGAAGGAATAGAACAGATTTTTTGTTAACTGCTGTATTAGTTGTAATTTACAAACTGAACACAAGTGACATCAATCACAGTTTTGCTTACATTGGCAGAATTGTCTTTTTTTTTCTGAGCAATCACATTACAGTTGTTCTGTGTCATACAGTAAACTGACAGAATTTTGTCATTTACTTTTGTCAGCAGATACTCAGCCAGTCTCCCGAAACAACAAATGAGAAGGAAAAAGATCTAGCTATGAGAAACGTAACATTACAAGAGGAAGTGAGCACTCTTAAAGCTGAAATGGAAAATATGCGTTCTCATTATCAAGAAGAGGAGAGCAGATATACGGATGAGAATGAAATGTTAAAAGAAAAAATCGAAGATCTAAGAAAAGATCTTAAAATGAACGAGGAAACCTTAACCCAAACTGTGATTCACTACAATGGACAGCTCAATGCACTGAAGACCGAGGCAGCCATGATGTGCTCGAAAGTAGAGCACGAGAAGCAAAGCAAAGAAAGGCTGGAAACTGAACTGGAGGCCGTACGTTCTCGACTGAACTCTACTATACAGGATCTTGAAAGAAGTCAAGCTTTAAAAACAGACACTGAGCGCACATTACAAAGAGAACGTGACGAGTGGTTACGTTCTAAAGACAAATTAACTCATGAGTTGTCCAACCTGCGTGAAAGCCACAGCAACTTGTCCCAGCAGCTTAGCAAGGCAGAGTCCAAGTTAAATGGCTTGGAAAATGAACTTCATAGGACAGGGTTATCTCTTCAAGATAAAACCCTTCTTTTAGATAATTCGCAGAGGGACTTGACACAAGCTCAGTCCAAAATTAAAGACCTTGAACATGGTCTTCAGGTGGAAAAAGACCACAATAACAAAAACTCAGTGAAGCTAGAGTCTATGCATGAGAGACTGGCCCAGATTACTAGCGAGAACATGCTGCTTCGCCAGCAGCTAGAAGATGTGCAGAACAGGGGCATCATCAAAGAAAAGACTGTTAGTGATGTTCAGGATCGTTTTACTGACATGTACAGTAAGCTGCGGGCTGACACTGAAAGACAAGTTCACATAGTGGAAGAGAGAAACAAGGATTTGATTACCAAGTCTAATGAGCTGAGGGAACAACTTTATAAGCTTGAAACGGAAAAAGTGGAACGTGAGGTAAATTAATGGGGCAATGGGATTAGAAAAATGGTCTATTTTTTTCCCCAGCCATCAGTTCTCTTGTCCATGGAGTGTCTCGAGTAATATCAGATAAAGCATACAGAAGAGTGGTGGTGGTTCTGTATAAAAACAGATTTAAAGGGAACCTATCACGTAAAACATGCTTTCCAATCTGCATACAACGTTATAGAGTAAGAGGAGTTCAGCAGATGAATATGTAGTTTGTAATCCATAAATGTAAATTTCTGGACATTCTGTGATTAGGAGTCCAGTGGGCAGTCCTACTCAGTGACTGAGAGCTATCGCCTCACCAATTGATGTTTTCCTCCTAGAGCACTATAAGACAACTGCAGCAGGAACTTGCTGATGCTTTGAAGAAGTTGTCTATGTCTGAGGCTTCCCTTGAAGTGACATCTCGTTATCGAAATGATCTTGAGGAGGAGAAGCAACAACTTCAAAAAGAACTAGAAAAGTTTAGAATTAAGGTATGAAACGTGGGTTTACAAGGACAAGAGGGATGTCCTTGTACTGACCACCATTCACACTAATGCCAGCTCCCCTGCTCCTGTACGAGGTACCACAACCACTACCCCCAAATAAGTTTATATCCTAGACTTCAACAGGCACATTGGGGAGGTGAATCTTTCAGATGTACTTCTGAAGCCTTACAGTGCCACACAAAAAACGAAAGTGTGGTACAAAAAGCTGGACGTACACATTGCACAGATGGCAATGTGCAATGCGTACATGCTATTTTAGTCTTTAGTCCACACAGAAACTTTCCTTCAGTTCCAAGAGGTGGTTATCAGGGCCCTAATTTTTCAAAACCAGGCCGGGGAGGGTCCCAGTACTTCTGGAAGTCATGGTGCCCGTGCCGTACCAGGGCAACATTTTCCAGGTCAAGTCCCCCAGACAGCAAGAAAGAGAAGGACACAAAAAAGATGCAGGGTGTGTTCCAAAAGGGGGATAAGGAAAGACACTAGGGGTCGACCGATTATCGGTTTGGCCGATATTATCGACCGATATTCATGATTTGCACAGTTATCGGTATCGGCCCCTAACCAGGCCGATATACCGATAACTGTGCTATCACAGAACATTGCCGCGCTGCTCTCAGCGCGGCCATGTTCCCTCAGCAGCACAGGGGAGAAGGAGGCAGTCCCTCCTTCCCCCTGTGCTGTGCTGCCCTGCCAATGGAGAGAAGAGGAGGCGGGGCTGAGGGCGCACTGGCCACCAATGAGAGACGAGGAGGCGGGGCTGAGGGCGCACTGGCCACCAATGATAATAAGGTTTAAGATATTACAAGCACATTGCCCAGACCCTGCCTCTGATAGAGAGCTGCGATCCGCGGCAATTAACCCCTCAGGTGCCGCACCTGAGGGGTTAATTGCCGCGGATCGCAGCCATCTATCAGAGGCAGGGTCTAGGCAATGTGCTTGTAATATCTTAAACCTTATTATCATTGGTGGCCAGTGCGCCCTCAGCCCCCTGTCCACAGTATAAAAAACATTGGTGGCCAGTGCGCCTCGTCCTCCCCATCCCCTCCCCCATCCCTTCAGTATTGATATCATTGGTGGCAGTGGCCACAGGGTCCCCCACCTCCTCAATTCTGATCGGAGCCCCAGCAGTGTAATGCTGGGGCTCCGATCGGTTACCATGGAAACCAGGACGCTCCTGAAGCCCTGGCTGCCATGGTTCCTGCTGCTGTGTGCCCATAGCACAGGGCAGCAGGGACAGGGTAAGATCCTATTCACCCTGATAGAGCTCTATTAGGGTGAATAGGACAAGGGATGTAAAGAGCCCAGGTTCTACCCCTAAGGGAGAAATAGTAATAAAATAAAAAGTAAAAAAATTTAAAATAGTAAAAAAAACATCTAAATATTAAGTATAAATTAACCCTTTTCCAATTTTACATATAAAATATATAAACAATAAATAAAAAAACATATCGCCGTGCCCAAAAAGTCCAAACTATTAAAATATATATTTTTTTAAAGCGTTGGATCCAAAAATTAAAATGCGCAAAATATCGGTATAAAATATCGGCTATCGGCCTGAAAGTTCACAGAATATCAGTATCGGCTCTAAAAAATCAATATCGGTCGACCCCCTAAAAGACACCATGTACCACTGTGAAACCTGCCCTGAAAAACCTGGCCTGTGCATGCAGGAGTGTTTGAAAATCTACCACTCATCCATGGAGTATTCATTTAATTTCATCTTTTATGCTCCCTGTAATATTTCCACTTTATATCTCTGATTTAGTCCAACCCGCTTGCATATCCACTTTCCAACAACCACTACATATTCTTTTCTGTGAGACAACTGTTAGGTCAAAAGTGCCCTTTCCACCCCTTAAAATGTTCGTACGGGTGTTCACTTTATAAAATCGGGTAATTTCTTGGGATTTTTAATCTCTGGGCACTTCTGGAATCTTTTAAACGCGATCTGGCATCTAAAATCAATGTCTGCCAATTCAGGTCGGCAAAATCCATTCTCTAGAGCTCTGCTGTGCGCCCATACATCATTTTTTGAGAACATATGGGGTGATTCCGTATTCGGGGGAAAGGGTAACAAAATGTGGGGTGCATTTTGTCCTATTACTCCTTGTGAAAGTGAAAAATGTGGGTGTAAAGCAACTTTTTCAGGAAAATTTTTTATTTTTTCCTTTTCACAGCCAAGTGTTTCCTAATTCTGTAAAATGCTGATGGGTCAAAGTGCTCACTACACACCTTGAAATATTCCTTAAGGCTGGGAACACACTTAAGCGTTTCTGAATCGCGCGTATGACGCGCGTTTTTGGATGCGCTTTTTGCAACTAAGAAACGCGCATCATACGCGCGATTCAGTGATTCACCCCTATTTCAGCATGGCCCATAGGCGCGTTAAAACGCCCCAAAGAAGCTCATGCTGAAGCGACAGCGTTTGGCGTTTTTCAGCGCGTTCAAACGCGATGTAAAACGCCCAAATGTGAACCATGCCCGTAGGGAAGCATGGCTTTTCACATGTTGTGCGTTTTACAGCGCGTTTGAACGCGCTGTAAAGCGCTTAGGTGTGTACCTAGGGTAAGGGGTGTCGTTTCCGGAATGGGGTCACTTTTTGTAGTTTCCACTGTAGGGCCTCCTCAGGGTGTCTTCATATGTGACATAGCTCCCAATTACCATTCCAGCTAAATCCGCTCTGCTAAAGCCATATGGTGCTCCTTCCACTCTGAAGCCTGCTGTGCGCCCATACATCTGTTTTTGAGCACACATGGGGTGTTTCTGTAAACTCCAGATTCAGGGTAATAGATTTTGAGTTTTGTTTGGCTGTTAACCCTTGATGTGTTGCAAAAACAATAGATTATAATTTAAAATCTGCTAAAAAGAAA
This sequence comes from Bufotes viridis, assembly GCA_033119425.1. Lineage (NCBI taxonomy): Eukaryota > Metazoa > Chordata > Amphibia > Anura > Bufonidae > Bufotes > Bufotes viridis. The sequence goes on from CM065590.1 coordinate 224,773,903, forward strand.
AAGTGAAATTTTGAAATTTCATTACCATTTTCCTTTAATTCTCGTTACAAAATGATCCAAACATGAAGTAGACATATGGGGAATTTAAAGTAATAACTATTTTTGGAGGTATCACTATCTATTATAAAAGTAGAGAAATTGAAATCTGGAAATTTGCAAATGTTTCAAAATTTTTGGTAAATTTTGTATTTTTTTTAAATAAATAAAAATAAAATATTTTGACTCTGTCATGAAGTACAATATGTGACGAGAAAACTATCTCAGAATGGCCTAAATAAGTAAAAGCATTCTTAAAGTTATTACTACATATTGTGACACATGTCAGATTTGCTAAAAATTGCCTGGTCCTTAAGGTGAAAAATGGCTGGGTCCTGAAGGGGTTAATAAAAGTTGTGTTTACTAAACTTTAATCTTTTTTTTTTTTTTTTCAAAGCTGCAAGATCTTGAGGACCAGTTTGTTCAGTCAGAACGACGTAACCATCAGCTGAACAATGCATTAGGTGACAAAGAAAGAGAACTGATAGCTGCATTTCAGAAAGTTCAGGAATTTTCTACTGCAGCCACCGGGGCTGACAAAGCAGTTAAACAGCTAGAAGAGCATGTTCAGAAGTAAGTAGACACCAAGTGTAGTATTTTAAGACTGGTGCTTTTTTTTTTTTGCAATATAGTCCAATGTTTTTACTGATATTATATTATTTAGATATTATAGTAAGCTTCAATTTTATTTCAGACTCGAAATTGAAAATGCCAGAATTGAGGCAACCGCAAAACAGCAAGCAGGACAGATTGAGAGCCTTCAGAAAGAACTCCATGAATCCGTTTCAGTAAGTTATTCACATCTCACTTGTTATATGCAGGACCATCACGGAAAGAGTCTACTTAATAGGTTCAATAATGGGAATTGTTCTCTGTAACGTGTCTGGGGCCCTCTGTGATGAACAAACTTTATAGGTGCCCTCTGCTTTTGAGGGGGCTCTAGCAGTCTCCTAGATGGAAGCTAGAGCCATCACTGAAAAGGTGTTGGGTAGTGTTCAGTAGAGTGAGCCAAAGACATTTGCAGTTGCAGATTGGGGTGGATTAAGACATGTTTTCCCTCAGTCACGGAAGTGGTATGACCATCGCCATAGGTACATTTTAACAGCTTTCCCCGTTGTCTAGCTTTGTCGGCAGCTTGGATGGATCTAAACTGCTAACAGACTTCTTTAAAAGGTGGCGTTTGTGGACACAATTCAGTTTATTTAATTAATTCTATAGATGCGTAATCGGCTTGAAGATTTGATTACAAATTTGCAGTCGACAAAAATTGGTTTAGAAGAGAAGTTAAACCAGCAGGTAAGTTAGGAATTCTTCAGCTTTTTTGTGCATATTTTGTGAAACATTTATCCTTTTTGTGCCATTTTAAAGAGCTTTAAAAATGTCTACACTTAATTTCTTGCTGTCTACCATGTGTCATAACGTCAGATATATCCTAGAGACAGGAGTTGTGATTAGTGGGGATTTGGGTCATGAGACTTCAAAAAGCTTTCTTCAACAGCACTCAGAATGCTGAAGCCTGGTGATATACTGTCTATAGCCTTACATTAATCACATGCTGCGGCCAAAGGGGTCAGATGGGCATCAGTGACTGTTTCATTCTCATGTTCGATAAGGGACTCGAGATGTGGACCCCCACTGACCACAACCTTGTTAAAATAGATATATTTTAATTATATAGGAATGTTTAAAGGGGATCTGTCACCGGCTGTAATCATTTTAGGCTGTCACCTTTTCCATGTTCAATAAAGTACCTTGATTCAAGGTCTGGTCTTCTTTATTCATTTCGAGTTTTCATTTTGATAAAAAAGCGATTTTTCTGTTATGCAAATGAGGGTCCAAGGTGCCCAGAGGGGCGTTTTTTTTCCTCCCTGGAGCCCAGTAACGCCCCCCTGCAGTGCCCAGCCCGTCCTGATTTGAAGCCCAAGCACACCTCCAGATCCTGAAATCGCCTCCCACGGCAGAGACTAACGGTGCTGCCCCCTCTGCTATCTCATTTTGACCATATTTGACCCACCGACTGCCTGCACCTGCGCGATCTTAATGCTCACTGAGGCAACAGCGCTCAGATTATGTCACTGGGCTCAGCGTATGCCCAGTGACACTCTTGAGGCTGTTGCCCTCAGGAGCATTAAGATCGCGGAGGCAGTCGGCGGCACTGCTCCTGCATGAGAATTACAGCGGTCGACGGGAACACAAACGCGGAGTATGTAGAAGGTCAAATATGAGGTAGCGGAGGGGGTGGCGATTTCAGGATCTGGAGGTGTGCTTGGGCTTCAAATTAAGGCAGGCTGGGCACTGCAGGGGGCATTACTGTGCTCCAGAGAGGAGAAAAAAAACGCCCCTCTGGGTACCTTGGACCCTCATTTGCATAACAGAAAAATCGCTTTTTTATCAAAATAAAAACTCGAAATAAATAAAGAAGACCCAGAGCTTGAAATAAGGTACTTTATTGAACATGGAAAAGGTGACAGCTTAAAATGATTACAGCAGGTGACAGATTCCCTTTAAAGGCTATATACACCTTTTGGGGGGCAATTTCTTTTATTATTGTATTATACTTTTTTTTTTTTCAATTGGTCTTTATTAAGAATGGACTGGAATCCTTTTTTCTGTACAGAGCTGACATGCTCTACAAGCTGCCTGTGGATTTTTTGTCTTTTCTGTCACCTGAGGAGCAGATGGACTCCTTATCTCTGCTCTGTGACCTTATAAACACTCATTATAGCTAAGTTATTATCCTACTGGTAAGAATGTGGCTTAAATAAGTGATTATGACCTCTCAGTAGTTTAAAGATAAGGTTTATTAGATGACCTGCACAAAGTGAACACCCCCTCTGCAACCCCTGCAAATTTGGTCTTCCTGACCCCAAAGGGGGCCGTGGGAGACCGCTTCGAATGACTTCTAAAAGTACCAGTCACACCGCTAGAAAAACAGTTAACCCTTTGTGACTGAACAGGATCAATATTTTTAATAAAGGCCAATTGAAAATATGATTTTTAGCCAAAAATAAGTTAAATGCAATCAAAAAATTGACTCCAAAGGTGTACATAGCCTTTAAGGCCCTAAATACAGTTTTTTAAAATACATTTTGATTCTGTCAGCCTTATTATATTAGAAAATTGCCTTTCCGTTCAATGTACACACATTTTAGTCTAGTTTATTTCAATCTTTGAAGATGTTTGGAATGATAAATCTTGTATGTACCATTGTGAATGTTTATTCTTTTGAGAAGTCAGGGGTGTGGAAATTTTAAAAAAAACTACTTGTCGAAGGACTAAAGTGGGGGCTCAATCTACTTGTCCCTCATGACCATCTACTTGTCCTGAACTTGTACTAACGGTATACTGTATGGGGGCCACAAGCAGACGTTATGCTGTATGGGGCAGGGGCCACAAGGAGACGTTATCCTGTATGGGGCGGGGGCCACTAGGAGACGTCATACTGTATGGGGCAGGGGCCACAAGGAGACGTTATGCTGTATGGGGGCAGGGCCACAAGGAGACGTTATGCTGTATGGGGGTGGGGGCCACAGGGAGATGTTATACTGTATGGGGCGGGGGTCACAGGGTGACGTTATACTGTATGGGGCGGGGGCCACAGGGTGACGTTATACTGTATGGGGCGGGGCCACAGGGTGACGTTATACTGTGCGGGGCAGCCCCAAGGTGACGTTATACTGTATGGGGGCGGGGGCCACAAGGGGACGTTATACTGTATGGGGGCGGGGCCACAGGGTGACGTTATACTGTATGGGGGCAGGGGCCACAGGGTGACGTTATACTGTGCGGGGGCGGGGCCACAGGGTGACGTTATACTGTATGGGGGCAACAGGGAGACGTTATAGTTTATAAAGTGCCAGGTGCAGTGCAGATTGCAGGCAGGGCCAGAGCCTCAGAAGACAGACAGCACAACCTTTATTTCTGACACCCTGGCTCTTAGGCCCCCTGCAGATGAGCGTTCCTCCCAGAGTCTGTCAACTGAGCTCCCAGCCTGACCTGCAACCATTGACTGGGGTCACATAGCATTATACTGACTTATGATGCTATGTAACCCTTACAGTTCTGGAATGTATTGGATAACGCTGACATAATGCTGTCAGTGTTATCCAACACATTCCAGAGCTGTAAGGGTTACATAGCATCATAAATCAGTATAATGCTATGTGACCCCAGTCAGCGGAGTTGCGATGTGGACAGGCTCCGGGAGGAACGCTCATCTGCAGGGGGCCGTGGGGTCTCACTCTTTTTCTCCCATCTTGTCTCTGGAGACGGTGTGCTGACTTGCTGTGCGCTCCGTGCTGGCAGGTGGGCGGAGACTTCAATACAGGAGCCGGGAGGAGCGGGGACCGGCCTGCAGGAAGTGCTATGTACGGGTCATATGCACGATGCAGGGGCAGGCTGACACAGATAGGAGCGGTCAGCTCGCATATGACCGCTCCTATTACTGCCTAACCATATGTCCCTGCTACTTGCCCGCACAGGGCTAAACAACTGTTTAAAGTACTTGCCCGGCGCCCGGAACTGCATGTCCCGGGCGTCGGGCGATAGGAATTCCACACCCCTGGAAGTATATTGAGTCTGTTCAGCCAGCAAACTTATTTTCCTTCGTCCATGTGTAAAGTAAGAAGTTTAGTTATTATTTTAGCTTTTTCTTACTTAAAAGGGGTTAGCCAGCTTTTTTTACTTTTTTTAAATGTCAACTCCAGCTGGCTGTACTTGTGGAAAAAAACATACTCACCTGCTCCATGCCGTTCAGTTCCAGCTCACTGACTACCTTCAATGATTTTCCAGTCCCCCTCTATAAAATTCTAGATGGAAGAAGTAACATGCGCCACTGCAGCCAATAACTGGGCTCAGCAGGTACATGTCCCCAAGCAGCATGTGACCCCCAGCAGTGATGTGCTGCTTGGGAACACATCACCACTGAGGCCAGTTAATGGCTGTGTGGCGCATGTGAACTCGTCCAACCGGAATGGAGCGGCGGGTTGCAGGGGGCAGTATTATTATTATTTTTTTTCCAATAGCAGGATGGGGTTTAAATTTAAAAAATAGTTGAGCCTACCCTTTAATGGGGTTGTCCCATTAAGACCACAGTATAGGAAATAAGTGTCTGATCAGCAAGAGTCTGCATGCTGGGGCCACCACTGATCATGAGAATTGGGCCCCTGTGCTACCCATTGGAATGGAGTGCAGACATGCGTGTGCGTCCATTCATCTCTATAGCAGATAGCAGTGTTCAAGCGTTCTGCTATCGCCGACAGCGGTATAGAGTTGAATGGAGCAGCAGTGCACTTGTGTGGCTACCTCTCCATTCAAGCGGTTGAACACTGGTTCCCATTCTTGTGATCAGTGGGGGCCCCAGTGGTCGGAGTCCTGCTGATCAGGCACTTATCTTCTAGCCTGTGAATAGGGGATAAGTTGTCTTATAGAGGTTCTCCAGAAAAAATAATAATGAAAATACTGAAAAAACATGCTATAAATAAACTCTATAATAACATGTTTTTTCACTATTTTTATCTTTCCGGGAGAACCCCTTTAAGCATTGGATTTCATTTTCTGAGTATCATTTTATACAAAAAGCTTGTTTAGTAAGGTAACTGCAACTACAATATTTCAGTGATCCCTGGCTTTCTTTATGAATGATTCTTACACTTTTTGGCCCCATCCACACGTCCGCAATTCTGTTCTGCATTTTGCGGAACGGAATTGCGGACCCATTCATTCCTATGGGGACAGACGATGTACCTCCCGGGTCCGCAATTGCGGATCCGCACTTCCGGGTCCGCAATCGCGTTCCCTAAAAATATAGAACATGTCCTATTCTTGTGCGCAATTGCGGACAAGAAAAGGTATTTTCTATGAGAGTGCCGGCGATGTGCGGTCTGCAAAATGCGGAAGGCACATTGTCGGTGTCCGTGTTTTACACGGACGTGTGAATGGGGCCTTAATGTGTGAGCCATAGATAATGTTTCCTACAACCTCATTGTGTGTTTTATGGTCCAGGTGCATAAACAATCAGCTTTGTCTCAAAGTGCACAAGACTCCCAAAATCTTTGGGAGGCAGAGCTGAAATCAAGATCACAAATAGGTGTCCGCTTGGCAGAGCTTGAAGGATTGAATGCTAGTTATTCTGACCAGGTAAGAATTATGTTACCCAACAGGTTATTTTATAAGAAATTGATGAATGGTTTAGGGCTCCCTCAAATTGTTCAGTAGTGCAAAAACATTCATACCCAAGGACATGACATTAGGTGGTTTTGGAATAAACCAGAGCTGGACACAATGCATTCGCTAAGTGTGGATGAGTTTTTCTAATATCTCATTCACTTTGTTTTTTCCTTAAAGAAAAGATGCCGTGGTAAAACTGCACACAGTATGAACAAAGTATATTTGATCCCAACTGTAGATATGTTTCTTGGTTCAAGAAACCCCTTTTGGCCAGTTGCAGTATGCAGGGACAGAGACCCTAACTAAAATGTGGGGTCACTTACTATTTTTTGCAAAAAATCACTGGTGAGAAGATCCAGTACAAGCCGAGCAATGGAGTCACAATATTCATGAGCTGAATCCCATCCTGTTGCAGATGGTTGGCAGCTTTCATCCTTTACTGTGTAGTCAGCAGTGGGGACAGCCATGAATTTTGGGACTCCAGCACTTGGCTCAGGCTGGAACTGCTCAGTAGTGGTTTTAAGGCCTGCTTCACACTTGCCTTGTGGCTTTCTGGTTCTGAGATCCAGCAGAGGATCTCAAAATCGGAAATTAAATGGATCAATGTCATTTAATACATCCGGATGCATCCGCTTTGGCCGGTCGTATTAAATCTAAGGCTACTTTCACACTAGCTTCCATTATAATAATACAACCGCGTGCATCCGTCATGAACGGATCCGGTTGTAATATGTCTTCTATAGCCATGACGGATCCATCTTGAACATCATTAAAAGTCAATCGGGGACGGATCCGTTTTCTATTGTGTCAGAGAGAAAAAGTTTGGCTCCGCTTCGTCAGGCGGACAGCAAAACGCTGTTTTGTCCCCATTGGCAATGAATAGGGACAAAACTGATCCATTTTGGCCTGGTTTTGAGATCCTCTGCTGGATCTGAAAACCGCAAAGCCACAACGCAAGTGTGAAACAGGCCTAAGAAAACAACAGAGACAACAAAAGTAAGTGACTTCAATCTTGTTCTCGGTCACATATATGCTTTAATGCAGATATATACTATTCATGATTTTGATCATTTATTTATTATATGATCTGTCACTTAGCTGTCACTTGAGAAAAAGAAACTGAAGAAATTGCTAGAACAAAAGAAATCAATAGAAGAAAGATTTGACCAAGAAATGAAGAGGAGTAATAAATTACAGCAAGAAGTGGCTGGGTATGTGACAGCAATTCTTTTTTTTGTAATAGTTTGCACATTTTTTTATTTTTAGAAAGCAGTTACACAAAATACAACTAGCACCATCAAGAGTTAACTAGCTACTTATTGCAAAAAACTATTATGGCGCTGAGTCTTATGGGTTAAAACTTCTGCTACAGCTAATACCAGTATATATATTTTTAATTTTTTTTGGGGGGGGGGCTTTACTCACGTGTTTTTATTTTTGTTCCATTGTGGTCTATAGCATTTGCTTTCAAAATCCGGGTTATTCATACACTGACACCTTTCTTACATTGTTCCGAGCAGGCTAAAGAAACTTTTAAAAACTGCCAAGAAGAAACTGAAAGACTATGAAGGCACTGAACAAAAAAGTGGTTTAGGAGAAGGATCCCGAAACTATGGAACAGAGAGTGAAGTTTTAAGAATGAAAGAAAAGGTTTGTCATTAAAAAAGTACTTGGAGGTTATGAATGCTAGTCGAAGAAAGCTCCTGTAACTCCTTGTCTAAAGGGGTTGTCCCATGATTAATGTAAAAAAAATGCAAATCGGACATCATCCAGTAAGTAACCATCTCTTTGTATCAAAACTAGAACCAGCCCTGCACCTCACATGGATCCAGAGATCTTCCCATCAATTATCCCAATGCTCTGCTCAATTTCTTTTAAGTTGGCAGCTCAGGGAATGTGTACATTCTGCTGCAGCTCTCGCCCTCTGTCACAGCTTCTAACAGAAGATATGGCTGGTGGCAGTTGATATGGCTGGTGGAACTGAACATGTGTGTCCACCTCATCATGGTGGACAGAAAAATAAGGAAAAGAACAAACAGCAGATGGCGCAATACACATTTTTAATTACTCGCAATTACAAAAGTAATCAGATCCAGGTGCTGGTTTGGAAATGTAAAAACATTTTCATGGGCCAACTCCTTTAAATAAGCGAAATGACTATAATAGGAATGCTTATGCCCCAAATTACAGTCAGATTTTAGGGCCAATTATTCGTAGCAAATGTACAGAGGAACCCTCATTCTGGATAACTGGCCTCGTTCCTCCCCATATACTTAGCATAGGCCAGGTCTAAAAAAAAAAGTGGACGGGGAAAGGGACGGCCTGTCTCATTCAGCATTTTCTGTGTCTGATTTAGGCATATAAAATGGTCTAAATGTAAGAGAGCCCGAAAGCTGTCTTACATTTAGAAGAGGCAGTGGATACGCTGAAGTTATGAAGAGGCTCTACGTAACTGTGGCGGATCCACTGCCAGCGCAGAGACTTATTAACGAAGGTCTTAATAAATATGCCCCTTAGTCTTTGCATGTAAGTCAGTTAGTGTTGTTCATGGTCATATGTTTCTTACTTATGTCTCGCTCTCACTTGGGAAAATGCTACTTCTCTTCTACCACAAAACCGTGATATCCATCTTTCAGCAGCCACTGTAGATTGCTGTCTGTGTACAGTAAAGTAGGGTGCTCACACCCATTCACAGAAGACTACTATATTAAAAATGGTGAGGAATTAAAAGTATTTTAGAAAGTTGTATAAAGTTAGCTATATTTTTCAAACCAGCACCTGGCTTTTGTAATTGCATGTAATTAAAAGTTTAGTACAGCCACTGAGTTATTCACTGAAACCTATCTGTATAGCGCCCCCTGCTGTTTGCCCTTTTTCTAAATTTTCTGTCCAGCAAACTAAGGTTGACATACATGCTCCGTTCCATCCTTTAACTGCCACCAGCTGTAGCAGAAAGGGCACGTCCCCCGAGATGCCAGCTTAAAATAAATCTAGCAGAGCACTTGCAGCAATGAATGGGGAGATCTCTGGATCTATGTGAGGTACAGGGCTGGTTCTAAGGTCATGCACTTTATATGATATCTCGTTGTCATTTTTATATTACTGATTTGATAACCGTTTTATTGATATTAAACCAGAAAGTGCCCACAAGACTAGAAGCATGCAATTGAGTAAAATGTATTTGTATGCTGTGGATTTAACTTTACCCTTCACTGGAAATAACGGACTGGGCCTAAACTGCAAAAAATATCCCCAGACCAGAATCCCTCCCCCACCAAACTTTATGGGTAGTCAGTATGCATTTCGATAGGTAGCATTCTCTGAGCATCCGCCAAACCCCAGATTTACGTATCAGACTGGCAGATAGTAAAACAGGATTCATTAGTCTAGAGAACATGTGTCTGCAGCTCAGGAGTACAGTGGTCGTGTGCCATGGTGATCTTATGCCTGTGTTGCCACTGCTCAACCATGATCACCCTTTTCATAAAGCATCCAACTGACTGGCACATCCCTAACAGCTTAGCTGAACATACATACATGGATGATGAGTTTAAGATGGTGTAATAGTGCATAAAAATAAACCTGACGTTTTCTGCTCGTCTGACCTCTGTCGTACAAATTTTCGGAACAATACAGATTGAAGAACTGTCATCACAAATGGAAAAAGAATCGCGTAGATATATGGAGGTAGAATCTATAAACCGTGACCTGCAAGAAGAAGTGTCTACAAATAAGAAGCTGTACAGGAATATTGAAAAGTTAGAAAGAGGCAAGAGACAACTAGAGGAAGAACTGGCTGAACTTAAAAGATCTATTGAATCAAGCAAGATGAGCCAAAGTTACCTAGACATGTATAAGAAGGAAGTAGACGAGAGGGGCAGACAAGAATTACGACAGCAACTGGAGGAGGTCAATCTCTTCCTGCAGGTAAAAATTCCTTACTGATTTAGTATTTTTTTATACATTCATTGGGATATCTGTACTGTATTATAACATATATATTCTGTAGAAATACATAGTGTATGGGGTTATCCGTGACTTTGAAAGCAATGGCCCGTCTTTATCATAGGCCATCAATATTAGATTGGCGGGGGGTGACTCTCAGCATCGCTGCCGATCATCTGTTTGAAGAGGCTGTAGTGCTCTAGTGAGCTCTGCGTTCTCTTAACTGTGTACCATGCACAGCTCCATATTTTTTAGTAGCAGCTGGGCAGAGGTATGCCTGGTGACCAATGAAGTGGATGCTGCACTTCAAACAGCTGATCAGCAAGGGTGCCAAGAGTCAAATCCCCATCAAATACTGATGGCCGGTACTAAGGACAGTCCCAGATAACCTCTTCAGGGCCTGTTAAAGTGTTAAAAAGCACAGCGTGTTTGCATGCATTACAGATCCCCATGTCAGCTTCAAGTAGATTTATGACTTCAGGAGTTGACATACTGCCATGTATTAGTAAATCAGAAGATATTTATGGGTTTTTTTTGTACTACTGCAACAGTCTGTGTCATGGGAGTATTACGTTTTAAATTCACGCATTTATAAGATGCCCATGACCAGCTGGACCAACTGATTCTACTGTTCCATGTCCCATGCGACTGCACTGCAGGAAGACCATGCAAACGACAGACATGACTGCACAGAACAAGGAAGAAGAGGACCACGAGCGCTGTGATCCCTTTCAACTGCTGATCGTGGGGGCTCTGGCATGGGCTGTGAACACTTAAAGTGGTTGTCCAACCTCAGGATAGGTCATCAAGATCAGCTGTTTTAAGAGAAGGCGCGCGCCGTGCCAGCGCTGCCTCCTCTTCATTGTTTACCTGCTCGCCGTTGCATCTGCAGCAGTGAGCAGGTGTATTTACACCCAAGCCGTCCCATTCATTTCACACTTGTATAGGAGCGATCCGTCCCATTGAAATGAATGGCGATCTAATCTTGATAACCTATCCTGAGGATAGGTCATCAATAAATATAACTTGGACAACCCTTCTAAGGCCAGAAAACGCCTTTTAAAGGGCTACTCGTGTCTCCTAATAATGGCACATTTAAGACATAGGTTGTCTTCAGCCGTTTCAAAGTTTTTCTGATTCTTATTATTTCTTCATTGGCAGGCACATGCAGCTTCACAAGACAAGCTAGAACAAATGAGAGCTGAAAATGATGCTTCTGTCAGAAGTCAGATGGAGCATCGAATTCAAGACTTAGAATCTGAACTCCACAGGATTAAGAACGTTCAACTAGAAAACACCAGCGAGAAAGACTCCAATAAGCAGGAGATGAACAGACTTAAGGAGTTATATTCAGAAGAACAGAAGGCTAGAAAATCTTTGACATCAAAACTAGAGAGGTAAGAAATATCTGTGGACATGCAGTAACTAAATGTAAACCCCTCACATCAAACTTTTAATATCTTTTTGCTGAACTATATTCACAGAGCTAATGAAAGACTTGGAGAAGCCAACAGCAAACTGCTTAATGAGAGGCAAAGGAACAAGTCATTAATTGCCAGTACTTTTCTAAATGGAAGCATGGGTGCCAGTCCTGTTGTAGACACAAGCCATCTTGCACGTCTCAGCAGCAACCTGCCATTCAGTAGGAGCTTGGGACTTCCTGGAGGTTTACTTAATACTGTTGGGAATGGTTTGGCTGCAAATCAAGTAGAGTCTTACTTTACTAAGGTCAGTTGTAAGTATTGTTCAGTAGTTGCAAGGCTGAAAAAAGACATCTATCCATCCAAGTTCAGCCTGTTATCTCGCAAAGTTGATCCAGAGGAAGGCAAATAAAGACATGAGGCAGAAGCCAATTTTCCTCATTTTAGAGAAAAAAATTCCTTCCCGACTCCAATTAGGCAATCAGAATAACTCCCTGGATCAATGACCCCTCTCCAGAAATAATAAATATGACCTATAAGATTATTACACTCCAGAAATACATCCAGGCCGGTCTCGAACCCTTTTTGGTGAACTCGCCATCACAACGTCCTCTGGCAGAGAGTTCCATAGTCTCGGTGCTCTTACAGTAAAGAATCCCCTTCTGTGTTGGTATACAGCGCAGGAAATTAACAGCTCATTCAATAATTACCTGAATAGTCAGCCCATGCAAAGGGACCTTTAAGCAGTCTAAAGATGCACCAGATTTGTCAAAGTGGCTCAACTGTCGGACTTTACACCAACTATTGATTGGCTTTCTGTGAACCAAAATCTTGGTCCAGTTTTGGTACATATTAAGCCATGCCCGTTTCCTGATTAGCCAACCCTCTTTCTCTCTAAGCTGTGTCCACTTTTTGAGCAAGGTGCAAAAAATGTCTAAAACAGATAATAAATGTGCATAGCATGTATTTTGGCAGCTAGCTTTCTGGCGCATTTACGTGTAGCTACATAAATCTCCCGTTTTTTATTTTACAGTTACATGTAATAATAGTGGTAATGTAACAATTGCTTATAATACACAAAACTGTTACGTTTCTATAGACATGGAAGTAAAATAATACTGGACCTGCATATATACAATATGTGCAATAGTGTTACACAAGATGCTTTCACCTAGAAACTGCATAAATTGAAATAAAATATGAAAAAGGAAGACACCAGTAACAAGTTAAACAAATATTTAATGTTACCATTCCTTGTCTTTAAAACTTTGTCATTTTTTTCCATGTTTGTACTGTCTCTACCTAGTGGTGTCAGCAGTTTGGTTAAAACTGCCGACAGATTTCTTTTACCCCAAGTTCACACCTGAGCGTTTTACAGCGCGTTCAAACGCGCTGTAAAACGCTCAACACATGAAAGCCAATGCTTTCCTATGGCACTGGTTCTCACTTGAGCGTTTTACAGCGCGTTCAACGCCCGACGCATAAACAAGTACTTGAGCTTTTTTTGGGGCGTTTGTCGCGCGCTTTGTGATTGACACCACAGTAGTCAATCACAAGAACGCGCGTACGAACGCGCAAAAACGCGCTGAAATACGCGTGACTAAAACGCGCGTTTCAAGAACACTCAGGTCTGAACCCAGGGTTAAGCTAGAATGGCTAGACGTATATCTGCCCAAGTAGAGCAGAGCCCAAGGAGCCATTGTAATATACATTCACATCTGCTCTAAAACAATCATATTCTAAATATCTAAAGTACAGTACAGTGTACTGTATCTGAGATGACTGCCCAAAATTGGTTTGAATAGTGGTCTTCTAGGGTGGTGATCTTGAGTATGTATCATATATGCTGGAACTGAAAATCTCTGACTAGAAATGTAGTCTTCTCAAAGAGGTAAACTTTTGGAGAGGTTTTCATCCTTTGCAAATAAGCCGTTCACTAAGTAAATGAAATGTATCCATGTTTCAGATGCAGCAGGAGCTGGAAAAGAATATTGCTAAAGAGCTAGATCAAGGTATGTGGTACTTGGTGATATCTGACTTCATGTGTGAACTACCCGTTAATAATAACTTTTCCACAAGGTACGTCTAATAATCTAAATAATTGTGAAATAGTCTCACTTGGGTGGCCACAATGTGGATCGTGGTCCTCATTTATGTGACTCCTGTTTCCCCTTTTTCATAACAAAAAAAAGTGTCCTGGAGTCAGTAAAATGGTGCCAAATCGCCAACACGTTATCTGAACATATCACAACTGTCCTGATAGAAGAGATCATAGATTGTATCTGCCTACAGAGTTCTCTAGTGCTGATATTTCTGATGTTAGAGATTGGCACAGGAAAAAAAAAAACATTTTTTAAGAATGTTTGGTATTATTTTCTTTAAAGAAGCACTCCCATCATTTTTTTCCCTCTAAACCTAAAGATACAGTATCTCTACAAATTTCCCCCTATGCATTGCAAAAAATATAATTGATGGCATGACAATTTCTGCAGAGTTTTTTTTTTTTTTGTTTCACATATCTACTTCTGTAATATGCTGGATAGAAAATCCACAGCGTATCGGCTACGTCAGACCATACCCTAAGCTCCTGCTAGCTGTTATTGTGGCTTTCAGAAGACACTTTGCTGTCCAACCCTGTAAGATGATTTACTAAAGAGCAGCCTGTGTCATGATTGGGATAGCACCAGCAGCACTAAAGATGTCAGCCTCCTCTATAAAGTTATAGTATAATGTGTTCATTCCTGTTTGTGTTTTATTTTTTAGCTAATGCTGAGCTGGAAACTGGATGTACCAGAATCTCCCCTGTTGGCTCGATAGCTGGCTCTCTTAGAAACCTGAACGCTGACCAAGACCCAGTTTCAAGAGCAACACAGCAATATCTAGAAGTCTTGAAGAAGAACTACATGATTTAAACTGACATTGTTTACTTGAAGTGGTTGGGTAACGAAACCAACTTAAGGGGCATGAAGCCCAACTATTGAGCCAGCCCTTCACTAACAGGCCATTAAAACAACAGAGTGGACAAGTGACTCTACTCACGCTGCTGTCCCCTTTCTCTGATGACGCTCCCACTGCGTGAGTTTCTGGCCTTTTTAATTTGGTGTCTCCTGTGCCAGTCAATTAAATGGAGTCTGGATTGTCAACCACTGTAGGCAATACACTGAAGTGTTGCGGTGTGTAAGCACCTATACAGATGTAATACAAACGGTACTGTAGATTTTAATTCACTGTGTTATAGATTCATTTACGGTACATTTTCCTTACAGAGGTTCTCTGGGAATTATTTAAAATGGCTGCCAGCAACGTGTCCTCGAGTGTGAGCAGGACTGGTTGCCTCCACTTGCAGAGCTGCCTAGGAGGGTGAGGGGGCCCTCACTACACTGCTCTATAACAGATGGTAATGATGGCATCTTCCGTACAAAATGCCATACCAGGAACGATCACCAATGTGTAGTTTATGTCAGTGGAACCATACACTAGAGCTGTGTTTCCCAACCAGTGTGCCTCCAGCTGTTGCAAAACTACAACTCCCAGCATGCCTGCACAGCCAAAGGCTGTCCGGGCATGCTGGGAGTTGTAGTTTTGCAAAAGCTGGAGGCACACTGGTTGGGAAACACTGCACTAGAGGGGAGAAATATCTAAAACATAACTTTGAAATGTGCAGTTAAAAACGCCAGTGTTACACAAATTCAATTATACAAGTGTGCCCGGGCAAGTTAAAAGGTGGTAGCAAATACCTCAGTCACAAGTGGTTAGAGAAATGTCAAACCTCAAAACCAAAAATATCACATAATGTAACAGCCTTACTGAATTCCTGTAGAGTCAGTTCATGGTACGGTACCGGTAAGGAGACAAGGGGGGGGTCCTAGGAGGTTAGGTTCTTGGGGGGATCGTGGTGCACGTAATTGGCATCCACATCGCACATGGGCAGGATCTGTCACTGTTGTACCCTGATATAGATAATTAAAGGTTAGGGACCTAGAATGCCCCGTCTAGGATGGCCCTGATTCACTGCCAACAGTGCTGCCTAGGAGGGTGAGGGGGCAGGGCCTTTCTACACTGCTCTACAATAGATGGTAATGATGGGATCTTGCCTACCAAATGCCATTATGGCTGTGCAGCCTGACAGGAATGTGTATGTGCCAGTACCATAATGTAGTGAGGCCCCGCCGACTTACCCCCGCTAGGCAGCTCTACAAGCGGAGACAACCTGCCTGTGGTTGTTTGTGGCCATTTTAAATCATTCCTTTTAACATGATAAAATACTGTAATATCTGTAATTTTAATGGCTTGTTAGTGAAGGACTGAGTCTCTAGAGGGGCTTTCTGTCCCTTCGCTGTATTGTTATTTGAGAATCAATACCTTTCCCAGGCCAAGTTAATGGTTACGTTTTAAAACAATCTTGTTTAAGAAAAAAAAAAAATCACATTAACTTGGGAATGAACAGAACACTTATATGGTGACCAGTTGCCCATCCGCCAGTTCTGCATCTCCTTTTCCGTTATCCAAGCCACACTGCTTCTTAGACTATCTGATGCACACTGAGCATTTGGTAGTCCAGGACACTTCATGCTTGTCCAGCCCAGCTATTGGATTGGCCAGCGCTATACATGTGAGCAAAGTTGGCAAGTCCGAGGGCAGCATGAAGTGTATTGGACTACAAAATGCGCAGCATGCATCAGGTGGTCTGTGAAGTGGTGCAGCCAGTTCGGCTGGCAGAAGAGGAGCCTGGAAACTGACAGATCTGCAGCTGAGAAGATGAAAAGGAAGGCACTAGGTAAGTGTTCTGTTCATTCTTCAGTTGATTTGAATTTGCCTTTAAGTTAGGCCTCATGCACATGAACGTTGTTTGGGTCCTCATCCGAGATGCATTTTTTTTTTTTCAATGGGGCCGCAAAAGATGTGGACTGCACAATGGTCTATTGAGGGCCAGACCTTGCTGGTATCCGTGGTATCCGGTATGGCCATGTGCATGAGGCCTTGGGGTGAAAATCTTTCTTGAAGACGTTTTCCAGTTTCCATAGGTATCTTGCATTTTGCACTAGTTACAAACTACATTCATGACTTCATGTTATTATTTATTGCGGTGTCCATGACCACTGTATTAGGATATGTTTATGTAACATTGTGCTTGTGTATGCTGCTTATTTTATATTTTTACTGTTCACATTTGTTATATATGTATGTTATTAACTTGAGGTACACAATGCCCGTCCATACAATGTTTTATTCATTCTGTGACAGTATTTATTTCAAGTGTTAGTGCCAAGAAAGTTTCAGAATGTATTTTTGTAAAAATTTCTACACTGCTGCTGAACATGAAACGGTACAAAAGATTTCCTCTCTATTAACCGGGGCCATGGGATATTTTATGTACCCCTCTCATCAATTACACTCATATTCAGACTGCCTCAATTCATTTAAACGTGTGCGAAAATAATATAGTCTTGATGTGAACCCTTTACCTCTAACAGTTACTGGTACAAAGTAAATATATTAGCTGCCAAAAGTATTATGGCTGTTCATTAAGTGAATAATAATAATACATTTTCTGAAAAATCACAAGTCCTCTATTTACAGGATTGTCTAGGATTAGAAAAAAAATGAGTTAGCTTTTTCTTTGAACGGGGCTGAGCTGCAATACCAGACACAACCTGTGGGGACAAGAGTGGTGCTGTTTGTGGAGAAAAAAAAAAGAAAATCATTTTGTTGATTCCAAACAACCCCTTTAAGTTCTCCTGAAAGGAGGTTTATAGTAAATTCCTTTTAACCCAAAAATAATATAGTTAGGCTAGTTTCACACTAGCGGTAAAGAGATCCGACAGGGAACAACCTGCTTGAGCTCTCTGGATCTAGCATTGCTAGACGCTACCCCAATGCCCATCGGCCCTATTAACTATAATGGGGGCCGCCAAAGATCTGACCGGATCTCTTTACCACTTGTGTGAAACAAGACTTGGAGTTCATTCAATTTTGCAGAGCGGGTGAGGACCCATTCATTTTCACCGGGGCACACCGTGTGCTGTCCGCATCCACACATCCGTTCCGCAGCCCCGCAAAAAAAAATAGAACATGTCCTATTCTTGTCCGCAGCCACAGACAAGAAAAGGCATTTCTATTATAGTGCGGTCCGCAAAATGCGGAATGCACATCGCCGGTGTCCGTGTTTGCGGATCCGCAATTTGTGGACCGCAAAATGGTTGCAGACCTGTGAATGGGCCCTTGAAGGGTTTCTCCAAGTGACAACAAAACTCCATCAAATGTAATAAAATAATAAAAGAACACATACACTTGATACCACACTGTTTCCAGCACTGCTGCTTTAGTCCCACCTCCAATTTGTGCTTACAGGTTGCAGCCAAGCCAGTGATTGGCTGTAGCAGTTATTTGCCGCAGACAGCTATGTCACCGATGCAGCCAGTAGACACAGACCAGAAGTGACAACATGAGCTGCAGTGCTGGAAACATCTGGAGATGAAGGGCACTGGGGGAGTTTTGTTATAACTCGGAAAACTACTTTAATTATTAGATGCTAATGGTCCATTTAGAAGAGTTTCTCTGTGTTTTCACGAGAGCACTCTTTGCCCCTGTGCACTGGCTGATTTAGGCAAGGGCTACATGACGGCACTGGTTGCGACAGCTGTCACGGCCAGGATTGCTGCGGCAGTCGCAAGAAATCCAACACTGCTGTATTTCTTGCAACTGCCGCAGCAATCCCATTCATTTCTATTCGATGACCGCCACTCAGCAATTCTGGCCGTGACAGGTGTCGCGCGACCATTGTCACCATGAAGCCCTTGCCTATGTTAGATCTTATTGTTATCTGTACTAGAAAAAAAATGCTGGATTCTGATTGGACAGTATCCTAGTAATAACACTAGTAAGACAGTGGCAGGAAGTTTTGTCATGAGGACACCGATAAGCGATTTTCAAATTTTTTTTTTAAAACCCAGATGAAGTTTAATATAGATCTGCTGGTTCTCCTGTCACCAGGATGTTTACAGACTGTACATATTCTGCACTACAGCAAATCTTTCTAGATTTACTTTATATAAGCCTGTGCTGTTTTACTTACTGACGTCAGATTATTCTATTTTCAGTTACTACAAAAGATAGCTCCTGTATACACTGCACCAAATAAATACTTTATACATATATATATATTGCTTGCCCTTGTTAAATACTTTTTATAAACCCTAACCAATGTACCCACTTTACACCCAAGGCATGCAAAATGGATGTATGTTTGACAAATGTGTTTTCTGAACCACTTGATTGAAAGTATAAAGCAAAATTGCTCATTTGTTAGAGGTGATGGTGCAGCAGGAACCTCTACACCTGTTTTTACATCGGGTATGAGTAGTGCTGCATGGTCCTCTCCTGAATATTCTTTGCGCACAAATTACCAGATGTGCATTTGGGGGTGCTAATTCCACAGAACCTGCACATTAAGGGCTGCTACACACGGCTGTTTTGCAGTCCACAGATTCCAGATCCGCAAAACACTGATACTGGCTTTGTGCATTCTCCATTTTGCGGAACAGAACGTCAGGACAAGGATAGGACTCTTCTATTTTTTTGTGGCACGGACATACGGACCTGTAATGCACATGGAGCCATTTTTTTTTTTTTTTTGGGGCCCTATTGAAGTGAATGTTTCCGCATACAGGCCGCCAAAAAAAAATGGAACCAACACAGAAAAGAATAACGTTCGTGTGCATGAGCCCTAACAAACAATAATAGCTGCCTAATAGTTAACAAATTATCCAATAATAATTAGTAAACCACAAGAAATTCTGCCTTGCTTTAAGAACAGATAGATTGGACCTAGTGTATTGTTAAAGAGTGACTCTGATAGAAAAGTCTTCCCTTGGCCACAAAATTGTTAAAAAAAAAAAAAAAACATCTTATACTTGTCTCTCCAATCTCCCGCAGTTGTGGTTTTGACAAGTACTCAGATCCTAGCTGTGCTCCACATCCCGATCCTATTCTCAACATGGCAGGAAATGGCTGTGAATGCCACTTAGCCAACCACTGGCTACAGCAATGACCCATCTCAGCCAGTGATTGGCCGATACGTCAGCAGGGACCTGGCCATTGTCAGAACAGCAGGGTTGTGAATTTGGCAATGTGAGTATAAGTTTGTTTGTTTTTTTTAACCATTTTATGGAAATGGGAACACATTTATTGGTACAAAAAAAAAAGTGTTCCCATTTCCATAAAATGGTTTAAGAAAAAAATAACTTTTAGGGTAGGTTATTGCGGACCTAGGAGGCGTGACACTAAGTGAAAACTGTTAAGCCCCTCCAGCAGCTATACCCCCAGCCTAGAAAGAGAGAAGACTGCCAGTTGCGTGTCCAAGTAGTGAGAAAAGGCAATGACCAACAAGTGGAACCACCTGCCAACTACCCAACGGGGTAAACCAATTCTGTAACAGCGTAGAAAACCAAATGAATGGGTGGGTGCTGTGTCCCCCAAAGAAGAGCGAGAAAGAGATTTTACTGGTAAGTTATACAAAAATTTCATTTTCTCGCCCATTTTCCTTGGGGGGACACAGAAGGTAGGGACCACAGCACCAAGGCAAAGCACCCGTAGACAGCAAAGAACTGCCGCCTGCAAAGCAAGGTGGCCCAGGGCAACAGCCTTCGATGCACGAGAATGCACTCCGTAGAACCTGGCAAAGACATGCAAGAAGACCGGTGTCCGCCTTGGACAATGTACGGCCGATGGCTCTAGGCCCAAGCGGCACCGACCACTCTGGCGGAACAAGCGGTGACACCGAAAGGCGGAACCTTGCCTCTGGTGAGGAAACCTCAGCAATGGCCAAGTTGATAAAGCGGATAAAGCCACCTTGGAGGCCTGCAATCCCTTACACGGACCTTCCAGATCAAAAGGAGAGTCCTAGCGCCGAAGGAGCTGAGCTATACCCAAGGTCTCCTGTGTCCCCCAAGGAAAATGGGCGAGAAAGAAAGATTACTTGGCTGTTTGTGAGAAGGATGTGGCGCTCTGGGATTTGTGCGAGCATACAGAACAGTGTCATGTCAGGCAGGAGTGTGCACACTTTCTATTCATTATCTGTATAACGTCAGTTCTAGACCTTGCTCATTTGGGTGTTGCTGTGCTAGGTGTCTCCAACAGTCTCCAAGATGATCATTTGCTCTATTTCTCTGCAAATTCTGAAGCCCCTGCTGGATTATATGACAAGTGCCTATAACACTCTGTTTCTAGCTGCGCACACTTTCAATTTACAATAGACTACAGAACACTAAGGGATAGCTTTATCAAAACCAGTTTAACGAAAAACTGGCTTAGTTGCCCATAGCACCAAATCAGATTCCACCTTTAATTTTTCAGAGCTCCTTTGGAAAATGAAAGGTGGAATCTGGTTGCTATGGGCAACTAAGACAATTTTCATTTACACCACTTCTGATTAATTTATATAAATCCCACATCCCCGTTCCTAAATAGATAGAAGGGCAGATTTGCCTTTCAGGTTCCTGGGAAAGCTGGGTTACTAACATGTGGAACTACAATAGACTTAAGAATACTAAAACTACCAGGAAAAGGTAGGTTCCCACCATGTGAAACTATAATAGACTGCAGACGGTTAAATCTACCACAATAAATCCCCTTTCTTCCCCACTCCTAAACAGTGCTGTGACTAGGTAGATTTGCCTTTTAGATTCCTGGGAAAGCTGGGTTACTCTTATATGGATCTGTAATGGAGTCTGCACAATACTAAATCTACCAAGCAAAAACCCTCCTCTTTACTCCTAAACAGGACCAAGGGCAGGGACTCCTATAGTAGTGCAGGCAGAAGGATCTGCCAGCATTTCAGTGTAGTTAAGCCCCATTCCTCTCCTGAACTTCCTGTTCAGTGTGTGTGACATCAGACACGTTCACCTAGCCATTCCTTAGCCAAAGATGGAGAAGAGTGGGGGAAAGAAAATGTTTTCTGCAGCTTATGGCAGCAGTTTGGGGAGCACCTTGTGAACGAATCTGTGTGTACACTGTCGAGTAAATGTATTTGGTTTGTTCGGGGTTTAGTTTCCCTTTAATCAGGACAGAATTTTAAACCTTAGAAAGAATAATGTAGCCCCTCACTTTACGAGCCACCCCAAAACAACACTCGTAAAAACGTATGACCTTCATGTTTTCTTCCAAACCACAAAGATGGCCAAAAAAACTTGAAACACCCACCTTTGTGTACTGCAGTTTAAGAAATGAAAGCGGAGCACTGTTTGCTCGGATTGCTGTAAAATTGTGGTCTAAAGTTTATAGATTCTAGTTCCCATAAAGATTTTGATTTTTCAATTTGAGAAAACTTACAAAACAGTAAAGTAGTAGCATTACAGAACATAAAAACGTATAAACACTTTAATTTACATAAGGTAGAACACACTTATAATAAAAAGATGCAGAATGAGATTCATCCAAAAGGCAGTAATAAAAAAAAAAAAATCATATACAGTTCTAGGTGTATGTCCACATCTCTTCAATTTACAACAGAATTCAGAGGTTCAGCTCTAATATTCCCCAGGTCCAGTGCAGAGTCTGTCTCTTCATCGATCTCTCCAATCACAGCCCTGAGGAGACAAAAATGTCCATAATCTTGTACTGTAAAACCTGTTTGTGGTCAGCACATTTGTGCTATTTACTGGATAGAAATTCAGCATGCACCTTAAGAGGTTAAGGTGAAGAGATTATACAACATTCAGGGGAAATAAAAGAGCATCTGCAGAACACGCAGAATCGGTCCTTTAGTTTTACTGAACCTCATTCACACAAAAAATAAACAGGGGAACAGATTTAAGGGCTTTGCTCCCGATGTATCCATTAAGCAGCGGCTGCGACGCGTGCCTAACCGTGGCATCCAACACCCATAGCCTATTATGATGGATACTTTTTTGTTTTGTTGAAGGATGTTTCTGGATGGAATAGCCCTGCCATCCACCAAATGTACCTCCGTCCAGTTATGTCAGGTGCATATGGTAAGGTACTTTCACACTTATGTTGTGAGGTTCCGTCGCTGGAACTGCTTTCCGGGTCCGGCAATCTGTATGTAAACGGACAGCATTTATAGACGGATCCGTCTCACAAATGCATTGCAAGAACGGATCCGTCTCTCCGGTTGTCATCCACAAAAACTGATCCGTTATTTATTTTTTTTAACATTTTTAAAGGTCTGCACATGCGCAGACCGGGAGAACGGATCAGTCAATGCGGTATTTTTTTAAATTTTTCATTCTTGCATTCCGGAATTTTGGATGGAGATAATACCGCAGCATGCTGCGGTATTTTCTTTGTCCAAAAAACGTTCCGGTCCTGAACTGAAGACATCCTGATGCATCCTGAACGGATTTCTCTCCATTCAGAATGCATTAGGATAAAACTGATTAGTTTTTTTCCGGTATTGAGCCCCTAGGACGGAACTCAATGCTGGAAAAGAATAAAGCTAGTGTGAAAGTACCCTAATTGTACACTATTCAAACCGTGTTTAAAAACCCTTACTTAACCACATGGAGAAAAAAAAATAATAAAAATAAGGCCTTCTCACAAACACTTTTTCTGTGTTCTTTGCTTTTTTATTTTTCATTTCAAAACACACCAAGCATTCATTGGTCATTTTTTTATGTGCATTAAGGCTCATGAACATGAACGTATTTTTCAGTTTCCGTTCAATTTTTTTTACAGGTCCATATGCGGAACCATTTTCTTCAATGGGTCCGCAAAAAAAAACAAAAAAAAAAAAACACGGAATTACTCTGCGTTCATTCCATTTCCATATGTCCGCATGGCCTTTCTGCAAAAAAAAATAAAAATAGAACATGTCCTATTCTTGTCTGTTTTGCGGAGAAGGACAGACATTGTTACAATGGATCTGCAAAAAAACGGATGTCATCCGTTTTTTTTGCAGATTGCAAAATACATACGGTTGTGTGGATGAGCTTTTACATTTGTAACATATGTAATGCATGTAATGAAACATGTGAAAATACCCTAAGTCTACATGTACACAGCAGCAGGTTTCGTAAAGTGTGAGATCTCGTCTCATTGGCATGCATTGGAGCTGTTAAAACCTAGCGGCAGAAAACTGCTAACAGATTTAACTGCCTATTCTTGTCCGCAAAACGGGCCACACACGGATGCAGACAGCTCGTGGATGACATGGGTCCACATTCTTTTGGACCAGAACTATTGTCGTGTGCATGAGGCCTAATAATACTTACACATTGTCTCCTCGTACAATGTACAGTCCCAGCACCACTTGTTCCACTCCTTGTGATGAACTGAATACTCGCTCATGACTCTCATCCAAAATTAGGTTAATAGTCTGATCAAAACCCTTAAGCGTTCCCTAGGAGAAAAACAGGAAGCCATGTCAGAGATAGAAAAGCAGAAAATGCAGTAGCCTACAGGCAGAACATGGGGCACTGACCATCAACATCTAAACAGGATCAAATGTGAACCAACCAGCCATCTGAAGGTCCATTTACACGGCTCAGACGAGCAGACAATTGTCAGAAAGTAAGTGTTCCTTCCCGACAATTGCCTGCTTGTCATCTACATGCAGCGATCTCCTCCGCAGTATCGCTAATGCCATCGCTCGCCCCCATACAGAATCATCGTTTACTGGTAGTAGCACCTTTACACTGGCAGATTACACCAGGCAGTGTAAAGGGGTCTTTACACTAGATTAGATTACAGCCTATCTGATGTGACTAATGTGTTTTATACTATCAATGAACTTTGGGTGCAACAAAGTACTCTTAAAGGGCTTCTGTCACCCCCACTGACGAATTTTCACTAGCTGACATTAGCTACTTGCTAATGTCAGCTGAGTTCAAACATATGTTTCCTAACTTTTTTTCTGTTTTCAATCTTCTAAAAAACTTACTTTTGTGATATGTAAATTAGCTTCGCTACCAGCAAGTTGGGCGGGTACTTGCTGGTAGCCGCCGCATCTTCATGCCCTTGGAACGCCCCCTCTTCTTTTGATAGACAGGGCCAGCGCGCTCTCCTCCTCCCGCTGGCCCTGTCTGCAGCTGCAATCCCGCGCCTGCGCCGTATCGGTCTTTAGTCGGCGCAGGCGCTCTGAGTGAAGGACGCTCGCTTAGGCGCTCCGTCCTCAGTGCGCCTGCGCCGATGACGTCAGCGCTACACCCGGAAGAAAAGACGCCGGCATCGCCTGCTCCTTACCAGGGATGCCGGCGTCTTCTCTTCCGGGTGTAGCGCTGACGTCATCGGGCGCAGGCGCACTGAGGACGGAGCGCCTAGCGAGCGTCCTTCACTCAAGCGCCTGCGCCGCCTAAAGACCGATACGGCGCAGGCGCGGATTGCAGCTGCAGGCAGGCCATCGGGAGGAGGAGCGCGCTGGCCCTGTCTTTCAAAAGAAGAGGGGGCGTTCCAAGGGCATGAAGATGCGGCGGCTACCAGCAAGTACCCGCCCAACTTGCTGGTAGCGAAGCTAATTTACATATCACAAAAGTACGTTTTTTAGAAAATTGAAAACAGAAAAAAAGTTAGGAAACATATGTTTGAACTCAGCTGACATTAGCAAGTAGCTAATGTCAGCTAGTGAAAATTCGTCAGTGGGGGTGACAGAAGCCCTTTAAAGGGGTATTCCCATCTCAGACAATGGGGGCATCTTGCTAGGATATGCCCCATTGTCTGATAGGTGTGGGACCCGCACCTATATCGAGAAGAGTGGGAAGAGCTGTGGCTGGAGGACCCCAGATTTCCCAGGCGTACCAGCCTATGCTCCCATTCATTTCTATGGGGCCGACGGAAATAGCCGAGCCAGCGTTCGGCTATATTCCCCTTGCCCCATAGAAAATGAATGGAGGGTGGCTAGGCATGCGCAGTGCGCCCTCCTTCACTTGCAGGGCTCCGTTCTCAATATAGGTGCGTTCTCGATTGGACCCGCACCTATCAGACAATGGGGGCATATCCTAGCGATATGCCCCCATTGTCTGAGATGGGAAAGCCCCTTTAAATGAAGGTCATCATCCAAAATAAACAGGCTTGTCCGGGAAAACCTTGCCAAAAGAGGGAGACTGCATAAAATAATAAAAGGCTGATACTCCCATGTTATACGACTGGTGTTCAATAAATCATCTACCTGAATATGAAAACACCATTTTCTGAGAAAATTTAACTGACTATTTTTCAATGTAAGGGTGCTTTCATACTTGTGTTTTTACTTTCCGGCGTAGAGATCCGCCGCCGGGTCTCTACACCGGAAAGAAACTGTTCAGGATTATCCCCATGCATTCTGAATGGAGAGAAATCCGTTCAGGATGAATCAGGATGTCTTCCGTTCAGTATTGTAACGTTTTTTGGACTTTGACAAAACCGCAGCATGCTGCGGATTTGTCTCCGTCCAAAAATCCGGAAGACTTGCCGTAATGCCGGATCCGGAATTAATGCCCATTGAAGTGCATTAATCCGGAATTAAGCTAAACGTCGTTTCGGCGCATTGCCGGATCCGATGTTTAGCTCTACGCATGGGCAGCAGCAGTTTCGATCGGGGCCCCAGTGTAAGCTGGGGCTCTGATCGGTTACCATGGCAGCCAGGATGCTACTGAAGTCCTGGCTGCCATGGTAAGTACTCCGCAGCAGTGTACTTACTTGCGCTGCGGCCTCTGGGCGCTCCTTCATGACGTCACAGGTCCGGGCGGCACATTGATCTATGCGCCGCGGGGACCTGTGACGTCATGAAGGAGCACCCGGTGGCCGTAGCACAGGTAAGTACACTGCTGCGGAGTACCATGGCAGCCAGGACTTCAGTAGCGTCCTGGCTTCCATGGTAACCTGAAAGCATTTCGAATACTGATCAGGATCCTGATCAGTCTTTAAATGCTTTCAGACGACTTGCGTTCTGACGGATCCGGCGGGCCGGAAGTGCCTGCCGGATCCTCAAAACGCAAGTGTGAAAGCACCCTAATCCCCTTTGACTTCAACACACTTATTTCACTTCACCTCTAGTGATCGGATGCCCTCAGAATAGGGGACTTCTTGCTGCTGCAGGAACCCTGTTACTGCCTCTGACTATTATCTTCAGGAAATGGTTACCCATACAAAAATTTCTTCAGGTTCCAAAAGAGAAAGTAATCACTGGGAGCCAGGTCTGGGCTGTATGGTGGATGGTTAAGGTCCATGAAGCCACATTCCTTGTGATCTGCAAGACTTGTGAAGCAGCAACAAACCTTCCGACAACTTCCCACAGCGTTTCTCTTTGACCACCGTATGTAATGCCTTCATTGTTTAAGCATAGGTATCTCCAGTAATTGTACTGCGTGGTATGAATTCTAGTAATAAAATGCCTTCTGTATCCCAAAAAACTGTTCCCATGACCTTTCCAGCTGGCTACTGTACACAAAATTTCTTGCTTCCAATGCATGGACTCTTGTTTGCTCTCAGGATCATGGTAGCGGACCCATGTTTCATCACCCATAATAATTTGAGAATAGAAGTCTCCTGGATTTTCTGGCTAATTGCTGAGCTTTTTTTCTCCGGCGTCAACATTCGTGGCACCCACCGGAAACTGACCTTTGACATCATCAAAACATCATGAATGATACTGGAAACTGTACCAACTGAAATGCCTAATTCATGAGCTATAACACTGACTTTGATCCGACGATCTTCCAAAATCATGGCGTCCACTTTACGGTACATTTCCTCTGAAGATGCTTCGACAGGTCACCCATAATGGTGGTCATCTACAATTGATTCCTTAACCCATTTAAACTGCTCGGCCCAAAACTTTACTCGGGAGTAGGAAGGCGCATCATCACCATATACAGCAATCATTCTTGGATTTCTTTAGGCTTCTTTTCTTCCTTTGTAAGGAATCTAATCATGGAATGAAGCTCCACATCCCTCGCTTTCTTTGTAGATCTGCACTGTACTGCACTTGCCATCCTGTCACTTCCAGTGCATTCATCCGACTGAACTGCTACTGTGTGTGTTGCATATCCAGACATGTCTAAACCTAGAACATGCTGGGTGAGATAACTTATTGAACACCTCTCGTATTGCCTAGAACATGCTGGGTGAGATAACTTATTGAACACCTCTCGTATTGCCTAGAACATGCTGGGTGAGATAACTTATTGAACACCTCTCGTATTGCCTAGAACATGCTGGGGGAGATAACTTATTGAACACCTCTCGTATTGCCTAGAACATGCTGGGGGAGATAACTTATTGAACAGCTCTCGTATTACCTAAAACATGCTGGGGGAGATAACTTATTGAACACCTCTCGTATTGCCTAGAACATGCTGGGGGAGATAACTTATTGAACACCTCTCATATTGCCTAGAACATGCTGGGGGAGATAACTTATTGAACACCTCTCATATTGCCTAGAACATGCTGGGGGAGATAACTTATTGAACACCTCTCGTATTGCCTGTCATTCTAGTGCTGCTGCCCTGTCTATAATCATCTGGCTCTTGAAATCTCATGGTCTGGCACTGGCTATGTTCACATGTTCACAGTGGTGTGTCTTTCACCCATCAAATCTATTCTACATATGACACGTGCTTGCTGTACCCACATTTTACACGTGTCCCTCTAAGCACTGTGGACGTCATAATGCTGCACTTTTACACAATTTACACATTTTACACATCTGCAGTAAAAAGTGAATAATATTTCTTACCACAATCATCCTTCCATCGGCCGTTATAACCGCAACCGTTCCTGCAGGATCTGTTAAGGCTGCATACAGCACACAGGGTATCCATACTTAAAACACAAGAACCCTAATATACAGGGGTTACCCCGAAACAACCCTTCTCTATCCCAGGGTCTATTTGGGACCCTCTTGCTCTTACATGCATGCCATTCATCTGAATGGTCACCATATAATACTGCATTTCTGGCTGGACACCGGCTTTAGCTACCTGCCACAGATCTAGTTCTTGAGACTCAACAGCGGATGTTGCAGGGGTCTCAGGAGCCAGACTTGCGGCAGTCGTCTAATCGCCAAGCCACCTCCCATATAAGAGGGGGTGTCTAGGACCAGGAATCGGCAGCAGCATTATGGGATAGATACATCTGGAAAAAAGTCTTCTTCCTAATTTTGATCCTGGAAAGTCCTGGCTGCCATAGTACTTCGCAGCAGTGTACTTACCAGCGCTGCGGCCGGCAGGCGCTCCTTCATGACATCACAGGTCCCAGCGGCGCATAGATCAATGAGCCGTCCGGACCTGTGACATTATGAAGGAGCGCCCGGAGGCCACAGCGCAGGTAAGTAGACTGCTGCGGAGTATTTACCATGGCAGCCAGGACTTCAGTAGCGTCCTGGCTGCCATGGTAACCGATCAGAGCCCCAGCTTACACTGGGGCCCCGATCAGTACTGCTGCTGCGCATGCGCAGAGCTAAACGTCGGATCCGGCGATGCACCGAAACGACGTTTAGCTTAATTCCGGATCCGGATTAATGCACTTCAATGGGCATTAATTCCAGATCCAGCGTTACGGCATGTCTTCCGGATTTTTGGACGGAGACAAATCCGCAGCATCCTGAACGGATTTCTCTCCATTCAGAATGCATTGGGATAATCCTGATCAGTATCTTTCCATCCTAGAGCCCCGAGGACGGAATTTTAGAACGGAAAGCAAAAACGCTGATGTGAAAGGGACCTTAGGCTGGGTTCACACGGGCGTCATGTTTGACGCCCGGATAAGAGGCGGGTGCGTTGCGGGAGAATGCGCGATTTTTCCGAGCGAGTGCAAAGCGTTTTAATGCGTTTTGCACGCGCGTGGGAAAAATCCACATGTTTGGTACCCAGACCCGAAGCCGGACTTCATCACTGTCCGGTTTCGGGTTGAGTATTCTTTAGTTTTTATTATTTTCCCTTATAACATGGTTATATGGGAAAATAATAGCATTCTTAATACAGAATGCTATGTTAACAGGGCAATAGAGGGTTAAAAAAATAAATAAAATCAACTCACCTCCTCCCATTGGTCGAGTAGGTGCAAGGAACATCTATCTTTATATCTGTTGGTTGAAAGACCTTCGGTGACGTCACTGGGTCACATGGATCACATGGTCCAATCATGGAAGCTTTTGATTGGACCATGTGACCCAGTGACGTAACGGAAGGACCTTTACCCAGCAGAATGAAGAAAGAAGAATGATCCCCGCACCTACGCGATCAAAAGGGTGAGGTGAGTTAAAGTTTTTATTATTTTTAACCCTCTCTTCCCCTTTTTACATAACATTCTGTAATTAGAATGCTATTATTTTCCCTTATAATCATGTTATCAGGGAAAATAATAAATATCGGGTCCCGTCTCTTAGCAACCATGCGGGATAATCGCACTGCATCCGCACTTGCTTGTGGATGCTTGCAATTTTCCCGCAGCCCCATTCACTTCTATGGGGCCTGCCTAGCGTGAAAAACGCAGAATATAGAGCATGCTGCGATTTTCACGCAACGCAGAAGTGATGCGGGAAAATCACCGCTCATGTGCACAGCCCCATAGAAATTAATGGGTCCGGATTCAGTGTGGGTGCAATGCGTCCACCTCACGCAATGCACCCGCGTGGAAATCACGCCCGTGTGAAAGGGGCCTTACGATGTCACCTTTTAAAGGGGTTGTCTGGGTTCAGAGCTGAACCCGGAAATATCCCGGTTTTAACCCAGGCAGCCCCCCTGATAGGAGCATTAGAGCATTTCATGCTCCGATGCTCTCCTTTGCAGTGCGCTGATTCACGCAGGGCAAAGGTATTTTTAGCGGCTTCCACCTAGCAGTGTGCCCAGTGATGTCACCAGCAGTAATGGGCAGGAAGAAGCCAGTTTACTGGCGAACGGCGTTGGGAGGAGGCGGCTGAAGGATCAACACACAGCTGGGGGTACTTATGCTTATTGAATTTCCACATTTTATCACTTCTCTTCTGTTTACTGTTTTGGACTTTGTCCGGGTGCTATATTTGTACTTGGTAGGGTGGCTTTTTTTTTTTTAAAATATTATGCCCCTTGTGTGCTGGCCCTTCACCCTCCTCTTAGGTTTTTGTCTTTTACCCATGCTATGGTTGCTGCTATTCATTTTACATGTTATGATATGCTATGTATTTATACCAATAAAATATATATTCTTATATGGAGTGTGGTGTGACACTTTTGCTTGGGGCATTGTTTGGATTTTTTGCAGCCCTCCTCAATATTATAGTCACTACTAGCCCGGTAATAAATTTGGTGTTCTTATTCCGATCATGTCCAAGTGACTCAGGTGCATGGCTTATAAAAACGGGTTTTCCAGGTAAGGCCTCATGCACACAACAATATTTTTATCTGCATCCAATCTTCAATTTCTGCGGATTGGATGCGGACCCGATTATTTCTAGGAGGCCACAAAAGACAGCACCCGTATGTCCGTTCCAGAGCTGTACAAAAAAAAGAGCCTGTCCAATTCTTGTCCGTATTGGGAAAAAGAATAAGCATTTCTACAGTAGTGTGGGGCGGGCGGAACAGGAAAGGACAGGGAGCACAAGGGTTGCGGACTGCAAAACAGATACAGTCATGTGCATGAGGCCTAAAGGAAAGGCCTCTATAGCATGAAACTTTTGAATACACTAGGGTTCTGTTCATTTTAGATGCTAAACTCGAGGCCCTCCAGCTGTTGCAAAACTACCACTCCCAGCATGCTCCGATAGCTATAGACTGTCCGGGCATGATGGAAACTGTAGCTTTGCATTCCTGCTTTAGAGCCTCCGTTGCAGACCTGGTAGTAAGAACAGCACATGATGCCAACGATGCCAGCCACAACGGAACATGGCAAACCCCAATTATCAGTATTTGCGGGGACGTTGCCCTGGTGGAGACCGCTGTTCAAGAGATCGGGAACTGATGTGAACAGAATCTGCTCTCAGTATAGTAAAAGCCTGATATTTTTACAGCTGTAATAAGGTTTTTCCTACCCAGAGAAGCCCCTTTAAGAGGACTCTATTTTATAAGGGAGGGGTATTCGAATCTAAGGGTACTTTCACACTAGCGTCAAAGTTTTCCGTCATTGAGTTCCGTCCTCGGGGCTCAATAACGGAAAAATAACTGATCAGTTTTATCCTAATGCATTCTGAATGGAAAGCAATCCGTTCAGTTTGCATCAGTTTGTCTGCAGTTCAGTCCTTTCACGTTTTTTGGAAGCAGATAACAGCGCAACATGTTGTATTTTTATCTCCGTCCAAAAAAGCGGAAACACTTCGCAGAATGACAGATCCGCCATTAATTTCCATTGAAATGAAGAGCGGATCTGACATCGAAAATTGACGCATTAACGGATCCGTTCTTCCACTCTGCGCATGCGCAGACCTTTAAAAATGGTAAAATAATAAATAACGGATCAGTTTTTACGGATGACGTTTTACGTTTGCAAATGAAATCCGTTTTCAAACGTTTTAACGGATCCGTCGGGCAGTTCCTAAGACATTTATGGTACATCAACAGGGTCCTACCTCTGGGACCCACATCCATCCCCAAAACTATGATGCCACGTCCAGGCAGTGGATGAATAGACATGGCTGTCTCCATTCACTCCTTGTGGGAGCCATCAACAGCCGAGATGTAACACCCATAGAAGTGCATGGCCATCTATTCATTCATCCTCACCAGGTGGGATGTGGGTCCAGCAACCCCTGTTATGGAGGTAGGTGCAGGTCCCAGACATTTATGGTAGACTGGAATACCCTTTTAAAAGGGTAAATCCAGGACAGGATTTCAGCCTCTGGACAGATGTTCTATTCAACACCAGCAAGCAGAGATCCTGACCCAAGTACACTGAAAAGTTTAACCCTTGCCCAGCTACAAAATCAGAGAAGCAGCTGCAGATGCCAAGGTCCAGTGCCTTGCCCGTGACAATATGTATCCTGATTCCTGCCCCAGTTAGATCTGGGAGAAGGATAAGGACAACTGCTGACCATCTGGAAGAAGCCCACCCCGGTACAAACACACAGCCCATCTGGAAGCCTAGCTGCTACTTCCCGTCACCAGATGCAGGAGCAGGCAGCCCTGAGCACCATGTGAGTAGTCGCAGGATACGGTTGATATAATTCTCTAGCGCTGACGTCATATCACCGACCAGAAGAAGCGACGGCTGCACGTTATACCGATGAACACAAGGAAGCCACCAGGGTAATGCGAAGAGTCGCCTTTCATAACGTCATCATTCCTCGACCAAAACAAAACACCGCCTCCCTCCAAAGAGCGCCGCTAAAGCCGCCATTTTACTGGTGATATTTTATAGGAAGTCCTTGAGTGGCTACAATAAAATGTCTCGTGTGAGCGGGATGTGTTTCTTCATAATTGCACCTGAGTGATATTCTAATAAAGAGGATTTGCCATGTATTTATTCACACACCGTTTTCTCCAGTGGAGCGATAATGTGCTTAGCAGACATATTATCATTTTATTGCCCTACACGAGCTGCGCAGACGCAGTCCAGTCACTAAGCTTGCATTGCTTGGCGGCGGCTGTAATAGTGCGCCCCATAGTGGCAGCAAGTGTAAACAGCGCAAGTTATAACGTTTTAGAATTATAGAATTTTCCAAGTCTTTCCCATTCATTGAATTAAAATTGTGGCAGTTTCTGTTCTGCAGTCACCAGGAAACAAACGCAGCCTGGATATATTACTCAAAGATAGGCCCCTTTCAGACGAGCAAGTACCAGGTGCGGCAGCTGACCTCCCACCACTGACAGGGTCATATAGCAATTCATTCCAGGACTGTAAGGGTTAAATACTGTGAGAGATAGGAATCCATTTTGTATGTGAGTACAAAGGGTCTTGGTGGAAAAATACAGAATGCTGACATGGCACTCATATGCCCCCACTATCTGTATCCTGTTCCCTGAAAATAAAATTTTATTTCAGTTTCATGACCATGTATAATAACTTCTCTTGAGTTTGGTGTTGCTGACAACCTACGCAAGCTGTCTTGTGCCTTTGGATTACAGCCAATAAACTTGCTATAAGAAGTGTATGTTTTAAAACAATAAACAGACTATTTGATTCAGCCATTTTGACTGTGTCAGTTTTCTCTGTGCGCACATAAAATTTCACTGGATTTGAACCCCGATAATCATAGAGGAAGGGGTAATTGCCCCAACAAAACTTGGCGCCCAACTTGGGGCTCCACTAATGGACCCTTCATCGATGTCCCGATAATTCCAGACAGACACTAAGAGGACATACAGACTTTCAAAAACAGAGCTTCAAGATAAGAGCTCTTATCTTACTTCCACTCTGTGCCTTACTCGGTGTCTGAATCGTACATCCTTGAAGTCAAAAGGTCTGTTTACAGTCGAGCCAGATTTGGTAAAGAATCCTATGCCGCTGGGGTTGCTTGTAGGCTGGGATCAGGTGCCACAGCCAAAGGTTGATGCAGGTGCTGGTCGCCTCGGGCTGTCTGTGGTATAGGCCGGCCGGAAGCGCTGTTATGGCAGAGGGACGAGAAGGAAAGTTCATAGGAGCGCAGGAGCAGGCAGACGAGGGGCGGAGCTGACTTCCTTGTCACACTTGCCTTCTCCGCCTCTCAAAGTTGTCACACTGCCTGCTCCTGCCTATGTGAAGAGCTGTGCCCTGCCAGAAAGACTTCACATCAATAAAATGACCCCTTCATAAAGTGACCCTACTCTTAATAAAGTGACCCCCCAATAAAGTGACCCCACTTCAAAGGCTCCATTCACACGTCCGTATGTATTGCAGATCCGCAATACATCAGGCCGGAAGCCCCGTAGAAATGCCTATTCTTGTCCGCAATTGCGGACAAGAATAGAACATGTTCTATATTTTTCCTGAGCTGCGGACCGGAAGTACAGAGTGCGGCCAGGGAATGCGGATAGCACTATGTTCAAAATACCTTTTGTTCAAAAATTTTTTTTTTCCTATTTTCACCCTCCAATACCTAGGTGCGTCTTATGGGCCGGTTCGTCTTTTAGGGCGAAAAATACGGTATGTCTGTTTTGTTCTTTATGTCTTATGGAGAATTACTGTTAATGCCAGGAAGGGTAGTCAAGAACCTTGGAACCCCATGTTAGGGTGTTGAATCTTGATTATAAAATGTTTTTCAGTCTAGAGTACACTAGGTAGACATAGTGAGGAAACTGTAGGTAAAATTGACGTCTGAACTAATTTTATGGCATTGTTGTTGATATTATTTGACATAAAGTAACAATGGGCAACAACCTTAGTGTCCCAGAAAGTTACAAGACAGCAAAGACTTTGGTTGAAGAAAAGGGAGGAAAAAATGAACAAAATCACTGAAAATGATCTTTCAAGGACAGTTTCTATAACAACTAAAAATATCACTGAAGGCAACTTCCTAAAAGATAACTTTTAATCAATATATCATAAAATACATCCCATAGGCCATGCAGGACCAATAAACTGTAGCACAACAAATAAAACAAAAAGCTATCATACAAGGACAGTTAGCAGCCGGCAGAAGCGGGTAGCAAAAGTGAACCAGTACCTGTCCCTATGTTTACCCTAAAAGCATCTGCTCAGCCCAGAGATACATTTATATTCACACACAGAGCGCAGACAGTATAGCATAGAGGGCAAGACGTGGGATCACATAACACGTACTGAGATCCCGCAACATCTCGCTGAATGCGCTGAAGGAAGTGCAAGCGTGTTTCAATCAAATGACATACTCACGTGATCGCAACAAGGATGGCCATGCGTCCCACCCATGTCCGGTGTGGAATGCAGGATTTAAAGTAACAGAGTAACATGTAAATGGGGGAAAAAATATACATTAACCCCAAAAATACCATATACTACAATGATCTTATGAAAGGCCAGTTAATAGTTATCTTAGATGTCTAGACCATATATACGAACAGCATACAACAATGATGCTATACCCACAATGCACATCCAAAAGGGGGCATAACTGGCTTTAAAAACCACAACAAAACAAGAGGCATTGTGTTATAGCACACCAAACGGGGGAATATCCCAGATCTTACTATATGTTAATATCATAAGCCAGAGAGGGAGACTAAAATGTAATAAAAAGTTGAATGCTCCAATGACCCACAGCTGTTACTACTATGGAAGATATCATAAAATATTACAAAAAGCAAAACCGCTCAAATAGAAAGCCGTTTATTAAATAATCCCGTGACACTTCCTCCATCTCATATAGGAAGTGAAGCACTATAGACCCAGAAAGGAGACTGGCCATAAGTATAAATTGAAAAGGGGGATTCAAATAAAACACAAGAATGTAAGTCTTTCATTAAGCCCGCTGGGTGACTGCGTTCGGAATCTATATATCCATTCTGTTTCTTTTTAGAGGATTCTATGATCCCAGTCATCCTTTCTGGGAGAAGGTCTCACCAATTCCAGTGCTGAAAAAAAATCGATGAGTTGAGATCACCACCATGACACTTCCATATATGGTTTGCTACCGGGGTATCTCTCTTTTTCTTAATGTAATTTATATGTTCTAAAATGCGTCAACGGAATTCCCTAAATGTCTTACCCACGTAGTCGATGGGACAAGTGCACTGGCAGAGGTATACAACCCCTTTACTCCTACAGTTCACAAAGTCCCTTACATTGTACCTTTAATTTGTAACTGAGCAGGTATTGATTTTTGTATTTCTCACGAACAAGCAGGCAGAGCATGTCCCACACCGAAAGGTAACAAGCGGTTTTCTATCTAGCCATGTCCCTGACGGAGTCGGGCGTGTAAAGTGACTATGGACCAACTGGTCAAGTAAAGATCTACCACATCTATAGGTGATACTCGGGCGGGGTAGAGGCACATCAGTCACATCCGGATCCATCAAGAGGATTGGCCAGTATTTATAAATGATTGTTCTTACTCTCTGATTCTCAACATTATAGGTGGAAATAATCCTTATAATTGAAGAAGAAAAACATGGGGTGACAGCACCATTGTAGGTCAATAACCAAAGTCCATTTAGTGGCGGTGCCCTCGATGTTAGGACCTGACCATTGGTCCCCGATACGATACCAAAAGAAAAAGAAAAAAAAGTGCCGCGATCTTTTTCTTTTAATAATCCTTATAATGTCACTCCCTTTGGTATCAGGCCCCTTGGAGACTAAAAGGGTATTACAATCCCATGTTTCCGCATTTTGAAATGCCTTTCTTAGAACCTGTTGGGGATATCCTCTCGTCCTAAACTGGTTTTGGAGTTTCCTAGACTCGTGATAAAAACCCTCTCCATCTTAACAATTTTTCCTCATTCTAAGATATTGTCCCTGAGGTATCCCTCTTTTCAAATTTGTAGGATGATGACTCTCCCAACGAAGAAGGTTATTCGTCGCGGTGGCCTTTCTGAAGGTGGTTGTGACAAACTGTCACAACTGTTGTCTCCCTCTTTGGTGACCATTTGTAAGAAGATGTCTATATGATCATAATTCATAAGGGGCACCAGTTTACTACTCTTCGGACATAAGTCCATAAATGGTCCATGTCCTGGTTTACGTGTACCTTCATCCAGCAAATCCCAAAAAATCTTAAACTTAGCAAATTTATTCTCCTGCACACCTAACTGTTCACAAGTAAGTTTGTTGCTGTTTTTTATAAATTTGTGCAATTTTAATTTTCTAGAGAATAAATGGAGATCTCTGACCCATACAAAGGGATCGAACTTTGTTGTAGGAACAAACGAAAGTCCCATTATTAATAAGTTGTACACCGCCCAAATACCTATTTTACATTTCTGCAGTCAAATAGTGCATCAGTGTATTTTTGGGGGAAAAAAGCCGTGTTCTTGGCCCACAAAGCAGTTGTGCATACAGCGTACAAATACCTATTTTAAATTTCAGCACTGAAATAGTGCATTACTGTGTTTTAGGGAGAAAAAGCGGTATTCCTGGTCCACAAAGTAGTTTAAAATACATTGCCCAAATACCTATTTTACATTTCTGCAGTGAAATAGTGCATCAGTGTATTTCTGGGAAAAAAAGCAGTATTCCTGGTCCACAAAGCAGTTGTGCATACAGCGTACAAATACCTATTTTAAATTTCAGCACTGAAATAGTGCATTAGTGTGTTTTAGGGAAAAAAAGCCGTGTTCTTGGTTCACAAAGCAGGACAGCTTATCCTTACCTCTGGGTAGCCTGGCACACATGAGCGACTACATGCTGCAGTGCCTGCGCGTTGCCCACATTGTTACTTGTGCTGATTACTGGGTTGCCACCCTGCTGGATCCCCGCTACAAAGACAACGTGCCCTCCTTAATTCACACAGTGGAGCGTGATAGGAAGATGCGTGACTACAAGCGCACGCTGGTAGACGCGCTCCTTAGGGCATTCCCAACTGACACTGGGGGACAAGTGGAAGCACAAGGCGAAGGCAGAGGAGAAGGAGGAAGAGGTCGCCAACACAGCTGTGTCACGGGCAGCTCCTCAGAAGGCAGGGTTAGCATGGCCGACATGTGGAAATGCTTTGTCACCGCGCCACAGCAACCTGCACCACCAGCTAATAAGGAACGATCTTAGCAGGAGGCAGCATTTGAACAACATGGTGGAACAATACGTGTGCTCACGCCTACACGTACTGACTAATGGTTCTGCCCCATTCAACTTCTGGGTCTCCAAATTGTCCACATGGCCTGAGCTTGCCCTTTATGCCTTGGAGGTGCTGGCCTGCCCTGCAGCCAGTGTATTGTCTGAACATGTATTTAGCACGGCAGGTTGGCGTCATTACAGACAAACGCAGCTGCCTGTCCACAGCCAACGTGGACAAGCTCAAGTTCATTAAAATGAACCAGGCATGGATCCCACAGGACTTGTCCGTACCTTGTGCAGAATAGACATTTATAACCGCCTCAACCATACATTCTTGTACTCCAGTGCACTTATTCATTGGGTCCTTTTTTTTATTTGTACCATTATTTAGGGGGCTACCCCAATTTTAACCCAAAAAAAAAACAAAAAAAACCAACCATTTCGGAAAGTAGACACCCCAAGGTATTCACTGAGGGGCATAGTGAGTCCGTCTGAGATTTTTTTTTTGCCAGAAGTTATCAGAAATTGAAACTTTTTTTTTTTTTTTTCTCAGAAAGTGTCATTTTCCGCTAACTTGTGAAAAAATGAAATGATACATGAACTCACCCAAGCCCCTCCGCGAATACTTTGGGGTGTCTTCTTTCTAAAATGGTGTAATTTGGGGGTATTTATACTTTCCTGACATTCTAGCACCTGAAGAAACATGACAGGTGCTCAGAAAGTCAGAGCTGCTTCAAAATGCAGAAATTCACTTTTGCACCATAGTTTGTAAACGCTATAACTTTTTACCCAAACCAATAAATATACACTTATTGGATTTTTTTATCAAAGACATGTAGAACAATAAATTTAGAGAAAAATTTATATAGAAATGTAGTTTTTTTTAAAAATTTTTACAACAGAAAGTGAAAAATGTCATTTTTTTGCAAAAATTTCGGTAATTTTTGATTAATAGCAAAAAAAGTAAAAATGTCAGCAGCAATGAAATACCACCAAATGAAAGCTCTATTAGTGAGAAGAAAAGGAGGTAAAATTCATTTGGGTGGTAAGTTGCATGACGGAGCAATAAACGGTGAAAGTAGTGTAGTGCGGAATTGTAAAAAGTGGCCTGGTCATTAAGGGTGTTTAAGCTAGGGGGGCTGAAGTGGTTAAGATACCCCCTCCTCCTTCATCGTCGCTTCCACCAACAACACAACATTCGCCACCTCCTCAACCCCTGACTCCGCATCCACCTCCTCCTCCGAGTTGCTAGTTAATAATGTTTAATTTTTATTTGTTTTATTTTATTTTAAGTTATTTCCCTATCCACATTTGTTTGCAGGGCACTTACCCACATTTTGCTGCCTTTTGCTGCCCTATAGTCCTTACCAGGACTTTGTTACAGCCATATTTGTGTCCAGAAATTCGGGTACACATTTACTTAATTGGTGGGTGACATGAAGCCTGTGTTGCCGTGAATAAACCTCTCCTCTGTCTGGGTGCCAGGGGCCTACATTAGTGACAATCGTCTGCTCTATTGGTGGGTGACATGAAGCCTGTTTTGCCGTGAATGAACCTCTCCTCTGTCTGGGTGCCAGGGGCCTACATTTCTGAAAATCGCATGTTGCATTGGTGGATGACATGAAGCCTGTTTTGCCGTTAATGAACCTCTTCTCTGTCTGAGTGCCAGGGGCCGAACTTACTGAAAATCGCCTGTTCCATTGGTGGATGACATTAACCTCTTTTTGCCGTGAATGAACCTCTCCTCTTTCTGGGTGCCAGGGGCCTACATTTCTGAAAATCGCCTGTTGCATTGGTGGATGACATGAAACCTGTTTTGCCGTAAATAAACCTCTCCTCTGTCTGGGTGCCAGGGGTATAACTTACTGAAAATCGCCTTTTCCATTGGTGGGTGACATTAACCTCTTATTGCCATGAATAAACCTCTCCTCTGTCTGGGTGCCAGGGGCCTAAGTTACTGAAAATCGCCTGTTCCATTGGTGGGTGACATTAACCTCTTTTTGCCGTGAACGAACCTCTCTGGGTGCCAGGGGCCTACATTTCTGAAAATCGCCTGTTTCATTGGTGGGTGACATGAAGCTTGTTATGCCTTGAATGAAGCTCTCCTCTGACTGGTTGCCAGGGGCCTACACATCTGAATATCGCCTGTTGCATTGGTGGGTGACATGAAGCCTGTTTTGCCTTGAATGAACCTCTCCTCTGACTGGGTGCCAGGGGCCTACATTTCTAAAAATCGCCTGTTGCATTGGTGGATGACATGAAGCCTGTTTTACCGTGAATGAACCTCTCCTCTGTCTGGGTGCCAGGGGTCTACATTTCTGAAAATCACCTGTTGCATTGGTGGATGACATGAAACCTGTTTTGCCGTAAATAAACCTCTCCTCTGTCTGGGTGCCAGGGGTATAACTTACTGAAAATCGCCTTTTCCATTGGTGGGTGACATTAACCTCTTTTTGCCGTGAATGAACCTTTCCTCTGTCTGGGTGCCAGGGGCCTACATTTCTGAAAATTGCCTGTTGCATTGGTGGATGACATGGAGCCTGTTTTCCTGTGAATAAACCTCTCCTCTGTCTGGGTGCCAGGGGCCTAAGTTACTGAAATTCGCCTGTTCCATTGGTGGGTGACATTAACCTCTTTTTTCCGTGAACGAACCTCTCTGGGTGCCAGGGGCCTACATTTCTGAAAATCGCCTGTTTCATTGGTGGGTAACATAAAGCCTGTTTTGCCTTGAATGAACCTCTCCTCTGACTGGGTGCCAGGGGCCTACATTTCTGAAAATCGCCTATTGCATTGGTGGATGACATGAAGCCGGTTTTGCCGCGAATGAACCTCTCCTCTGTCTGGGTGCCAGGGGCCTACATTTCTGAATATCACCTGTTCCATTGGTGGGTGACATTAACCCAGTTTTGCCAGTGACAAGCCACAGCTGTGCATTGCTGGCAGGAAACCAAATTTAGTAAAAACGTCTATTACTGATCAAAAGATGCATAACTACAAACACACGCTGGTAGACGCGCTGCTGATGGCCTCAAACTCCTACTCCACATCTACCTCCTCCTCTGAGTTGCCTATTAATATTGTTTAATTTTTATTTATTTTATTTTAAGTCATTTCCCTATCCACATTTGTTTGCAGGGCATTTACCTACATTTTGCTGCCTTTTGCAGCCCTCTAGCCCTTTCCAGGGCTATTTTACAGCATTTTTGTGCCCAAAAGTTTGGGTCCCCATTGACTTTAATGGGGTTCGGGGTCAAGTTCAGGTTAAGTTCGGATCCCGAACCCGAACAATTTTGTGAAGTTTGTCCGAACTCGTCGAACCCGAATATACAGGTGTCCGCTCAACTCTACTGGTGAAAGAGGATTTGCCCGAACCTCTCCTGGGGACTGATGTCTTTCAAGTCTTGGGGGCCCACATACATTTCTACCCTGATAGTACTAAACGGGTAGATTTTGATACTCCTGAAGAGATCCTATGTCAATTGATAGCTTCTGTGTTCCTACAGGACTCTCATATTCCAAAGCATGATGCCCCAGACCTAGAGGTACTCCAAGCAGTCCCTCAAGAACTGTGGGCAACTACTAAAACAGATATAGGGAGGATGCCAGTGACCCCTGTAGCAGTTCATCTTAAGCCTAGTTGCCAGCCTCCCGGGTTAAACAGTATCCTCTTAGTCATGCACAAGAGATGGCCAAGGCTAGTCAGATAGATGCATTTCTTCAGGCAGGAGTGTTAATTAAAACTGTGTCTCCAGCCAACATTCCCCTATTCCCAGTTAAGAAGAAGCCAGTAAAGGGACAACCTGTTAGCGACAGAATGGTTCATGACCTCCGTGAGGTGAACATGGTAACAGTCTTGCAGACACCTGTAGTCAGGGATCCAGGCTTTTTCTTCCGTGCCTCTTTATCACCACCCAGTCACCAGGTTGCAGACTGTGAGTTCCTTCTACTGAGTCAGGATGTGGAAGTGAAGCAAGCACTTGTTTATGCATGTGTTCCAACCTTTTTGTAAGGGCCGGCATGTAACTGGTCAAAGTATCATTATTCATCTGCAACTGCTGGAGAAAGTACAGCCCTAGCCTAGGGGCACTTCCAAACAGGATCTCAAATGGGGATAACCCTGTCTTCCTGTTTGGGGTTGTCCTTACTGAGCATAGAGCCAACGGCAAACATTCTATACAGGGCCTCTGGGTCTCCTGCATGGCTTTCTGTATTTTCAGTTTCAGTGTGCCATTTAGGCGCTCAACTCTGCCGCTGCTTTGGGAATGGTAAGCTGTATTTTTTTTTTTCTTCTTGTTAATACAAGTGGGGGAGAGGCGGGGGAAGGCTCCATTGTGGAACGCTCATTATAATAATAATAATATTTATTTATTTATATAGCGCCACCATATTCCGCAGTGCTTTACAAATTCATAGGGTTCATGCACAAAACAAAAGTAACTGG
This sequence comes from Bufotes viridis, assembly GCA_033119425.1. Taxonomy (NCBI): domain Eukaryota; kingdom Metazoa; phylum Chordata; class Amphibia; order Anura; family Bufonidae; genus Bufotes; species Bufotes viridis. The sequence continues at coordinate 224,816,422 of CM065590.1, forward strand.
CTAATATACAACTGAAACACTAGGAGTCAGGGCCCTGCTCGTAAGAGCTTACAATCTATAAGGAATTGGGCGTGACAGATAAGGTAGTTCATTGTGATAAGTAGGATTCGAGCCATTATTGAACTGACAGTAGTGGTGCCGGCCGATCTGCTTCAGGTGTGGGACTGTTAGAGGATCGAGTTTTGGCCTGAGGAGTTGGTGGGGAAGAGGTTTAGTCGGGGAAAGGTCATTTTAGGTAGCTTGATAAGCCTGCCTGAAAAGATGACTTTTTAAGGCATGTTTGAAGGTGGAGAAGTTGTGAATTGACCTAATATTCCGGAGCAGAGTATTCCACAGAGTATTCCACAGCTCGAGAAAAGTCTTGAAGATGGGAGTGAGAGGTACAAATTATGGAGGTTATTAATCTTAGGTCGCTAACAGAACGGAGAGCACGAGTAGGGTGGTAGATGGAGATGAGGGAGGAGATATATGGAGGTGCAGCACTGTGGAGAGCTTTGTGGGTGAGGGTGAGAAGTTTGAACTGTATTCTGTGGTGGATGGGCAACCAGTGCAGTGACTGGCACAGACTAGTAGCATCAGTGTAGTGGTTGGATGGATAGATGAGCCTGGCTGCAGCATTAAGGACAGACTGAAGGGGGGAGAGTTTAGTGAGAGGGAGACCGATAAGTAATGCGTTGCAGTAGTCAAGACGAGAATGAAACAAGGCAACAACAAAAGATATTATTGAGGTGCAGATGACAAGAGCGTGTAAGTGACTGAATATGGGGAACAAAGGAAAGATCAGAATCAAATGTGACCCCAAGACAGTGGGCATGTTGCACAGGAGTTATGATAGTGCTGCAGACCGAAATTGAAATATCAAGTTTAGGTGGGTTAGTAGATGGGAGAAAGACAAGAAGTTTCGTTTTTGAAAGGTTCAGTTTTAGATACAGAGAGGACATGATGTTAGAGACAGCTGCCAGACAATTACTAGTGTTTTGTAGAAAAGCAGGTGTGATGTCAGTGGATGAAGTGTATAGTTGGGTGTCATCAGCATAGAGATGGTATCGAAAGCCAAATCTACTGATAGTCTGTCCGATGGGGGCGGTATAGAGGGAGAAGAGTATAGGACCTAGTACTAAGCCCTGAGGAACGCCAACATCAAGAGGAAGAGGATAAGAAGAAGAGCCAGCTAATGAAACACTAAAGGAGCGGCCAGAGAGATAGGAAGAGAACCAAGAGAGAGCAATGTCCTTAAGGCCAATTGAATTGAGCATGGTGAGAAGAGAGAGAGAGAGGTTAAAAATTGTAGTTAGGTGAGTGATGACAGCCCGGGAGAGGGACTGGTGGAGTTGTGATGGAATGGGGTCACTGCTACAGGTCATGGGTCGAGAAGAAGAGAAAAGCCTGGAGACGTCTTCCTCTGTTATAGGGTCAAAAGAGGAGAGAGAGCATGCGGAGGAATTGGAGGGAGGAGGATTGAAATTATTTGGGGACTGGGAGATTATTTCTTGCCGGACACTGCCAATCTTGTCTCTGAAGTAAGTAGCCATGCAATCAGCGCAGAGGTCAGTGACAGGTTCTGGAGCTTTAGGGCTTAGAAGGGAATGAAAAGTGTCAAAGAGTCGTTTTGGGTTATTTGAGAGTGAGGAGAGGAGATTTTCTCCATAAGCGTTCTGCACATCTGGAGCAGAGCTGGAGAAAACATGGTTTAGGTGTGTGCCAGTGCTGCCGTGTTCTGTGTCGGGAGGGTCGTATTGATATTGGAGCAACTTCATCTAGGGTGGTTTTGAGGGTCTGGTTGTAATGATTGGCAGCCAAGTCTGGACAGGGGAGGGAAATGATTGGGGTAAGAGCTAGTTGTAGGGTGTTATTAGGTTGCTGGAAGTTAATGGTGTGTAGGTTTCTGTAAGTGTGAAAAGTAGGATTGTCATTAGAAAAGTGAGAGGTCTTTATGATAAATGAAAGAAGATTGTGGTCAGAAAGTGGGAAGGATAAGTTACTAAAGTTTGAGACTGAGCAGTGACAGAAGAAGACTAGATCAAGTATATTGCCCTGTTCATGTGTGGCAGAGGAAGTAAGTTGTGATAGGCCAAGAAAAGAGGTTAAAGGAAGAAAGTGAGCAGCTGATGGGGAGATAGGATCATCAATGAGGATATTAAAATCACCCATAATAAGAGTTGGTGAATCAGAAGATAGGAAGTGAGGAAGCCAAGCTTCAAAGTGATCCAGGAATTGGTGGGGGAAGCCTGGGGGACGATAGACAACTGCAACTCTCAGGGGGAATGGATGGAAGGGTCTAATGGTGTGAACCTCAAAAGAGGTGAATGTGAGAGAGGGTACAGGGGGAATGACCTGAAATGTGCACTGTGGAGAAAGTAGTATGCCTACTCCTCCTCCGTGCCTGTTATCAGGTCTGGGGGGGGTTGTTGAGAAGTGAAGACCACCATAGGATAGGGAAGCAGGGGTAACAGTCCTTGTAGAAAAATACTGGCAATAATTGCCGGTAGAAAAAAATTACAGGCTTCGGCAGGGCAACTAAAATACCAACTTGGCCAGTGAAATTCCGGCCAGGTGGCAACCCTACCTGAGGCTAGGTTTACATCTGCGTTACTGTAATCCGGCAGCCTGTCCTGCCAGAGGAGAAGAGTACCCGGAATTGCAGTATCCGGTATAGCCAGACACCACCAGGGCTCAACGGTTCCTTGTTTCCTATAACAGTATCCATTGGGTTTGTGACATGAATGCCAGCTGTCTGCCAGAAATATACTGCTGCATTTAAAAAAAAATTTTAAGTCGGTTTTTTTGGCAGACACCAAACTGATCCCGTTATAGTGAATAGGTATCCAGTGGGCCACGGCCATGGCTGGCTATGTCGGATATAGCAATTGTAGTATCCAGCTCCACTACCGGAACAGACTGCCAGAATACCATAACACAGTATTGTGGAGAAAGTATTGTGGAGAAAGCCTAAGGACTCATTCATGTACATGTGGAGCCTATAGGCAGAGTCCTTACAGGTCCATACCCGTAGGCAAGCAGTATGCCCAAGCATCTTTTCTAGAGAATTTAAGAGCTAACAGGGAGGACATATAAAATGTGCATTAAAGTCCCCACATCCACCTCAAAGAAAAAGACATATGGGAGATCTGATCTCCTAAACCTGGTGTGGTCCTACACTAACTATAGGTTGCATGAATAAAACTGATAAACTCTGCTGGTCTAGGGTAGTGAGGGGGTTAATGACTGTTTTCCTGTTCCTCTAGGGTAGAAGAAAGGTTAATGCCTGCTTCCCTGGTGGTCTTTATCGTGGAATGGGGCTGAGCTACCATACAAGACCTAACCTGGGGACAGATGTAGCACTGTCATTGGAAGAAAGAAGTCAATTTTTTACAGCCTCTTTAATGATAATTTCCCTGGTGGACTAGGGTAGTAGAGAAGTTAATGCTCATTTCCATGTTGATCTAGTGTAGTGTCATGGAAAGTGTCCCTTTCTCTGGTGATCTACAGTAATTGAGGGACTAATGGTTGAGTGGTCATGGTCAAGAGTGGTAAAGAGATTAATGGCAGCTCCCCTGATGCTCCATGGTAAAGGAGAAGTTAATGCCTGCTTCCCTGGTGGGCTAAAGTAGTGGAGTGGTTAACCAAGGGGACAGCACCCCATATGGTCACACCACTCACACCCTATTTATCCTTAGAGACTGCTTTCTCCTAGAAGCAAGCATTCCTTCATAATGTGACATTTAATGCAGCATTTGTCTTTCTCACAGATGCTCCTGTATCCATCTGTCCCTAATCCTTGTTTACGTTAAGAGTACACAAGTTAAAAAAAAAAGTTTACATAATGGCGGCAATCATAACTAGATGCAGTTCTCTCTGAAAGCATGGTGAGTCTTTAAATTTGCTAGGTCAGCAGGAAGTACAAGTTAGACAGATGACAATACCAGTGCAAGATCAGACTATGCCGAGTGTGTATATTGCTGTTGTGGAAACAAATAGATCTGGAGAGAAGCAACAGAATTCTATGCTAAAGAAGATAGAAGCAAATGGTAATATATGTTTAATAAATATGTTTAATAAAAAATACGGAAGAATGGAACAGCTGGCCCCTAATAGAACAGTCCTATCCTTGTGCGTGATGAGAAAGATAATAGGACATGTTCTAATTCTTTTGCGGAACGGAATTACGGACCTCCATTTTTTTTGCGGACCCATTAAAATGAATGGTTCCGCATACAGTCCCCGCAAAAAACAGACACGGACAGAAAATACGTTTGTGTGCATGAGCCCTTAAAGGGATTGTCTCACTTTAGTAAATGGCACTTAATGTGTAGAGAAAGTTAATACAAGACATTTACTAATTTATTGTTATTGTCCATATTGCCTTCTTTGCTGGCTGGATTCATTTTTCCATCACATTATACACTGCCTGGCCTGTTTCCATGCAGAAGTGGCCGTGTTTACACACTATATGAAAAAGCTTTCGATAGAGTTTCCCATGGTGTGTAAGCATGCCACCGCTGATGGATTGCAGGGTAGTCATAACCATGGAAACGAGCAGTGTATAATGTGATGGAAAAATGAATCCAGCCAGCAAAGGAGGCAATCTGGATAATAACAATACATTAGTAAGTGCCTTGTATTAACTTTCTCTACATGATACATGCCACTTGCTGAATTGAGACAACCCCTTTAAAGTGTTTTTTCCAATAATTAAATATTAATTACCTTATCCCCATAGGTCATCAATATCTGATTGGTGGGGTCTAACTCACAGCACCCTTGTCAATCAGTTGTTTGAAGGAGCTGCAGCACTCCTGCTTGGTAGGGATGAGTGAAGCGAGCTTTGGATCCTAGATCTGAAGTTGCTTCACTCCAAACTTAGTTTTAATGCTGTACAGAGATTATTCCCTGTACAGCATTAAAATGTATGGGCTCCGGCGAGGCGAAGTGAGTTATCACCGAAGTCTCGCAGAATATTGGTGAATAACTTTTGGGTTTCATTTTGGAACTTGAAAACCATTTTAAAACTTGGTTTCAAAGCCGACTTTGGATCCCTGTTTTTAAATGGTTTTCAAGTTTAATAATAAATGCCGAAGTTATTCACCAAAGTACCACGAGACTTCGGAAATAACTCATTTCGCCTTGCCGGAGCCCATACATTTTAATGGTGTACGAAGACAGATCTCTGTGTATGCCGTCTATCGGGGTGGGCTCCCCGGGATACAGTGAAGTCACGAACGAGGAAAGCAACCCCAACACCAGCTTTTGCCAAAACAGAATTTTACTTAAACATGGCAATGAGCACAACCACAAATGCTGGCAACACACAATAAATTTACATTCATCCAGCTCGAAGCACGGCGCCCTCCGATGGATGCAGGAAAAAAGTGCAGTAATTTACCTACTCGCAGGCACAACTGAACAGCCACGCCTTAACTGTTATTACCCTAAAAATCAAGAACAACTGTATGGGTGCATGGTGCGGGCTAGCCTGCGGTGCAGCACAACAGCTTACAATCTTACAAAGCTCTACAGGATTCCCACTCCCATAACTGGTCGTGTAGCATGTGCCTGAGTATTCCTCCTGAGCAAAACGCCAGCCTGGATTGAGTTTGTGGGAAGTTTATCAGCTCTCCAATGTGAAATGTCACTTTAAGTTATGGAATCCTTGCAATTAACAGTTGTAACACTTGTGGCCTGACACAAACAGACTAACTGAAGGCCTGGTCTCAGTCTCTAGGCGCCAACACTGTGGGGAGGTGCGTGCACAATCTTCCCGACCAGGGTCGAGTCTGCTCTGCATCCGCTGGTGACTCTGAACAGAACAAAAGCCTCTCGAACAAGCATGCAGTACCGCAGTGTATGTAGCTTTGCTCCTCAGCTCTCATCAGCGTTCCTGAAAGCAATTTTCGTTCCTCTGGACAGGATCAGGTTCTTTGACACCATCAGCTTCACTTGCCTACAGCTCTGGTCACTGAGGTATGCTCCCACACCTGGATGCCCCAGTTACAGTGGAAACAGTGAAAAAAAAAAAGTAATGACCTCCTGGGTGACATTATGTGCCAAAAATAAATTAAAATATAACTAAAAAAAATAATCATTCGCTCAAATCTATACATGTTGCATATCAAAACGATTGTCACAAAATGAACTCATTGCAATAAATAATTAGTTTTAATATTTAAGAAATAAAAAGCCATAATTTATGTGTCAGTTTTAATATTTAAGAAATAAAAAGCTATAATAAAAAAAAAAACTTTTTAATAATAATTAGCTGTTTTCCTCTAAATTAAAGGGAACCTGTCATGAACATTATGTTGACCTGACTGAGGGCAGCATAAAATAGTGACAGAAATGCTGATTTCAGCGGTGTTACTCATGAGCTAAAAGTAAGTGGTTGCCGAGAACCAGCATCATATTAATTGCAGCCCAGGCCTTGAAAAGAGTCAAATCTACCTGAGAGGAGTCATGGTTATTTATAATCTCCTGCACTCCCCACCCATCTACTGATTATTGGCAGTTCTCTCCTAGAGAAATAAGGAGAAAACTACGGTAGGTAGAAGCCTGTCAGTCACCAGCAGGTGGGCAGGCAGTTTAAGAATTCATGAATAACCATGACTCTTCTCAGGTGGCCGTGACTCTTTTCCATGCCTAGTCTACAATGATTGTGATGTTGGTTCTTGGCAACCACTTACTTTTAACTTATAAATGATAGACTGCTGAAATCAACTCATCTGTCTCTACTTTATTCTGCCATTAGTATGCACAGCATAAAGTTGATTGTTTAAACCTAAACAAAGAGGGGGGGGGGGGAATCTCTAAAAAAACCATTATAATAAAAAGTCTTAAGTGTCAAGTAAAACAAAATCACAAAAATTACTTTGGTAGTCAAACAAATAAAAAAAAGGAAGTTCACTAAACCACCACGTGCACAAAATCCCCAAAAGTTGCCTGGACATTTAGGCCTTTTTTGGGCCAGGCCATGAAAGGGTTAAAAACAAACTGCACCACAAGTTTTCAATGTTTAAAAAAAAAGTGGTCCAAAAAAACGTTTCGTTTTTGGTGGCATATACCACACACATACACTGCCTGGGCTCACCTGGGCTCATGTGATTTTTATTCTTCATCTTTACTGTCTTCCGATTAGAAAAATGGCTGATACCATTTTGCGAAATTTGCCCGAATCGCCAACAATTGGAATTCAGATTTGACCTAAATTTGTGGCCAGGCACTCTGCAGCAAGCATACACAAAGAAAATTTACAGTCCATACAAGATTTTTGGTGCAACTGATCTTGACAAGTTTTATTTCTCTTGTCACCGTAAACAAGTAGTCACATCATTGTGCAATGTAAAGCAAAACAGAGCCCTAGTTTTGTCCTGGCACTAACTTCAGAGTATGGTGCCTCACTTTCAGGAGCCTGGGCCTACTGCCCAGTTTATCCACAGACATATACAATTCATACCCTCTTTCTAGTGACTCCCTCAGGCTTGGCATCACCTGTATCTCCAGTCTATGACTAAGAGAACTTTCTGAGAGGATCACGCTCTTTTTATTGAGTGGTCTCAGATGAAGCTTTAACACTCTTCATTACAACCTCTTCCAAAATACTTGTTAGGGACGTGGAGTGAGAGTTGGTGGAGTTAGCAGCCTGCCATTCTCTTCCCCACAGACCCTTTTTCTGGGTTTTCCACCTAACCCACTACAGAGAAATGAACTCTCTCTGTACAGAGACACCCTGATTGCCAAACTGTCACTTTTTCACCTATTAGTGGCATAACCCTGCCACTTTAGTAGCTTTGTTGCCATTTATCTACCACTGTGGCAGCCACACTGGTATAGCAGATACATATCAGCTGTCAGTCACAGCTGCGAGGGGTGGAAGGATAGTAAGTGTGCTCCTCATGAATACAGCAAACCCATTAATATGAATCCACTGTATTTTTTACTAGACTGTCAATTGGCCAAATGGCTCAAAGGAGAATGAACCTGTGCAGATATGTTTCCTTAGGCAGATCAGCAGTGGCGTAACTAAAGTGTTATGGGCCCCAGTGCAAACTTTGGATCGCCCCCCCACCCCCCATTTTTACAAAAAGCGGCAGATTTTTTACTAAGGGCTCTTTCCCGTGCGGCTAATCTGCTGAGTGAATGTGAGCCAAGCCCTGTTCCGGACAGCAGAGACACGGAGCATTAACATGATTGATAATGCTCTGTGCCTCTCTGTGATCTTTTTACTACAAAATCACAGTGAGATAAAGTTGTTACCATGATTTTGTAGCAAAAAGATCACAGAGAGGCACGGAACATTGTCAATCATGTTAATATTCCGTGTCTCTGCTGTCCGGAGTGGGGCTTGGCTCTCTTTCACGCAGCGGATTAGCCGCACAGGATCCACTTGTGTTAAAGAGCCCTAGGCCCAGTGCATGGCTACACTTACCCGGTCCTAATAAAATCTGGTCCTACCTCATCCAGGGTGTCGATGGCGTCGGCGTGATGTCCACTGGATCCAGAACAAGGTCCCTGTGGTGATAGAGAAAAAAAGAATAATTACATAAGGAAGGGATGGTGACTGCCCCTGTGAAATCACCAGCAAGGGAGCGCTGTGCTGGCCTGATAGACTGAGCCATGCCAATGTATAGCAGGGTGATCTAGGACATTTCCACTAAGTGCTACCACACAGAACTAATGCCCACATTGGGGCCCCTCACAGTAATTAAGCCCACCTTGTGTTCCCTTCACAAAAGTATGTCCTTCTTGTGGCCCCTCACAGCAGTTATGCCCACCTTTGTTCCTGTCACAGTAGTTATGCTCAGATATGTGCCCCTCACAGTAGTTATGCCAAATATGTGCCCCCTAACAGTCGTTATGCTAAATATGTGCCCCCTGACCACAGTAGATATGCCAGATATGTGCCCCATCACAGTATTTATGCCAGATATGGGCCCCCTCACAGTGGTTATGCCAAATATGTGCCTCCCTCACATTAGTAATGCCAGATTATTTGCCTCCCTCACAGTGGATATGCCCAAATATGTGCCCCCTCACAGTGGTTATGGCCAGATATGTGCCCCCTTACAGTGGTTATGGCCAGATATATGCCCCCTCACAGTGGTTATGGCCAGATATGTGCCCCCTCACAGTAGTTATGCCCAGTTATGTGCCCTTTACAGTAGGTATACCAGATTTTGTGCCCCCTCACAGTAGTTATGACCAGTTATGTGCCCCCTTACAGTAGTTATACCAGATTATGTGCCCCTTCACAGTAGTTATGCCCAGATATGTGCCCCCTCACAGTAGTTATGCCCAGTTATGTGCCCCATCATAGTAAGTATGCCCACATATATGCCCCCTCAAAGTAGTTATGGCAGATAAGGTGCCCCCTCACTCTTGTTATGGCCCCCCATTTGCCTCCAGTCTGCATGACAAAAAAACTAAAAACAACAACACATACTTACTTTCTTCCCTGATGATGCGCTCTCACCATCACATCGCACTGTCGGCTGTGCTGAGGGCCAATTCCCGGGCTTTCAAGACTCCTCCCACAGCCAGCAGCGCCATGTGCAGGGGGAGCGCTGGAGCACTGGAGCTCAGAAGAAAAGTGAAGCAGGGAGCTGAGAGGTCTCCCTGCTTCACTCTGGAGACAGCCCGGCAGTGACAAGAACTGCTGGCCGGGTGAGTGCGCCCCCCTCCGCCCTCCCCACTTGCCTCTGTGCGCACACGGGGCCCATAATGTATATGTTTGAAGAGCGCTCCTACGGGGCCCGGCATTGTCACTGTACTTCATGCCGGGCCCGTCAGAGCGATTCCATTACATGAGAGGGCACTGTCGCGGTTGCATCCTCTGCGACCGTGATCGTTACACCCCTGCAGATCAGCATAAGATTGCATACTTACCAACTTTTAAAGGGAGTCCGAGACACTTTCCGTGCAGTGCTCTGCCACCTTTTATGCAGTGACCCACACTTACCCATCTCCCTATCCACTCAATGCACTTTGGGCTCTGAAGCTGCATGTAATGATGTAGTAATCCTGTGCCACATGTAGTCAAAGTACATGGAGGGTTGCTTTCTAGTAAAAAAAAAACACAGCCCTCCATGCTGTGCCCGGCTGATTTTCCAACTCTTTTGGGAGTCCAGGAGAAGTGTCAAGCATGTAATATAGTGACAGATCCTCTTTAAGGCCTTGATGCCGAAACCATTATATCGATTTACTCATTTGTATGCCAAATGTCTATAACTGTGTGGCCCACAGGTTGTGCACCCCTGCCCTAATATAACCCTTCTCCATTCAACCCCACCACCCTTCATCATCATTCTTCTGAACCTGATCCATCACCAAATCCACATCCCGTTCTCAAATTCACTCCAGACATCGTCTGGTGACTGGCTCATGTAGCTTTACATCTACTCCCCTATTTTCCCAAGATGGCTGGCCAATTGCACAAAAAAAAAAAAACGTTTTAACTTTTGTGTCACCCCTATCTCCTCATAGATTGTAAGCTCTTGCGAGCAGGGCCCCCAGTCCTCTTGTTTTAATCATTGACTTGTCTGTTGCTCTTCTATTTATGACTGTACAGTTTGTGAAGTGCTGCGGAATATGTTGGTGTTATATAAATAACGATTATTATTACAGCAAAAATCATAGAAATGTGGTCTAGCGATAATCATACTGACCTGGAGAATGGATGTCACAGGTCAGTTTTACTGCATAGGAAAACAGAACCCATAAAACTGTGGTAGACATGTTTTATTTTGGTTCCAATTCCACCCCATTTGGAATTTTCTTCCAGCTTTTCATTACATTGCATGCAACAGTAAATGGTGCCATTAGAAAATACAACTTATCTCGTGAAAACAAGCAGTCATGTAAACATAAAAAAGTTAGCTTCCGGGAGTAAATAACTGACACTCAAAAATGGAAAATCACCATATCCTCAAAATACGTCACTGAAGCATTGAGATATTCCAGACATAAAGTTCTGTCTGCACTAAAACTAGATTATGCACTGAATAAATACAATTGTAGCTGGGCCATATAGAGTATATACAGTATAGAGGTGTGATGGCTAACCTCTGGCACTCCAGCTAAAGTAAAACTACAACTCCCAAGATGCACACTCGCTTGGCTTTTCTAAGAACTCCATAGAAATGAATGGAGCATGCTGGGGGTCTTAGTTTCACCACAGCTGGAATGCCAGAAGTTAGCCATCACTGGTATAAGGCTAGCTAATTACACTTATTTCTAACCATTTACTAGTATCACCATTGCTATTCTGTCTGTAGTTGTGCCATAGCAACAGAGAGATCAAGAATAAGTCAGAGGAAAAGAGAGATAGCAGACCAAAGAGCTTGCAGAGGAGCTCTAAGTATGCTGATCACAACAATATGCGGAGGGGGGAGTCGTAGCAAGATTGTAGGAGAGAGCAAAAAGAGCTTAGGGTGGACTCCACTTGTTTTAGTGGTGCTTTTTGCATTCTCCAGATTTTTGCTAAAGTCTATGGGAAATATGAAACACAAGCGTTTTTTTTTTACAACTGGCATTTTCGTTGTAGGAATCGCATCATGTCTTCTGCTGCTTTCAAAGGTTAAAACCTGCAGCATAATCAAAAACCACAGTGCAAATGAGTTTACTCTGCAGGTATTTTCTGCAGCATGTGCAATATTGAGTATTTCCCACACGCAAATCCATCTTGGCAGTGTTTACCCCATGTGGGAACACACCCTTAGAGATCATTTATAAATGTGGGTCAGATGTCACCAGTTTCCATCTGTGGAAACACTTAACAGCAAAGGAGCTGCTGGCCACTATAATCTGCTACTTGTCCTGATCTTGATCCTAACACGTATTATGGAGGCTTGTTAGCTTATGTTTAGCTATGTGGTAGTGGTGGGGGACCTTCTCCACTGGATGGCCTCATATCAACTTCTGTACCTGTAACCATGATGGTTATGTCCTTGCTCCCCATATGTAGTTATGTAACATTGTTGGCATGTGAGCAATTACAGGACAACCAGATATCACAGCAAACCAAGCCTCCAGATGGGCTCAGTTAATTAGTTTATAGACGTACAGATAAGGTCACACTGTTGTTGTTCTGATAGATGTGATTTAGTGTGACAATCCTGGAAATAACAAGGAAACTAGCTAATAGAAGAAATCATATAGTGTCAGCCCCCTCCCCCCATTGAAGCACATTGAAGTGCGTGACCAACATTGACGAGAGGATAATGATGTTCTGAGCCACCTAACCAAAGCAATACAAAATCCATCTCTGTCAATTAAAGCCTGACGACGCAACATGTCACGAAATCTCTTCCAGTAACTGTACACCGAGGGCCATGATTTATTCATGTGAAATATATAAATGTACATTTCATATGGTGAAGTAGTGAATCGGTCCAAGCATTACTGTGCTCTGAAGTTTTTAACATAGGTTCCACAAATGAGAGGATACAGTCATGTATAGAACATAGGCACTTATCCAGTATCTTACCGATTTGGATAGTTGTTTCAAGAACAGTAACGAATATAGTGTATTAAAGAATCTTTTATCTTCTCAAAGTGCATAATCATTGTTCTAAGGGTACTTTCACACTTGCGTTGGTGCGGATCCGTCTGTTTATTTGCACAAACAGATCCGCACCTATAATGCAAATGTTTGTATCCGTTCAGAACGGATCCATTTGCGTTAGTTTTAAAGAAAAATGACAAAGTCCAAAATGGATCCGTTTTGAATTACATTGAAAGTCAATGGGGAACGGATCCGTTTTCAAATGCACCATATTGTGTCACTGACAACGGATCCGTCCCCATTGACTTACATTGTAATTAAAAACGGATCCGTTAGGCTCCGCCTCTTCAGACGGACACCAAAATGCTGCATGCTGCGTTTGGGTGTACGTCTCCAAAACGGAATAGAGGTGGAACAGAGCCTAACTGATACATTCTGTACGGATCCTTGTCCATTCAGAATGCATTGGGGCTTAACTGATCCGTTTTGGACCGTTTGTGAGAGCCCTGAAACGGATCTCACAAACGGAATCCAAAACGCTAGTGTGAAAGTACCTTAACAAAAAGTGTCATCAATCAGATTCCAGTTTTTTTTTATTTCACGACAGGATTGAAAATTAAGTAAAGGATCTGATTGGTTGCTATCACAACTGTGACACTTTTTCTCACATTTTTTTTGTATTGGCCCAAATGTGTTTATGGAAATGTCCTTTCAAGCCAATCATAGCATGGACAGGAATAGTAAGAACCAGGTCATGGATTTCCCAGTACCTCCAGTACCTTCAAAAACCAAGAATGTTATAAAAGAAACAAAGAAAACTTACCCATTGCTGTTCCATGGCCACCAAGACAGTGCTCCCAACAGCCTATGCTTCCAGCACTGCAACATTGATATGTGCTGGCTTCAGTGGTTATTTGAGGTAACTGTGGATGTAATTGTTGCCAAGAGACTAGCACTGCAGTGATGATCTGTCTGACTTATCCCACGCGACTGCTATGGCCAGTACTTGGCTTCAGCGGTCATGTGGTAAAATTAGGTGGCCCACTAATATGGGATTTAGGTGGTGAGTAAGGTTAATTTTTTATTTTATAACATTCCTGGCTCTATCTACAAATTTTTGGAGTCCTAGAAACCCATTTCATTGGATATTGCGATCTTGGATATTTATGGCATATCCACAGGATATGCTATAAATGTCTGACAGATGTGAGTACCTCCTGTGGCAGGCGCAGCACAATGAAGTGCCTTATGTGCAATGGCATTAGAAGAATTTTGATATCTCTGACTTTTTAGTCTAACCAGACTGTCTATTACTCTGTAATTCCTCTAGCGCCATTCTATGGAAGCAGTAGGTTTAAAGAGCACACCAAATGCTTGAAATAACTTCTTAACTTTAACTTTTCTTCATATATAACACTGCTGCCTCCGCAGCAGACAGTCCATGTACAAAACACATGTGGAATAAAGTATAACATGGCGGTTCAACTGTTCAATCTTGTCATTCAACATAAAATGGTGGATATATTTCTCTCTTCAGTATCTGTACTTTCACTTTAAGTTATTTAAGCACTTTATGATCTCTTTGAGAGGTATATCTGAGGCTTAACCAATAGTTTTACTTGCTCTATATGATCTGGTATGAGCAGTTCGCAGACTGTACATAGTTTGCGTAGTTTGGTCGCAATTTGGTATTTGGAGATTGCTATTTGGTCTATTCCTTTGCTTATTGCATACTGTTCATTTGGTGGAACTGCAAGTAAACACATATAAATAGTTCAGTATACAGCTCTAATCGCTACATTAACAAAAGGGACATCTATAACTGCATTAAATACCTATTTTGGCCTCTTTCCTTCCATAAAACTGAACTCAGTGGAGTGAATGTCTGTTCAGCTCCTCTCCTCTGGTGTAATGAATTCTAGCAGCTCCTGCTATGGGAATTTCCCAGACAGGCTGAGTGTGAGGCTGGCTGTAATTGGCCAAGACTCCTACTCAGTGTGAGGCTGGCTTTGATTGGTTGAGACTCCTGCTCAGTGACAAAAGTTTAACTCTATGCTTTCTGTTTATAATTGTTCTGTATCATTGAGCTTACCTTACAGTCACATAATGAAATTTTAAAGGCATATTATCTTTTCTGCTTCTGTGAACACAATATATATAACTGTTATATGACATTCAGAAACATTAAGTTACAGTAAATAACTCTGCTTTTGTCTTTACCATGTAAACATATGAACTGTATTAAGGTTATTGGCAGGTCTAGCTGTATACACATAAGCTGTATTAGCAACCTAGGACAGGTCTTAGCTGGCCAGCTACACCTCCTCTGAGGTCTATACCTACATTATCTCCAGAACAGGGGTCCACAGCAAAAGGTCACAATTAAAAGGGATTTTCCAGGCTCCTAATATTGATGACTTATTCCCAGGACAGGTTATCAATATCCAATAAGCTGGGGTTCGATACTCCATACCCCCACGATCAACTGTTCCTTTCAACCGCTGGTGCTGGAACTAGCACTGCGATTTGAACCGTAAGCACAGCTACATTCAAAGTGTCCTGGCCATGCTGGGTTACTGCAGCTCCCATTCTTTTCAGTGGGACGGAACTGCAGTAACCAAGCACAGCCACTACACTTTGACAGGACCTGTCCTTCCTGTTCCATTCTAGAGCTAGTTCCAGCGCTGAAGGCTGCAGAGAACGGATGATCGACAGGGATACGGCGTGTCAGTTCCCGAGGAGTAAATATTGATGACCAATCAATAATGAATGGTAAAAGTGCTGTTTTGTCATTGATCAAAATTGATTACATTAAAATCATCCATATCACTAGCGGTATTGGTAAATGTACATGTTGCTTATCTGACATTTACAATATATAAACCTCTACAGTCACAGTATTTCGCCATATGTGCAATGATTGAAATGATGGAAATGTCATAACAATATAACTATGGTAGAATGCAGCATAACAGGAAGCAGAAGGGTATGCCTGAAGAATACTACATCATCAGGACTAGACTCACACTTTTACTAGAGAAATGAACCAATTAAGGGCCCCTTCACACTGGCGTTTTTGTTTTCCGGCATAGAGATCCATCGTCGGGTCTCTATGCCAGAAAAATCCTGATCAGGATCATCCCCATGCATTCTGAATGGAGAGAAATCCGTTCAGGATGCATCAGGATGTCTTCAGTTCAGGACCGGAACGTTTTTTGGACGCAGCAAATACCGCAGCATGCTGCGTTTTTTGTTCCGTCCAAAAATCCAGAACACTTGCCGCAAGGCCGGATCCGGAATTAATGCCCATTGAAAGGCATTAATCCGGATCCGGCCTTAAGCTAAATGTCGTTTCGGCGCATCGCCGGATCCGACGTTTAGCTTTTCTCAGTGTTACCATGGCAGCCAGGACGCTAAAGTCCTAGTTGCCATGGTAAAATGTAGTGGGGAGCGGGGGAGCAGTATACTTACCATCCGTGCGGCTCCCGGGGCGCTCCAGAGTGACGTCAGGGCACCCTACACGCATGGATCACGTGATCGCATGGATCACGTGATCCATGGGCATGGGGAGCTCTGACGTCATTCTGGAGCGCCCGGAGCCGCACGGACTGTGCATACCGCTCCCCGCTCCCCGCTCCTACTATGGCAACCAGGACTTTAAAAGCGTCCTGGCTGCCATAGTAACCTGAAAGCAATTCGAGGACTGATCAGGATCCTGATCAGTCTTCTAATGCTTCAGGCGACTTGCGTTCTGACGAATCCGGCGGGACGGAAGTGCCTGCCGGATTCTCAGAACGCAAGTGTGAAGGGACCCTAAGCAATATATATTTTAACCTTTCAGGAACCTGTCAAAGGTCCTGTATCTACACATTTTTCTGGATCCCGATTAGCCTTAATGCTCTGCTTTTAATATACTGGATTTGAATGATTCATAAATGCAATCTGTCTCTTAAACTATATATTATTGGTGCTGCTGCCTACAGAAAGAAGACAATTGCATTAGTTCTGAATAATACACAGGCACTGCTACTGTTTATCATATAGCAATGGTCCCTGAAGCATCAGCGATGTGAGAAGGATAAAATATTGAGCAATAACCCTGTTAGATATGTCCCTGGATGACAGATGACTGCAGATAAAAATAGCGTGAAGTACTAATTTGTAGGTAATTTACATCTGAAACACCAGCTTAAGAGAACAGCTTTATAATTAGGTATAATTTGAGTATTCTTCTTCACTAATATGTCAGAACTATTTATGAATGTAGGCCTTGTTTCCCCGAGGAGATTCTCCAACTGTTCTATTTCCATACCTTTGATTCTTTTTTTAATATGCAAAACAACCACCCACCGGACCCGAAACCAGTTCACTTTCATCTATAGCTGTGAAAATTCCATTGGAACAGCTCAGAGGGACATGACTGAAATCTCCGTAACCTTCTTACATTATGACTGTGAGCTTTGCAAGACATACACTAAAATCCAGAATCTCGGAACAGAACCAATAAAGTTGTAGCTTAGTAACTCGCCAAGTCACGTCTACTCTGGGCTACTTCCTGGCCTCATTTTTATGCAGTGCCTTATCTCTTTTATGACTATTTTTTGTATCAGTGCATTTAAAGAGATATATACTGTTATGATTTTATTTAGTTTCACATTTGATTTTTAGGAGTGTTGAGGCCAGGACTGTTTTTAAACCCAGATTTTAATAATAGGTTGTAGCAGTTTATCCAAGCACAGATGGTTGTCCATATGTCTGGCTGTGACTGGTATTATAGCTCAGTCCCATTCACTCGGGTACCACAATCCCTCTGTTCTGCTGATTGGCAGGAGTCAGATCAACATCAATCATACATTGATGATTGATCCTGAAGTAGTTTTTGACTTGAATGGAAAACACTTCTATACAATAGCTATGTAAGGTCTGGGGTTCTTATGGGACACATTGCACTTTCTATCATTTGCAGTATAAATACTTCATCTTTTCAAATTTAAAAAGGACCTTTTACCTTTCCTGACATGCTTGTTTTAATAGCTTCATGCATCCCACATGTAATAACAATTCTGGAGCAACTATTCTTATATCTGTATGTTGTGCCATTCCTTTATTATTTCTACTAGAAGTTATTCATTAATTGGCAGCAGTCTGTAGTAAGTCTGTACTTTCGGTTTGCGCTCCGGCTCCCCTGTGTGGCGATCGGAGGAGTCGGAGTGCGCCTGTAGTAGCCTGGGTTTCTATGAGTGAAACCCAGGCAACTCTGTAGTATTTCCTATGGAGCCTTGCCTGTGATAGGCTTCATAGGAAATATGCGATTTTTTCATACATTCCAATGCTATTGCATTGGAATGTATGATAATCGCAATCAAATGATTGTAAGTTATAGTTCCCTATGGAAACTATATAAAAGTGTAAAAAAAAAAAGTTTAAAAAAAATAAATAAAAAAAACATAAAAGTTCAAATCGCCCCCCTTTTGCTAAAATAAAAAAAAAAATTTTTTAAAAATACACATTATGGGTGTCGCAATGTGCGAAAACGCCCATACTATAAAAATATAAAAAAATATTTCCCATATGTCAAACAGCAAAATGGAAAAAACCGTCCAGATGGCGGATTCGCCATTTTTGGTTGCTTCATTTTCCCCAAAAAGTACATAAAAGGTGATCAAAAAGTCATACACACCCCAGAATGGTATCAATAAAAAGATAAGATTATGACGCAAAAATTAGCCCCCATACAGCTCTGTACATGTAATTACAAAAAACACCTTTAGGATCAGCTGCAGGAGCTATATAGCCATGCTTCCACAACACCTGCCAGGATCAACCCTAACTCCAATCCCAACAGTTTAGCCCCTTAGATGCCACACACAATAGCAACTGCGGAATCTATGTGGCTAGATAGTGAGAGGGGGCTTTGGCTGTACATATACCTATCAGGCCCTGCCAGAGGCTAGGTCTAATACAGGGCTAATTTGGTTGCAATGACTAAAGATCACTGGGTAGTACTGTCTGACTTGTACATAAAGCAAGTGAATGAGGTCACATTGTGACCAACAAGTTGGTATGACCACAGCTTCACAATCCCAAAAATCCAACACTGATGGATTTCTTGCGATTCGGTAGGGTCATGGTCACTGCAACTTGCAAGTTGTTTTGTGACACCATTACTTCCATTATGTTGCGAGGCTACATTGCTACACAGAAATCTATGATGCTAGTTGCGGCCAAAGTAGTCATGTAGCCCCAGCCTAATAGGATCCCTGTGAGTATTGTGGTATATTATAAAAGTGATCAAATCCCCTAGCATTAAAGTCCACTGGTGGAACTAAAAAAGTACAAGAATAATTATGTCACAAAATAAAAACTAAAATAGTACACATAATTTATATTGCCTCAGTGGTAATAACTCAAACTATAAAATTATAATTTTATTAAAACCAAACATTGAATACTATAAAAATGGAGTAACAAGTGACCAAAAAGTGACATGTTGAATGCCAAAAAATAAAACTCAAGAAACAAAACCTAAGAAATTGTGGAACGTTTTTTGCCTTCCCCTTATGAAAAAAATAAAAGCTAATCAATAAAATATATGTATCACAAAATTACAGCTTGTCTAATAAAAAAATGCAAAGGTGTAACATAAGGTGAATGAATAAGCTTATGCAGGCTTAGTGAATAAATACATTTACTAAGTGTGATTGAATATATGATAACACAAACAAATCACATACAGAATAATAAAAAGTAAATAATCATTACTAGTCTAAATATGGTGTAGGGATCCAGTTGGCTATGCTATAACCCATGGCTGTCTACCACATTATAACACATGACCGACACCCAGGGTGTAAAAGAAATAGGGCAAACAATGGTTACATCCTACCTAGGATGAAGTGCCTTGTCGAATTCCAATTAATTTGTTAGTGCAGACCACACTTATTCTCCTCAGCCCCTCCTCCAGTCTGCATAATGCATGTCTCTGAGATCACTCAGGAATGTGTTCTTATCAGCATAATGGGGGATGGGTACTATCTCTAACCCACTTCATTACAATGAAAACTTGTAAACTATTACACAGAGTATTAAACGGAATTAAAGGGGACAGAACTGATCAGTACTTAAAAATACCCTCACAATACAAAGGGTGAAAAAAAAATTGAAATTGGCAGGTCTTTAAAGGAATACTTCCATCATATAGAGATATTTTTTAATTCAATATTCATAGAAAATTTTTAAAGATTTTTTTCATTTTGGCAGTACTGAGGTAAAACAATAATTGCTTACCGGTAATTGTTTTTCTTGATACCCATGACGGCACCCATGCGAGGTAGGACCTCCCATCCAAGACAGGAAACCTGAGGATATAAAAAATATCACACCCCCACCACACCTCAGTGCTTATGATTACCGGTTCAGGATGTGCCACCACAACACAAGAAAGAAAGAAAAAAAGGATATCTTTTTTTTTTGTTTTTGTTTTTTGGGGAGGAATTTTGGGGGTGCAGTCATGGGTATCGAGAAAAATAATTACCGGTAAGCAATTATTGTTTTTCCCTCCACCATGACGGCACCCATGCGAGAATAAAATATAAATCAAAATTTAGGGAGGGACAACGGCCTGAAGAACTTTCCTCCGAAAGGCCGCGTCTTCATTTAAGTTAAGTCTGTAATGTCTAAAGAAAGTATGAGGGGTGCTCCAAGTCGCAGCCCTGAAAATCTGACTCAAAGAGGCATTCACTCATTCTGCCCACAAAGTGGCAACTGCCCTTGTGGAGTGTGCTCCAAACCCTTCTGGAGGAGGAAGATCTAGGAGAAGAGTATGACAAAAGAATGGCTTTCTTGACCCACTTTGCTAGGATCCCCCTGGAAACCTTCCGACCCTTGCCACGCCCCTGATATTAAATAAAAAGGTTTTCATCTATCTTCCAAGGGGAGGAAGCCTCCAGATAAAAAACAAGACATCTTCTAACATCAAGGCAATGGATACATTGGATACATCTGGATCTCTGAGACTCTTCTAGCAGAGGTGATTGCTACTAGGAAGGCTAATTTACAGGACAAGGTTTCCAGGGAAAGATCCTGAAAGGGCTCAAAGGGATGGTGAGATAAGGCCGTAAGATCCCAAGGCGGGGTTAGCGGGCAGAGGGCTGGACAGACTCTAAATACAGCATTCAAAAATCTTTTAATCCAAGGGTGTTCAGCCAACCTAAAATCAAAAAAATAGCTTAGGGCCACAATCTGGACTTTTAAGGTTGATGCCCTGAGCTTCTTCTCTAAACCTGCCTGTAAAAATTCAAGAATCTTGGGGATTTCTGGCTCTTTCAGCGGATCAGGGGGAACCCCTAGGAAGCTCGAAAAAATCTTCCAGGCTTTTAAATATTTGTTGGCTGTGGACTCCTTTCTGCTTTTAAGAAGGGTGGAGACTACTTTGTTAGAAAGGCCTCTGTTTAACCAGATGCTCCGCTCAACTTCCATGCTGTTAACCTCAGAACCCCCGGATTGGGATGGAATAGAGGACCCTGAAAAAGAAGGTCTTCCCTCAGGGGTATTGGGAAGGGGGTGCGGACGGCCAGTCTCTGGAGATTTGAAAACCATGCCCGCTTGGGCCAAAAGGGGGCCACTAGGATGATCGAGGCTATCTCCTGAGCGACTTTGCATAATACTTGCGGGATGAGACAGAAGGGAGGGAAGGCATAGCCCTCCTCCTGACTCCAATTCTGCGCCAGAGCATCTATTCCTGTTGGGTCGTCCCACTAGTTGAGGGAATAAAACCTGTCTGTTTTCCTGTTGGAACGGGACGCAAAAAGATCTATAGAAGGAACTCCAAGGGCCTGGACTATCTGTGAAAAAGAGTCCTGGCTCAGGCACCAGTCTCCCTGTCTGAGCTGAGTCCGACTCAGAAAATCCGCTACAGAATTGTCCTTCCCCTTAAAGTGGACCGCTGCTAGGGACAGGTTTTGTGCCTCTGCCAACCTGAAAATGTCCTGGCAGAGGTGTAGGAGGGACGGGACTCTTGTGCCCCCCTGCCGGTTTATGTAGGAAACTGTGGTTGAGTTGTCTGAATAAACCTGAATATTTTTGTCCCTTAGATGAGGCAGGGCTCTGGATAGGGCCATCTGGACTGCCTTCAGCTCTTTGAAGTCTGTTGTCTGAATGCACTCCCCAACCCCAGGGACTGGCATCCGTCGTTATCCTGGGTTGAGCCTGAAAAGACCATGAGCTCCCTGCTGGGTGGTGATCCGAAGACATCCACCACCTTAAGGACATCCTTGCTTGGGAAGATAGATGGAACGTTAAGTCCAGAGATTCCTGAGGCCCGTCCCATTTGTGTAAGATTTCCTCCTGTAATTCTCGAGAATGGAACTGTGCATAGGGGACTGCTGGGATCATAGCCGTCATTTGACCCAACACCCTCATGGCCTCTCGAACAGAGCAATGGTAGGACAGAAAAAAATTCTGTACCACTTCTATTGTTTTGGCTATTTTTTCCAGAGGAAGGAAGCATTTCTGAAGCTTGGAGTTCAGCAGAATTCCCCAAAAAACAGGAGACAGTCTGGGAGGGAGACAGGTTTGACATTTTCCAATTTACTTTCCACCCTAGAGACTGTAAGGTGTCGCATACTACAGCAATGTCTCTCTTCAGTTGGTTCTTGGACTGGGTAAAAATTAGGAAGTCGTCTAGGTAAGGTACGAGGGAGATGTTTTTCAGCCTTAGAAAAGCTGCGACTTCTGCTACAATTTTGGTAAAAACCCTTGGGGCTTGGGAGATTCCAAAGGGAGGGCCCTGTACTGCAAGTGAAGCCATTTCCCTTTTACACAGACGGATGTCCGAAGAAATTTCTGGGAGCCTGCATGGATTGGGACGTGGTAGTAAGCGTCCTCCAAATCCAAGGTCGCCATCCAACATCCTTGAGAAAGGAGGTTCACTGCGATCTTCAGAGTTTCCATTCTGAATCTCTTGTAATGCAGAGATCTGTTTAGAGACTTGAGATTCAGGATGACCCTGAAAGAGCCATTGGGCTTTCTGACAAGAAACAAAGGAGAATAAAATCCCCTGCCTCTCTCTGAACAGGGGACCACAGTTACCACTCCTTTCTCCAGGAGGGAGAGGACTTCTGATTCCAGCGCCTCCCTTCTGTCTGTGCTTACGGGACAAGGGGTCTGAACAAAAAGGTCTTCGGGAACTGAAAGGAATTCTAGGTGAAATCCGCTTCTTATTGTGCTTAGGATCCAGGGGATTTTGGTGACTGCGCACCAGCTTGCCAGAAAGGAAGAAAGTCTTCCTCCCACCTGGCCCCTGGCGTCATTGGGATTTATCTTTAGTCTGTTTGTCATTGGACCTAAACAAGAATCCCCCGGATTTCTTGGGAAACCTATCCCTCTCACCTCTGGGACGCTGTCTGCTTTTCTGGCTCCTGAAACCTGACGGCCACGAAAAGGGGTTCTTTTCTGAGGGGTAGGAAACTTCTTTCTGTTGTCAGATGCTTTCTCTAAAATATCATCTAGAAAAGTACCAAAAAGTCTGCGGCCTTCACAAGGGAAAGAGCAAAGACGAGCCTTAGACCCCTGGTCCACCTTCCAGGATCTCAGCCACACCGTGCGCCTAGCAGCATTGGAAAGGGCAGCCGTCCGAGCTGAGAAACGTACAACATCCGTAGATGCGTCCGCTGGGAAGTCTGCTGCTTTGTGAAAGGTGGGAGGGATGCTAGCAGGTCATCCATGGGGATCTTATCTTTAATGTGGGATTCTAGCTGATTTAACCAGAACTTAAGAGATCTAGAAACCCAAGAGGCCGCAATAGCGGGTCTAAGACTGGTAGAAGCACTCTCCCAAGACCTATTAAGATAAACATCTGCCTTTTTATCAAGTGGATCATTTAAACCGCCTAAATCCTAAAACGGGAGATCAGTTCTCTTAGCTATCTTAGCTACTGGAGCATCCACAAGGGGGGCCTTATTCCATGCACTGGTAACAGCCTCTTCAAACGGATGTTTCCGTTTGACAGAATTAGGAATGAAGAACTTCCTATCGGGATTTTTTCAGTCTTTCATAATAAGCGCCTCTATGTTTTTATGGACCGGGAAAACCCTATGGCGCCTGGGCCCCAAGCCATCAAAGGCCTGGTCGGCGACAGATTTTGACTCTTTAACATCTTACAACTGCATCGTCATTTTAACAGCTTTCAATGGGGGTTCCACATCTTCTACAGGGAAGAAGGATTTCCCTGCTGAATCTTCATCCGAAGAGGAGGTGTCTGAAGAAAGTTCCCCTGATTCTATTCCTTCCTATACTTCAGATGAGTCAGCTTCCCATCCCACAGGATTTTTTGAAGGGGTTCTATGGTGTGGATGTTTTAAGGCCTTAAGGGAAGATCTGACTTCAGATTTAACCAAAGCCCTGATGGACTTAGATAGGCTCTGAGATTCCTGCAAAACTAATTTGTCAATGCAGGACTGGCAAAGAGGTTTGACATAGGAGGAAGGTAACGGAACCCTGCAACCCCCACACTCCTTATGTTTAGATTTTCCCGATGCCTTTTTAGAGACCTTGGAAACCTGCAGTAAACACATAACACAACCACCAATAGATTAGGGACAAAGTTAGATACCCAAAATGACGGTGCCCCACTCCGCAGCAGTGGCGTATCTATCACGAGGCAAACAAGGCATTTGCCTAGGGCGCCACTTGCCAATGGGGCGGAAAAATGCCTTGTTTGCTCATCGGATCTGAGTTTTCACGATCTCAGTAAGAGATGATATATTCTAACCCCCAGGCGTTCCTATGGTGATGGGGACGCTTGCCTGGGGGTTAGAATATACAGGGTAACTAACATCTCTCCTCCCAGTGACACACATGACCCGCTCCCTCCACCACCCCACCTGCACCTGATGTGCCCATTACATCACAAGTCTCCGCCTCTTACCAGACAGAAGGCCTTCCATTCTAGTCAGGGCCACGCCCCCAGCTCCTCTCTGCAGGTGACGCTCTCATGTGGGGGCCGGGCAAGACGGTAATTATCACCGGGACTAAGTGGCTAACTGCGGCATAGGCCGGGCGACCGTGGCGGAGCTGCTCAGACTGCAGGCCTGCATCATCCAGGCGTGCTGGGACCCAGAGGAGGCGACCCGGGAGCTGTGGGAGGAGACAGGGGACAGCGGAGATGTGGTGGTGAAGCAGCTGGACCTGAGCTCCCTGAAGTCCATGCGGCTCTTCTGCCAGGAGGTGGTGAGGGTGAGTGTCCTGATGTAGTGTGTACAGTGCCCTATCCATGCGGTATGTGTGCACAGCGCCCTGTGTGTGTGCGATATGTGTGTGTGTACAGTGCCCTGTGTGTGTGTACAGCGCCATGTGTGTGTGTACAGCGCCATGTGCATACGGTATGTGTGTGTGTACAGCGCCCTGTGTGTGCGTGCGTTATGTGTGTGTGTACAGCGCCCTGTGCGTGCGTGCGGTATGTGTGTGTGTGTGTGTACAGTGCCCTGTGTGTGTGTACAGTGCCCTGTGCGTGCGGTATGTGTGTGTGTGTACAGCGCCCTATGCGTGCGTGCGGTATGTGTGTGTGTGTACAGCGCCCTGTGTGTGAGGGAAGGGTGGAGCCTAAATAGGAAGGGGTGGGGTTTGCAGAGGAAGGGGTTTGGCCTTGACAAGAAGGGGTGGGTAAAATTTATATTAGGGGAGTGCCCGAGTTTAGTCTCGCCTAGGGCAGCACAAAACCAAGATACACCACTGCTCCTCAGGACCAGTACCGGACTAGAAGGCCTCGAAGGTTCGCTGGGGTCGGCGCGACCTGTATCCACTGGCTCAGACATTCTTTCACTGGCATTCGAACCTTGGGCTGGCTGTCTCCTTCTGCTGCCGCATTTGTAACGCGCCTCAGCCTCCTCCTGTGCAATAAAACCTGAAATTGCCGCCTAATCCCAAATTTCCGGGTTCTGACGTCACCGGAAGTGACGAAACGGAAGTTGTGCAGCTCGCGCATGCGTAGTAGCCCTGTCGCAACCGAGCCGCCATCTTTGCTTAGGGCCACTGCCGCAGACCGCGACCGCATGCAGGAAGCCAAGGAACGCCGCCTTCTGGTTTGGGAACGCAGCTCCCCGGGACCAGGGACCGCCTGAACACGGCCACAGCAGTCCCACAAGAGGCCAGGAGGGTGCAGAGAGGAGACAGTCTTGGCGGTGGCTTCCTAAGAAGGCTTATTCCACGCGGGATGTGGCCATTACGGTGCATGGACCCGGCACTCCCCAGCCCCGGAGGTGGAATCTGGTAACAAAAAAGAAAACCCTCAGGATCTCTGACTGAGGTGAGGTGGAGGTGTGATCTTTTTTATATCCTCAGGTTTCCTGTCTTGGATGGGAGGTCCTACCTCGCATGGGTGCCGTCATGGGGGAGGGGAAAGATCTTATCTGAAAGGTAATCCTCATTATAACAGTAGGTGTAGAATTGGGGTAACAGTATGACAGTTTGTGTTCTCTTGATAAAGACGTCCACTGAAGAAAATTGCATTGATTAGTGTAATGTGTGATTCTCTAACTGAGTCATACACCTCACATTCTCAGGCCGGATTGATGGTGTGACAAAGAATTGAGTTTGCCATGTTAAAAGTTCAGACAAAGCGGAAGAGCCAGAAATGGTAATAGAAGACATGGGGTGACTTTTAAAATTTATATCCAGAAACCATCCACCTGTTTAAAAAATAATAAAATAGGCAGGTCATTAAGCGGTTAAAGTGAAATTCCCTGAACTAACTTAAGGCTGCTTTCACGCTAGAGTTTCTATTTTCCGGTATTGAGATCCGTGATAGGGTCACTATTCATTGTTAATGGGGACAAAACGTAACTGAACAGAACGGAATGCTCCAAAATGCATTCCGTTCTGCTTGGCTGCGTTCTCATACAGGAGAGCAAACTGCAGCATTTGATGCGGAGCAAGATGGATCCGTCATGTCCCACAATGCAAGTCAATGGGGATGGTTCCATTTTCTCTTACATAATCTGACACAATAGAAAACGGATCCGTCCCCCATTTACTTTCAATGGAGTTCATGACGGATCCATCTTGGCTATGTTAAAGATAATACAACCGGATCCGTTCATAACGAATGCTCGAGGTGGACGCTCATGCTCAGTTCCATACTTCAACTCCCACCAGCTAAATCTACTGTTAGGAGCTGTGACAGTTACAGGACCCTCCCTCTGAGAAAACACACATCCTCCGAGCTGCCGATTGAAATACATCTAATAGAGCAATTGGAGCAATGGATGAGGAGATCTCTGGATCCATGTGAGGTACAGGGCTCATGCACATAAACGTATTTTTTTTTAATGTCCATTCCGGTTTTTTTTGCAGCATGTATGCGGAACCATTCACTTCAATGGGTCCACAAAATGTTTGCATGGCCGTTCCGCAAAAAAGATACATGTATTATTCTTGTCCACTTTGCGGACAAGGATGGGCATTGTTACAATGGATCCAAAAAAAATGGATGCAATAAATCAGGATTTATCCATGTTTTGTGGACTGCAAAATGCATATGGTTGTGTGTATGAGCCCTTAGAAAGAGGCTGTCATGCACTATATGATGGCTGATTTTCATTTTTTACATTAAAGGGGTTGTCCGGGCTTTTACTATTGATGACCTATTCTCAGTATAGGTAATCAGTATCATATATGACGGGGGTCCGCCACACGGCACCTCCGTCGATCAGCTGTATAAGGAGACAGTGCACGTACTGTCTCCCTTCTCTCTTCCTGTCTGCTGCTGCTGCCTATGGTCTTGAGAAAAAGGAGACGGCATTTGCGCACTGCGCGCCGTCTCCTCATACAGCTGATGAGCAGGGGTGCCGGGTGCCGGACCCCCACCGATCTGATATTGATGACCTAAGCTGAGGATAGGTCATCAATAGTAAAAGCCCAGACAACCCCTTTAATCATGGGATAACTCTTTTAAAATTCTACTATTTCAAGGTGCGGCGCAGTTTACTGAAAATCATTTTTTATGTAAATATGGTTAACCAGAATGAAACACTTTTTTTAATCTGAGAAAGGGCTGTTCTACCATCTAATCTGTCAGCTGAAACTGACATGTATGCAGCAGTATATATAACATGGAGAACACAATAGAAATCACAGACACAAAGGAACAGGTTCATTTTATAAAAGGCGAACTAGACACTCCAATCACAGAATATCTGCTTTTCATTCTAAATTTATCTCCAATGTATCTACTATCTAGTAGCCAAAAGGAGTGTCACAAAGTTATATCAGACTGTGAAAGCAGCATTATCAATGGTGCCATTGTCTCCTCTAGGAACATGCATGATGCAATATTTCCATCAACAGCAGCTGAACTGCTCTGGCGTTCTTTTTTCAAGGGCTGTCAAGAATTTCAAAATTATGTTGATATTCTTGATTGTAAAAAAAATACAGTATATATTTGTGTTTCATGGTTTTCTTTCATGCCACAACATATAATATAACATATGAGGACCAGTTTGACAAGTTGTTGAATTAGCTGAGGCATATACAAAATAAAAACCAACATGACTGAAAAAAAACTGTCAAGTTTCTTATGTTGTCCAACCCTAATATGTACAGGACTTGCACAGCTGAGAACAGGGGATGGCCACATGATCAGGTTTGCTGATGCAGTTTTGGAAGCCGAAATCAGCAGTGAATCATAAAAGGAGAGAAAGTATAAAGGACAGATACAACTTCTACTCCTTTTTGAATTTACTCATGGTTTTGGCTTCCAACGCCTCATCAGGAAACCTGTGTGTAGCCGCACACTTAGGCTACATACACATGACCGTATGTGTTTTGCGGTACGCAAATTGCGGATCCGTAAAAAAAAGGATGACGTTCCGTATGAAATCCGTTTATTTTGAGAATCCGTTATTTTTGCGGATCCATTGTAATAATGCATATCCTTGTCCGCAAACTAGAAAAAAATAGGACATGCTCTATTTTTTTTGCTGGCCTACAGAATGGACATACTGATGCGGAAAGCACATGGTTTGCAGTCCGCATTTTTTGCGGACCCATTGAAATTAATGGGTCCGCATCCTATCAGCAAAAAAAACTGAATGGACAAGGAAACAAAAAACGCTCGTGTGCATGAGGCCTTAGGAAGAGACTATGTAACTTCTGCAGACCAAATGGGCATATAGAAACTGGCTAAATGAATTTCTCATTGCTCCGTATTATTTATCCACCTTGTACTGTCCTCATAGAAAGTTCATCACTGGTGTAAGAGAAACAGTTTCAAAATACATTGACATTATGCAGAGCCTGTGCTAATATACAGCAGATGTTCTGTGATAAAGAGCCACAGTGTAAGGCCTCATGCACACGACCGTATGTTTGGTCCACGTCCGAGCTGCATATTTTGCGGCTCGGGCGTGAACCCATTCACGTCAATGGGGACGCAAAAGATGCGGACAGCACTCCGTGTGCTGTCCGCATCCGTTGCTCCGTTCCATGGCCCCGCAAAAAAAACAGAGCATGTCCTATTCTTGTCTGTTTTGCCAGCAAGAATAGGCATTTCTACAATGGGCAAATTGCGGAACGCACAAGGAGTGGCTTCCGTGTTTTGCGGATCCGCAAAACACACACGGTCATGTGCACGAGGCATAAAGCATGGGGAACAGAGCAGTAGCTAAAGACAGAAATGTTTCTGACTACCTCAGACTTCTGTTAGACTACACAGAAAAGTTGCAGTCACTTATCAAAGCTTATGATTGCATAGGTCAGTAAAAGCCCAGACAACTTTTAAAGATACTACTATTTCAGGTGCGGCAGACCTTATTGAAAATCATTTTGGGTTAAACATTAGAGATAAGTGAATTTTTCAAAAATTCGATTCGACTGGTTCATGGAATTTTTCAAAACGATTCGATCCGAATTTATTTGCGGCGAATCGAGTTAAAAAACAGCTATTTCATGGCTGCAGAGTGCCTGTATAGTGTTGTGGAACACTGTGCCTTGCATTAACATTCATAGGGAGTCTGCTGTGGTAGGGAAACAATACTGTGAGTCACAGTATGACACGCAGATGACAGGTGTCACTCTTAGAATCACTGCACTCTTCACTTATTTGGGCAGTCATGAGGTCAAAACGGACCAAATAACTCAAGTATGAACTTACCCTTACAGGTCGATATTAGCGTCAAGAAGAAGCGCAGTCCTTTTACACAGTCGTCAGATGATTCCACAAAGATGTCTACAGAAACTGTTCTATTAAACGATTATACAAGTAGAGCCCGACAGAGTAGAGAGGGTGTCAGCAGTAAGTTTGTGTTGATGTCACTAAATATTTTACCCTTCCTCTAAACCATCAGAACAATAGCCCCCAAAAAACAGATCCTGTCTGTTGAGCATCCGCATTCAATCGGTCAGCATTTGGTCAGTAATCCATCAGTATTGCTAATGCCCAAAAAAACAGGAGTGGATCCAAAACAGAGATAACACGTGATTTGCATGTCTTCTGTGTTTTGTACCTACTCCTGCTTTTGGCTACCAAATCATAAGCCAATTCTCATGGGACCATACAGGCCTTACAGCTGCTACACAGACAGGATCCGTTGTGCGTCTCATTTTTCCTTCCTTCCTTCTGACAGATCAGAAGAAGGGTCAAATAAATGGTGATGTCATCCAGGCCAAAAAGGCAAAATAGTGGCCCAGTCATGGAGTGGGGAGGGTGGGAGAACAGCTTGAGAAGTCCACAGAGTGGCCCAATGACATTGTGGTGAGGTGGAAGCAGCATGAGGAGACCACAGAGTGGCCCAGTGACATAGTGGTGAGGTGGCAGCAGCATGAGGAGGCCACAGAGTGGCAAGGTGACATAGTGTGGAGGTGTCAGCAGCAGCAGCATGAAGAGTGACCCAGTGACAGAGTGGGGAGGTGGGTGGCAATAACAGTACCCGCTGATGATGGTGGGTGTAAGAAAGAGCACTTGGCATCAGATGTGTGGCATCAGGTGGGTGGCAGCATCAGTATAGTAGCTGAGACAGGTAGCCAGAAGAAACCGGTCTCTTGTCATTTGGGTGAGGCAGCATGGATGATCTAATCTGATGCATCAGGCATTGGTGGGTTTAAATCCTGGCTGATCCATGCCTAATTCATCTTGACAAAGGACAGTCTCTCCACATTTTGGGTGGACAGGCGAGTTCTCCTTGGGGTAACTATGGCCCCCGCTACACTAAACACCCACTCTGATGCCACACAACTGGCCGGGAAGGACAGCTTTTCTAGGGCAAACTCGACCAGTTGCGGCCACAAATCCAGTTTGGCTGCCCAGTAGTTCAGCATATCTTTGATGACGGGTGGCAGGGTGCACTCCAAGTATGCCACCACCTGCTGGTTCAGGTTCTGCTCTATGTCAAACTGCTGGTGAGTAGTTTCTTCACTATGCGACTGGTACTGCTCCTGCCCCCCCCCCCCAGCAGCCATGGCAGTGGAACATGAGCGCAGAGGGCCCCCTGCGAGAGGATTGACTATAGCGCAGATAGGCAGCGGCCAACTGACTACGTAGGATGTCTCTATAGTAGTTCAGTTTGTCCTCCCTCTCAGCGGGTGTAAAAAAGGCCTGCATTTTGGACCGGTAGCAAGGGTCTAACATTGTGGAGAGCTAGTAGTTATCCCTTTGGCGAATGGTGACAATTCGGCTGTCACTACACAAGCAAGTGAGCTTGCATCGGGACATTTGCGCAAGTGACTCAGAGGGACTCCTTGCCTCCATCTCCACTGCATACTGCCACGATGTGTCTGGGTCATCTGCCTCATCTTCCTCATATCCCTCTTGCTCCTCCGGCTGCTCCTGCTCCTCCTCTCCTGTCACCTGTGTAGAAAAACCACCCATTTCGCTACATAGTGCAATGTCCTCCTCCTCCAGTTCAGCCCCCACAGGGCTCATGTGGCCGTGAGATGTAGGCGCCACGTCTCCAGTCCCCTGACCAGCCAGATTTGCCAGCATCTTTTCCAGGATAGGAATCAGTCGAATGACGTTGTTCATCCCGTAGTCCTGGCGACTGACAAATAAAGTAGCCTCCTCAAAGGGCCTGAGCAAACGGCAGGTGTCACGCATGAGCTGCCACTGGCTAACATCGAAGTTACACAGGGGAGTACATCTGTCCGTTGGGATCATCAAGAAATCGTTTATGGTCTTTCTCTGTTCGTATAGTCGGTCCAACATATGAAGGGTGGAATTCCAACAGGTGGAAACGTCGCATATCAGCCTATGTTGGGGGATGCCGTTCTGCCACTGCAGCTCAAGGAGAGTGTGCTTGGGGGTGTACAAGTGGCTGAAGTGCATGCAAAGTTTCCTGGCCATTTTTAGGATGTATTGCAGATGGGTGGAAGATTTCAGGAACCGCTTTACAACCAGATTGAACACATGCGCCATGCAGGGCGCATAGCACAGCCCTCCTTGACACAGCGCTGACACGTCGGTCACCATGGTTCCAATTTTTAGTTGAAGCGGAGAAAGCCAGAATTTGATTTCTTGATAAAGGACACGGAGCAGTTCCTCCCCTGTGTGACTCCGTTTGCCGAGGCAAACGAGGTGTAGAACAACGTGACACCGTATGCCCTGTATGCTAGAGGAACACTGTGAATTGTCCCTGCAGTGGAGGCTGAGGACACGGTGGAGGATGAGGAGACAGACATTGTCGCAGGACCAACGGCGTGAGAACGTGGAGGTGGAAGCGGCATTACCTGGGCAAGTTGCTGGTGTGGCTGGGCAGGAACCACATTTACCCGTAAAGTACATATATTGTCATTGACCGTAGTTACAGCTACCAACCAATTTTCCCAAAAAAGGCTTTATCACAAATTTCACTTCTGAATGGCTAATCAACGAATTGTTAGTCCCTAAAGAAGAAAGTCTACATTCACTGATGAATTGTTAGTCTCTACGGATGATACTCTACAATTACCCATCAATTTTCCTAAAAAAGTCTGTTTCACAAAACAATTTCACCACTGAATGACAATGTAAATTCACTGCAGAACGGCTAATAAGAAGTACTTATTTTTCCTATTAATAAACACCGACAATGACTGTATGACAATGTAAATTCACTGCAGAATGGCTAATAACACATACCTATTTTTGCTATTAATATAGCGCAACAATGTCTGTAGCAAAATGTAAATTCACCACAGAACGGCTAATAAAATGTACTTATTTTTCCCATTAATGCACCCCTACAATGGCTATATGACAATGTCTGTTCACTGCAGACCGGCTAATAAGATATTCTTTTTCCTATTAATACACCCCAAAAAAATAAATATAACAATCACAATTCACCGCAGAACGGCTAATAGGACATACATATTTATCCTATTAATACACTCCGCTGAACGGCAAATAATATTTTTTTTTTTGCCACTAATACACGCCAAAAAGGGCTGTAATTTTATCATTTCACGACACGACGGCTAATAAGCCCTTTTTCTTTTTCCTCACTAATACATGCCAAAAAAAGACTTTAAAACATATAACTGCAGCCGTGAACGGCAAATATTATTTTTTTTTGCCACTAATACACGCCAAAAAGGGCTATAATTTTCTCACTTCAACACACAATGGCTAATAAGCCCTTTTTTCCCCCCCACTAATACATGCCACAAAAAGGCTTTAGGACAAATAACTGCACCACTGAACGGCAAATATATTTTTTTGCCACTAATACATGCCAAAAAGAGCTTTAGAACATATAACTGCACCGCTGAACAGCACATAATATATATTTTTTTGCCACTAATACATGCCAAAAAGGGCTTTAGAAAATATAACTGCACCACTGAACAGCAAATAGGCCCTTATTTTTTTCAACTTACTGTATACACGCCACAAAAGGCTTTAGAACATATAACTGCACCACTGAACGGCAAATAATATATCTTTTTTTGCCACTAATACACGCCAAAAAGTGCTGTAATTTTCTCACTTTACCACACAACGGCTAATAAGCCTTTTTTTCCCCACTAATACAAAAAATGCTTTAGAACATATAACTGCACCGCACAAGGGCAAATAAGACATAGAAATATTTGCTTGTAATAAACTCTGTTAATGGCTGTATCAAAAAGCACTTGCACCCCAATAACAAGAACGGTTTGCTGGAATTACAGAGCTGTATAATAGCAATTTGGATCCACAGTCAGTGCAGCAAGGTGTAATAGGATTGTTCCTATTACCCAGGCTGCAAACTCCCCTACTGAACCCTGTTCTGCTTCAATACTGTGGAATGATTCCTCTCTATTCTTTCCCTGAACTTCTGTACAGCAAAATAACATTTTAAAGTATTTTCTACCACTGTCCATAGCGCCTGCTGACGTCTCTCCCTGCACTAAGTACACTGGAAAATGGCTAAATCCAAGATGGTTGAGGCTATTTATAGGGCTGTGGCATCACAGGGCTGGCTGACTGTTGATTGGCTGCATGCATAGCATTGTGGGTGATCTCTCGTTCTCAGAGTTCCTTGCTCCATGTCCTAACACGTGCAGCAGCCATTTTAGGAAAAAATGCAATTTGTTACCACAAAGATTGAGGAAATTCAGATTCAGTGCGAATCAAATTTTTCCTGGAATTCGGATTGAATTCCACTTCGTCAACTTCGATTCGCTCATCTCTACTAAACATTTTCAACAGTTTTCTTCTTCAGAATTACATTTCAGCCTATCTGCAGAGTATCTTAATGTCAGTTTAACATTGAGCCATCATGTTGCTGCTCTGACACTGATCGGAGCTCTGAGCGCAATGTCTAGCCCTTATCTCTGAACTCCTAACATTTCATACACTCTCATTTAAGCCATATTGTTTAAAGTTTGCTAAGAGTTTAGCTACAATGAGTGTTTATAAGATGTCAGGTGTTCAGATATAAGGGCTATATATTGAGCCATCAGAGCAGCAACATGACGGCTCAGTCAAAAACTGAAAGTAATATACTCTGCAGATAAATTGAAAATTAACCCTGTAGGAAAAAACTGTTGACAATATTTAATAAAGTCCAATAAATAATTGACCACAAAGGTGTTTATAAACCTAAATGTTGAATATTTTTTGAAATATGCTCATATATGCAGTGCTGGTGGTCATGCATGATCAGAAACTCAATTTCACTTTTCAGTGGCAGAGTAATTCCTTAAATAACAATCACTATTTTTTAGGTGGACTTTCTGATAGTAAATCAAGAGGGGCACTAGAACACATATTGTATATTTAGCAATATAGCAATATTTAAACATATTTAGACATAGAAATTTTTTGTTTGCCAAAAGATTCAAATTGAAAATACAACACAATGAAATATCTAATCATAGGACAATCCCTTCACATGTTGTGGCAGGTTTCAAATAGACTGCAGCAGAAAGGTTTTCTTGGAGACAACGCTAAGAGATATTGTTTCAAAACCTCTGGAACATTTATAAATTGCAGAAAGGGGTTATTATAAGTCACCATGGAAACAAAATATTGATCATAAATAAATTGTATGCACTCTTGTATACACTCTTTTTCTCTGGCTAAATGGAACCCTGTGAATATGCTTGGTGTCTATGTTGGGAGATTTTCCCAGTGTAAACACCAAGAAGAGGACCATACCATGATGCAAACAGGGCCTGGGGATTTTGGCCTGTTTTAAAATTCAGAAATAAAATAGGCTTAACAAGGCTAAGTGACTAAACGTTTTACTAAGATGGGATAAAAGACATATACAAACATATCACATACAAGTAAAAAGAAACCAATCACTTAGGCTACATGCACACGACAGTGAAAAAAAACGTGTGATAAAAACGGACACACTGTCAGTTTTTCATGGCCATTTTGCATCAGTGTGTGCATCCATTTTCTGGGCATGTGTCCATTTTTAATGTACATTTTGCATCCGTTTTGCATCAGTTTTTCATGTCCGTGAAAAACGGACATGAAAAATGGATTAATTTGATTGGCAGTTATTTCTAGACCCATCCTTCTGACTGCCATGATCTGTGGACGACAGTGTCATGGGGGATCTGTGGGAGACACTGTTATGGACGGGATCTGTGGGCGACACTGTTATGGAGGGGATATGTGGGTGACACTGTTATGGAGGGGATATGTGGGTGACACTGTTATGGGGTGAATTTTCCATTTTAATCATTTTTTCCAGTAACAAAGCTAGGGTTAACAGTAAAACAAAACTCAATATTTATTGCCCCGATTCTGTAGTTTGCAGAAACGCCCCATATGTGGTTGTAAACTGGTGTATGGCCAAACGGCAGAGCGCAGAAGGAAAGGAACGCCATATGGTTTTTGGAAGGCGTATTTTGCTGGACTGTTTTTTTGACACCATGTCCCATTTGAAGCCCCCCCGATGCACCCCTAGAGTAGAAACTCCAAAAAAGTGACTCCATCTAAGAAACTACACACCTCAAGGTATTCAAAATCGGTTTTAACAAACTTTATTAACCCTTTAGGTGTTCCACAAGAGTTATTGGCAAATGGAGATGAAATTTCAGAATTTTTATTTTTTGTTACCTTTCCTCAAAAAAAGTGTAATATAGAGCAACCAAAAATCATATTTACCCTTAAATCATACAAACAAAACTGCCACCGTATCCCGTAGTTTCCAAAATGGGGTCACTTTTTTGGAGTTTCTACTTTGGAGTTTTTGGCGTTCCCTTCCTTCTACGCCCTGCCGTTTGGCCATACAGCAGTTTACGACCACATATGGGGTGTTTCTGCAAATTAGAGAATCAGGGCAACCCATATTGAGTTTTGTTTGGCTGTTAACCCTTGCTTTGTTACTGGAAAAATTGATTAAAATGGAAAATTTGCAAAAAAATAGCTGTTTTGGGACCGTTTTTATTTTTTGTTATTTACATCGTTGAACTGACAGGTCACAGACCGCGGGGATCAGACAAGTCAGAAATCGCTGCAAACCGCAGGTCTGAATTGACCTGCGGTTTGCAGCCGATATGGGGCCACACACGTTTTTAACGGCCGTGAGACGGGTGCCTTCCTGTCAATCGGCCGTTAAAAACGGTCCCATTGATTTCAATGGGTCCGCACGGCCGTGAAAACGGCCAGAAATAGGACATGTCCTATTTTTGGACGGACGCTATTCACTGGCCGTTAAAAGAACGGCCATGTGAATAGCTCCATAGACTTACATTGGTGGTAAAAAATGGCCGTGTGACGGCCGTTACTTAGACGGCCGTCACACGGCCATTTTTCACTGTCGTGTGCATGAGCCCTTAACCTGCAGACAATGGGCAAGTTCCCATTGACCACTCCAAAATGGCCAACACCCAACATGGTAAAATACAAAGAGTGTGTCAACTATCATTGATAGCTATCTCACCACAAATGAAAAGTACGGTAATAATTATGGGAAAGAACCAATAAGAATAATTAAAAATAACCTTGCAATACGTGGCTTGATCATTTCTAAGCTTATGCATAATATAGTGTGAAGGGGGTGATTTACTAAAGAGACCAATGTTGGTGGCAGCAGGGGTGCCCTTGATGTTGTATAGTTGGCAGGGTGCAAGGCAGGAGGACAGGTACAGGGGCTAGTGAAAGATAGCGGCAATGACCAGGACCACTTGGTTAGCACAAATAAAGTCTCACTTTACCGAACAGATGATGAGGGTTGCAGTATAAATATAAGTAGCAGGCACAGTTTTCAATTACTTCACAAGGCAATAATTCTTCAGAAGGTTCTGTAGTATAGGTAGGCAATATGATGTTTCCCTCTAAGCCTCTCTCTCTAGGTGTACCATGAAATCTTCCCAAATGACCACAGGCGTGCAAACAGTGGCCAATCTGTTTCAGAGGCATGACAGGCGCCAGAAGCAATTACCCCAGACCATGGGCAAAACCATAAGCATGTATTACCTTCACTGTCTAGTCCATGCACAGCTTTTATGGTCCTCAATCATCTATATAAATGCAATGCTTCTTTCTACAGAGGTCATTCCTTAGTAAAGTTGTTTTTCCTGGCCGCTTTCAATATGAAAAGGAAAATAGTGCTTTTAATCATTAGTGATAGTCGAATAACAAGTGGCCCAAGTACATGCAACGTTTCGGTTACTCCTTAGCCTTCCTCAAGCATGCTTTCCTGGGACGCTGCCTTCATTTTTTTATATGGATGTTTAAAGGGAGCTGTTGGATACAGCCCTGACAGGGGTGTGCATCTGGACCTAAGAGTTGAAGCCTGCGGTGGGTGCTGTATTTATTCTTTCTTTTTTTAGCTTTCATTCTCATGGATGGTGTGTCCCTGGAGAAGAGATCTTTCAGGGCCTATTTGGCAGAACACACCCATACAGGTCTTCACTCTAGTTTGGCTTGCTTGGAACTCTCTACTCTACCCTAACCAGGGGAAATCAGACCAGACCACAACCTGTCAACTGGCTACTAAGGCTGCAGATTAACTATTTCCTCCTATGCACAGCCTTGCTGGATCACATACTGTAGTAATTCACAGCATAACAGTAACCCTTTTTAAAATAGTGAACATAACATGATTAAAGGGGTTGTCTGGGTTCAGAGCTGAACCCAGACATAAGTTGCCCTTCACACATTTATGGGGTCATTTATCAAACTGGTGTAAAGTAGAACTGGCTTAGTTGCCCATAACAACCATTCAGATTCCACCTTTCATTTTTGACAGCTCCTTTGAAAAATGAAAGGTGGAATCTGATTGGTTGCTATGGGCAACTAAGTAATTTCTACTTTACACCAATTAAATAAGTGACCCCACTAATCTGTATCAGTGAAGCATCAGAGCATTTGTAGCTCCGATGCGTCCCCCTTGCCCTGCGCTGAATAGCGCAGGACAAGGTCATTATCTTCAGTACCGGCTTCTCATGGGCATACTAGGCCAAGGCTTCCACCTAGCAGTCTTTAGCACTGCCCCAGGCTGTTTTACAGGCTAGGGCAGCGTTAAAGACCGCCCATTAGTGTCAGTGATGTCACCGGTATCACTGCTAGGCAGAAGCTTCCGCCTAGCATGCTGAAAAAAGCTGCATACGTCACCAGCAGTAAACAAATAGGCAGCACAGGGCAAGGGGGAAGCATCGGAGCAAGAAATGTTCCGTTGCTCCACTGATACAAGTTAAACATATGAAGGGGAGCTTTTAACCATTTTAACCATTTAGCAGTGACGTATTAGAAAAACCCCACACAACTTTTAATAAATGTATCGCAGCTTCTGCCATCCATGCATCAGAACTGAAATCTACTCCAGCCAGGAGCTGGAGCATTTCTTGCTCCGATGCTCCCCCCTTGACCTGTGCTGCTTAGCACAGGGCAAGGGCTGTTTGTTTACTGCTGGTGACGTATGCAGCTTTTTTGCAGCTTTTCTGGTGTAATGTGCAGCAGATTTCTGGTGCACAGGTTATTAAATGATTCTAGCTGAGGAGCTCCCGTCTACAGTCCACCTCTCCTGCAAACACCCTGGCCACTGTTTGGAAAAGTGGCCAGGGTGTTGTAAAAAGTCAACAACTCAAAAATTGTGTCTCAAAATAGCATTTACAGCTAAATTTGCAACATTTGTACACCATACAACTGGCGCAAACCTATTCTAATTCTAATTAGAAAAGGCACATTGTTGTAGAAATAAGTAGTGAGGATCTTCTTCCATTTTTTAGCTTTCTCCTCACCATCACTGTGAGTACTGAATAGTCACTGAAAAAGCTGTGGGAAAAAGATTCCCATCGTCTGTTGCACTTGTGACATTTAAAATAGCACGTCTCAAAAGTGCACACCCATGATTCCGTTATTCTTGCCAATTTGCCATTTGTTTCTATAGTAACACCCCTACTAATGTCCCATACATTGAACTAATAGTAGAGCAGACTATTATATAGATGACAGGCAAACCTACTAGGTATTTATGTTACCAACTATATGTGAACCACATCTGCATTGGAGGCTCCATTAGGAACTACTGTCGCAGATTCCATCTCATGACGTGTTGTGGTTTCCACTTCAGAAACCGCAATACGGAGTGCAATGAAGGACATCGTCTGCATGGAGTTTGTATGTTCTCTGTGTGTCCTCCTACAAGTTACTTGGAACTCAACAAAATTGTTCCTAATGTGTGTTTGTGTGATAGATATCATAGGAAACTTAGACTGTTAGGTCCTTGAGGACAGAGACTGATGCAGGTGATGACAATCTCTGTACAACACCCCAGAATATGTTGCTGCTATATAAGCAATGATTAAGGGTACTTTCACACTTGCGGCAGGATGGATCCGACAGGCTGTTCACCCTGTCGGATCCGTCCTGTCGCTATTTCGCCGTGCCACCGGACTGCCGCTCCGTCCCCATTGACTATAATGGGGGCGGGGGCGGAGTTACGGCGCAGCACGGCAGTGCACGGCGAGAGGCCGCCGGACTAAAAGTACTGCATGTCTGACTTTTTAGTCCGGCGGCCTCTCACCGTGCACTGCCGTGCTTCTCCGTAACTCCGCCCCGGCCCCATTATAGTCAATGGGGATGGAACGGCAGTCCGGCGGCCTGGCGAAATAGCGGCAGGACGGATCCGACAGGGTGAACAGCCCGTCGGATCCGTCCTGCCGCAAGTGTGAAAGTACCCTAACATATAAATAATCAAATCAATCTACCGCAATAAAAAAAAAAAAAAAGAGCAGCACTGCTTAGAAATATCAATAAGATGGGTGCAAATCCCAAGGATAAAGGCGCCAATTCTTTAGGTATAAAGTAGAAAAATAGGCAGCATTTAAAAAAAATCGAAAAACTGAGGACATTATTTAGCCCAGGTGTGACATTTCAGCTCACATAAGAAGGACCTTTCTGAAACAGTATATGGATGTGTTACAAAGGTGTATACAGAGCCCAGTTAACAATAATCTGATAACCAAAAACATTATATTTCTATAACACATAAGTAACATGATAAACAAATGCATAATACATGTGAATCAATGAATTATAGTCCCCATGTGCAGCAATTAATAGTTCACAATCAGGAACCCCAAACTCCCTACAGAAAACGTACTGTAACAAACCCCAATTTGGCATCTAGCAGGCACAGCCAGTGGCGTACCTCTAATATAGGCAGACCACGCAGCTACTATGGGGCCCATGGGAGGAGAGGGCCCGGAGTAGATGTAAAGCCCCGCCCCTGATTATACTACAATAACAATAAATACTGCTCGAGTCCTACCTGAGGCTCTGGTGGGCCCTGCTTCCCCAGTTCCCAGGGCCCCTATCCCACTAGCTAATGCCGCTACAGACATGATAGTCCCCGAATTATACACATTATTGCGCCTCAGTGAGGAGAAAGACGTGGTTTACGCACGGGCTGGAACTACATTTCGTCTAGTGCGAGGGGCCACAGCAAGGACAGACAGTCCAGCTGACACACAGCAGTGAGGAGCCGCAGTGGTTTGCTTGTGCCGCGTCTTACAGCAGTAGTCATGTTGTGTAGGCTTAGCGTGTGTGCCAGGTGAGTGACTAGCGTCCATAATGACCCCATGCTGTGCGCCAGCTCCTCGCTGCACAGATGTGGTGAGCGTCCTTAAGGGCTGTCTGTACTGAGGCACTGCTGTCAGTTATGTAAGTTTGTACCTGTGCTCCTCTGCAGTCTCGAGTATCTTCCTGCAGAAAACCTGCGTGCTGATTGTGGTAGGGGAGGTTTCCTAGGACTGGAGTGATAGTAGTGCAGGGTTCTCCACGTGCAGGGCATGTGACTGCTGTGCCAGGTGCCAGACATAAAAATTGAGTGCCAAAAGTGCCACAGTGAAGACCTGTTCTCAGTTGTCCTCTGCCATGTCATGTTTTGCACATTATGGAGGTTGCCCACCATGATCCAGTGTGGGGACCTTGCCCTTCATGTATGGTGGGATTGTCTAGTGAAGTGTTTCCCAACCAGTGTGCCTCCAGCTGTTGCAAAACTACAACTCCCAGCATGCTCGGACATGCGGGCATGCTGTGCGGGCATGCTGGGAGTTGTAGTTTTGCAACAGCTGGAGGCACACTGCTTGGGAAACACTGGTCTAGTGGTGGTATTTTTTATATATGGCTTACAATGGGTTAACAACAAAACCCTACTTATCGATTCACTGCCACGTCAGGACTCGACCCCTATTCCCAATGCTCTCTGGTTAATGGTTCAAATCTTTTTTTATTCCGTGTGTTTTTTTTTGGGGGGGGCTCTAACCTCCTGACCTCCCGACCACTGACCTGGAGAGCCCTGACCTGCAAGGTAGTGCAAATTAAACATACCCACGGGGGCACACTTGGGGGATTTCCTTACCCCTCTAGAGGTATCTACGAAATATGTCCCTCTTTTAGAGTAAGTGCACGTGACCCCAGCTGCGGTTAAGCAGCGGAAGCTGACGGCTTCCTTTGTATGATGGAATGTGTCAAAGATAGGGTCGGTCAGAAGGGTGTTGAATAGGCCCCAAAATCCCTGGAGATAATGGATACACTTTGTCTCGGTACTCCTACCTTTGGTGATGGTTGAACTCCCAGATGTGGTGGTCTGAAGCAGTGCAAAGGGGAAGGGGTTAACTTGGATGATGAAGGAATGAATTTGAGTCCAGACTTGAATAAACGTTGAACAGTTGCTTTTACTTGCAGTAAAATTGTAATCCAAATGGTTTCCAGTAACTTGAATTATCTTGGTCTCCAGCAGGTATTAGCAAAACACTTCTGGCAGGCAAACTCTTACATTGCTCACAAACACGTCTCTGCTGTGTTCTCTCTGTAGCTCTTTCAGCTCATCTATGTCAGTAGTAGATGATCTTTCTTTAGGCAATCCTTTCAGCTTCTGTACTGGCTTTAAATATAGCAAGCTTCGGCTCAGCTTGAACTAGGAAGGCAGTCCAAACCAAGATAGGGGATGCAACTAGGTGCTCAACCTCGAGTTGTAAGGTTGGCATGCCAGACAGGGCCTGAAGGGGAA
Source organism: Bufotes viridis (assembly GCA_033119425.1). Lineage (NCBI taxonomy): Eukaryota > Metazoa > Chordata > Amphibia > Anura > Bufonidae > Bufotes > Bufotes viridis. The sequence continues at coordinate 224,858,845 of CM065590.1, forward strand.
AATTTACCGGTGGAGGTCTGATGCCTCATTGTATGACCATCTCATAACCACCTCAAATTGGAAAGAGCTAACAGGGCCTAATGGAAGCCTTGTAACCTTTGCCTTTGTAGAGACCAGACAATTCATACGTATTATACGGAAAAGTAATATCTCAATGTGCAAATATGATTAGTAAGTGTTACAAATAATATCATATACATGATTGTGTTTAAAATATAACAGTGATGCATAAAAAAGTCCATCAAGGGTTAATTCTTGCATATTATATTGTTGGTGGGAGGTGGGAAAGGCTGACCACGCAAGCGTGGGTGCACATCTACTGACCATAATGGAGATCACCCCACATCGACGGCTTCATAACGGCATCCCAAAAACGCAACTGCACATGCGCCGGAATGTGGAAACGTCACGGACATCACATGACCGAGAAGGTAATCTCCTGATGTGACCTCTTGGAAAGGGGCCTGTCCAGAACACAGACAGGCTACGCCCCCGGTGTGTCACCTGGCGGCTCCTCCCCACGGGTCATCAATACCATTCACACAGTCATACAACGCACAACCAATTCAGGAGCTATAATAGTAAGTGGCGAACATTGTCATACGAACGCCACTCAACTCAACTAGGTGGCACACTGGCGGGGGCTCCAGAATACCCGAGTCCCAACCTTAGTGACACCTTCAGCTCCGATCTGTGCAAAAGAGGGTTCTCATCACCACTTCACCAAGCACACCAGGAGAAAAAACCTTCTAAAGAATATTCACACATTCCGAATTTATATAAAAAAACAAAAGATGACGGGGATCTAATCATCTGGAAAATACAATATGCACCAGTTGTGTCCACGTCTCAAGCCGACCCAATCTGATATGCAAGAATTAACCCTTGATGGACTTTTTTATGCATGACTGTTATATTTCAAACATAATCATGTATATTATATTATTTATAACACTTATTAATCATGTTTGCACATTGAGATATTACTTTTTGCATATAATACGTATGAATTGTCTGGTTTCTACACATGCTTTCACTTTTAAAATGTACTCTGGCAATTAGAGAGTTAACTGTCAGTTTGATAATTGTATCACGTGACACCTTTTTTTACCTTGAATACTCACTATATAACGTTCACTTGGTCTTATTGAATTTGCTTGAGAAAGGCTCATGTTTGAGAGCCGAAACGTCACCACACCATATGGGTAAATAAAACCTATATTTTTTTGCACAATCTATGGAGTGCTGCTTTATCTATTATATATATATATATATATATATATATATATATAAAACTTGAAAAACGATGATAGCACCATCCAAAAATAAATAAACAAGGGAGATTGGGTGCAATGTCCACAGGCAGGGATTAGGCACTTACCCCATATAAATAAAGAAAAAAATGGACTACACTCCACAGAAGCTTCAGAAGTACAAATGTGTAGTTTATCCACCCATAATGGCGGTGGCGACGTTTGGCTCAGTGTGAGCCTTTCTCCAAGCGAGCAAGGCTTGAGAAAGGCTCACACTGAGCCGAAACGTCGCTCACCGCCATTATGGGTGAATAAACTACACTTTTGTACTTCTGAAGCTTCTGTGGAGTGCAGTCCATTTTTTTCTTTATATATATATATATATATATATATATATATATAGAAAGAAAATTGAGGCAGCACCACCTAGCAAAGAAGATAGCGGGTGCAGTGCTCACCTGTGGAGTAAACCCACTCCAGCAATTATAGACAGGTAAAAGTAGCACTCCAAATGTGTTTAAATAGCAAATGCGTCTTTATTCACCCATCGGCGTGGCAACGTTTCAGCTCCTGCTGGAGCCTTTCTCAAGCTGTATATATACTGTATATAGCTGTATACTGTATATATATATAGATACACACACACACACACACACTACTTATGACAACATCTGCATGTATTTTTTATGGGGCCCAATTCTGAGTTTTGCTATGGGGCCCCATGATTTCTATGTACGCCCCTTGGGCACAGCTGCGTATGATCAGGCCACACTGGGGAGGCTTGTGCAACAGATGTATTGTAATGCATTGCAGAGGGGATCAGACCCCCAAAAGTTGAAGTCCCAGAGTGGGACAGAAATAATGTTTAAAAAAAAAGTAAAAAAAAATGGGTTTTTAATAAAAAAAAAATAGTTTCAAGTAAAAAAAAAAAAAAATGCCCCTTTCCCCAGATTTTATAAAAAAAAAGAATAAATACACATATTAGGTATCGCTGCGTCCGTAACGGCCGGCTCTATAAATAAATCACATTATCCACCCTGTACAAAAAACACCATAAAAACTGTGTCAAAAAAGCCATTTTTGTCACCTTACATCACAAAAATTGCAAGCGATCAAAAAGGTGTATGCCCCCAAAAATAGTACCAATCAAACCGTCACCTCATCCCTCAAAAAATGAGACACTACCTAAGACAATCGTTTAAAAAATAAAAAAGCTATGACTCTCAGACTATGGAGACACTAAAACATAATTTTTTTTGTTTCAAAAATGCTATTATTGTGTAAAACTTAAATAAATAAGAAAAAGTTTACATATTAGGTATTTCCCCGTCCGTACCGATCTTCTCTATAAAAATGTCACATGACCTAACCCCTCAGGTGAACGCTGTAAAAATAAATAAATAAAAACTGTGCCAAAATTACAAATTTTTTGGTCACCTTGCCCCATAAAGTGTAATAATGAATCATCAAAAAAAATCACATTTTTATCAAGAGTGAGGGCCTAGTCCATATGTTATGCTTGCATCTAATTTTATAGTGTATTATTTTCTGTTATTTTGTAAATGCAGCCATATACATCCGCACATTTAATACCATATCATGCAGGATGGTTTACATATAGTTTTTTCTCTGATTTGTTTGATTTGTCTTGAAGGAGTGGCACCTTCATGTGTGAATACGCTCCTACACTGGGAGTGATAGTGATAGCTCTTTCCAATTTGAGGCGGTTTATGAGATGGTCATACAATGAGGCATCAGACCTCCACCGGTATATTTTCCCCTTCAGTGAATAGCTTTTCCTCCAGCTGGGAGATAGTAAAAGTCAGAGCTCAAGCTTAGACAGTTACAATCTGAAGTCTTTATTTCATAGTACATGTATTTATAGGACATTGGGGGTGGGAGTACCAACTTGAGTTCAGCAGATGACAGGTTAATTTAGGGAAGTCAGTAAACAATACTGGTATCTGCCATATACAATACATGAAAGGGTATTTTACATATTACAATGGTAGTCTAGATGCTAACAAGTTAAAGTCGTTACAGGTTGCTCTCATGTACCTGAGGTTCCTGCTGTCCATTGTATTTCCAAGTGATAACTGTGTGTCATGTATTGTAATCTCAATGTCTGCTGGGGTGGGCTCGCATACAGGAATTAACCTCCGGGGGATGTGTTCTTTGAGGAAATGACCTGTCTTGTAACAAGTAGCAGTGCCTGATATAATATATATCTAATAGCAAGGTTAAAAATCCCTTTCAATCCAACCATTGATCCCAACTTTTTATACAAAAAAGAACGGGATCATTTTCTATTTTGAGAGCTGCACTGTGTGTCTTCCTCCGGCTAAAGACCTTGTGTGTATATGTACATAACATATGAAACAAAAGTACAAATCATAAAGGAGATAAAAAAAACCTTCTTGTGCAATTGGCGCACAGTAGGAAAAAAATATCTTGCATAGTGGACAAGGGGAAAAAGAGAAAGGAAAGTTGAAATAACTATGAAGGAGATTTGAAAAAACCTTCTGTGTAATTGGCGCACAGTAGGAAAAAATCCCCTGCATAGTGGAAAAGAAAGAAGAAAGAAAAGTAAGAAAGAACACAAAACATGAAATAAACAAACATAAAATAAGCGGATCAGTGTTGTTCTGAGAGTAGCACCATGTGTCCTTTGTGTCTACTAGGCTTGGCATCAATCGCAGAGTGGAGACGTGAATGTCTCTTGCTTCCTGGGGTGATGAGGGGCATATCGAGGTAGCTTCTCAGAGTGGTGGGCACACATTGCCACTAGCCAAACAGTGGCTGGTAGCATTGTGTCTGCTACAAAGGATGCCATTGCTGCACAGATGTGAGGTCTTCCATGGGTAGGGGTGTACATTGGCATTGTACAGAGCACTGAAGCTTGCTTCTTCCTAATGATTGGATCCAACTGGGACTCGTCTGGTTCTGGTCACTCAGGCAGAGGTTAGGCTTCCTTCAATTGGGATGCATGAATCCAAGTAGGATAGTTGTCTGTTGACACTTTAGTTCTGGTCATGGCCTGGACTGTCACAGGGGTTCCATAGGGTGGGTCCAGCGACTTCAACTTATGGAGAGACTTCATCAGGACTCTGCTGATGTTGGTGCACCTGTTGACAAGCGAAACGAAAGCGAAGTATCACCATAATCACTGCTTTTATTTTCCAATCAGTCCCAAACCATGTATTTGGGGTGGGGGTGCTATTTTGGGAATTTCTACTCTACTACTCCTCCCTTTGACCATAGACCGCTAGCGTCTCTGGTCAACCCTTGAAGCTCCCAATAAACGATGTCTGCTGATGTTAGACCTTGGTTGCGCAATTTTGTGTGACACAGGAGGCTGCTTTTGCTTGACTGTCTCTGTAGTGAACCCTCTATGCTGCCATTTTACTCCAAAATTATGACACACCGAAAATGGGAATTTAGAATCTGTGTACACATTTACTCGCCTGCCAGCCATAATTTTGCAAGCTCTAGCAAGTGCGAATAACTCTGCAGCTTGTGCTGATGAGACAGTGGCTGGCATGGCCTCAAGAACTCTATCGGGCAATTGTACAACTGCATAACCAGCATGAAACGTTTGATCATCTGGTCGGGTGCAGGAGCCATCTACAAAAACATCCTCTGCATCAGGAAAAGGAACACTTTGTAGGGTAGGGTGGGGGCTGGTAGCTATGTGAATGTGTTCTGTTGTTCTGAGATCTTATCTTGTGGGCAGTCAGTCATGTGTTGTGTGGACAGATTTTTTCCTATAAGGTGTAGGACAGAGTGTGACGTGTACAGTGTGGTATCATGTCCCAGTGTGATCGAGCTTGTTAATTCTACAGCCATTGCACATGCTGCCAAAGTCCTGAGACATGGTGGCATGCCCTGTACAGTGACTGAGGGTAGTTTGGATATATATGTCACAGTCCTCAACCGTCCTCCATGGTCTTGAGCTAACACAGCAGCTATGGTTTTGCAAACCATGCTGCGGATGCCAGTTTACAAGGACTTTCTGGAGAGCTGTGGAGTAAACTGCAGGTACATCAATTAGACCTTGTGGCAATCTGCACCAGGTCATTTGATGGCCTTTGAAGACAAACGCCATCAGTGGCTGCGTCTTCCTATCCAACGGTACGCTAAATCCACATTTGGGAGATTACCCACACTGAAAAAAAAACTTTTAAGTTTAGTGAATATCCAAGCAGTAGGTCTCTATATATAAAAAACAAACAAAATATTTACAACAAAAATGTACAGGTAGAAAGAGAAAAAAATAAAATAAAATTAAAAATAAAATAAAAAATCATATAAAAATATTCTGCTGGCCATTAACACATCGCACACGGACAGACAGATAGACAGACATATACTAACACCACCTGCCAACCCAAGTTTTGTTCTGGTGTGTGAACAAAGACCTCTTCCTGTGAATTTCATTAAAGGAGCAGATGATATTCACACCTAAAACACAAAAGGTTATGTGGGAACAAAAAATACTTCCATATCACAAAGGTACAGTATACACGACTGTTTTAACCAACACATGCCTGACTGTTATTTCATTGTTTGCAAACAATTACTAGCTATTGAGCTCATGATACCACGTGGTGACTATGAAAACCTTTTTAAACTGATATAAAACCTGTGAACACAACAAAACATTAGTGTTTGGCCAGTTTGACTAAGCCACCTTTAGTGGCTCCTGAAAAGAAACACAGAGGTAATTAATTACACACAATTATCATAACAGTCACATCTTTATTCCCTAAGCCTTGTCTGGTTATCTGTATGGCTGGAATATAAATCCCATATTCTTCTTAAACTAAGCAAGCATCCTTCACAAAATTTTCCATATTGTTAATGAAAAATGGTAATGCAAAGCCAAAATGGAAGATTAGCTTTCACCATAGAATGACTTGCAGCAGACTTAGGAACATGATCTTAGTTCTAAACTTAATATTTAATTTCTTTCTGGGATTCTTCTTACCATAAGAATTGCCCATTTTATTTAGCTAAAAATATACAGTGAGATCAGCTGAATTTGAAGGTTTAGCTAAGAATGATTATGTTTGTGTTTAGTGCAAATACTTACTGACAAACCTTATGCTTATCAGTTTATATGTTTTCCATCCTATTTCTTCTAATCCAGGCTCATAGCTACTCCTGAATTTATGATAGATTTTTAACTATTCTGGATGGTCAAATTTATCCTATTTCTTCTAATCCAGGCTCATAATTACTCCTGAATTTATGGTTGATTTTTAACTATTCTGTATGGTCAAATTTATACCTTCAACTTCAGCATGAACTCGCATACCATCTATACACAGTCTATACACAGTTTATACAGTAAATTTCAATCTTATAACGACTAAGAAATGCTTAAGCAATTATACAGCAATATACATGGTTTTAGGAAAAACTATTCACTGCACACAGCACTGTTTTAAGATTTGGGGACTCCAGACCCCTTTTTTTGTTTTAGGAATATCAGATTCCTGGGACTTCAGATCCCTATAACTTCTTTAGGAATATCAGATTCCTGGGAGGCGCACAGAAGCGCTCACCGGGTTCAAATAATCCGCTCTCACAGTATAGGGTAGTAATAATACATAAAAAAAATATAGAATCACTTACCCGATACTGTTTATGGCGAATCCCACCTTCTGACACCAAACTGATAGCTCTTTCCAATTTGAGGCGGTTTATGAGATGGTCATACAATGAGGCATCAGACCTCCACCGGTATATTTTCCCCTTCAGATAGTCAAGTGCACTTTTGCCCCACCTAATAAGTGACCTTAATTAAGGTGGTACATATAGGTGTGTGTGTCTCTCCTCCCACTGGTTGCTGATGCACATCGAGGTAACAAGGGGCAGCACACCATATGTGCGGGGACTGTGCTTCTGAAAAATGCACCACAGCATGAATAGGTTAGCATAGGAACCCGCCTGAACTGAGACCACCTTGTCGCCGGTAGGTGGGCTTAGATGTATTTTGATCAAAATGTATTGACCAAGTGTCTCAGTTTTTATCAAGAGTGAGGGCCTAGTCCATATGTTATGCCTGCATCTATTTTTATAGTGCATTATTTTCTGTTATTTTGTAAATGTAGCCATATGCATCCGCACATTTATTACCATATCATGCAGGATGGTTTATATTTTTTTCTGTGATTTGAAAAAAATCATATGTACCCAAAAATGGTACCAAAAAAAGGTTTCTTTAGAGGGTGTACATTAAAAACGGAATACTGTTAGTAGACCTGAAGGATTAAAACACTGGGTAGATAAAAAAAAGGTAGGGACATAAGGATTGATTCCCATATATCCACGCTGTGGCATGTTCTGTCTATTGTATTTGGCACCATATATAATACATGCAGTTTTACTGCCTCGTATGTTGTGCAAAAAGCCCCAAGGGGGCCCACTGAGGCTTTATCGCCCAAGGGCCCAACCTGGAGCCGGCCCTGACTGAAACCTATGCCATCTACGAGCTGAAGTAGATTTCATGCTGGTGCACGGACTGCTGAAGAAGGCGTGTAATTTACGCCTCGTCAGAAATTACATGCCTCCTCCAACAGCACAGACCCCATCAAGACTGGTCTTAATATACAAAATGCAAAGATCTATCCATCTGTCTCTATTTCTTAGTGACAGATGCCATTTTAGCTATTGTGCAATGACTTTCCCTTTTAGCCGCATGATATTTTTCAGTAAGTCTACAGGACTGCATTGCCACATGGAGATTGTCATCTGACCTGCTTTCACAAGCTTCATCTGATTCATACATGAACATGATGTTTTGTTCCTGCTCTTTGAGAGCCCAATTGTCAAATATCTAAAATTGTGTCTTACAGGGTTTCTGTTTCAAAGTGCCTCCCCTAGTTACAGTTTCCATGGAAACGAGTTCCTTGGTATCTATGCACTATATTTCAATTAAGGGCAGTGCTGTTTTATAAAATGTTACAATGCAACATTTTGCTTTTCAGCTTTCTTTACTTCTTTTTCCGCTGCTAGATTCTAGTTAATAGGGTTATTTTGGTACTTAGTTTTACAGGTAATTAAAGAGTAAAACCAACCAACAATTACGTGTTTGTCTAATTATTACTATGTCTCTGGTTCTTTTGTATGCAGTTCCCTTTCAAAGTTTGCGCCAAGATCAAAACGTAGCAGTGTAATTTACGACACTTATGTTGTCATCTTCTGCTTTTACAAAACGGACATAACTTACAGTCATATCCAGTAGCAATTATCCTGCCCAGGGTGGAACCCTTGGTATAGGGATCATTTATTATGCATAGTAACCCCATATAATGATAGCTTACAAATGACTCAATTACTTAATAGGTGGAAGGAGAAAAAAACTACCATCCATTTTGATGTTTATAAAACTCAGTTATGATATAAATGTGTAAAGTTACACAACTTTCTAATACATTTTATGGCAGGTTTACTACGCCTGTAAATCAGTGTTCCTCAACTCCCGGCCCACCTACAGATCATGATTTGAGAATAGTCCACAGAATAAATACCTGGGGTAAGTCCTGATGCACTGAAACTAATTATATCAGCTTCATAATCCTAATGAAATCCTAATAAAATCCTGAAAAGATGACCGGCAGGTGGGCCCTGAGGACTGGCGTTGAGGAACACTGCTGTAAATGATGTAAATTTAGACAGGCTGTCTAGACCTGCACCAGATTTATAACAGTGGCTCAGGCTGGATGATAGATGTGGTAAAGGGATAGACACTCTTGTCTAGCTTTATGCCAACTATTGGTTGGCAGAATTGTGGCACAATTTTGGTGCCAAAAGTTCTAAAGCAGGCCATGGCCTTCCCATTAACCCCCACCCTTTTCCAGGTCCTCTTTTATTTCAAGAGGCAGTAAACCCCATACAGATAGTATAGCTGAAAACTGCTTTAAACTGTATCCAGTTTTGGGAATTTCTATTGCGCTAAACATCCTAGACACAGACTGATGAACTGAAGCAAACTATCTGAGAGATTTCTACAGAATTGTCTAGAATGGCTATTATAGATGGTTCCAACTTCGACATTCCAACATTTATCGGGTCCCCACTGGTCTCCAATTCCAGGGCTTGACACACATGAAATGACTGGAGATGACAGCAGTTATCTCCTGCCATTTCTTGTCTGTCATGTATGGACCAGGATGTGGAGACCAGTGGGAACCCAGTAAGCACTGGAATGGCAGTTGCGGGGGATTGGTATGAGTATACATTTTTTTACACCACTCTGAACACTTTGCACCGCTGGACAAACCCTTCAAAATACCTCCTAGTCTGAATGTTTTCAGCATATATACACAAATTTGTTCTAATCTTTAATGTACGGTAACTCTTATATTACTTAAAGGGGTTTTACCATCTTATAAAGTGATGGTATATCACTTGGGTATGTCAACACTTTATGATTGGTTAGGGTCCAACCTCTGGGATCCCCATCTTTTCTGAGAATGAAGTGCTACTCTAGCCCGATGTAGCAATCAGTTGATTGCTGTGGGACTTATTTAAGCCTTCTTGCGTGCATAGATGGCTTGGATCTGCCAGACACATAACCATTTATACAGAGCAGCCCAACATTCTAGCTCATAGAGTGGGGTCTCTGATTGAAAAAGGCCCTTTATGACGTTCATTTGCCCAATTAGGGGAAAAGGACATAGGCTGCCTTCAGAAGACAACCTCTTTAATATAAATATAATATCAATAATATAAAAATCTGCTTAGAAGTAGTAAGGAGCTTCTACTTAATGGGTTTTCCAGGATTACTATGGTTTTAAACAAATATGCTCTTGTAGTTGCTCACCTCATGTGCATTTTACCCATTTTTATTTAATTTGGACTCTCGTGACCTGTTGTTACCATAGAAACAATTCACTTTGTTTTCTATCCTGTATGTAGCACTTTCTGTTGTTGTATCCAACCAAACCCATGATGCACTTTCATTTTCTCTGCTACAGCACTGCTCTAACAATGCCCAGCTAGTTTATAGCTCCTCCCATTGGCAAGTCATATAGACACTCCCCTATCATGATATCTAGCAACTAGAGATGAGTGAATTTTTAAAAAATTCGATTTAGCGTTCCGCCGAATTTTTTCAAAAGAATTTGGTTTGATCCAAATTTATCTGAGGAAACATTTAGTTAAAAACGTCTATTTCCTGGCAGCAGAGAGCCTTTACAGTAGTATAGAACACTGTGCCTTGCAGTAACTCACATAGGGAGTCTGCTTTGGTAGTGAAATAATACTGCGAGTCCGTATGACATGCAGATGACAGGCGTCGCTCTTAGAATCACAGCACACTTCACTTATTTGGGCAGTCACAGGACCAAATAACTCAAGTATGAACTCAGGCTTACAGGTCGATGTTAGCGCCAAGAAGAAGTGCACTCCTATTACACTGTTGTCAATTGATTCCACATAGATGTCTACAGAACCTGTTCTATTAAATGCTTATACAAGTAGAGCTCCCCCCCCCCTCGTCAGAGTGGAGAGGGTGTCAGCAGTAAGTTTTTGTTGACATCACTGATTATTTTGCCCTTCCTCTGATCCGTCAAAACAATAAACCCCAAAAAACGGATCCTGTCTGTTGAGCATCCGCCTTCACTCGGTCAGCAATTGGTCAGTAATCCATCAGTATTGCTAATGCCAAAAAAAAAAAGGAGTGGATCCAAAACAGAGATGACACGTGAATGGGGAGGCCACAGAGTGGCCTGGTGACAGTCTGGAGGTGGTGGCAGCATCAGGAGGTGGCCACAGAGTGGCACAATGACAGTGTGGAGCTAGCGGCAGCATCAGGAGGCCACAGAGTGGCACAATGACCGAGTGTGGAGGTGGCAGCAGCATGAGGAAGCCACAGAATGGCAAAGTGACATAGTGTGAAGGTGGCAGCAGCATGAGGAAGCCACAGAATGGCAAAGTGACATAGTGTGAAGGTGGCAGCAGCATGAGGAGACCACAGAATGGCAAGGTGACATAGTGTGGAGGTGGCAGCAGCATCAGGAAGCCACAGAGTGGCAAGGTGACATAGTGTGGAGGTGGCAGCAGCATGGGGAGAGCACAGAGTAGCAAGGGGACATAGTGTGGAGGTGGCAGCAGCATCAGGGGGCCACAGAGTGACCCGGTGACAGAGTGCAATGGTGGGTGGCAATAACAGTACACGCTGACGATGGTGGGTGTAAGAACGAGCACTTGGCATCAGATGTGTGGCATTAGGCGGGTTGCAGTATCAGAATAGTAGCTGAGGCAGGTAGCCAGGAGAAACCTGTCTCTTTTGTCAAAGTGTTGGTGTGGCACCATGGATGATCTAGTCTCATGCATCAGGCATTGGTAGGTGGAAATCCTGGCTGATCCACACCTCATTCATCTTAACAAAGGTCAGTCTCTCCACATTTTGGGTGGACAGGTGAGTTCTTCTTGGGGTAACTATGGCCCCCGCCGCACTAAACACCCGCTCTGATACCACACTACTAGCCGGGTAGGACAGCTTTTCCAGGGCAAACTCTGCAAGTTGCTAATATACTAATACACACCAAAAAGAGCTTTAGAACATATAACTGCACCGCTGAACGGCAAATATATTTTTTCTTATTCCACTAATACACACCACAAAAGGCTTTAGAACATATCACTGCACCGCTGACCGGCAAATATATTTTTTCTTTTCCCCCTAATACACACCACAAAAGGCTTTAGAATATATAACTGCACTGCTGACCGGCAAATATATTTTTTCTTATTCCACTAATACACACCACAAAAGGCTTTAGAACATATCACTGCACCGCTGACCGGCAAATATATTTTTTCTTTTTCCACTAATACACGACAAAAAGGGCTTAAGAACATATAACTGCACTGCAGAACGGCAAATATATTTTTTTATTTTTACACTTATACATGTCACAAAAGGCTTTAGACATATAACTGCTGCGCTGAACGGCAAATATATTTTACTTTTGCTACTAATACATGACAAAAAGGTCTGTACTTTTAGCACTTCACCACACAACGGCTAAAAATCCCTTTTTTCCCACTAATACAAGCAAAAAATTGCTTTAGAACATATAACTGCACCGCACAAGGGCAAATAAGAAATATTTTCTTGTAATAAACCCTGTTAATGGTTGTATCAAACTGCACTTGCACAAGATAGGTTTGCTGGAATTACAGAGCTGTATAATGGCAATTTGGATCCCCAGTCAGTGCAGCAAGGTGTAATAGGATTGTTTCTATTTCCCAGGCTGTAAACTCCCCTACTGAACCCTGTTCAACATTCCCTACACCTTGAATAATCTTTCCCTGAACTTGTAAATCGTTTGTTTAGCACAATAAAAAAATTTTTAACACTGTCCCTAGCGCCTGCTGACGTCTCTCCCTGCACTAAGTATACTGGTAAATGGCAGAATCTAAGATGGCTGACGCTATTTAAAGGCCTATGACATCACAAGGCTGGCTGGCTGATGATTGGCTGCTTGCATGACATTATGGGTGATTCCGCTTTCCCAGAGTTCCTTGCTCCATGTCTTCACATGTGCAGCAGCTATTTTAGGAAAAAATGCAATTCGTTACCACGAATCGCGAGGAAATTCAGCTTCGGTGCGAATCAAATTTTTCCTGAAATTCGGATCTAATTCCACTTCCTCAGCTTCGATTCGCTCATCTCTACTCGCAACACTCACCTAATTCATAACTCCTCCCACCCAGCTAATTACATAGACACTCCTCTATCACTGCCACTAGCAACACCCAGCTGGTTTATAGCTCCTCCCACCAGCTAGTTACATAGAAAGTCCCCTATCACTGCCCCTAACACCCAGCTAGTTTATAGCTCCTCCCACCCATCTAGTTACATAGACACTCCCCTATCACTGCCCCTAACACCACCCAGCTAGTTTATAGCTCCTTCCACCCAGGATTAAGGCACTCTCTCCCCAAGGAGAGATAGTACCCCCCAAATAACAAAGATCTGCATGGACATGGTCATGTGACCACTGGCCAGAACAGAAGATAGGAACAATCAAGGTAAAAGAAATTCATTACAAAATTACAGCTACTTTGATAAATAATTGTTTTAAAGGATGTTGATGCAAATCAGAATACTCTTTCCTTTTATCATATTCCTGTACTTTATCCATCCTTACAATCTTTCTTTTTATTTGCCATGATAGCAGTAATGATTACTCATCTAACTAGCATGTAGTTAAAGCAAATACATCATAATATTTCAAGAAATGTCATTTTTATCTGTTTCGGAATATCTCTGCAACAAATAAAAGTCAGTTGTTATTAACAGAATCTTTTCAGTAGGAAACCTAATAAATAGTTCTCCGAGCTTTATGTATGAGATGTCAAATAATAAACTAGTTACAAACTGTAAATACTACACAGTACAGCGCCATAAATGTACCTATTGTGCACAGTGTGATAGCGTACTTATCCCCAACTGTGATATGTTTTCTGTCAAGAGAAATACTGTATTGATCTTCTAATATTTGTCTCTGTTATCACAGCCAGAACTCTGCGCTTTGACTTTTTGGTTTGACTTTGAATTGTGCTTTGAGTGGAAACTATTTTGCATATCCGTGAAAAAATGTCTTTTGACATTATTAAAATGGGAACAGATTACCTTAGTGAATCATTTTAAAGGGTTAAATGTAAAGACCTTTTTACAGTTTACAATATGGCTTCATTGCTGAGTGCAGAAATAAGTACATTGGTGTAAAGTAGAACTGGCTTAGTTGGCCACAGCAACCAATCAGATTCCACCTTTCATTTTCCAAAGTCGCTCTGAATAATGAAAGGTGGAATCTGATTGCTGATTGCTATGGAAAACTAAGCCAGTTCTATTTTACTCCAGTTTTGATAAAGCTACCCCATCTTTGGGGATTTCAGAAATACAATTTTTTTGTGCTAAAAAAAAAAAAAAATTTCAACATGATCTACACCTACGATATATGTTGAAAAGTGTTTAAAAAATGGAACAGCATACAGCTATATTAGGGTACCATACTGTCTGTCTTGGGGACATCCTCTTTAAAGTGACTACAGTATATCCTCAGAAAATGGCATATGATTTCATTACATTTTTAGTCTCAGACAATTTTAAAACTTTTGGAGTTTTGTATTTTTATGAGACAATCTATAGTTTTATAAAGGTTTACACATTGTCCACTGGAGCACACATTATAGGCTGATACTTCCTGTTTCCTGCCGCTCACCTATCAGCTTTGCTGTATAGAATGGGAAAGAATGTGCAGATGGGCTTTATTACAGAGTGTGTGATTTAATGACTGCTCTTTTGTGTATTGTTGGAGGTCTAGATAAGGCAGGACTATAAGCAATATTATACACTATACACACAATTAAGACTCTGTATCAAAGTCTACCCTGTCACTCTTTGGTCTTAGGGGAAATGGGACATACGTTATCACTTGGGAACTAATAATCTGTGTCATAATTTTTTTTTCCTGATGTGCTATGACAACTACAAGGTAACTGTTGTCCAAGCCTATACTATTTTCTCTGAACTACCTGCACCTATTAGGGCCATTTAGGGACCACTGAATCCTAATCTGAGGTGGCTGCACCGTCTTTGGATTTCTCACACACACTATTGGTTATTGGTCTGTGACACAACCTAAATCGGTGAACATGTTTACACCTGATTGTTTTCACTCTTACTTTGCAATTGTTGCTACATGCTATCCTATGAGGTGCTCTCTTTTAGTTTTCTAACAGGGCTTTTTCCAAGGAAGGAAAAAATGAAATGAAAAATAAATAACTTCAATATTAACCCTTTAACCCATCATGATGTATCATATGTCATGAACATTAACGGAATGTATGGAGCAGGCTCACTCACTGAGCTTACTCCATACATGGCTGATGACTCTGACCTTGGTCATTTAACTGGATGATTCTGATCCAGATCATTTAACCCATCAGATACAGCTGTCAATAGCAACCATGGTATCTCTGGGGTAAGACAGGGCTCTGGTTGGTTGTTTTGACAGCCTTGTGAAGGTTCTCAGGTCTATCAGGTTTCAAGATATTATGTATGAATACCAGGGCACTCATAAATAATGCTTTATTTTATGTTTACTATTGAAGGCACTCCACAGTGAACAAAATTATAGACCAACACTAGTGTTTCGGTCTAAACTTAGACCTTGTTCAGAGCCACAATGTATATAGCAAAGTAGACATGGCGTCAGAGCTGACGAGAATGGAGCCTCCTGAATAATGCAATGTGCAATCCAGGACTCTCCATCCTCGTCAGCTCTGATGTCATGTGGCCATGAACAAGGCCACTGACCGATGATTTTGTTCACTGTGGAGTGCCTTAACTAAAGTAAACATATATTCAAGCATTATTTTTGTGTGCCATGGTATTTATACATATTATCTTGGAGGAGTCTCTTCCCCATTGAGCACCACAACACATCCTAGGGTGCTGACCAATCACTCTTCATATTCTTTCCTGTCAGAATCCTATAGACTGCGATAGTATTCGATTGCAGTCTATGGGACAAGCAATAAGAAGATTGCATGTACATATTCCCTAAGGGGACTAAAAATTACAGGGGAAAAATTAAAAAGTTAAAAATAAAATAAAAAAACTAAATATTCAAAGTTCAAATCACCACCTTTCCCAATTTGACATTTAAAAATAAACAATAAACATATTAGGTATTGCTGCATTGAAAAAGGTTCAAAATACTAAAATATAACAATATTTACTGCGCAATGAAGACCGTAGCAGAAAAAAAAAATAGCCTATGAGTTGCCCATTACCTCTGATGAAGCCAGGGTGACTGACAAAATATGTTGGGTGGCAGTTAACAGTTTTAGAGGTCTAGCACTGGTGGTTTATGCTATAAGTAATGTCAGTGAATACAACTGACTATACAGTGTACTGGCAGCAGCAATAGGAGGATCACTGTGGGTAGTGCACATCTTAGGCCTCTTTCAGACGGGCGTTGCGGGTGCACTCCATCAAACAGTGCGGGTGCGTTGCGGGAATCGCTGCGATTTTTCCCTGCGAGTGCAAAGCGGTGTCATGCGTTTTGCACGCGCGGGAGAAAAATCGGCACTTTTGGTACCCAGACCCGAACCTGCACTTCTTCACAGAAGTGCATGTTTGGGTCAGAAATTGTCCCGCTGGTATTATTTCACATTATAACATAGTTATAATGTAAAATAATACCCTTGGCCATCTCCCTAATGTTTAAACTGGTGCAGAATGAGTTAAAATAATAAACTAATAATTACTTACCTGTTCCATTTGATCGCGAAGCCCGGCCCTACTCTCCGTTAGCTTGAAAGATGTAAAGGACCTGTGATGATGTCACAGCATCACATGGCCCAGTCACCTGCTCCATCACCATGGTGATGGAGCATGTGATGGTCCATGTGACCATGTGACATCATCCAAGGTCCTAACCACTATCCACAGCCTGAGGATAGTGTTTAAGGACCTTGGATGATGTCACATGGTCACATGGACCAATCACATGCTCCATCACCATGGTAAGATAGACCATGTGATTGGACCATGTGATGTGACGTCATCACAGGTCACTTTAGATCATAGATGCTGCAGGGAAAGAGAGGACAGATCGCGACTACGCGATCAAGTGGCTAAGGTAAGTTAACTTTATTATTTTTAACCCCTTCCTCATCATTTAACAATGCATTATTATTTCCCCTTATAACCATGTTATAAGGGAAATAATAGAGATTGAGTCCCGTTGCTAAGCAACAATGCGGGAAAATGCATAGCGCATCCGCACTTGGTTGCGGATGCTTGCGATTTTCCCGCATCCCCATTCACTTCTATGGGGCCTGCGTTGCGTGAAAACGCAGAATATAGAACATGCTGCGATTTTCACGCAACGCAGAAGTGATGCGTGAAAATCACCGCTCATGTGCACAGCCCCATAGAAATGAATGGGTCCGGATTCAGTGCGGGTGCAATGCGTCCTCCTCACGCATTGCACCCGCGCGGAAAACTCGCCCGTGTGAAAGGGGCCTTACAGTTCCTCAGTGCGGCATACACGTTAGAATAGGGACTAGTGCTAGCTAGTTTTAAGGCTGTAGACAGGGGCAGATTGGGGGAATTTGCCCAGTGGGCCGACTGGACCCTCCTCATGGTCGATCAGTGGAGGTTTTTTTGGATGTATTTTGTTCTGCTGGCAGTATTTTGTGATGGACTGTGGTATTTGGCTCTGTTAGGGTGGTATAATGTGCCACAATGTGGTATTACAGGCCCTGCCTTCCATCAATTTGGACCCAACTACAAAATGGAGCCACTTTTAGTATTTTTTCCAGGGCCACTTTAAGTTACCAGTCCGCCCCTTGTAAACAGGGGACGTGTTGCTGACAATATGCAAGCCGTATGTGGACAGAACAATCTCATTCTTCCCATGCATTTCACATCGGGCAGTGTGAAATCCCTTTAAAAGAGCACTGAGTGACTTGTTTTATTATGGACTGGGGCTTATTATGGCTCTATTCTCTATTGCATAGATAAGAAATCTCTACTGAGCCGACGGGCTGATTGGAAAATAGTGTAAAACCCAATCTTATTCAAAGTATTAAATACGTTAGAAATCTCCCATCCTTTCTGTGACCTTCCTTGTTTTGTAGATGAGTATTTTCTCTCATGGTTTATAATGAGACTAGCAGAATCCAACATGAAAGTAGTTTTCTCAATTCCTTTGTGATTTTTCCCAAGTCTTCCAAAGGCGTATGGCACTGACTCTCTAAGGAAGATAATAAAGTCTTTGATACACACATAAAACAAAATAAAGGTTTGCAGAATACTTTGACTTCTGTGAATGCTGGGGGTTATAAAAGGTTTTACAAGCTTCATTAAAGAATGTCTTTGACATATTTTTTGGATAAATCTGCACATTAGGCATAACAAGCATCTGTCATTTTCCAGACATTTAGAGACAGTGTCGGACTGAGGTGCATAGGGACCACCAGTAACATTCATGCTTTGGGCCCACTGTATAGCTGCATGCAAATATTACCTGACCCCCATTCGTAAATTCGTAAAACTGTGGTAAAGAAGTCTATTTAAAAGGGGTTGTCCACTTTCCTCAGGATAGGTTATCAATGTCAGATCAGTGTTGGACCTTCGCTGATCAGCTTTTTGAACAGAAAGCAGCGCTCGTACAAGCGCTGCCTTCTCTTCATTGTTTAAGTGCTTGCCTTCACATCTACAGCGATGAGCAGGTGTACTTACAACTAAGCTGTCTTATTCACTTCGATGGGACGGCTCCTTCCTGTTCAAGTGAATAGCAGATCTGATATTGATGACTAACCCTGAGGAGAGGTCATCAATATAAAAAAGCAGACAACCCCTTTAAGTATAAGCCTACTGCCCAGCCTGTGCCTCAGACTGTTCTGTTCTGGAGACCCTGTCTGTATTCTGGTAAGTAGCTCTTGTCTTGAACATATGCTCACACAGCAGGAGATAGCAGCAAGGTGCTACAAGATGATTGATTATGGGCGTTCCCATAGGGACTTCAAGAAGGTAGGTCCTAAGGGAAAGAGGATACTGCCCGGCCTGCCCTGTACCTAGAACTCATCTCAGTTACCTGATGCAACTATCATAATAAACAAAGTAGTTTGTAAGATAATCTATCAAGTTCTTATATGGATTCATAGGCTGCCTATTTGTATGTAGCATAATCTACTTGTGTAGGGGGTGGGGGCCCACCGGAGAATTCACATGTTCCCCTGTGGGCCCGTCTGAGTCTTTTTAGAGATATGCTAAATACTCACTATTTCTGTGGAGAGACTCTTCTCCATCCACTCATCAGGACTGTGCAGGGAGGCTACTTGACCTGCTGAAGGTTCCCATTGCACAATTTCTCAACACAGCCTGGCCTATACAGGGCAATCAACACTTCAGTAGCCATACCTATCGTTTCTCCATGGTGGGAAGGGCAGCCTCTAATAAAGACTGATTTGCTCTGGCTAGAACCGCGCAATGTGTACGGCTTTTAACTCAGCTATGCTACTAAGGCCTTTCCCACCAATCATGGCAACCACCTCCCTGTCACCATATTGGAAAGGGCAAATTCCCCACCCGTCTTGGTGCCTGCAGTTATATCTTCCTGAAGCCACAAAAAACACTTATTTTAGGAAAAACACCAGAAATCCACACCAATGACAGAATATGGTAACAGGTAACACCTACCATGTCCCTGAATGCCATGGCTGCTGTAGTTTCTTGCCATAGAGCGTTAACAGACCGGGCTGACTTCACAACTAACGTCCACTGTTTACTACTAGCACCTCTAAATTAAAAAATATGCTTTATTCAAAATCTATTAAAAGAGTCACACTTTTTATGGTCAGTGATGTGACAAAAACAGCAATTCTGTCATTGTTTTTAATTTCTTTTTAAGAAAACCCTCACCTCATCCATTTGATGGCACAGGGTCAGGACCTGCGCTCCACCATAATGACCTTTCACAGCATTGACTGGAGGCAGCAGGACCTACGAAACGTCATCATGCTGGAGCACAGGTCCTGCCCTGAGCTTCCAGTAAGCAGCGAGTATTCACGGTGGCATTATTAATATTGGGAGGCACTAATGGGGGTATTACTATTATTGGAGGCACTAATATTACTGGGAGGCTCTAATGGGGACACTTAATTCTTGGGGGCACTAATGGAGACATTATTACTTCTAGGGGGCACTAATTTGGGCATTAATATTACTGGGGGCACTAATGGGGGCATTACTATTACTAGGGGCACTAATGGGAGCACTATTAATTCTGGTTGGCACTAATTGGGACATTAATAATACTAGGGGCACTAATGGTAGCATAATTAATACTGGGAGCCACATTATGACATAGCGACTTAACACCCCATGTTAAGCCATGTCCCCAAAACCATGCCTAGTGATGAGCAGCAGGGGCAATATTTGAATTTGCGATATTTCGAGAATATGTGGTAGAATATTTGTGCTATATTCGCGAATATTCATATTCGAGATTATTCTCTAGATTGCGAAAAATCAGCAATGTAAAAACCGCATAATGCGAATTTGTAACGCGAAATACAGGCGTGGGTCACTTTGACTACATTTTTCAAGCTGCTAGAAGTTTCCTGGGTTTATCCTGAGCCTGGAGAAAATGGTTGGCACTGCAGAACATTACAATAGCTTTATATGCAGATAGAGTGCTCCAATATATTCGCGATTGTGCAAATCAGAATTTTTTTTCGCACTACGTGCAACTTCACATTTTAGCAGGTCTGACTGATTGGTGCACTGAGTATTGTTGTGAACTTGACATTGCTGCCTTCTCATTAGTCCACAAGCAAGAAGCAGGGAGGAATCGTGTTCAGATGAAAAAAAATGAAGAATATTCGAAATTCCAAATATATAGCACTATATTTGAAATATTTGTGAATTCTCGGTTACGATATTTGCGATTAAAATTCGCTATTCAAATATTCGAACTCAACAATAAACCACACCCCCTTTAGGTGTTGCTTAACTTGGCCAGTATTTTTTGTTGGGAAAGGTGGCAACCCTATCAGTGGTTCATCTGTGAAGGTGGCTGAGAAGGATCAATGTTTGGTCCATGTGTCCATTTTTTTGCCTTCCATGTGTCAGCCATAATCCAATGATGCTGCTCAGCTGAAAATTAATTCCCAGAGCATCTCCTATTAGTGGTCAGTGAAAACCCACTTACAGAATACAGATACCTTCTACGTTGTGTCATGGACTGATAGACTTCCATGGGTGTGTTTGTTCCACAACACGGACCAAGGTAAAGCATGTATCATGGTCAGTGGAAAATCACAGATGTATTTTTATCAAATCACAGGGAGCCTGACTCCCAGCACCCCCACTGATCAGCTGTTAAGAGAAGGCAGCGCTCCCCTCACTGATTATCTGCTCACTGCTGACATCACAGTGTCGAGCAGGTATAATTGCAGCTCCCCCGTCTCATTCACTTCAATGATAAGAAGCAGACGGAGTGTAACTGCATCTTTCCATTGAAGCATTGACGTTTATAGGACAGAGGAGCTGCAATTATACCTGCTCGACACTGTGATGTCAGCAGTGAGCAGATAAACAGTGAGGGAAGCGCTGCCTTCTCTTCAAACAGCTGATCAGTGGGGATGCTGGGAGTTGTCTCCCTGTGATCTGATATTGATGACCTATCCTGATATATAGGAAACTAGACAACCCCTTAAGCTGCTCTGACTATCTCCATCAGAGAACCTGTTGCTGCAGTGTGATCTCACAAGATTTAGCAAATCTTGCAAGACCATGCTATAGAGTATATACTGACTTTCACCAGGACAAGTTCTCATTCACATGGGAGTGAGACTCCACCACTGCCATACAGATTTGCATATCAAAGTCTAGGTGGGCATAACTCAAGAACAAGGAGGGTGCAGGAACATCAAACAAATTATGTCATGCTCGGAGAAGCATGCCAATTTGACTATATAAAAGGCTGTTTGGGGAGGGGGATTGGGGATGCTTTTTTAATGTTCGTCCTAACGGCAAAGTTCTCGTTGCATATATTGCAAAATCATTTTTCTCAGTAATATGGGCACATATGAACATGGGACCAACACAGATGCCTTTAGCTGCCAAGCGCACATGTAAGGGGACAGCCAGTTTCATAGGTACAAAACTGCTGACAGATGCCCTTTAATGGATTTTGAATAAAGTATATTTCATAAGCTGCTGGTGTGGCGAAGGGGCTAATATCAATTTCACGATTCTGATGAAATGTATAATTGTGTTTCACAGTTTCACTGAAATTAATTGGATTAATCTCCTAGCCCTACTTTTAAACAGGCAAGTTTTATTTTTACAGACTTTCAAATTGGTCTTTTTGTATCTGTCTTTTCATCCAATACATATTTTAGTAAGAAGAAACAAAAGCAAAACAAAGGAATACATAAAGTGATTTTCCAGATGTAAAAAATGATGGCCTGTCTTTAGACAGTCACCGCACTGGAGTGATGTTCTTGTTGACTTTACTGTAGTACCATCTGTGCCCGTTTGGCAACAGGTGCGAGATATTCTGTCACAGCACTGGCCGGTACTACAATCAGATCCGGACATTGGCCGGTCAGTGCCCTCTCGCCCGTCGATCACATATCATAGGAGTTCTAACTTGCGTGATCGCCTGCTACGCAGCTTATATGTGCGACCCTCACCAGAAACATGGCTTAGGACATCAGCTAGAGGAGCTTTTCCCTGTGGATTTTGTATTATATGTGGGAATATCCAGAGGGGAAACTCATTTGTCAGCACTACCACAGGCGAGCGATTTCGGATAGACTTCTTGATTAGATGCACCTCGACGGGTGTGATATACTTGCTCACATGCTGCTGTGGCTTGCAGTATGTGGGCAAAACCAAGCGGGAACTCAGAAGAAGGGTGGCGAACATCTACTAGACATTAGTAATAACCGCGATAGGTCAGTCGCGCGGCACATTGATCAGTGTCACGGTGGAGACTCAAGTGGACTGAAAGTCCAGGGTATACTGATGATTAAAAAATCCCCACGAGGTGGAGATGTTGATATACCTTTGCTCCGCAAAGAGGCATACTGGATTTTTAAGTTGCAGACAATATAACCACAGGGATTAAATGAGGCGGTATCATTCGCATGCTTTATTTAAAGTTGCTCACCAGGGGACAACTGATTCCTGAAAGGTCCCTAGGTGCCAGCAGCAAGTAGGAGTGATGTGTTCTCCTCGTCCCTGGCTGGTGGACTACAAGAGCGCCCCATATTCTGCTTTTATTCTTTCCTCCCCGATATATGTGGTTTGTGCCACTTTCCTTATAGATGATGACAGGTATGACATTGAGCCTATGAGCTGAACCATATATATATTAAGTCTCCATACTAAGTGACAATGTTATACCTGTATATCTGATGTTGTTTGTTCACACCAATGTACTCTAAGTCCACCCAACTCCAATCGATTTTGAACATATCATTGGGATAGAATAATCATCCTCAAATGAGCTAACTGCTGGGAGATAGGAGTAATATACCGCAATGAGCTTTTCCCACTATCTGTATATTATATTGACCCCTCCGGCTGCTATTGTACATTGGAGGTACGGCTTGAGTGAGGGGGCGTGCGCAGTTGCCACGCCTCTAATCTGACGTGATCGGCATCTGTACACAATCCCCCGGAGGGCGGGGCTTAAGTTTTAAACGTCCGGCGTGCGTGCGGCCAGGCACGGCCATCACAGCGCTGGAGCTCCAGCACACAACAGTGCGGAGTGCCTTCTACCAGGCAATCTTACCTACATAAGCGATCCAGCTCCTGATGAAGCGTGGCATGTAACACACCACGTGGAAACGCGTTGAGTGGAAATAATAGAGAGGGAGTTGCGTCTCAAGGGTCTAAGGCTAGCACCGATAGAAATGGGTCATTGCGGACCGCAAGACTGTGATAATAACAGTCTAGTTCGGATTAACCCACAAGGATCTGTAGTGACTCATAGGTGTTGCTGGTGTAACTCTAAACTGAATCCAGCACACTATAGCAGGGTAGCTGTCTCTGCATGAGCAACACGGACCACAATTGATACATGTGTGGTATCCTTATGTATTTGGTCGTCACTGGAGGGGGGCAATTCTAGGCACCCTCCAGAGATGTTTTAGTGACCCTATAGACGCATGCCCGGGCCTTGTATATAGACACATAAATGCATTGGTTGTCTATACAAGACCCATGTCTGTAGACCAAGCAACTGCAGATGGTAAATAACAATCCCTCTCTGCAGTAATGTGGTCTAATAGCCTGATTACGTGGCTCTATACTTTGCCCTAAATAGATTTTAATCAGTGACTCAATAAAGATTTATTATGTTGTTTTAATACGTCCTTACAGGCTGATAATTTCTCTTATTATTATTGTTAATTATTTTGCACAGTTTAGTGTCATCTGCAAAAATTGATATTTTACTGTGCAAGCCTTCTACAAGATCATTAATAAATATATTGAAGAGAATAGGGCCCAATACTGACCCCTGAGGTACCCCACTAGTGACAGGGACCCAATCTGAGTGTGTACCATTAATAACCACCCTCTGTTTTCTGTCACTCAGCCAGTTACTTACCCACATACAGACATTTTCTCCCAGTCCGAGCATTCTCATTTTATATACTAAGGTACAGTGTCAAATGCTTTGGAGAAGTCCAGATATACGACATTTATTGATTCGCCGCTGTCAAGTCTAGAACCTACCTCCTCATAGAAACTGATTAAGTTTGTTTGGCATGACCGATCCCTCATAAAGCCATGCTGATATGGCGTTATTTGCTTATTTTTATTGAGATACTCCAAGATAGCATCTCTTAGAAACCCTTCAAACAGTTTACCCACAACAGATGTTACACTTACCGACCTATAATTTCCAGGCTCTGTTTTTGGACCCTTTATGAATATTGGCACCACATTTGCTATGCGCCAATCCTGTGGAACATTCCCTGTCAGTATAGAGTCCGTAAATATCAGAAATAAAGGTCTGGCTATGACATCACTTAATTCCCTTAGGATACGGGGGTGTATGCCATCCGGTCCTGGCGATTTGTCTATTTTAATCTTTTTAAGTCGCTGTTTTACTTCTTCCTGGGTCAGACAGGGCACTTTTAATGGGGAATTTCATCTGACAGTTTATTTTCCTCAGTGAATATAGTGGAGAAAAAATATTTAATAGTTTTGCTTTATCCTCGTCGTTCTCTGCAACACCCCCCTCATTGCTGTGTAGAGGGCCGACTCCTTCAGATTTATATTGGAAAATCTCTTATCCCCCCTCCCCTCAACTTATGGAACCTCTGACATATGTCCTTATTATAATCCCTTGTGTTGTCATCATGGCATTCCATGGGATGGGGAAAATCTTCATCCTCCCACCTTTGATATATACGTTGGTGCCACCCAACAGGCACCTGCTCACCAAAAAATCCTGGGCGCAACCTTTAAATCTTAGACTTTTGTTTCTTATTTCTTATTACCTCTTTTTTGAGTTGACTGTATCATTTGTCTCTACATCTATGTATTACATTATGTAAAAAAAGGACATGATGTTTCATTAGCGAAGCTCCACTGCTGTCTCCTTAGCCTTAACATACCCCTCCTTCCTTCGCTTCTCCTTTTTCTTGAACCATCCCCTGCCCTCTGTCCCTCTTCCTTACCCTTTATACCTCATCTAAGGCAAACTGACTCATGATACTGCTTCATTTCTTTATTGTGTACAGTTTCTTCTCTTTATTCTGTACTGTATTGAATATAGAAATGTCAATAAAAAGATATTTGACAAAAAAAGAATTAGCTACTTATACGTTTAGAATATGCTAAACAGTTTTACACTGCCATCCATTAACTGGTTACTCTTTATATATATATATATATATTAGCTAGTGGGGTGCATTTTACAGAGATTTTTCAAAAAGAGGATATGTAGATATATCCCGATCAGTCTTAAGTTGAAACCACTGATGTGTGAAGTGAATAATATTGATACCAGTCACACGTCTTCTGTCAGCCGTTCGCTTATACCTCTCACCCATCTTCTCCAAATTACCCTGGATCCCCCGCCAGATAGAAGACAAGGCAGATAAGAATCTCTCCTCCTCTGGCATCCAAGAGGAACCAGTCCCAGCAAAGGTACCAAACTGAGGATGAAAACCGCATGCGCCAAAAAATGGCAACTTACCCGTGGACTCCTGCTTACAGTTATTCAAGGCAAACTCTGCTAGAGATAAGAATGAGGACCAGTCCTCCTGGTTCTAAGCCACAAAACACCTCAAGTAGGTCTTCAGGTTTTGGTTAGTACTCTCTGTCTGCCCATTCGACTGCGGATGAAAAGCCGAAGAGAACGAAAGTTGAATGCCAAGACGAGAGCAGAACACCCTCCAAAACCTGGAAACAAACTGAGTACCCCTATCAGAAACCACATCCAAGGGAATACCATGTGATTTCACGATGTTATCAACAAAAACCTGAGCAAGAGTCTTAGCATTGGGCAGACTAGCTAACGGTACAAAGGGAACCATCTTGCGAAAATGGTCCACAACCACCAAAATCACTGTTTTCCCGGAGGAACTTGGCAGATCAGTAATAAAATCCATAGACAAGTGCGTCCAAGGATGAGAAGGGATAGACGAAGGAAGAAGTGAACCAGAAGGTCTAGTGTGAGCAACCTTTGACCATGCACAGGTCTCACAAGCTGCCACGTAATACTCAATACTCCTAAGATCAAAGGTGGACTTGCCACCAGGGTGTCCAGCAAGGACGGCATCGTGATGTTCCTTGAATACCTTGTATCGCAGTTTAGTAGGAACAAACAACCTCTATGGGGGACAAGAATCAGGAACCGCCTCCTGGGCTTCCAACACCTCCATCTCCAACTTGCGGTACAGAGCGGAGACAACCACCCCATCAGCCAAAATCGGAGCAGGATCCTCCGAATCACTTCCCCTGGGAAAACTACGAGACAAAGCATCTGCCTTGACGTTTTTAATCCCCGGGCGAAAAGTAACCACAAAATTGAATCTAGTAAAGAACAGTGACCATCTAGCCTGTCTAGGATTTAGGCGCTTGGCGGATTGCAAGTAAGCCAAATTCTTATGATCAGTATATACTGTACCGGGATGATACGCCCCCTCCAACCAGTGACGCCATCCCCCAAAGCCAAATTTGATGGCCAGCAATTCCCTATCTCCTACATCATAATTCTTCTCGGCGACCAAGAGCTTCTTGGAAAAGAAGGCGCACGGGCGCCACTTACCAGGCAATGGACCCTGCGACAGTACTGCTCCAACCCCCACCTCTGATGCATCAACCTCCACCACGAATGGTTGAGACACATGAGGCTGCATCAGAATGGGAGCAGACGCAAAACATTCCTTAATAGCCAAAAAGGCCTGCAGTGCCTCATCTGACCAGACAGAGCAGTCGGCTCTAGTCATATCGGTTAACGGTTTTACAATGGTAGAGTAGTTCAAAATTAATTTTCTATAATAATTGGTAAACCCCAAAAACTGCATCAAAGCTTTCTGATTCTCTGGTTGGTCCCATTCCAGAACTGCCCGAACCTTTTCGTGGTCCATCCGAAAACCAGAGCCAGAAAGCAGGTATCCCAAAAACAGAAGCTGCAGGACAGAAAACACACATTTCTGCAACTTAACATATAATTTATTCTCCCGAAGGACCGTCAAAACCTGTCTCACATGATCCTGATGGGTCTTCAGATCAGGGGAGTAAATTAGTATGTCATCCAAGTAAATTACAACGAACCTACCCACTAAATGATGAAAAATGTCATTGACAAATCGCTGAAACACTGCTGGCGCATTCGTTAACTCAAAAGGCATAACCAGATTTTCGAAATATGTGTTGAAGGCCGTTTTCCACTCATCCCCCTCCTTGATTCTGATCAGATTGTAGGCCCCTCTTAAATCTAACTTGGAGAAAATCTTGGCTCCAACAATTTGATTAAAAAGTTCAGAAATCAAAGGAAGGGGATACGGATCACGGACCGTAATGAGATTTAATTCTCGAAAATCCAAGCAAGGTCTAAGCGATCCATCCTTTTTCTTCACAAAGAAAAAACCAACTGCGACCGGAGACTTTGAGGGCCCTAATATGACCCTTTGCCAAACTATCGGCAATGTATTTCCGCATGACCTCTCTTTCGGGTTAAGAGAGATTGTACAGCCGAGACTTTGGCAACTTGGCCCCTGGGATAAGATTAACAGGACAATCATATTCACGATGAGGAGGCAACTCCTGAGTCCCACCCTCCGAAAAGACATCTGCAAAATCTGAGAGATACTGAGGTAAAATCGTAGAAGACACCCCTGCGATAGATGCACTAAGGCAATTGTCTGAACAAAATTTACTCCAACCAATGATCTGTCTTGCCTGCCAATCAATAGTAGGGTTATGTTTAATCACCCACGGCAAACCCAAGACCATAGGAGCGGGCAAGTCCTTCATGACAAAACAAGAAATTATTTCAACATGCGAATCACCCACCCATAACCGAATACCATGAACAATATGAGTGAGGCACTTCTGAGAAAGAGGGGAAGAATCAGTTGCGAACACCGGAATCTCTCTGTCTAATGTGCACGTACTTAGGCCCAGATTTTGAAGAAAAAGAAAATCAATAAGGTTTACTCCAACACCACAGTCAATAAACATTTAAAAATTAAATTTTCCTGATTCTAGCGCCACCATAGCTGGAAGGAGAAAACGGGTATTGCATGGAGATTGCATTTCTGCTTGCTCCGGCACCCCATCTTCACTACCAAGAGTCAGGGATGTTTTTTCTTCTTTTTTATGTAAACCTCTTTGTGGATCGTTATCGTCAACTTGCGGTTTCAGCAAAGGACAAGCATGAACAAAATGACCCTTTGGTCCACAGTAAAAACATAACTTATGCAACCTCCGGAAGTTCCTATTACCAGAACGAAAAGACACCTGACCCAGCTGCATGGGCTCCTCCCCCATCCCAGAATTACATGTCACATTAACCTGGGGAACCGGTGAGACAAAACCACTATCAGAAAGAATCCCTCGCACTGAAGGGGCCTTATCCCTCTCTCTAATGCGTCTATCTAAGCGCACTGAAGACATAGCATTTTCCAACGTATCCGGATACTCATGAAAAGCAAGGGAATCTTCCAATCTCTCCGATAACCCCTGACAAAACTGACTATGCAGCGCGGGGTCATTCCACTCAGTCTCCGTAGCCCATCTCCTAAACTCAGCGCAGTACACCTATGCAGTATGTTCTCCTTGAATCAAATTACGCAACTTTGATTCCGCCATCGAGACCTGATCTGGGTCATCATAAATCAATCCCAAGGCCTTAAAAAATTCATCCACCGACCGAAGTGCCAGAGAACCGGTCGGCAGCGAAATAGCCCAGGATTGAGCGTTCCATTTAAGCAAGGAAATAATCATCCCCAGTCTCTGACTTTCATCGCCAGATGAAGACGGCCGCAACCGAAAGTACAGCCTGCATGACTCTCTAAAGCGGATAAAGTCATCCACCCCCTGAAAATCTATCAGGAACAGCGACTCTAGGCTCCCCATAAATTTGACCTCCTCCAATAGCACCTGATGCCAGAGCATTCTGACAATGTGCGATTGAATTGTGCAGATCGGCAACCTCCAGGGATAATCCCTGCATACGATCCACTAACGCATCAACTGACTCCATCTCCTAGCAGCGGAGAAATGGCAGTCTAGGTATTATTATGGCGGGCGGGTTATACTGTCACATTGGTAAGGGTACAAGATACAAGAAACTCACAAGAAACAACAAACAAGCGTCTAGGCCAAAGCTGGGGATAATGGTCACCTCCTGACAAAATCCTATCAGCTGACCCTAGACTGCTGTGCACACGTTTAGACCCCAAAGGTGGTAATGAACGTGCCCCCGTGCCTAAGACTGAATAAACCCTATAGTCCCTGAGATAGTGGACAGAGGGGAATAAAGGCAGCCTGCCTCCTCAAATCTTTAATTTGACGCCAAGTTCCACTGCAAACAGAAAACACTACACAGGGGCTGCCAATCTGACAGACCTCCACACCAGAGCAGGGCATGACACAATGGGTTGGATTTATACTCTGCAACATTGAAATTGCAATACCAAGAAGTACAAGGCGTAAAGTTATGCAAATCAAGGATGTAGCAGGCGTCGCTAAGATCCGCAGGCATCGCTAAAATCTGAAGAGTGGTCTAGAGATCATGTGGGCAACGCCATGTTGAGGCCTTCACAAGTGAACATTACAGCGATCCTACTCTGGGGATTATTGTGTGGGATAGCATAATGTATGGTAGCCGGACCCCTCTAGTCTTCGTTTCAGGTACACTAACAGCTTGGCGTTACATTGATTAGGTTGCGGAACCAGTGTTAAAACCATTTCAACAGGACAACTCCAGGCCACATGCTGCTGGTGTTACTGTGAGCAGCCTGTGTGGCCTAAACGTGCTACCATGGCCTGCAGCACCTCTGGACTTGTTTCCTATAAAGTACATCTGGGGCATCATTGGTCAGCAATTGCTGCCAGTAATGGATCTTGATGATTTACATGCCCAAGTGCATTCAGAGTGGCAGAACTCAGGCAGAACTTTTCTTCCTCAGACAAGAATTAATAACTTCATTGAGCATGCCAATGCATGTAAATACGTGTATTTCTGCACATGGTGCTAATACTCAGTACTGAATAAATCAAGATTTTTTTTCAAATTTTTTTTCATTTGCATTCTTCTTCATGTTGCAATTTCAGTGGGCATTACCTACCAAAAGTTATCCAAGGAAGGACAACCTAAGAACCAGCAACATGGCTGTCCAAGGCTCACTGTATCAGTGAATTGCAAAGGTTAGCCCATCTGGTCTAATGTAACACAATTAAAAATTGTACTAAAAATTGCTATTTTTTTTTTAGCTATGATAGAAATACACATGGAGGGAATTTATCATGAGAAGAATATTTTCAGTCAATTTAGCTTGAGTCTACATTCGCATATTCCTACCCACTTGCAGTGAAAAATCTAAAGTGAAACTAATTAACATAGATAGCAACACCTACTTTCCTACCTGTCACTTTACAAGTTCTTGGGGTCCCTAGAGTAAAAATGCAAAGGTAGCAATTATACTTAAGGGACCACAAGAACTTGTAAAGTGACTGTGAAGATCTGCACTGGGCCCTGGCTGTGCTCTGCCACAGTGAAAGCCAGCATACACTGTAAGGCAGGACTGGGAGGGGGGAGGGGGGGTGGAAACAGCCGCAGCCACAGTTCGTGAAGGAGGGGGGGCACACTATATAATAAGCAGCATGCACAGTTCATGACAGGAAGTATGGCAGCAGCTTGGAGCACACATTTGGTAAGGCTAGGTACACACTTGACATCAGATTATGGTATTCTGCTCCAGCATAGGAGCAGAATACCAGAATCGCTGGATCCGGCATATGCTGAACATGCACCGGATACTATTCACAAAAATAGGGTCCTTGGGGATCCGGCATGAGCATAGGTATTTTGACTGTATTTTACTGGACAAAATACCACTGTATGCAGACCACTATCTGTGATGGAGGCTCGATATCTGCTAGGGAGGCTCCTTCTGCAGCCACAGCACAGTTCATGGGTGGGCATAAGATAAGATTGCTGACACACTCCATGAAAGGACTACATTAGTTTATGATGGTGGGTGAGGGGAAGTGGTTAATATATTTGTAGCAGTACATAATAGAGTGGGAGAAGTCTGCCAATAAGAATTTGGACTTGCATTGCATGAATGCCTGGGAGGTACTTGATAAGATTGAGTGGTACATTTTTTCTTTGTAGGTGAAAAGAGGTAGTGGGAGGTGAAAAAGCATGGGGACCCAATTCAGACTCTTGCTATGGGGCCCATAGATTTCTATGTACACCCCTGCCTCACAGCTATACAAATTTAGTTCTTTAAGGCCCCTCGCAGACGAGCATTCATCCCGAAGCGAGTCCGCAACGGAGCTCCCGGCCGGACCTCCCAGCACTGATGGGATTCACATAGCATTATATTGATTTATGATGCTATGTAACGCTTACAGTTCTGGAATGTATTGGATAACACTGACAGCATTATGCCAGTGTTATCCAATATATTCCAGAACTGTAAGGGTTACCTAGCATCATAAATCAATATAATGCTAAGTGAATCCTGTCAGTGCTGGGAGGTCAGGCCAGGAGCTCTGTTGCCGACTAACTCCGGGAGGAACGCTCGTCTGCAAGGGGCTTAAGTCTTTCTTGATAAGTTTTGCGCTCAAGACTTTTCACCATTCTGTAGCCCATCTTTAGACTCATTCTGTTCTATCAATTTTTTTTTGTAGTTGAGGACTTCATAACTGAACACAGTACTCCAGATGTGGCCTCACTAGAGCTCTAAACAGTGGGACTACAATCCTCCTCTTTCTACCAGTTATATTGTGTTCCCTTCTGCATCAGAGGCTGATTAGGAGGCTCCACTGCAAATTCTGTCAAAAATACAGGACAAAATAGCACAGCGTGCTAAAGCATCCAAAGTGGAATTCGATCCGAAGTTTAGGAAAAATGCAATTCACCACGAAGCCTAATTTCCTTGCGCTTCATGGTAACGAATCATTTTTTCTAAAATGGCGGCTAGAGTTGTCTTAGATAGAACAGAAAAGAGGCAGAGGCAGTCCACTCCTCTCTTGAGTGGAAAAGACCTGCCAAAGGACTTGTGCTGAGCGTGATGGGGTCACTGCGTGCTCCCAGTTTTATCATGTGGTGACATCATAAATTATCATTTTTTTTAAACCAAAAAGGCCATATTTCATTACCGTTTTTAATGGCCGTTAGACAGGTGCATTTTTCCCTAAGCAGCTGTTAAAAACGGTCCCATTGATTGATACTTCATCTCTAGCCATTGGAAAGAGGCAAACAGGCAAATCTTACCTATGGAACCTTCTCCTGTGTCACTTACAAACCTATTAAAGTGAATAGGGGCCAGAACAGATCATTGTGGTATACCACTGGTCATTAGTCCCATTAACCACCACTGTCTGATGACTATCCTTAGGCTAACTGTAAATCCACTGAAGTGTCCAGGGATTAAGTACAATTTTCAATAACTTTAAAGGCTTTGCTGAAATCCAGACAGACAATGTCCATGGCACCACCTTAATCCACCACATTGTAAAGTAGTTGAAGAAATCAGTGAGATTACTTTGACATGATCTGCCTTCAATATAATCATGCTGTTTTGGGTCCAACAAGTTCCTTATATGTTAGGAACATGGACATCCAACAGAATTGGGAAAACGTTTTCAGGTACTGTTCTAGTAGTATAAAAGACCACTTTTTTAACTATCCACTCAAGCTAATTAACTCTTTTCCTACACTAAACACACCTTAGGAGCACTCTATCCTTGATGAAAACATAAGCGCGAGGGCACGGTAGGGTCTGATTTTTTGCGGGATAAGACGGTTTGAGTGGTACTATTTTTGACTTTTTGATGGCATGATATTACACATTTTGTGATTTAACATGACAAAAAATTGCTTTTTTTGACAGTTTTTTTTTATGGTGGTCACCTGAGCGGTTAGATCATATGATATTTTTATACAGCAGGTTGTTACGGACACAGCAATACATAATATGTATACTTTTTTTTATTTATTTAAGTCTTACACAATAACAGCATTTTTTAAACAAAAAAAAGTCATGTTTTAGTGTTTCCATATTCTGAGAGCCATACGTAGTTTTTTTATTTTTTTGGCTTATTGTCTTAGGTAGGGTCTTATTTTTTTTCAGGATGAGATGAAGGTTTTATTGGTACTAATTTGGGGTGCGTATGACTTCTTGATCGCTTGGCATTACACTTTTTGTGATGTAAGGTGACAAATAATTGCTTTTTTGACACCGTTTTTATTTTTATTTTTTTTAGGGTGTTTACCTGAGGGGTTAGATCCTGTGATAGTTTTATACAGCAGGTCGTTACGGACATGGCGATACAAAATATACAGCAGGTCGTTACGGACGTGGCGATACAGAATATGTATACTATATTCTGTGTGGTGTCACCTGGTAATGTGTTGTTGTTGGTGGTGTTGATGTTATTGCCTTGTCTGATCTCCTGTACCTGTTCTGTGTCTTGATCCACTCTGTTCCATGTCTAGCCTAGCAGTGCTTTAACTGCGCCTGATAGCTTGGCAGTGCTAAACTGCTTCTGATCCTGTCTGTTCTATGTCTTGCCTGCAGTGCCTTACTGATTCTGTTCCTGTCCTGTGTGTGTCCTGCCTTCGTGAGAAGGCCCCTTGGTTCTCCAGAGGGAGGATATCTAGTCTGTGTGCAGCTCTGCCCGAGACCGCCATGCTTCGGTTCCGCATGGGGTCCAGGCATCTATTTGTGTGCTGGTTCCCGTTTGTCTTGTCAGTTCCATGTCCTGTGTTTGGGTTCCAATCCTTCTGGTGTCTGTTCCTCTGGTGCTTGCACCAGCGTGGTTCTCTGCAGTTAGCGGCCAAGTGTACTGGGATTAGAGATGAGCAAATTTCCGGTTATGAAATTCATTTGCGATTCGTTTACTGGTAAAAGGTGAATTGCGTTATGAATTCTGTTACCACGGACCATAACACAATTCTATGACGGAAAGGCTTTAGAGGCATTCCGTCATAATAGAAGTCTATGGGCTGCATAACAGATCCGTCCCATTTCCGTTATGCAGAAGTGGACTCCCCTGGATAATGGAAACGGGATGGATCCATTATAAAGCCCATAGACTTCTATTGTGACAAAATGAATAGTGGAATGCCTCTAAAGGCCTTCTGTTATGCATTCCGTCATAGAATTGCATTATGGTTCGTGGCAACGGAATCCATAATGCAATTCACCTTTTACCAATAAACAAAGCGTGAATAAATTTCAAAATATGAAATTCGCTCATCTCTAACCGGGACCTTCCTGGAGGTGAGACATTGGCGGATCCAGGGGGGCAACGGGGCAGTTGCCCCGAGAATGTGGGCACTGGGCAGCAGCGGCAGGGCACAGGGAGATGAACGCTTCCATTGTGGAAGCGTTCATCTCCATAGTCATCTGTATCGCCGTCCTCAGGACAGCGATACAGATGGCTGCGCTGTGGGGCAGGGAGGGAGAGGCGTCTCCCTTCCCTGCTCCTCTGATAGGCTGCCGGCACTAGGCCCGCAGCCTATCAGATGTTGGTGCAGGCGGCGCGATGACGTCATCGCGCCGCCTGTGAGCTGTACAGAGCGGGACACAGGCCGGAAGAGGCCTGCATCGCATCGCTGTGAAGGATGGAGGTAAGTATTAGTGTCTTGTTTTGTTTTGTTTTTTTGTTTTTAAAGATACTGATACTGGCACTGGCACTGGGGGATTTGGCCCATGATACTGGCACTGGAGGAGGGGGGAGATTTGGCCCATGATACTGGCACTGGAGGGGGAAGATTTGGCCCATGATACTGGCACTGGAGGGGGAGATTTGGCCCATGATACTGGCACTGGAGGGGGGAAGATTTGGCCCATGATACTGGCACTGGAGGGGGAAGATTTGGCCCATGATACTGGCACTGGAGGGGGGCATTTGGCACATGATACTGGCACTGGAGGGGGATTTGGCACATGATACTGGCACTGGAGGGGGATTTGGCACATGATACTGGCACTGGAGGGGGGGGATTTGGCACATGATACTGGTACTGGAGGGGGGGGGATTTGGCACATGATACTGGCACTGGAGGGGGGGGGATTTGGCACATGATACTGGCACATGGGGGGGATTGTTTGGCACATAATACTGGCACATGGGAGGGGATTGTTTGGCACATGACCCTACTGGCACATGGGGGTGTTGTTTGGCACATGATAAAGGCACATGGGGGTTGTCACTGGCACATGATGATGGGGAGAGACACTTATTATTGGGGGCACTATTGGGGACCACATCGGCACAGTATTTGAGGTAGTGGGATGTTTTGTCCAGAAGATGGGAGGATGATGGAAAAGTTTTAAACTAAGATTTATTTTTTGTTAAGCTGCAGAGACGGAAAATGACAGAGAAATGGTGGCCTGGTCTGAAAGGAGAAGATGAGGAAAGAGAAGATCTACATCAAAGGAGAAGTCACTGGACGTAAGAGGTATGGGCGCGATATATGGGTGGGGCTGTGTGTGGGTGTGGCTTGAGGGTGGGCGGGGACACAGGGGCCCCATAAGTTCCAATTGCCTGGGGAAGTGCCCCTCCCGAGACCAGGCTCTGGATCCGCCACTGAGGTGAGACCTGTGAGCCCTTGGCCCAGTTAATCCCCACCACCGGGGCTCTGTGAAGAACGTGGCTCACTAGCTTTTCGCCCTCCTGGGTTTTGCATTTGGTCTGCCGGTGCACTTGGTTCTGTGGTAGAGCTACCACTATTGCTTAACATGCATATGTTACAGTAATGTTCCTTTATTACATGTGTAATAAAGTATTCTGTTGGTCCTTGGTCTGTTTCTGCCTGTGTCCTGTTTGCACGACATTCCGGAGGTCTGCCCAGGCCCCCGGAATGTGACAAACATGTTAAAGGCCCCGAAGTGGAGGAAATAAAAAAAAAATATATATATATATATATATATATATACACACACACACACACACAGGTATATAAATTAAAATGACCCCCTTTCCTGATAAAAATTAAAAAAATAAACTTTTAAACCACTGCATCCCAAAACACCTAAATTAAATGTAAGGAAAAATCAAAATGGCCTATTTTTTGGCCATTTTTTAAAAAGTGATTTAAAAGGCATACACACTCCAAAATGATATTATTGAAAATTACATATCACACTGCAAAAAAATAAGCCCTCCCACAGCTCTGTAAATATAAAAAAATGTATGGGGGTCAGATTAGAATGATGCAAATCAAAAATTTTTTTTCAAAGTTTAACATTTTTTAACACTATTAAAACTAGAAAAACTAAAATATATAAAAAAAGAAAAAACACAAATGTGGTATCGCTGTAGTCGTACTGACCCGGAGAATGGGAGTATAGGTCAGTTTTACTACATAAGGAACACCATAAAAATGAAACCCATAAAACTATGGCGAAATTGCATTTTTTTTTCCAATTTCACGCCAATTGGAATTCTTTCCAGCTAGCCTAGCCACTACATTGTGTGCAATATTAAATGGTGCCATTAGAAAGTGCAATTTTTCCTGCAAAAAAACAAGCCTTCATACAGCTCAATAGAAAAATAAAAAATTGTGGCTCCCGGAAAGCATGGAGTAAAAAAACAAAAATGCAAAAACTGAAGATCCAAGGATCTTGAAAGGGTTAAAAAGAAACTGTGTAGACATGTTAATGATTACAAAACTGGATGCAATATTGCCATACCAGTGTTGTTAATTTGTTCACTATGGTCTCTCAAATGCAAATTTCCAAGGTGCTCTTTACATAATAGCCCTTTAACTCCTTCTACCCCGGGCCAGTTTGCCCTTCTGCCCAGGCCATTTTTTTGCAAATCTGACATGTGTCACTTTATGTGGTAATAACTTTGGAACACTTTTACTTATCCAAGCCATTCTGAGATTGTTTTTTCGTGACACATTGTACTTCATGATAGTCATAAATTTTAGTCAATATATTTCACCTTTATGAAAAAATCCCAAATTTTCCAACATTTTTGTTTGTTTGTTTCAGTTTTACATAATAAAGATTTTTTTTTTTTTAAATTATGTTTGTGTCTCCATTTTCTGAACGCCATATTTTTTTTATTTTTCTGCCGATCGGGTATTCCCATTTTGTAAGCTAATGGAATGCTGTTAGAATACGAACGTTTTTACAAGCATTTTAGAAGAGTTTTTGAATTGTTTTTTTCTGCTTCCCCATTGGCTTCTATCGCAATCCACAATATCAGTTTTAAAGGAGTAATTTGCCAATTCTCAAGCATTTGTCAAATTAGCTACCAAAAAATCTCTACTATGTGTGTGCACATGGTGGAGTTTTTTTTATATTGAAGTGAATGGGAAGCTGTTAAACGCATTTTGAACGTGGACTATGCAGAGGAAAAATAAAGTTTTCCGCTGTTGAATCAGTAGCAGATTTTGCCCATGTGAACATAGACTGAGCACATTATCAATGCCAACAGTATACCCAACAGCTAAACTACATGTATATAAGTATTGAATGAATGCCACAGCATTAACACCTTGATGACATATAACGTACTAGTACGTCACAGCTGGAAGTGATATCCTGCAAAGTCATGATGATCAGAAGGACACCGATCAATACGCGCCCGATCAATGCAGGGGCCCAGGCTGGGTCTCACAGGCACACTGTCAGTTTCAATGTAGTACAGTACAGCATGTATTGTACTACATTGAAACAGGGATCAGACCCCAAAATGTTGAAATCCCTGTACTTAGACAAATATAAAAAGTGAAATTAAAAAAAGTATTTACAGTAAAAAAAAGTGCTTCTTTCCCTTCATGACACATGTCAGATTTGCAAAAAATGGCTCGGTCCTTAAGGTGAAAACTCGCTCAGGGTAGAAGGGGTTGGCCATTTTAATATTTACTCACTACTAACTGTATTATAGTCATTGCTCCTAAATTGATGTGTTCAGTAACCTCTATCCATATTCTGTTTACTCTGCTCTTTTGTTCCTCACTTGTTCTCCAGTAAAAAGTGTCTGCCATGTGTTTTTGCACCTGTGCCCCCTATATATGGCATCGCTGGAATTGGCTGTGTTGATTCCCCTGTCCTGCCAGCATTGCATGCTCCCATCCTTTCTTCTACTTAGCATACTCTATAACAAGTGTCCGGCATCTATGCAGTATAAATGATTATTCTGACTCGGATTGTTGTAATAGAGATTTATCCCTAGTGAGACCTCTATGTGTGGCCTGTATAAGCAGATATAATCACTGCGGACAATCTTTATCAGATAGCTTGAACTCACTAACACCATGTTTATCCGCGTAAATTGCTTTAATCTGCAAGTCAGATAACAGGGTACAGCAGAACAGATGCTGTATTGTGCAGTCAAAAGATGATGCTTTCATTAGCGTACATGAGAATACATTTGTACCTGTCACATGAGGCTGAAGAAGCATGGAAGATACAGAAAGTGAAGGAATCAAGAAGAAGGGTGGAGCATTGACAGGAAAGGAGTCATAGATGTAAAAGAAGAGCACATAGAAAAAACAAGTGCATTACCAAAAACAGCCAGTAGATGGGAGCATATAACCAAATATAGAATATCATATGAAATGGTTCAATGAATTAAACTATATACATTCTATATAAATTTTAACTGTGTAGCAGCACAATGATTCTCCTCGGCCTCTAGGCTCTCATACTATATGTAGCTGCCAAATGAGGCAAGCGTGCGCACTGTGAAAGCCCTCATTCCACTCTTAACTCAGATTCTGCACGTGTGGACGAATAAGCCTAAAAAGTTACTAAACAGTATTAGGCCTCTTGCACACGAACGTTTTTTCTTTCTGTTTACGTTCCGTTTTTTGCGTTCCGTATACGGAATCATTCATTTCAATGGATCCGGAAAAAAAAGCAGAAGGTACTCCATATGCCTTCCGTTTCCGTATTTTGGTTCAAAGATAGAACAAGTCCTATTATTGCCCACAAATCACGTTCTGTGGCTCCATTCAAGTCAATGGGTCCGCAAAATGAATGAATACGGAACACATCCGTATGTCTTCCGTATCCATTGTATTTTTGCGGAACCATCTATTGAAAATTTTATGCCCAGCCCAATTTTTTTATGTACTTATTGTCTAAACATTATTGTATGCTTCCGTTTCCGATCACAAACGGATACCAAAAGGAAAAATTGAACAGCAAAACGGAATGGAAACACTACTGAAGCAAAAAAATTGAAAAACGGATCAGTTTAAAACGGCCCTTAAAACCATACGATGGTGTGCAGGAGGCCTTACTGTTTTCTTCACAGGTAGAGTATAGTATTACTGTTTAGTTGATTTCCAGGGCATAGACAATTCTATCCTCCTGGTAATGTGGTTCTATAGTGTAATGGTAAACTTGATGCCTTCTATGCAGAAGGTCTGGGGTTCAAATCCTACCAGAAGGCTCATGGTATGAAAATTTAGTTTCCACTTTCCAACTTTTCCTTTATGGTAAAAGAAAAGCTGAAAAGCAAAAGTTACATTTTTCTGCAAAGCTAATGTTACTAAAAAAAAATATTATCTAACTGACGTTTTTGTAACATACCTACTATTAAATATTACAAAACAGTATTTGGTATCCCCGTAATCATAACAAATGGTACAATATAGTGAACTCATTACTTAGGCCTCTTTCACACGACTGTATGGTTTTGTGGTCCGCAAAAAACGAATCTGCAAAAAAAAAAAAGGATGACATCCTAGTGCATTCCGTTTTTTGCGGAACGGAACATCTGGCCTCTAATAGAACAGTACTATCCTTGTCCATAATGCAGGCAACAATAGGAAATGTTCTATGTTTGAACGCAACGGACATACGGAAACGGAATGCATACGGAGTACCTTCCGTTTTTTTTTTTGCGGACCCAATGAAATGAATGGTTCCGTAAAAATGGTGCAATTCTTTTTTTCCCTTCATTTAACCCTTAATATAAGTTGTAGGTGGCAAAACGGTCTGATGAAATAAAGAAGTTATGGCTGTTATGGATATAAATGTGAGATGGGCCTTGGGGGTGGGTACACAGTTTGTCTGTATGGGGCCCTGCACAACCCTCAGTACCAGACATCACAGAGCCAACCATAAACGCAAGCCTCTTGTGACTAGTCGAAAATGAGTTCATATATATAGCATTGATAGTTGTGGAAAACTGTCACAATGCAATGATCTGATGATACCTGTTATTTGAAGGTGTATGTAAATTTGTGTTAATAAAATGGCATTGTGCTCATAACTACTACTTAGCTCATACTAAGCACCACTTGTCTCACAATGTATGCTGAACAATACAAATAACGCAGAATAGATTAAGCCAGCAATGACTCATTTCTCTTCAAGAGCTGCATTTCTTCTCTATATCTTATATGGAGCACAAAGTCATACAGAATAAGTAATGTTCACCAGCACCCGTTTCACCTCTACAACTTCTGGTAAGATATGGAGTTAAAAGGGAATATAACGAGAGTTAGCATAATGAGGCGGGTTTGGAAATCGGTTTTGTTTCCTAGAAGAAAATCACCATGTCCTTAGTCTTTCCCTTAGGCGCTTTTACATTCTTAGGCTTCAGCTTTTCACAGTGTCCCAGTTATTAGATTGTAACACATCTAAGAGCAAACGATTACAGCCCAGTTCTAGTGGGAAATAATGCATGCAGGCAACTTGCAAGATCCTGCTATCATTATGATAATGAAAGCATCCAATATCCAATTTCAATATACCCTCAGAACTCCCGAGTAATCACAATGCAAAGAACATTGATTGATGCATCTATAGTTTGCGTACAATAAGCGCTGTGCTCTACTTCAATGCTGGAGCAGAATTTGATAATGGTTTCTAAATAGGTTATGGCTCTGCATAATGACAAATGGTGTTCGTATATTAGTTTTATTAAACTTTAACTAAATTGTAACTATTACACAGTGATAGGTGAATGTATGATATGCATATTGTGATGTTGAAATAAGGTTTTGGAAATATGTGATTTTCAATTCTATGCTTAATGGAAAAATAATTAAATTGATACTTTCAGAAAGCATGCGGCTTGAATGATACAGAAAAATGCGTCCAGTTAGGCAAACAAAAATATGTGACAAAGCAATAGTAAAAGGACAAGAGGAAAACTTGGATCAAAGGGCTTTACATGCCTTATGCACACGGCAGTATGTATTTTGCGGATACTGTCCATGTTGCATCCGCATTTTTTGAACCCATTGACGTCAATGGGTCCATGGCCCGCATTTTGGTGACAAGTATAGGGCATGTTCTACTTTTTGTGGAATGGACATACAGATGCGGAAAGCACATGCAAAATGCGGACCACTGACTATTGAATTCAGTGGGTCCACACAAAAAATGTGGATGGCACCTGTGTGTTGTGGATCCACGGTTTGTGTACTGCAGAATGGACATAATTGTGTGCATGAGACCTAAAAATAATCCACAAGATGTTTGCACTAATCTACTGAGTGGTGCACGGCAACTCAGGTTATCGGTCAGGATCAAAGAAGAAAATTCCACGTCCAGAAAGTTGAGCATACATCCATGGAAGTTATGAACTTGAGGATTAAAGGGGTTACCCAACCCCTATAATTCCCCCCCGCCACCCCCAAATGGCAACCAAAAATATAAAAACTTTTAGCGTTTCTATTATATATGTTTCTTATCTAAAATGTTCTACTTATTGCGACACTGTAGGAACAAAGTGATTGATGATATCAACCCAAAACATATTTTCCCAAATCTACTACAGGTCTGACTCTACTTTATGTAATCCATAGGTTATTTCCAATTTCCTATAGAGAATTCAATATGCAGGAGCACTGTCATGCTCTAACAGCTCCTACTGAGCTGGGAAAGATCTAGAAAATGCAAGTAGTAAATGATCTATTAAGGGATTTAAAGAGTTTGTCTGGTTTGCAAAACACAATTTCAAATCCCCTATTAGGGCATTCTCTGGTTCCGCGTTCAGGACTTTCATCTATTAACCAGAGCATATAACCTCCTAAATAGATAGGAATTGTGCAAAGAGGAAAGCCCTTTTAACTACAATGAATCATTTCTTTAACAAATATCCAGAGGAAAAAAAAACAGGCTGGTGTATTTGAGTTTCATTTACAGCATACTTATATAAGTAGATATATATATATAACGCGAGGTTGGTCGCGACGCAT
This sequence comes from Bufotes viridis, assembly GCA_033119425.1. Lineage (NCBI taxonomy): Eukaryota > Metazoa > Chordata > Amphibia > Anura > Bufonidae > Bufotes > Bufotes viridis. The sequence continues at coordinate 224,901,530 of CM065590.1, forward strand.
GGTTGATTAAGTGTGTGGTTGTGTAAGTGTGACTTAAGATTAAGTGGCTTCAGATTCAGGGACTTCAGTGGGGGACTGAAATTCGTCAGTTCTTGTAACTAGATTATATTGTATTTTTTTTTGTTTTTGTGGTGCAATCCCCATTAGTATGTCTTGCACAATTGACAATGCCGTCCAGTGCACATCTTGCATGATGTATGCAGTCCTGGAACAGCCGTTTGAGGGTGCATATCTTTGTTCAAAATGTGAGCAAATTACCCGTCTGGAATCGCACATCGAGTCTCTAAACGGGCATATTGCAACACTGAGAGCCACTGACAATTTGCAAAAGAGTTTGCTGCTCACTGAGCAAGCAGTCTTTGGGGTAGAAGTGGGGGAGGGTGACAGAAAGGAGGCTGAGGAAAGTGAGGTAGCTAGCTGGGTGACAGTAAGAAAGGGGGGTAGAGGGAAGAGTGCCAGGGAGGCTAGCCCTGATCTGACACACCCCAACAAGTTTGCACATTTGGCAGATGAGGGGAATGGCAGCTCAGGGACAGCACCGCTGCAGCGGGACACTTTCTCTGCCAGTCAGGGGAATGTCAGCTCCAGTAAGCAGGCGACCAGGAGAGCAGGGCAGGCCAGACAGGTGCTGGTAGTGGGAGACTCAATTATTAGGGGAACAGATAGGGCGATCTGTCACAAAGATCGTGATCGCCGAACAGTGTGCTGTCTTCCTGGCGCTAGAGTTCGACACATCGCAGATCGGGTTGACAGATTACTGGGAGGGGCTGGAGAAGATCCAGCGGTCATGGTCCATATCGGAACCAATGACAAAGTTAGAGGAAGGTGGGGCGTCCTTAAGAATGATTTCAGGGATTTAGGTCAAAAGCTTAGGGCAAGGACCTCAAAAGGTAGTATTTTCCGAAATACTGCCTGTACCACGGGCCACACAAGAGAGGCAGCGGGAGATTAGAGAGGTTAACAAGTGGCTCAAGAACTGGTGTAGGAAGCAGGGTTTTGGGTTCATGGAGAACTGGGCCGACTTAGCTATCGGCTACAGGCTCTATCGTAGGGACGGGCTGCACCCCAATGGGGAAGGGGCAGACGTGTTGGGAAGAAAGATGGCTAGAAGGTTGGAGGAGTGTTTAAACTAGGGACTGGGGGGGAGGGAAATTACATTACAGGAGAGGAAGATAGTGCAGATAGAGACCGGGGGCAAGGTAGTGGGACTGGGGGAGAAATGGAAGGAGGGACTAGAAAAGTTCAGAAGGAAAGGTGTAGGGCAAAAAATATGCATAAACCTCTCAAATGTATGTATACTAATGCCAGAAGCCTGACTAATAAAACTGGGAAACTGGAATTAGTGATGTGTGAGGAGGATTATGACATAGTGGGAATAACTGAGACATGGCTGGATGATAGCTATGACTGGGCAGTTAATGTACAAGGTTACAATCTGTTCAGAAAGGATCGTCAAAACCGGAGAGGGGGAGGGGTCTGCCTTTACATAAAGTCCTGTCTAAAGCCCACACTCCGGGAAGACATCTGTGAGGGACATGAAAATGTGGAGTCATTGTGGGTGGAGATAAATGGAGCCAAAAACAATAATAAATTACTAATAGGAGTTTACTATAAACCACCTAATATACCAGAGGCCGCAGAAAATCTATTACTAAAACGAGATAGACGAGGCGGCAAACCATAATGAGGTTGTTATTATGGGGGACTTTAACTACCCAGATATAGACTGGGAAACTGAAACCTGTACATCCCATAAAGGAAACAGGTTCTTGGCAATAGCCAAAGACAATTACCTTTCCCAAATGGTTCAGGACCCAACTAGAGGGACGGCCATACTGGACTTAGTATTAACCAATAGACCTGATAGAACAACAGACGTGCAGGTCGGGGGACACCTGGGAAATAGTGACCATAAAGTAATAACCTTCCAATTATCCTTCAAACGAGAGTTTCTACAGGGAGGAACAAGAATACCGGACTTCAAAAAAGCAAAATTTAGCCAACTAAGAGAGGCCATAGGCCCAATTAACTGGGACATAGTCCTCAAAAATAAAAATACAACCACAAAATGAGAGATTTTTAAAAGCATTGTAACATCAAATTGTGATCGATGCATACCTTATAGAAATAAAAGGCTAAGAAATAAGAAGAAACCAATGTGGATAAATAGAACCGTAAAAAAAGCAATAAATGACAAAAATAAAGCATATAAATCACTAAAACAGGAGGGGAGCCAGGAAGCACTGATAAACTATAAGGAAAAAAATAGAATATGTAAAAAACTAATAAAAACTGCCAAACTAGAGACCGAGAGATTAATTGCCAAAGAGAGCAAAACTAACCCTAAAATGTTTTTCAATTATATAAATGGTAAAAAATATAAACCTGAAGGAGTCGGCCCTCTACATAGCAATGAGGGGGGAGTTGCAGAAAGTGATGAGGATAAAGCCAAGCTATTAAATATTTTCTTCACCACTTTTCACTGAGGAAAATAAACTGTCAGATGAAATGCAAAATGTAAAAGTAAATTCCCCTTTAAAAGTGCCCTGTCTGACCCAGGAAGAAGTACAGCAGCGACTTAAAAAGATTAAAATAGACAAATCGCCAGGACCGGATGGCATACACCCCCGTATCCTAAGGGAATTAAGTGATGTCCTAGCCAGACCCTTATTTTCGATATTCACGGACTCCATACTGACAGGGAATGTTCCACCAGACTGGTGTATAGCAAATGTGGTGCCAATATTAAAAAAGGGTCCAAAAACAGAGCCTGGAAATTATAGGCCGGTAAGTTTAACATCTGTTGTGGGTAAACTGTTTGAAGGTTTTCTGAGAGATGCTATCTTGGAGTATCTCAATGAAAATAAGCAAATTACACCATATCATCATGGCTTCATGAGGGATCGGTCATGTCAAACTAATTTAATCAGTTTCTATGAGGAGGTAAGTTCTAGACTTGACAGCGGCGAATCAATGGATGTCGTATATCTGGACTTCTCCAAAGCATTTGACTCTGTACCACATAAAAGGTTAGTATATAAAATGAGAACACTTGGACTAGGAGAAAATATCTGTATGTGGGTAAGTAACTGGCTCAGTAATAGAAAACAGAGGGTGGTTATTAACGGTACACACTCAGATTGGGTCACGGTCACTAGTGGGGTACCTCAGGGTTCAGTATTGGGCCCTATTCTCTTCAATATATTTATTAATGATCTTGTAGAAGGCTTGCACAGTAATATATCAATTTTGCAGATGACACTAAACTGTGTAAAGTAATTAACACTAAAGAGGACAGTTTTCTGCTACAGAGGGATCTGGATAGATTGGGGGCTTGGGCAGAGAAATGGCAGATGAGGTTTAACACTGACAAATGTAAAGTTATGCACATGGGAAGGAATAATGCAAGTCACCCGTACATACTAAATGGTAAAACACTCAGTAACACTGACATGGAAAAGGATTTAGGAATTTTAATAAATAACAAACTAAGCTGTAAAAACCAGTGTCAGGCAGCTGCTGCTAAGGCCAATAAGATAATGGGTTGCATCAAAAGGGCATAGATGCCCGTGATGAAAATATAGTCTTACCACTTTATAAATCACTAGTCAGACCACACATGGAGTACTGTGTACAGTTCTGGGCTCCCGTGAACAAGGCAGACATAGCAGAGCTAGAGAGGGTTCAGAGGAGGGCAACTAAAGTAATAACTGGAATGGGGCAACTACAGTACCCTGAAAGGGTATCAAAATTAGGGTTATTCACTCTAGAAAAAGACGACTGAGGGGAGATCTAATAACTATGTATAAATATATCAGGGGTCAGTACAAAGATCTCTCCCATCATCTATTTATCCCCAGGACTGTGACTGTGACGAGGGGACATCCTCTGCGTCTGGAGGAAAGAAGGTTTGTACACAAACATAGAAAAGGGTTCTTCACGGTAAGAGCAGTAAGACTATGGAACTCTCTGCCTGAGGAGGTGGTGATGGTGAGTACAATAAAGGAATTTAAGAGGGGCCTGGATGTATTTCTGGAGCGTAATAATATTTCAGGCTATAGCTACTAAAGATGGGTCGTTGATCCAGGGAGTTATTCTGACTGCCTGATTGGAGTCGGGAAGGAATTTTTTCCCCTTAAGTGGGGAAAATTGGCTCTACCTCACAGGGTTTTTTGCCTTCCTCTGGATCAACTTGCAGGAAACAGGTCGAACTGGATGGACAAATGTCTTTTTTCGGCCTTATATACTATGTTACTAAATAGATTTACCTTTCCAGCCCAGCCCTATCATATCCTATATTATGACAAGCTAATTTTTCACCATACATAATACAACCAGTGATGTTAACATTGCTGTTGGTTTTCTCTGCTCACGAAAACTCATTGCGCTGTGGGTAGTCTAAGCCATTTCTGGCGTGTTTAGCCTGAGACCAGGAAGTGGTGAGGAGTGGGGACCTGTGCAATGACGAAACAGCAGCCGCAGGGGATAGATGTATGCATGTAGATGTTGCACTCACTAATCAACATTGCATCTAAGGAGTTAAATGGCCAAGATCAGAGTTATCTCTGATCCCAGCCATAAAAGTAGGGTATTGGTTGTATAATACAGCTGTCAGCTGCAAGTGATGTCCCAAGCACAGCTCCGGTTATTAAGTATGAAATATAAATGGTATACATTACACAAATCAGTTTTTTCTATATTTCAACAGCTAAAAAATGTATAGGAATGAAATTGTAATTTATGTACCCTTAAACTGCACCAAAACAAAAATTGTCCAGTGTAAAACAAGGCACACCACAATGTGCAACAGTGAATGAATTTTAAACATTCATTTTGTCATTAAAATTATTTCAGGCCAGGTCATTAAGGGGTTAAGTGAATAGTAAACCATCTATGACCATGATGACCATGTGCAACTATATATTATTGAAGCAAATAGACACAGTGCAGCGTCTGACTGAAGTTCTTTGAGCGCACCAGAGGAAATGATTCTGAAACGCCAACCTCTGTGTATACAGGACATCTACCCCCAATGTTATCATTGAACGTTGATTTAATAGGCTCAGAGGAGGACATAGACTGCGGTGGCCTTCTGTGCAAGAAAAGTATTTAGGACCCTTTTATGCCTCCTTTCCTATTGGGACCCTACGCAACTGCACAGACTGCACATGTGCCGTATCCGTCACTGATCTGGTTATTGTTCCAAAGTCAACTGAAGTTCACCGTTGGGGCCCTGTCTTATTAGAGATTCATTATTGTGTTAGAGCTTTGACCTGCTGGAGGATCCTCTGGTAAAAGTGCTATAAAAAGTCTAGATGTAGCCCTAGATTAAAAATTTGAGGGGGCATTTACTGTATGTGGCCATGGGACACTTTTTCCAACACATATGAGTGGGCAGGGCTTTAAAGATGTACTGGGCACCGGGGTTAGCAACCATCCAAAAAGTCCTGGACAGTCTACATCCGTGAAAAAAATATATATACAATAGATTTGTCCCTAATTTTTTTAGGCTGGTGGTTCTTGAGCAGGCCTTTGTGACAAGTCAGTGATCAGAGCTCTGCAACTCGGGTGATAGCAGAAATAAGACCATTGCAGGTTCATAAAAGGGTTGTGCGTCCTGACGATGACTCTGCCTCATGCTGCAATGCGAAAGAGTACACCAGTGTTAATACATTTCCCCCATACACTTACAGTAAATATAGAAAATGGTTGGAAAATTACAGAATGTGACAAAAGATTTAGTAATCTATTTTTCTTCCGGCTGCCCAAAAGGTCATAAAAATTCAGCTAAGTGCCGTTATAAGTATTTCTTGTGTTGTACAGCAAACATTGGGATAATTACAGGCTTATGAAGTGTCCAGTCTGTTATTACAGAAAAAAAGAAGTGATTCAAATATTCTCTTTTATCTAGAACAGAAGAAAGGGGATATTTTAATTTTCAACACCTTGTCTGAAAACATGAAACAAGAAAGAAAATCAAACAGAAGAATAATACATTATGCAGCACGCAATGGCTTCACTTGGGATCTAATCTTTCTAAATCACAGCTGGAAGTCATGAAAGTAATGATTTTGCTTTGTAAACCCTACTGTATGATTTCCGTATTTCTATAGGATTTAGAAAGATTATTCACGTCTGTGCTATGCACTTCTTGTATAAGAAAATCAAAGCTCTCAGATAATAGGAACAATTAGAATCCAAGATGACATCATTAGCATAAGTAAATCCACAATGACAGTGCATCGCTAGGCTTTGGATGCCAATAAAAATCTGGTGGAAATAATGAGTGCTAGGAGGCCGTATAGCATGCAGTTCCAGATGCGGCATTGCTTAGCACTAGTTATGCTTCTGTAAAATAACACTATGCAATTTGTAGAAGTTTCAGTTTTTCGTCTTTCTCTGGATAAAATCGGGTTTGTAGGTAGGAAAGGATGAATTTAATGTACTGGGTTTTATCAGCTTCGTAACTCAAATGCGTAGGTAGGGCACAGGCAGGCATTTGCCCCATGCAAACTTATGGTTGAGAGAAAGGACAATGGCCCAGCCAAATGGGGGTAGTGCTGAATGGTCATGTTGGCAGGCCCTTTACTGGCTTGATTGATGGTCCTACTCCCTGCAATACAACACGGCGCATCTACAGTTAAGCGTGGTGTGCAGGCCTCGGCTTTATTGTGCACTGTGAATGAGCCGGATGCCACCAGAGCTGGCTTGATATGACATACCCTGATCGGAGGGACTATCAGTCAACATAGAAAAGAGCCGCCCATCGTGGCTATTCAGGACACCAGCACCATCCGCATGACTGTTCAAGGGTAAATTGCATTGCCGCAGAAAAAATCCAGGCAGATTTTTGACGCTGCTGAAATAGGTGGCATCTTTGACAATAGTGGAAATATGCAGCCACCCCAATGTAAAACGGATGTGCTGCTGGGTGTGGAGCAGATTTGTACAAGGATTAGCCCCATTGTCATTCATTGGAGCTAATCCTATGTTGATCTGTGAGGAATTCACTCAAACTCAGGTAGGGGCCTGGGAGGAGGACAAAAAGATTTATTTTCAGGGCCCAAGAACTGTTAAGTATAGTACTCCTAGTCCTAAGAGCGAAGGCACCCACCCGCAGCAGGAGAAGACAGGTGAGTATTTTTTATTTTTTTTGTTCCGTCTGCATTAAGGGGACTGAGTCAGTTCTAGTTGCACCACTGAGAATTAGGAAGATAGTATGTCAGCTCTATTGTTCTCTTAATAGTCCTAGATAAAGATGCCCACAGAAGAGCATTGTACTTATCAGCGTAATGTGCAATGCTATAATTCAGGCATTAATCCCCTTCCCTCTCTGGCCACAATGAATGGTCTGACTGAAAACGTCAAGCGAGACTTCAAAAAAATGATATCCAAAAAACCATCCACCTATTCTTTGTAAAATAAAAAAGTGTCATAGAATATGCACATATAGGCTGTTTATAACTTATAAAAAATTGATGATGATGTAGTGTGCCTTTAAATATTACTTGAAAAGATCGAAGAAACCTATTCAGGCTAGTCTTGATATTCAGGGGTAAGAAGGTCTATGGATAAGGGGCTCATGCACATGACCATAAGGGTACAGCCACACAGAGTGGCCGTGATACGGTTGTGTTGTGGCCGTGCTGCGTTCAAGAATCGCATGGCCAATTAGCCGCAGCTGCCTTTCATTTAACTAATGAAGCCCGCACTGTATAGTCTGTCTTCATTGTTAATGGCCACACGACACCTTTAATACCGCAAGGCCATTAACAATGAAGACTATATAGTGCGGGCTTCGTTAGTTAAAGGGGTTGTCTCACTTCAGCAAATGGCATTTATTATGTAGTGAAAGCTAATACTAAGCACTTACTGATGTGTTGTGATTGTCCATATTGCGTCCTTTGCTGGCTGGATTCATTTTTCCATCACATTATACACCGCTCGTTTCCATGGTTATGACCACCCTGCAATCCTTCAGTGATGGTGGTGCTTGCACACAGTAGGAAAAAGTGACGGCCTCTCTGGTGGCCGGGACCATGGGAGCTCACATAGGCTGGTGCTTTTTTCTATAGTGTGAAAGCACGACCACCACTGCGGGATTGCAGAGTGGTTGTAACCATGGAAATGAGCAATGTACCACGTGATGGAAAAATGAATCCAGCCAGCAAAGTAGGCAATATGGATAACTATAATACATTACTAAGTGCCTTGTATTAACTTTGCTAAAGTGAGGCAACCCCTTTAGGTGAAAGGTAGCTGCAGCTACTTGGCCGTGCGATTCTTGAATCTGTGTGGCCGCACTCTAAGGCCCCGTGCAGACGGGTGTGTGTCATGCTGTGAGTCCTCAGCGCAGCTCCTGGCCTGAACTCCCAGCACTGACGGAGTCACAGAGCGTTATATTGATTTATGATGCTATGTAACCCTTAGGCCTCTTTCACACAGGCGTCGCGTGTGAGGGCCGGATAGGATGCGGGTGCGTTGCGGGAAATAGCGCAATTTTTCAGCACAAGTGCAATGCGTTTTAATGCGTTTTGCACACGCATGAGAAAAATCTGAATGTTTGGTACCCGAACCTGGACTTCTTCACAGAAGTTCGGGCTTGGGTTCGGTATTCTGTAGATTTTATTTTTTTCCCTTATAACATTGTTATAAGGGAAAATAATAGCATTTCTTAATAGAGAATGCTTACAAAAATGTGTATTGAGGGTTTAAAAAAAAAAAAAATTAACTCACCTCATCCACTTGTTGGGGAGCCGACATCGTCTTCTTTCTTCTCCTTTCAGGACCTGCAAAAGGACCTTTAATGACGTAATGCGCTCACCACTTGGTAAGCGCGGTGACGTCAGCGCAGGTCCTGCTTAATGAAGATAGAAGGTTTCTACGTGGTGAGCTGGTTACTTCATCAAAGGTCTTTTTGCAGGTCCTGAAAGAAGAAGAAAGAAGACGATGCCGGCTGCACAATCAAGTGGATGAAGTGAAAATATTTTTTTTTAACCCCTCAATCCACATTTTAGTAAGCATTCTCTATTAAGAAACGCTATTTTTTTCCCTTATAATCATGTTAAAAGGGAAAATAATACAGTAAATAGACTTTAATGGGGTTGCTCATCCCTATGTTCTCCTAGCAACCAGACGTGAAAATCGCACCGCAACTTGCTTGTGGATGCTTGCGATTTTCACGCAGCCCCCTTCATTTCTATGAGGCCTGTATTGCGTGAAAAACGCAGAATATAGAACATGCTGCGATTTTAATGCAACTCACAACTGATGCATGAAAATCGCCGCTCATCTGCACAGCCCTATTAAAGTGAACGGTTCCGGATTCAGTGCAGGTGCAATGCGTTCACGTCACGGATTGCACCCACGCAGAATTCTCGCCCGTGTGACGCCTTACAGTTCTGGAATGTATTAGATGACACTGACATAATGCTGCCAGTGTTATCCAATACATTCCAGAACTGTAAGGCCTCTTTCACACGGCCGTAGGTGTCACGTGCCCGTATTGCGGACCGCATTTGCGATCCACAATACACGGGCACCATTCCGTGGCCATTCCGCATCTAGGATGCGGACCCATTCATTTCAATGGGTCTGCAAATCCGGAGATGCGGAACGGAATGACGGAACAAAACACTATGGAAGCACTACGGAGTGCTTCCGTGGTGTTCCGTTCTGTACTTCCGTCCCGCAAAAAGATAGAACGTGTCCTATCTTTTTGCGGAAGCGGCAGATCGCGGACCTATTCAAGTGAATGGGTCCGCGATCCGCTGTGGCTTCCGCACAGTCGGTGCCCGTGCATTGCGGGACGCAATTTGCGGCCCACAGCACGGGCACAGGACAACTACGGCTGTGTGAAAGAGGCCTAAGGGTTACATAGCATCATAAATCAATAAAATGCTATGTGACCCGCCAACGTGTCACACACTCGTCTGCAAGGGGCCTAAGGGTGTTTTCCTGCGTAGGTTTTTGCTGCAGTTTTTCAGCACTTTTGCATGTGTGGTCATTTTTTTGCATTATATTTGGTGGTAAAAATGTTAGATCCAGAAATATGAAGTACTAGACACATAAGTTTTTTTTTTTTTTTGCTACTGGTGTTTTTGTTTGTCAGGTGGCATTTTTTGTCTTTCTGCCTTCTTTTCAAATATGCAGCGTGCTATAGGTTTGGCTTTTTTCCAGGTCTTTTTACATCTTTTTCTCTATATGGAAAAGCAGCCTGAAGAATTGCATTGTTCACATGGCCATTTAGAAACCAAGGTAACAAAAAAGCCACAAATACTGCAGCAAAACATGCCGGTATCCTTACAAAACACATTCAGGAATTTTGTAACTGGCGAAAGTTAAAAATAAACAAGCGCCAAATTCCTGTGTAGGGACCCTTACCGACCTGGACTGCAATATAAATGTGTATGGAATCTGCATGCTCGACACTGGTAGCTCTACAGCTGTCATGGCCACCATTACAGGGGCATTGTAGTGTAGCGTTGACTGCATAGAAATGAATGGGATTGCAGAGTGAGTCGCATGTGACCCCTCCAGTGAGTCGCAAAAAATCTAGCAGTGTTGCAGCAAACGTGTGTCGCACTGCAATCCCATTTGTTTCTTTGGGAATACTACTTCACTGCAATGCACCTGCCATCCTGCCGCTACAGCTGTCTTGCGACCAGTGTCACCACGTAGCAATAGCCTTAGATTATTATTTGACTGAACGGTCAGGTTTCTGCCTACAGTTTTGGAAGCCAAAACCAGGAGTGAATTCAAAAAAAGAATTTGTATCCGTCCTTTATACTTTTTACTTCATTTTATGATCCACTCCTAATTTTGGCTTCCAAAACTGCATATAGAAACCTAACCGTGTGGTTGTACCCTTAGAATAAGAAAACAATAATTTGATTCTTTTGTGTTAGCAACACATTTCAACTAATGATATTTAGGGATACTTCTACAGAACTGGGTTCTCAGTAAATGTCAAATCTTTTTTATTTAGCTCTATTATCACCAATAATCTTCAGGTGCATAACTGATACTTTAATCAGCCACAATTTGCATATTTGCTGAAAATTTACATCTTAGGATTCCTACCAAGTAAAACATTTCAGTTACAAACACAAACACTTATAAACACTTATAAATAAAAATCTATGCCAGCAATGCTATGGCCTAATATTATCCAAAAATGCTTAAAGGGTTTCTGTCACCAGGTTTAACCCTATGAAGTTAGCTGACATTAGCGATGTGCTAATGTCAGCTAAACCTAACTAGCCTATTCTTACTTTTCTCAGTGCCCCTGTTACTCCAGAAATATAACTTGTATAATATGACAATTAGCCTCTAGGAGCAGGGGGGGGGCGTTGTTCCTGCTCCTAGAGCCTCCGTTCTCCCACCTTGGTCTCCTCCCTCCAGGTCTTGATTGACAGGGCCAGGCAGCGCTGCGCTGTCTGCCAGCCCCGTGCTCGGATGAGTCTCGCTGCCAGCGAACTCAGCGCAGGCGCGGTGAGGAACCTGGCAGCCGACGGCAGCGTCTTTCCTCACCGCGCCTGCGCTGAGTTCAGAACGGCGCGAGATTTCATCCGAGCACAGGGCTGGCAGACAGACGCAAGCGCTGCCTGGCCCTATCAATCAAGACTTGGAGGGAGGAGACCAAGGTGGGAGAACGGAGGCTCTAGGAGCAGGAACAACGCCCCCCTGCTCCTAGAGCCTCATTAGCATATTATAAAAGTTCGATTTTTAGGTTAATGCAGGCACTGAGAAAAGTAAGAATAGGCTAGTTAGGTTTAGCTGGCATTAGCACATCGCTAATGTCAGCTAACTTCATAGGGTTAAATCTGGTGACAGAAACCCTTTAAAGAGAACCTGTCATCAACTTCATGCTGCCCATACTAACGGTAGCATAAAGTAGAGATAGGTGAGTTGATTTCAGAGTCTGTTATTTATAAGTTAAATGTAAGTGGTTGCCGAGAACGAACATCACAATCATTGCAGACTGGGCCTGGAAAAGAGTCACGGCCACCTGAGAAGAGTCCTGGTTATTCATGGATTCCTGTTCTCCCTGCCCACCTGCTGATTACTGACAGGCTTCTACCTAGTTCTCTCTCTTTCTCTCTAGGAGAGAACTGCCAATCATCAGCAGGTGGGCGGGAGAGCAGGAGATTATGAATAACCATGACTCTTCTCAGGTAGCTTTGACTCTTTCCAAGCCCTGTGCTGCAATGATTATGATGTTGATCCTCGGCAACCACTTACTTTTAGCTCATGAGTGACACACCGCTGAAATCAGTGAGGTCAGCATAAAGTTGATGACAGGTTCCCTTTAATGGGAATGTGAGAAAACATACTGGGGAAAATTTACTAACACCTCTATTCAGGATACCGCACACTACCTTCCCCGCTATCCTCCCTGGTTCCCCTACTTGAAAAGGAACACAAGTGCATGCCAATATGTAAACCAAGATTACCTTGATATTGAACCTTCCTCCGTGGTCTCTGTTTTTCCTCTGTTGCAGGCTTGACTTCAGGGTTTAGCGGGTTTGGTATCTTTCTACTCGACCACGCCCCGGCTGTACTAGTGAATTAAAAGCTCTCGCTCACATGGAGCGACCTAGTGATGTCACTATAAGAACTACAGATCGTTACGAGTGCCAAACTTCCAATGCGTTTCAGACAATGCGTTGTCCTTCGTCAGAGAATCAACATGGCACTTGTAGATACCACCCTGTTATACCTGCTCGATTTTCATGTGTTAACTCTTAATGCACTGCATCTTGCTTTCAACTCAGCAACGCTATTCTTCTCATTCTAATTTCCGCCCATTAATCAAAAGCAAACAATTCTATTTCAGTATTTAAACCCATCCGTACCATATGTTCATATTAAAAATCCACCTTGTTTCTGTTCTTGACATGCTTTTAATATAATCACCATTAGGAGATGATAAAACATATAAACAGATAAAAAGGGATCCCACAGGTTTTAAAAAAGAACTAAAAGAGCTAGTTCTAAAAGGTAGGAGGCAAGGGATCTTACATAAAAACAAGGCCGCATTTATTGAGATTAAAAATCCCAAAATAGCAGCCTTTTATCATAATCCCAAAATACACAAAAACATCCAGCATCCCCCAGGAAGACCTATAGTGTCCGGAATACACTGCCTAAGTAGTTCCCTCTCTAAGGCCTCATGCACACTACCGTTTTTTTATGCTGTCCGCAAAAAGGGGTTCCGTTGTTCAGTGATCCGTGTCCGTTTTTGCCTTCCGTTGTGTTTCCGTGTGTCTTGAAAGATTTTACCAAAAGACAGGCTGATAATTTTTCCCAAGTGCCTGCCAAGGGATCCGCAAAAAAAACGGACACGGAACGCGGATGACACACGGATGGCCATCCGCATTTTTTCACAGACCCATTGACTTGAATGGGTCCGTGAACCGTTTTTCACGGACAAGAATAGGACAGGTTATATTTTTTTGACGGACTGGAATCACGGACGCAGAGGACAAACGGTGCATTTGCCGAGGTTTCCACGGACCCATTGAAAACCAATGGGTCCGCAGAAAATCACGAAAAACGGAGCAACGGACACGGAATCAAACGGTCGTGTGCATGAGGCCTAAATATGTTGATCAATATCTACAATCATGTGCCCAATCCCTTCCTTCCATACTTAAAAGATACCAAACATATGCTGAAAATCTTGAATATAAAATGGAAATCAGAGTACATAATGGGTACACTAGATGTAAAGTCATTATATACTGTTATTGAAAATAAAAAGGGATGCGAGGCGGCCCAATTCTTTTTACATAAAAAAAGGCGAGATGCCAAAAGCACAGATAGAATACATAGGGGAATGTATACTGTTTATCTTACAGAGGAATTATTTTATTTATAAAGAAGATTTTTATCTCCAAATGTGGGGTACCGCGATGGGGACGAGGTTCACCAATCTATATGTAGGGTGATGGAAGCATAGTTTTATTCACCCTAATGGCGGGCTCCAAGCGGGCATCGGCCTATGGTAGCTTTTTATTGATGATGTGCTTTTTATATGGGAGGGGGGTAAAGAGACACTGTTGAAGTTTTTAAAGAGATAAATAAAAATGATCGAATTATAGTATGAAAGAAATTAATTTTTTAGATTTGACCATTTATACTGAAGGGGACAAAATTTGCACTAAAACATTTAATAAACCAACGGATGCCAATAGCTTTATCTCGTAAGAGAGTTGCCATTTACCACGATGGCTTGAAAATATACCAAGAAGCCAGTTTTTACACCATTAAGAGGAACTGCACTGAGATAGAGGAATATAAAAAAGAAGCGGAATACATGCAGAAAAATATGAATCTAAGGGGTACAATAAAGAGAAATTAATAGAGCAAAAAACTAAAATAGGGCAATCAAATAGACAAACCCCGTTGGCAGATTCAGCAAATAAGAAATTATATGAACCGCAAAAAATAAGAGAATTAATAATTCCACCCATTAGAGATGGTTCATATAAATATGAAATTAAGGACTATATAACAGGTAACACTCGTTAACATAAGCAATTACATATTACTGTGATAAGGTCTATATTGGTCATACGAAGAGACAACTAAAGAAGTGAATGGAAGAACATGTATATTTAACAGTCAAAGAAGACCTGAGGGGCATCCATTATCGAGGCACTATATAGAAAAACATGAGGGAAAGTTTAAAGGGTCATTTTTTATGGGTTAAAAATAGTTAAGATAGATGAACAGGGAGGTGATTCTATATTAAAAGCATATCAAGAACAGAAACAAGGTGGATTTCTTGGTATGAACACACTGGTACTGATGGCTTTAAATGCTGAAATAGAATTGTTTGCTTTTGATTAATGGGGGGAAATTAGAAATTAGAATGAGAAGAATAGCGTTGCTGAGTTGAAAGCAAAATGCAGTACATTAAGGTTTAAGACATGAAAATCGAGTAGGTATATAAGGGTGGTAGCTACAAGTGCCAGATTAATTCACTGACGAAGGACAACGCATTGTCCGAAACACGTGGGAAGTTTGGCACGCGTAACGATCTGTAGTTCATATAGTGACGTCACTAGATCGCACCACGCGAGCTTTCAATTCACTAGTACTGAGCAACGCCACCGGCCAGGGCGTGCTGGAGTAGAAAGATACCAAACCCACTAAACCCTGAAGTCAAGCCTGAATAGAGGTGTTTTAAAGTGAGGCATTTATAGCAGCAGGTATTGCAGTACTGTTGCGGTACTGCAGCACAAAATATAGCGAGTATCAGCCCCAGTGGACTATTGAAATTATGCAGTGTTTCCCAACCAGTGTGCCTCCAGCTGTTGTAAAACTACAACTCCCAGCATGCCCAGACATCCTTTGGCTGTGTGGGCATGCTGGGAGCTATGTTCTGCAACAGCTGGAGGCACACTGGTTGGGAAACACTGAAATTATGACTGAATTTACTAACACCGCTGCACCAGATGCATTACAGGGGCGTAGGATGAATGATAGATGTGGTGCAAGGAGAGACACTTTTCTCTGACTCTATACTATCAGTTGGTTTACTTTGAGACAGATCTTCATGCTAGAATTGCACAGAAATTTTGCTGCAAAATGTCACATCTTAGGCCCGCCATATTGTCTACAAAGATCCACCCACTTTTCAGTAAGTCCCCTCACCAAGCATGACTGAAAAGTTGCGACACATTTTTTAGATAGTTTTTTGGTGCAGGCAAAGTAAATCTCTGCCTGTTTCTTGGGCTTGTTTTGCTTTTTAACCCCTTGGTGACCAGCCTGTTTTGCGCCTTACTGACCAATACATATAGTTTTTTTTATGTTTTACTACTTTTTTGCAAAAAAACAACTGTTTTTAACTCCTTAAGGACACATGACGTATGGGTACGTCATGTGTCCAGTCCCTGAAGATGGCACCCGCTCCTGCTTGCTGCGGGCACCATCGCTGCGGGGGTCCGGCTGATTCCTGTAGCTGACCCCCGCAGCTGATGATCGCGGTCGGCAGCGCTGCCGATCGCGATCATTTAACCCCGCAGATGCCGTGATCAATCCTGATCACAGCATCTGCACGCGCTAAAACCGAAAGTAAACCTTTCGGCAGCGCTCCGGCTCCCCCTAGAGGTGATCGGGAGAATCGGAGCGCTGTAAGGGATAGCCTTAAGCCTTTCATTCAGCTTGAGGCTATCACTTACTATTTCCTATGGAGCCCTTGTTAGCAATAGGGCTTCATAGAAAGTAGTAAATATTCATAAACTCCAATACAAGTGTATTGGAGTTTATGATAGAAGCAATCAGGTAACTGATGTATATAGGTCCCTATGGGACCTATATAAAAGTGTAAAAAAAAAAAAAAAAAAAAAGATTTAAATCAGCCCCCTTTCCCCAAAATTAAAATAAAATAATTAAAAAAATAAAAAAAAATACACATCATGGGTGTCGCAATGTGTGAAAACGCCCATAGTATAAAAATATAAAAATATATTTCCCATACGGTAAACAGAAAAACGGAAAAAAGCACCCAAATGGCCGATTTGCCGTTTTTGGACGCTTCATTTCTCAAAAAAATTAAATAAAAGCGATCAAGAAGTCCTACACACCCCATAATGGTATCAACTAAAAGTTAAGATCGCCCGCAAAAAAATAAGCCCCCATACAACGCCATACACTTATTTACAAATACGTTATAGCGGTCAAAACATGGCGACAAAAAATAAAAATTTTTCCCACTTTTGAATTTTTTTTCACTATCAAAACGCAAGAAAAGCTATACATATTGGGTATCGCCGGATTCGTACTGACATGTAGAATAAAACTAAATGGTCAGTTTTATCGCAAATCAAACGTCGTAATTTAAAAACCCGTAAAACTGTGGTGAAATTGCTTTTTTTTTGCAATTTCACCCCATTTGGAATTTTTTCCCCGCTTCCCACTACACCGTATGCATTATTAAATGATGGCGTTGGAAAGTACTCATATGGCCATGTGAACGGAAAAATAAAAAAGTTATGGCTCTTGGAAGGCATAGAGCGCAAAACGAAAACGCAAAAATGAAAAAACCCTGTGTCCTTAAGGGGTTAAAAAAGAGAAACTATATTTTTCCATTGCTGCTTCCCAAGAGCCATAACTTTTTTTATATTTTTTTTTATATGGAGTTGTGTGAGGGCTTGATTTTTGCGGGATGACTTGAATTTCTTATTGGTATCATTTTAGAGTAAATTATTCTTTTTGATCGCTTGTTATTACGTTTTTTCAGTGGCAACTAAGAATAAATTAGCAATTCTGTCTTTTCTTTTCAATTTTTTTTTACCCCAGGGATAATTTACATGATATTTATGCAATTTGGGTCGTTATGGATGAGGCAATACCAAACATATGGTGGAGATTTTTTTTCATTGAAAAGCGTATAGAAAAAAGGATAATTTTTGAATGTGATTTTTTTATTGAATAAATGTGCTTTTTTTTTTTTTTACTTTTTTTACCACTTAATAGTCCCACAAGGAGACTATAATAGTCAGATTTTTGATTGATTTTAAAATGCAATGCACTATCCCTATAGTAGCATTGCATTTAAATGTCAGTGCTATTCTGACATTGACCAGCAGGCTGCGCCAGAGAGGCGCAGCCTGCTGGATATAAATCGAGGCAGGTTTGGGGCCTTCATAGACCCCAGCCAGCCTTCACACACATCGGCACCTCGGGTTTGCATTTGTGGGATGCCAATGGGAGACAGAGGGAGTCTGCTACCTCTGTCAGCACTTTACATGTGGTGCGCGCCATGTAAAGTGTTAAACAGCTGGGATCAGTTGTTAGAGCAGGGCTGCAGCTCTCATGTGAGAGCCGGGTGCCCGCTGCATGGGGGACCCATGCAGCACTTAGACTGGGCCGCCGTAAAAAAGACGCCCCTTAGTGACTGCTGTAAAAAGGCTTATGGGTGGTCACTAAGGGGTTAAAAAATACTGTGGGGTATTAAGTTTGTATGTCAATTTTCTGGTGTATAAAAGTTCAACTTTGCACCAAAATGTGCGACTTTGTGATATTTTATGTCGCTCTCTCCACTGAGATAGTTAAGAACACGTGAGCACAGTAGGCCAGAAATCTACACCAGCGTCCTCGCTGTAGGAGGCTTGTGGATCTTAAATGGCCAAAATGCTTTATTTGTAGTGTGCCTAATCACGCTCCATAGACTTTTAAGGGGTTGTCCAGAATCAGAACAACATAGCTGCTTTCTTCCAAAATCAGCACCATCCCTGTCCATGGGCTGTGTCTGGTATTGCTGCACAGCTCTATTAGAGTCAGTGGGGCAGATCTCCAATACCATACACCTGTGGACAGAGATGAGGCTGTTTTTGGAATAAAGCAGCCATGTTTTTTAATCTGGGACAACCCCTTTCAGTTAACTTTGCTTCAATTTTTGTCTTACAGTCATTGGAAAAAATCCTGTATATTTATGGACTGCTCAGGAAATTACTGATGGTCGGTAACCCTAAAATCAGCCATAAAATAATCTGTACACATACTGAAATGTTTCTCAAAATGTTGGAAGACATAGCTCATTATGTATACAACATCCTTAAGAATAGTAGGGCATATTTACTATTAAATATGCACCAGAATTATGGCACAATTTGCAGCAAAAACTGGTGTGCATGCCTTGCATCACATTTATGTTTTTAAACACTCTTTATGGCTTGGCTGACAAGGGGTGTGTACCATCCTGTGCCAAAAAAGCCCCCAAAATTAGCCAACAAATAGTGGTGTAAAGACTAGATCTGCCTGATTCATCAGCCAGCATGTGCTAAACACAGTACAGTTTCAGACTGTCTGAATCTTAGAGTAAGTGCACTTGACTGACCCTCAGGTTTCTGCCGCCTTTTATGAATGCGGCTGGTCTGCCCGTGGCTTTAACCCAATTCAGTGGAGATAATCTGAGTGCAGTATGTGTGTGTCATATGTATGTCTGTATATATGTGTGTGTCATATGTATGTCTGTATATATGTGTGCATCATATGTATATATGTGTGTCATTTGTATGTCAGTATGTGTGTGTCATATGTATGTCTGTATATATGTGTGTGTCATATGTATGTGTGTGTCATATGTATGTCAGTATGTATGTGTGTGTCATATGTATGTCAGTATGTGTGTGTCATATGTATGTCAGTATATATGTGTGTCATATGTATGTCAGTATGTATGTGTGTGTCATATGTATGTCAGTATGTGTGTGTCATATGTATGTCTGTATATATGTGTGTCATATGTATATATGTGTGTCATTTGTATGTCAGTATATATGTGTGTGTCATATGTATGTCAGTATATATGTGTGTGTCATATGTATGTCTGTATATATGTGTGTGTCATATGTATGTCAGTATATATGTGTGTGTCATATGTATGTCAGTATATATGTGTGTGTCATATGTATGTCAGTATATATGTGTGTGTCATATGTATGTCAGTATGTATGTGTGTGTCATATGTATGTCTGTATATATGTGTGTGTCATATGTATGTCTGTATATATGTGTGTGTCATATGTATGTCAGTATATATGTGTGTGTCATATGTATGTCTGTATATATGTGTGTGTCATATGTATGTCAGTATATATGTGTGTGTGTCATATGTATGTCAGTATATATGTATGTGTGTCATATGTATGTCAATATATATGTGTGTGTCATATGTATGTCAGTATATATGTGTGTGTGTCATATGTATGTCTGTATATATGTGTGTGTCATATGTATGTCAATATATATGTGTGTGTCATATGTATGTCAGTATATATGTGTGTGTCATATGTATGTCAGTATATATGTGTGTGTCATATGTATGTCAGTATGTATGTGTGTCATATGTATGTCAGTATGTATGTGTGTCATATGTATGTCAGTATGTGTGTGTCATATGTATGTCAGTATGTATGTGTGTCATATGTATGTCAGTATGTATGTGTGTCATATGTATGTCAGTATGTGTGTGTCATATGTATGTCAGTATGTGTGTGTCATATGTATGTCAGTATATGTGTGTGTCATATGTATGTCAGTATATATGTGTGTCATATGTATGTCAGTATAGATTATCTAACCCAGTCCCCCTTCCCCCATCAGCCCTTGTCCTACCCCCATCTTCCCCACCAGACATTTAGATGTTATTTATTCCTGCTATTCTAATGCTCTGATCAGTAGATGCTCAAGTCAAGCCCTCACCCCCCAGCCATTTAGATATGTATGTTATCAATCATCCCCCACCCCGCCTTCCTTGTAATTTGCTGGCCCCCAATATCCATTGTGAGTCACAATCCATAACACTGCCATCCACAGATCCCCCATAACAGTGTGTCATCCACAGATCCCCCATAACAGTGCCATCCACAGATCCCCCATAACAATGCGTCATCCACAGATCCCCCATAACAGTGTCCTCCACAGATCCCCCATAACAGTGTGTCATCCACAGATCCCCCATAACAGTGTGTCATCCACAGATCCCCCATAACAGTGCCATCCACAGATCCCCCATAACAATGCGTCATCCACAGATCCCCCATAACAGTGTCATCCACAGATCCCCCATAACAGTGTCCTCCACAGATCCCCCATAACAGTGTGTCATCCACAGATCCCCCATAACAGTGTGTCATCCACAGATCCCCATAACAGTGTCATCCACAGATCCCCCATAACAATGCGTCATCCACAGATCCCCCATAACAGTGTCCTCCACAGATCCCCCATAACAGTGTCATCCACAGGTCCCTCATAACAGTGTCATCCACAGATCCCCCATAACAATGCGTCATCCACAGATCCCCCATAACAGTGTCCTCCACAGATCCCCCATAACAGTGTGTCATCCACAGATCCCCCATAACAGTGTGTCATCCACAGATCCCCCATAACAGTGTCATCCATAGATCTCCCATAACAGTGTTGTCCACAGATCCCCATAAGTGTGTCATCCACAGATCCCCATAGCATTGTCATCCACAGATCCTTCATAACAGTGTGTCATCCACAGATCCCCCATAACAGTGTCATCCACAGATCCCCATAACAGTGTCATCCACAGATTACCCCATAACAGTGTCATCCATAGATCCCCCCCCATAACAGTTTCATCCATAGATCCGCCCCATAACAGTGTCATCCACAGATCCCCCATAACAGTGTCATCCACAGATCCCCTTCATAACAATGTCATCCACAGATCCCCCATAACAGTGTCATCCACAGATCCCCCCCATAACAATGTCATCCACAGATCCTCCATAACAGTGCGTCATTAATTGATACATTAAACTGTGCATATTTATGTGTGATTACAACAGTATTTAGTAAAGACTCCACAAGTTGGGGGGGGGGGGCGCACTTGGGCAGCTCAGCCTCTGTTGGTGGTGGACCTTGTCCCAGCCCTGGAACTGGAGATCCAACAGCTCCACTGCAACTCCACCAGAGGTCAGAATAGAAAATCTGGAAGGAAGGTCTCTATCTGGCAACAAGGGAAGTAGAAAGGGAGAATAAATATTAGCTGGGAGTGGCTGACAAAGAACAGCTGAAAGGAAAAGCTACAGATTCCTAAATGGGACAAAAAGGATTGCAAACCAAAGCAGGAAAACCTGGACCGGAATCCATTCCCACAACTAGGTAATGGAGCGATCCCTTAAAACCGAGCGAGTAGCTACCTGCTGCGACCTTCTGACCCCAGGCACAACAGGGTCAGCGATAGGTGGTGACACCCTCGTGACAGGTTCCTCCCTATTTCAATTCTATTGATTACTGGTGCTTTGGGGACCTGATCACACAATGTGATGTGCAGCCGATAATAAGCATCTTTCATTGTGCAGCAGCAGCATTTGTTGGGTAATGGCTGGATCTCCGCTAATAGGGCCAGTGGGCATTCCGGTACTGTCCGACAATGTTGGATCGAGACAGGCAGGCAGAGTGAAAGAAGCCTAACCTCTCCTAACATGTCTGACTCTGTGATACCTCTCCTGACATGTCTGACTCTGTGATGCCTCTCCTGACATGTCTGACTCTGTGATACCTCTCCTGACATGTCTGACTCTGTGATGCCTCTCCTGACATGTCTGACTCTGTGATGCCTCCCCTGACATGTCTGACTCTGTGTTGCCTCCGCTGACATGTCTGACTCTGTGATGCCTCTCCTGACATGTCTGACTCTGTGATACCTCTCCTGACATGTCTGACTCTGTGATGCTTCCCCTGAAATGTCTGACTCTGTGATGCCTCTCCTGACATGTCTAACTCTGTGATACCTCTCCTGACATGTCTGACTCTGTGATGCCTCCCCTGACATGTCTGACTCTGTGATGCCTCCCCTGACATGTCTGACTCTGTGATGCCTCCCCTGACATGTCTGACTCTGTGATGCCTCTCCTGACATGTCTGACTCTGTGATGCCTCCCCTGACATGTCTGACTCTGTGATGCCTCTCCTGACATGTCTGACTCTGTGATGCCTCCCTGACATGTCTGACTCTGTGATGCCTCTCCTGACATGTCTGACTCTGTGATGCCTCCCTGACATGTCTGACTCTGTGATGCCTCTCCTGACATGTCTGACTCTGTGATGCCTCCCTGACATGTCTGACTCTGTGATACCTCTCCTGACATGTCTGACTCTGTGATACCTCCCCTGACATGTCTGACTCTGTGATGCCTCTCCTGACATGTCTGACTCTGTGATGCCTCCCCTGACATGTCTGACTCTGTGATGCCTCTCCTGACATGTCTGACTCTGTGATGCCTCCCTGACATGTCTGACTCTTTGATGCTTCCCCTGACGTCTGACTCTGTGATGCCTCCCCAGACATGTCTGACTCTGTAATGCCTCCCCAGACATGTCTGACTCTGTGATGCCTCCCCTGACATGTCTGACTCTGTGATGCCTCTCCTGACATGTCTGACTCTGTGATGCCTCTCCTGACATGTCTGACTCTGTGATGCCTCTCCTGACATGTCTAACTCTGTGATACCTCTCCTGACATGTCTGACTCTGTGATGCCTCCCTGACATGTCTGACTCTGTGATGCCTCCCTGACATGTCTGACTCTGTGATGCCTCCCCTGACATGTCTGACTCTGTGATGCCTCTCCTGACATGTCTGACTCTGTGATGCCTCCCTGACATGTCTGACTCTGTGATGCCTCTCCTGACATGTCTGACTCTGTGATGCCTCCCTGACATGTCTGACTCTGTGATGCCTCTCCTGACATGTCTGACTCTGTGATGCCTCCCTGACATGTCTGACTCTGTGATGCCTCTCCTGACATGTCTGACTCTGTGATGCCTCCCCTGACATGTCTGACTCTGTGATACCTCTCCTGACATGTCTGACTCTGTGATACCTCCCCTGACATGTCTGACTCTGTGATGCCTCTCCTGACATGTCTGACTCTGTGATGCCTCCCCTGACATGTCTGACTCTGTGATGCCTCCCCTGACATGTCTGACTCTGTGATGCCTCCCCTGACATGTCTGACTCTTTGATGCTTCCCCTGACGTCTGACTCTGTGATGCCTCCCCAGACATGTCTGACTCTGTAATGCCTCCCCAGACATGTCTGACTCTGTGATGCCTCCCCTGACATGTCTGACTCTGTGATGCCTCTCCTGACATGTCTGACTCTGTGATGCCTCTCCTGACATGTCTGACTCTGTGATGCCTCCCCTGACATGCCTGACTCTTTGATGCTTCCCCTGACGTCTGACTCTGTGATGCCTCTCCTGACATGTCTGACTCTGTGATGCCTCCCCTGACATGTCTGACTCTGTGATGCCTCCCCTGACATGTCTGACTCTGTGATGCCTCCCCTGACATGTCTGACTCTGTGATGCCTCCCCTGACATGTCTGACTCTGTGATGCCTCCCCTTACATGTCTGACTCTGTGATGCCTCCCCTGACATGTCTGACTCTGTGATGCCTCCCCTGACATGTCTGACTCTGTTGCCTCCGCTGACATGTCTGACTCTGTGATGCCTCCCCTGACATGTCTGACTCTGTGATGCCTCCCCTGACATGTCTGACTCTGTGATGCCTCCCCTGACATGTCTGACTCTGTGATGCTTCCCCTGAAATGTCTGACTCTGTGATGCCTCCCCTGAAATGTCTGACTCTGTGATGCCTCCCCTGACATTTCTGACTCTGTGATGCCTCCCCTGACATGTCTGACTCAGTGATGCCTCCCCTGACATGTCTGACTCTGTGATGCCTCTCCTGACATGTCTGACTCTGTGATGCCTCCCCTGACATGTCTGACTCTGTGATGCCTCCCCTGACATGTCTGACTCTGTGATGCCTCCCCTGACATGTCTGACTCTGTGATGCCTCCCCTGAAATGTCTGACTCTGTGATGCCTCCCCTGACATGTCTGACTCTGTGATACCTCTCCTGACATGTCTGACTCTGTGATGCCTCCCCTGACATGTCTGACTCTGTGATACCTCTCCTGACATGTCTGACTCTGTGATACCTCTCCTGACATGTCTGACTCTGTGATACCTCTCCTGACATGTCTGACTCTGTGATGCCTCCCCAGACATGTCTGACTCTGTGATGCCTCCCCTGACATGTCTGACTCTGTGATGCCTCTCCTGACATGTCTGACTCTGTGATACCTCTCCTGACATGTCTGACTCTGTGATGCCTCCCTGACATGTCTGACTCTGTGATACCTCTCCTGACATGTCTGGACTCTGTGATACCTCTCCTGACATGTCTGACTCTGTGATGCCTCTCCTGACATGTCTGACTCTGTGATGCCTCCCTGACATGTCTGACTCTGTGATACCTCTCCTGACATGTCTGACTCTGTGATGCCTCTCCTGACATGTCTGACTCTGTGATGCCTCTCCTGACATGTCTGACTCTGTGATGCCTCCCCAGACATGTCTGACTCTGTGATGCCTCTCCTGACATGTCTGACTCTGTGATGCCTCCCCTGACATGTCTGACTCTGTGATGCCTCTCCTGACATGTCTGACTCTGTGATGCCTCCCCTGACATGTCTGACTCTGTGATGCCTCTCCTGACATGTCTGACTCTGTGATGCCTCCCTGACATGTCTGACTCTGTGATGCCTCCCTGACATGTCTGACTCTGTGATGCCTCCCTGACATGTCTGACTCTGTGATGCCTCCCCTGACATGTCTGACTCTTTGATGCTTCCCCTGACGTCTGACTCTGTGATGCCTCCCCAGACATGTCTGACTCTGTAATGCCTCCCCAGACATGTCTGACTCTGTGATGCCTCCCCTGACATGTCTGACTCTGTGATGCCTCTCCTGACATGTCTGACTCTGTGATGCCTCCCCTGGGGAGACATGTCTGACTCTGTAATGGGGAATCACCTGTATATTTCCCCAATAAATTACCTATGGAGTATTAATGACATCAACTATATTTTATATATTTTTACTGGAGCATTTTATTTTATCTTATCTCATACCCTCAATCTCTTAAACCAGTGGGAGGTGTGCTCGTCCCAATTCATATTTAGAAATAGTAAACAATTACAACAACATAGAGAGTTATTTATCAAACTGAGACATATTACTGACACAGATTGCGGCGCAAAGGTGGAGCCATTGAACTGAAAAGGTTACAGGTCCCCTTTAATAGAATTTTAGTAAATCTCTAAACCTACAAAATTATGAAATTGTTTTAAAAACATTCTACTTGATAGAGGTCTGTTCACTAGGAAGTTTACAATAAGAAATCCATATAATTATATGAATGAGATGCATAAGAAGAAGCTCCTAGGCCCTGGTAAAAATTCTGTAAGGCCCCTTTCACACAAGCGAGTTTTCTGCGCGGGTGCAAAGCGTGACGTGAACACATAGCACCCGCACTGAATCCTGACTCGTTCATTTCAATGGGTCTGTGTACATGAGCGTTTTATTTCACGCATCACTTCTCTGTTGCGTGAAAAACGCAACATGTTCTATATTCTGCGTTTTTCACGCAGCTCTAGCCCCAGAGAAGTGAATAGGGCTGCGTGAAAAACGCATTGCATCCGCAAGCAAGTGCGGGTGCGATGCGTTTTTCACTGATGGTTGCTAGGAGATGTTGTTTGTAAACCTTCAGTGTTTTATCACGCGCGTGAAAAACGCATCCAAACGTATTGCACCCGCGCAGAAAAAACTGAACAACTGAACGCAAACGCAGACAAAACTGAATGGCTTTGCCTGCGAAATGGCACAGTTTTCACTGAATGCATGCGCAACGCATCCTGACCTAATCCGGACACGCTTGTGTGAAAGAGGCCTAATAAGATTCCCTATCTGCCATGTTCCTTTTATCATACTGGTGTCCTCTTATGTATCATTATAGGCCTCCTAAAGCACCAGGACCCAGGTGTGACTGCTACTTTTGCCCACTGCTGCTAAGCCCATAATCAGAATGACAATTTCCCACCAAATTATAAAACAGAACACAGCATCAGGTTTAATCCTTTATATATACAGGCTTTCTCATCGCCATAAATTATACATGTGCTTAGTACTGTGAGATAGTGGCGTATTCTTGTGTCATCTCCTTCAGAAGCAGCTGCCTAAGGCCCTTGTATCTTTTGGAGAGACTCGTTTACACAGTTACATTTACCTATATTCATGAATCACAGGAGATTTTATTTTCATCTGCTGTAAAGTACCTGACACAGCTTAAATCAATGTATCATACTGTATAAATATAATATGCATGTCAAAAAGCAAAGAAGTAAATTATGAAGCAATGAAATAATATAGGATATGTAGAGTCTCTACAAATGTGCAAGTAAATAAAAATATTGCAGCAATCAGTACCACAATCTTTTCTTATTTTCTTGCATGATTACTACTACTGCTACTCCTCACAATAATTAAACGGAGATCGTTCTGGGTATCTGGCAGATGGCAAAAACATACTTTCCTCATTGATATACACTCTTCATAATGCTGGGGAAAAACAAGCCTTTTGCGGCCCAGTGGTAATTATGAATTTTATTTTACAGCAGCCAAAACCAGAAGTGAATT
Source organism: Bufotes viridis (assembly GCA_033119425.1). Lineage (NCBI taxonomy): Eukaryota > Metazoa > Chordata > Amphibia > Anura > Bufonidae > Bufotes > Bufotes viridis. The sequence continues at coordinate 224,928,571 of CM065590.1, forward strand.
CAAAACAGAGAAGACATATCTGTCCTGTATATTTTTTCCCCTTTTATGATCCACTCCTGATTTGGGCTTCAAAAACTGCATCAAGAATCCTCACTATGAGTTTTCTATACGTTTGATGCACAACAAATGTATCAAAAAGGCTGCATTCATATGTACAATTTTTGTCCCTTTTTATTTTAGTCAAACACAGGTACATAACAGAGAAGAAGTATAGACATTAACTTTGTACTTTTCCTTCCCTCTTAATCCATTCCTAGCGTATGTGCACCCAACCCAAGAAACACATGGAGTCAATAAAAGCTCAGGTTTTTGCACACAAGTCACACACAGTTGAAATTGGAACTGTCAGGCTCCATGTACCTGTATGAAGTCCCAGCCTAGAATCATCTTCATACGGTTACATGGTCACATTTTAACATAAGTACCTCTCAACAGACCCTACTGACCCCACCTCAGATCACCATAGGGTTTAATGGGGATTAAATTTCAGTTTGGTAGGACTGCAGGAGGTTCAGGTCCTGTAGCTGTAATACAGACACTCAGGGGTGGACTGGGAACTTGAAGTGGCCCTGGAAAAAAATACTAAAAGTGGCCCCATTTTGTAGTTGAGTCCAAATTGACGGAAGGCAAGGCAATATTGTGGCACATTATACCAGCCCAACACAGCCAAATACCACAGTCTATCACAAAATACTGCAATACTGCCGCCAACAACACAAAATACATCTGCAAAAACTTCCACTGGCTGGCCATGAGGTAGGCCCAGGCAGCCCCCTTGGAATTTCCCTGTAAGGTCTTTGGCCAATCCTCCCCTACAGACACTAGAATGTGCCTAGTTGTCCATGGCCTAATTCCAAGCACATTGGCCAGCTCTGATCTATATTTTAGGCTGGGGGTACATGGGGATCTTGGCTGCAACACTTCTCGTATTCCTACAGATTGCTATCTCGCAATGCAGCCATTAAAATGCATAGGGTCGCAGTGCAACTTGCAAAGGGGTCACAATGTTGGATTTTTGTGCAATTTTGCGAGTCGTGCTGCTACCTCAGTGCAATGGCTGCACTGCTACACAGCGGTCTTTAGTCGCGCAATGCGCATCACAGCCAAAATCACCATGTAGCCACAGCCTTAGGCAAGAACTGGAATATGTATTAGAAGACAGTAAATTATACATTTGTCCCTTGAAATGCAAGGTCTATGTATATATACTAAATTGCATTCCAAAGTGACATGCAGCCAATGCCATGTTTTAGTAAAATGACTTAACAGCTGATACAGCTCAGCCCATTTGAAAATCATAATTGCATTCATGAATTTAATGATAGCGCTTTAATTAGGTCAGCCACACTAAAAGCTTGGAAGGGAGCTATACATTTGATGATGATCACCAGAGGCTGCTATAATCGGAAATCAATAGAATTAAATTATAACTGAGCATGGATGACTGGCAAACGTGCAAATGATTAGTAAACATGAAACTGGAGCATCAAGCTGTATAAAAGGAATGTGCAAATAAGTTTTATGCTACTCATGTGTGATTTCAGCAGAGATGAGTCCTTCCTTAGGCCTCTTTCGCACGAACGATACGGATAAGGTCTGGATGCGTTCAGGGAAACGCGTACCATTTTGCAAGCAAGTTCAGTCAGTCTGCGATTGAGTTCAGTTGTTCAGTTTTTTCCGTGCAGGTGCAATGCGTTTTGATGCGTTTTTCACGAGCGTGATAAAAAACTGAAGGATTACAAGCAACATCTCTTAGCAACCGTCAGTGGAAAACACAGCATCCGCACTTGCTTGGGGCCAGGGCTGTGTGAAAAACGCAAAATATAGAACATACTGCGATGTTCACGTAACGCAGAAGTGATGCATGAAAAACAACTCATGTACACAGACCCATTGAAATTAAAGGGTCCGGATTCAGTGCGTGTGCTATGTGTTCACATCACGCATTAGCTCAAAAAACTGCTGCGGCCTTGCGTGAACCACCTCTCATTATTTTCAATGGGAGTCACTCTGCTGTTCATACTTGTCTTGGCGCAGTCGCGGACATAAACCGTTGCCTCCCATTAAAGGCATTAAAGGCAAGGTGGTACTACGCTGCCGCATTGTGGCTTTTTGGTGTGGAATACATTCAAAATTTTCTGCAAGACACCTTTTAAGCAGCTCCTTAGGTTGTTTTAGAAACGGCCATCACACTGGCATTTTTAGAACCAAAGTCTATGGGGTAATCACATGGCCATTTTTTTAACAGCCAGTAAATAGTGACAGTCCAACAATAAGCAATAATAAGACTTGTCCTATTTTTGCTTGTTTTCACAGCCAGATGGATCCCATTAAAGTCAATGGAACTATTTTTTATAGCTGCATAGACAGCAGTGCACCTGTCTAATGGCCGTCAAAAACGGGTTAAAGTGCTTTTTGGGGTTAAAATAGCCCCCAACATGTGACATCACATGTGATTTAACGACACTGGGAGTGTCAGGTCCCTCCAGTTCCCTTCAGTGTAGAATGAATGTCAGAGCGTTCAAGTGGATGATGTGAGGTTTTTTTTCCTACCCAGCAAAATTGGTGCCACTATGGGGGGGCGTCATTTATACTGGGGGCACTATTAGGGGGCCTTTTTATACTAGGTGAACACTATTAAGGGGAAATTTCATATACAGGGACCCCATTGGAGGTATTTTATATATAGGGTGGCACTATTGGGGGGTATTTTATATACAGGGGGTACTGTGGGGGGGCTTATGTATACTAGGCTACTATGGGGGCATTATAAACATTGGAGGCACTACTGGAGGCCATTATAGATATTGGTGGCACTAAAAGGGGATGCTAAAAAACAACTAAATTCATTAGTTTTTCTTGGCTGTTTTTAACGGCCATGAAAAACGCATGCAAAATGGCTATTAAAAACAGACAACCAGCCAGAAAATGGATGCACGCATGGATACAGAATAGCAATGAAAAACTGAAAAAAAGTGAGTCCATTTTTAATGGCTGTTTTTCTTTACTGTTGTGTGAATGTCAGCTTATGCTTCAACTGTGTTTACACTAGCATGTCATACCATGAGGATCATTACTGACCATGGAGCTATGGAAGAAGGTGGCCTATACTGATGAATGACGTCCTTTTACCCCATTTGGATGACTTTGTAGATGTGTGTGGCTTACATTGGGAAGAGATGGCACCAGGATGCACTATGGGAAGAAGTCGGCAGATGCAGGGAACCCTGGGTAATAAAATTCATGTGGATGTTACAGAAAACGTACACCCTCTTCAAGGCAATGATATCCCCTAAACTCCAATGTTCTTAAACTCTAATCCTCAAGGCCCACCTGTTGGTTATATTTTCAGGATTTCCTTAGTATTGCTGGTGATAAAATTTTGTAACTGCATCAGGATATACCACAGGTATTCATTCAGTAATAAAGTCTAAAATCATGACCAGCCCCGAGGACTGGAGTTGAGGAACACTGGTTTAAGGGACATGAGAAAGAGCTGCAGGTTTTTAGTTGACCTCCCAATTTGCCAGCTCTCAATCATCAAACATTTATGAGAAACAAGTCTGATCCATGGAGGCTCAAACTGTCAGCAGGCTCAAACTGTCCTACAGGGGAAAAGGTGAATCTTCTGGTGAGCCCCTAGTGCCCTATCCCCCTGCACAAGTGGAAGATGGCACAGTAGAGTGACTACATTACCTATACTGTAGATAGGCAACTTACAACCTCTCATACTGATCATATAAAACAATGGAAAGATTATTTAACAAACTACCCAGTTTATTATTTTAGATCCATCAGGTGGCTGAGATGACTTCCAAAAATCAAAAATTGGATGGAGATAGCACGACATTCTTGTCCTCAGATCAGTCTGTCTATTCAGTGGCGATGCCCGCGGTGTCGCATCCTGGCCTATGGATTCCAACGTATAGCACAGGGAATTGAAGAAAACTGCAGCACCTCAAATTCAAGCATATGCTTGACACGGACTTGTTGTAAATCGAAATGTTGCATGCTGGACAAATAAAGGATCATCACGCTTGAATTTGAGGTTCTTTGGAGTGCATACATCAACAGATATGTTTTGTCAGTATGACAGGAACCCCTACAATATTAGGAATGGTTTTAATGTCCTGGTTGATGTTTCCCACTTCCGTCATGAATCATGATCCTTGTTCATTTCACAGAGGTTTTATGTCATTACTTTACTACAGTTAGGTTCCATTCCAACTTTCTATTGCTCTTGACAAGCAGACTATGCTGTTTTACCCCAGAAAAATCTTGATCAATTGGCTATGTCAGAATCCATTAGGCCTCCTTCTTACGTCTGTGTCCTTGATGACATCCATGACATGATGGTCAGTTGCTCATTCATGAAGATGTCTATGAAGGATCTGTGTTTGGTCCCGGAGCCATCCATATTCCATAGACACTTCTATGCTTAAAATTAGTTTCCAGACCATCTCCCACAACTGGTCTGTGAAAACCATGGGTCAAACACGGATGGCCTCCATGTTGTGTCTGTGGTTTAATGGACACATAGACTATAATGTGTGTAAGGTATCTGCAAACATGGACAAAATAGTGCATGCTTCTGTGGTGTCACCACAGACCCACAGTCCGTGGAAAATGACTGATGTATGAATACACACATTAAAGTTAATGGATACGTGAGCGGTCCACAAAGACCATGGGCAGCACATGTCTGTGATTTACTGACATGTGAAGGAGGCCTTAGACTTCCCATTTGATCCATTAAGTAGTATTAATCAGAAACAGAAACCTTGACAGGAGTGTGAAAATAGCTTTATTACACCTTTTGTCATTAGTCATTGTAACAGCGTTAGTTGCGTTCCCATAAATTATAAACTGCAAGTTTGGTGAACATAGATTAAATAAGAAAAACACTTGTTCACATCTAATCCAAGATGTTCTGGTTTGTCAATTCTTGAAGTGTATTTGGACTTACAGAGTTCTAGAGCTGGAGAAACACCAACCAGTCCTTTTATAGTATTTTATCATGTGGCAGAGTTGCTGCAGAAATTTGTGTGACTGTCCCATAATCTGAAGTTTGGAAAATCATTTAGAAAAGAGTACACATGCTACAAGAATAATTATAGAAATAGCGGGTCTTCATGTACATTATTCTCCTGTTTAGTACAACCAGAATAAAATTACAATCATCCCTTCACTTTGCCTGTGAATAAAAATCATATTCTCTCACGTATTGCAACTGCCCAGCATACAAAAGTACACATGGGCTTTAAGTTATAAAATATGAATCAATTAATTAATCAGAAGGAAAAAAACATAAGACACGAAGAGTCAGAAAAAGATATGTCTAACCCTGATTAATCTTCTAAACCAGGCTTTGAATAATGTACCCGATGCACTGAAACTGTATGAATTTTCCACTTATCAAACAAGATAACAAGAACAGACTGTATAACTGTTCCACTTGAATCTTTAGTGACATTTTCTTTTTGCTCTAATGCATCTTAAAATGTTAAAATAAGCAACTTTTAGTAGGCTTTAAATCTGCTACCATTTTGTGTTTACATTTCCTATGTTTCTCCATGGTAACAGACTACAAACAAGCCTTGTGTAGTCTGGAAAGATCTGCAAACTGCACCAGTTCTGTGTTTTTGACCCACATCTGGTTTTGGCTCACAATCGCTGATAGAAATCACAGATTAAGCTGACCAAACACTAAGGCCTCAAGCACACGGCCGTTGACCAGCTGATGCCATATTGCGGGCCGCATACAGTGGGTCTGCAATACACGGGCAGCCCACATCACTTGAATGAGTCCGCAATTCGGGAGATGTGGTGCGGGCGGCATCAATGTTTTGCAGATCCGCAATTTGCAGAATGCAAAACATAGCGCAGTAGTGTGAATTCTCTTATATTCTGGAGTAAACTCCCCTCAGGTTTTGTGTATGAAAATATATAAAAATGTGCCAGGACAAAATCCGAGAACCACCACATTGGAATCAGTGCAAAAGTGGTGTTGGTTTGCAGTGGTTGAACAGCCATCAGGTAGTACTTGCACCACAGAAAATCCCTGAATACAGCTCTCTCTACAGTCTTATCTAGAATATTCTGTCCCAACAAAAAAAGTTTGTTAAAATAAAATCGGGCAGATTAAAAATTAGAGATAAGCGAATCAATTTGTACTAAATAAAACAGAGTTTCGAACAGAGACATCAAAAACAATCATGAACAGAGTTCTTGAGTAGAGAGGGGAAATGATTCATACAAATTGATTGTTCATTTATATTAAAATAGTTTTCTTTTATCAGACTTCGATGCATCCTAATAATATATGCCATTTTGCTCTGTATTACTATGACTAGAGATGAGCAAAGTTCTCTGAAATTCGATTCAGCTGCTTCGCTGAATTTTACAAAAAAATAGCTTTGTGACGAATTACTTTGTCACTAAGCACATTTCTTTGTAAATAGAGGGTGCAATGACAGAAACGGATTTTGTGCTGCCTCCTGTCATTGATCCCCTCAGATGCCACGTTTAAAGCTGATCTCTGCATCTGAGATCCACATTAAAGCATTTTAGTGTTTGTTAATTAAATAAAAAAAAATTTACTTGTACTTACCTCATCCATTTGATCACGAAGAAGCTGCTGCGGCTGTCTTGCTTGATGATCCGGTGCAAAATCTAGTGTGGCGCGTGATGACGTCAGCAGGTCGGCCAGCGTGGTGATTTCATACGTCAAAACACATGAGATTTCGCTCGGGATCTTCAAGCAAGATGGCCATGGTAGCCTCTTTGTGCTGCAGTGGATGAGGTAAGTATGACTTTTTTTATTTTTACCGCCATTTCAGGGAAAATGAATTCATTACCATGAAGAACGAGGAAATTCAGCTTTGTGTTGAATCGAATTTTTCCTGTAATTAGGATCGAAGTCAACTTTGTGAACTTCCATTCGTTCAACACTAACTATGACTATAGGCAGACACCAAGGAGTAAATGTAATTAACTGTCTACCTCATCATATCTTCATAACAGAGATTCTTCGTCTATACAGGTACTCATTTGATTATCAAACTAGAAGAGAAGAAGGAAAAATTATATATTTTTGTATTCCCTGATAAAAAAGAGAATCTTTGGGGGAGATTTATCATGATAGGATTTTTCAAGGCAGTCTACGTTGCCATAATTTTTAATGATTGATAAATTTCGTGCATCTTTAAAGGGTCACTGAGTTTTGGCAAAACTTTTAATATATCATAGAGACATAACAAAAGTTTTAAGCAGTGGGGGTCTGGGTGCCGCTAGCGCTTGCTAGAAGAAGGAGAGAAAATCATGTGGATTTCACACCCTCTCACCTTGCTGCAGAGGAACCGAGATGGGCCTATAGACTTCTATTGAGCCTGTCTCCTGCCAATAGGAGAGAGAACACAATATGCACTCATTTCTCTTCCCTCGTTCTAGCAATTTGTGGAGGTCTCAGCACTCAGACTCCCACCAATCAAAACTTTTGATGTCTCTATAACATATCAAAAGTTTTACCAAAGCTCAGTGACCCGTTCAGTCTAGTACTTCTGTCTTGAGATGTTACTCCACTTTCTACACCATCCCTTTCCTGGAGTTACAGTGCAACCATTTTTAATTTTTAAATTCAAAGGCTTAGGGGGACATTTAATAAGACCAGTGATTGATACATCAGTCTTAATCTCTGTGTGCGCTGCTGGTGGATGCGCCTAAGTTATGTAGTGGTGCAGGCCTCTGCATAACTTTAACGCTTGCTACCGCCAGCTGTGCTTTAATCTATGCCATCTCCCTTGCTAGCGTAGTTTAAGGCCACATCATAAACTAGCGTGGAAAATGATGAATGAGCTGGCCCACCCTCTTACGTGCCCACGACACTCCCCACTTTTCCTCCACTTCGCAAAAGCGGCGTAAGTGGGGTAAAGTCACAGATTTTGTCGAAAAACACCTTTGTGACAAAACCTGCGACCTAAATACACCAAAAAGTGATGTAGAACACATAACAAAAGACTACCTTAGTTGATAAATCTGGCTTAAATCAGTTGGACAGGCTAACCAAGCCCACTTTCTAAATCACATTTAAAAACTTGAGTGAGTGTTGTCCAAAAATGCAAAAAGTCACAACAATTTGGTGTACATAAGCCCAAAACGTTGCACAACCCTATACTGCCCCTTTTTGAAGCCAAAACATTCCTTAGCCGTATCTTTTCTGACACCAATCCGCTGCAAAAATTCATCCTCTTGAAAAAGCTTCTGCAGCTAATATGAAGGCAATCTGGCACATAGTTTGATGAGCCCCAAGCAACTGTCACAGTGTCTTTTCTCTACAGATCAGTAAGACAAGCTAGGATTTACAATGTACACGAAATTTACCATCTTTAGTTTGACGAAAATCTCCCATATTCCTACTAATGTCAGAAGCTAAAATTTTAAGAAAGGGTTTCCAAACACAGATCTGTATGATGTTTATGTAATAGAATCGTGCAGTGCTACTTATTCTTTTTCTTTTTTTACTTTGCTAATTTAACCATGAGATGGGTAGCTATCATGGACTCATGTTATAGAGTTAACCAATAACCTTAACCTAACCGAGGGCAGAATAACTGATTGTCGAAGCAATTAACTTCTGGAAGAATTAACTTTTAAGAAAAACATTCAGTTCTAGGTCCCATGCACCTTATTCACATAAAGTGATATACTGTATACAGTGTTCTGCAGGGATAAGCCGATAATTGCAGTGATCTAGTGTTAGTTCTGTTTCCAGAGTAAGGGCTCATGTACACGACCGTTGGCTGTTTTGTAGGGATTAGCGAACCCGAACTGTATAGTTCGGGTTCGTACCGAATTTTGGTGATGTTTGTGACACGGATCCGAACCCGAACATTTACGTAAAAGTTTGGGTTCGTTGTTCGGCGATTTCTATGGCGCATTTTGAAAGCCTGCAAAGCAGCCAATCAACAAGCGTCATACTACTTGCCCCAAGAGGCCATCATAGCCATGCCTACTATTGGCATGGCTGTGATTGGCCAAGTGCAGCATGTGACCCAGCCTCTATTTAAGCTGGAGTCACGTCGCGCCGTACATCACTCTACTCTGATTTGTGTAGGGATAGGATGCAGCTGCTGTTAGGGCGAGATTAGGCAGGGATTAACTCAGCAAAAACACTTAATGAAGTGATCGATCTACAGCTGTGAATCATTCAACTTCTGCTAGTTAATTGCTGAGCCGTCTTTAATATTGATTGGACCCTGGGCAAAAATTTACTTGGGCCCCCTGGATCCCGCCTTCCCACACCTTAGCAGGCAATCACGCCCTCCACCACAACACACACACAAAAAATCCACACATCTGGTAGAGTACAGTGAGTGACTGTAAATACTTCCAGTTCTGAAGACTACAGCGGCTCAGGATCAGTGCTCTGGGCAGCTGAGCTCAGGCTAGAAGTGGGCACCGGTCTGAAGGAAGACCAGGGCTCGGCTCACCCTAGCGCAGTGCTTCTCAATTATTTTCTGTCATGCCCCCCCTAGGAAGAAGAAAACATTTCGCGCCCCCCCGCACGACTGTAAATAGTTATAAGTACACCAATCTCCCCACAGGCGAGGGCCATTAACACCCCCAAATCATGTGCAGGCTCCATTAACCCCCTCCCCAATCATGTGCAGGGTCCAGGCTTCCCCCTCCCCCAAATCATGTGCAGGCTCCATTAACCCCCCTCCACCCAATCATGTGCAGGCTCCATTAACCCCCTCCCCCAATCATGTGCAGGCTCCATTAACCCCCTCCCCCAATCATGTGCAGGCTCCATTAACCCCCCCCCCCAATCATGTGCAGGCTCCATTAACCCCCCTCCCCAATCATGTGCAGGGTCCAGGCTTCCCCCCTCCCCCCAAATCATGTGCAGGCTTCCCCCCTCCCCCCAAATCATGTGCAGGCTCTCTCCCCCCTCCCCAAAATCATGTGCAGGCTCCATTAACCCCCCTCCCCAAAATCATGTGCAGGCTCCATTAACCCCCCTCCCCAAAATCATGTGCAGGCTCCATTAACCCCCCTCCCCAAAATCATGTGCAGGCTCCATTAACCCCCTCCACCCAATCATGTGCAGGCTCCATTAACCCCCTCCCCCAATCATGTGCAGGCTCCATTAACCCCCTCCCCCAATCATGTGCAGGCTCCATTAACCCCCTCCCCCAATCATGTGCAGGCTCCATTAACCCCCTCCCCCAATCATGTGCAGGCTTCATTAACCCCCTCCCCCAATCATGTGCAGGCTCCATTAACCCCCTCCCCCAATCATGTGCAGGCTCCATTAACCCCCCTCCCCCAATCATGTGCAGGCTCCATTAACCCCCCTCCCCCAATCATGTGCAGGCTCCATTAACCCCCTCCCCCAATCATGTGCAGGCTCCATTAACCCCCTCCCCAATCATGTGCAGGCTCCATTAACCCCCTCCTCCATCATGTGCAGGCTCCATTAACACCCCCACCACATATACTTACCTTCCTGGAAGTGCTGGATGCAGGCCTCTTCCGGCCTGTGTCCCGCTCTGCACTCTGCTCAGGCGGCGCGATGACGTCATCGCGCCGCCTGAACCGCTCTGATAGGCTGCCGGCACAAGGCCCGCAGCCTATCAGAGGAGCAGGGAGGGAGACGCCTCTCCCTCCACTGCCGCACAGCACAGCGATCTGTATCGCTGTCCAGAGGGACGGCGATACAGATCACTATGGAGATGAGCGCTTCCACAGTGGAAGCGTTCATCTCTCTGTGAACTGTTGCCCCCTTTACAGAGCCTCGCGCCCCTGGAGGCGCCCCACTATTTGAGAAACACTGCCCTAGCGTTACAGTGCACCCCAGCACCCCACAGTATGCAGTATAGCACCCTATAGTATACAGCAACCCACAGTATGCAGTATAGCACCCTATAGTATACAGCACCACACAGTATACAGTATAGCACCCCACACTATACAGTACCCCACAGTATATAGTAGAGCAATATAGCAGCCCACAGTATACACCTCACAGTATACAGTACAGCAGTATAGCACCTCACCGTATACAGCACCCCAAACTATACACACTACAGCACCCCACACTATACAGTACAGCAGAATAGCACTCCACAATATACAGCACCCACAGTATACAGTATACAGCCCCCCACAGTATACAGTACAGCAGTATAGCACTCCACAATATACAGCACCCACAGTATACAGTATACAGCCCCCCACAGTATACAGTACAGCAGAATAGCACTCCACAATATACAGCACCCACAGTATACAGTATACAGTCCCCACAGTATACAGTACAGCAGAATAGCACTCCACAATATACAGCACCCACAGTATACAGTATACAGCTCCCCACAGTATACAGTACAGCAGAATAGCACTCCACAATATACAGCACCCACAGTATACAGTATACAGCCCCCCACAGTATACAGTACAGCAGAATAGCACTCCACAATATACAGCACCCACAGTATACAGTATACAGCTCCCCACAGTATACAGTACAGCAGAATAGCACTCCACAATATACAGCACCCACAGTATACAGTATACAGCCCCCCACACTATACAGTACAGCAGTATAGCACTCCACAATATACAGCACCCACAGTATACAGCCCCCCACAGTATACAGGCCCCCACAGTATACAAGCCCCCACAGTATACAACCCCCACAGTATACAGTACAGCAGTATAGCACTCTACAATTTCCAGCACCCACAGTATACAGCCCCCCACAGTATACAGCCCCCCACAGTATACAATACAGCAGTATAACACTCCACAATATACAGCACCCACAGTATACAGTATACAGCCCCCCACAGTATACAGTACAGCAGTATAGCACTCCACTATATACAGCACCCACAGTATACAGTCCCCCACAGTATACAGCCCCCCACAGTAAACAGCCCCCACAGTATACAGTACAGCGGTATAGCACTCCACAATATACAGCACCCACAGTATACAGCCCCCCACACTATACAGTACAGCAGTATAGCACTCCACAATATACAGCACCCACAGTATACAGTATTCAGCCCCCCACAGTATACAGGCCCCCACAGTATACAACCCCCCACAGTATACAGTACAGCAGTATAGCACTCCACAATATACAGCACCCACAGTATACAGTATACAGCCCCCCACAGTATACAGCCCCCCACAGTATACAGTACAGCAGTATAACACTCCACAATATACAGCACCCACAGTATACAGTATACAGCCCCCCACAGTATACAGTACAGCAGTATAGCACTCCACAATATACAGCACCCACAGTATACAGTATACAGCCCCCACAGTATACAGTACAGCAGTATAGCACTCCACAATATACAGCACCCACAGTATACAGTATACAGCCCCCACAGTATACAGTACAGCAGTATAGCACTCCACAATATACAGCACCCACAGTATACAGTATACAGCCCCCCACAGTATACAGTACAGCAGTATAGCACTCCACAATATACAGCACCCACAGTATACAGTCCCCCACAGTATACAGCCCCCCCAGTATACAGTACAGCGGTATAGCACTCCACAATATACAGCACCCACAGTATACAGTATACAGCCCCCCACACTATACAGTACAGCAGTATAGCACTCCACAATATACAGCACCCACAGTATACGGTATAAACCCCCCCCACAGTATACAGCCCCCCACACTATACAGTACAGCAGTATAGCACTCCACAATATACAGCACTCACAGTATACGGTATACAGCCCCCCACAGTATACAGGCCCGCACAGTATACAGCCCCCCACACTATACAGCCCCCACACTATACAGCATCCTACTATACAGTAGTTTACAGTATATTAGCATAACAGCCCCTGTCACTTTTTTCTGATGTAATCTTCGCAAAAAAATCTCCACAGTTAAGGCAAACTTCTACAGCAACACTCCTGGTAGAAAGGACCTTGATGACCTCATAGCCATGTGACCAGTAATATTGCTAGGTTACTGGTCACATGGTAATGATGTCATCTAAGGTCCTAGAGAATCACAGCTCTCACAGTACGCTGCCTGGAGTGCCGGCAGGCATGGCAGCACCCCCTGTGTAACTGACAGCCTGACACCCGGGGCAGTGGCTAGCAGGGCTCAAGAGGCAGCTGCCTTGGGCCCCCCAGGAGCAACTGGGCCCGGGGCAGCTGTCCCTTTTGCCCCTTGCTAAAGACGGCCCTGGCTGCCCAAAGCGTTTTTCTGTCACTTTTTTCTGGGGTGATCAGCGGCCATTTTGTTTCTTCTGGTGCGCCAGCACGAGCTGCCACCAAGTCCATTAATCCATCAATAGTAGGGTTTTTTTTTTTGTTGCTATATCCTACATCAGGGGCTTCGCTGTGCTTATTGTCACCCCTAGAAACTCAGGATAGAATTTTCTATATTTTATTGAGAGGTGAAATTCACTTCAAAAAATAGCAATCCCCTAAATCTGGTGTTCCAGCTGTGGCTAGCCAATTGTAATACTGTCTGGCAAAGAATATATATTTTTTTCTGGGGTGAAATTCAATTTCCAAAATAGCAATACCCTAAGTCAGTGGTGTCAGTGGTAAAAGGGTATATTACACTCAGTGTGCATCTCCAAGTGTATTTCTTTCCGTAAAAGGGTATATTACACAAAGTGTTAAATTACAATTGCTGAAAGCATAATCCTTTAAATTTGCACGCACTATTGTGCATCTCATAGTGTATTTCTGTCCGTAAAAGGGTATATTACACTCAAGGTGTAAATACAAGTGCTGATAGGGTCATCCTCAAAAACTTAGCAACCAAAGGACCCTATATTTGCCCAGGATATAACCATATAATTTACTCACAAATTGACCTGTGAAGGTCAAATAAATCCTGTTTGCGGCTATTAAAATGTCAATCTTTATTTAATTCATTATTAAAAGGCTAATGCCATAGACCTAATTTTAAAAGAGATCGAGGAGGGTGTATAGTGTGTATCAGCCTATTTGGCAATCACCTTCCAAGTATTGTGTAATATAGCACTTTTAGCTTGATAGCCTAGTATGTGCACACAGAACATCAGGCATTGGTTACTTCACCAATGCTAATAAGGAGCGGGACCCGTCTGCAGAGCCGTCCCGTTCCAACACTATTCCATTCACCACACCACTACACTCGACTGACACAGCAATAGGAATGGGCACTTGAAATTATTCTAAGTGTAGTGACATGCGCTATGGATAGTATCTGTGTGTAGAATTCTATCACCGCAGACACGCGCAGTGTGTCTAGCTACCTGAAAAATAACCAAAGTCCACTGGCATGCGCAGGGGAGGTAGGTAAAAATAATTAAAGTTCACTGACATGCGCAACGGTTGTGGGTAAGAATCTATCACCCCTGTCATGCGCAGAAAGTTTAGCCTACTCACCGGATTATCCTAAGTCAGATGACATGCGCACATCTACGATACCGGTGAGATCACCGGACGTGAGGTGCGATAGGTGAATATTGCTAGCATACCTCCTTGAGGCAATCCCTCATTGGTGGATACGGATGTCCCTGAACCCGCCTGCCCTATGATGAGCCTGAGCTTCTGGAGGAGGGCTCTCCTCGTGAATAAAGACCGGCATTTGCCGGCGCTCGGCTCTTTAGCTCTACCCCCTGAAGAAGCCACATCAGTGGTGAAACATGTTGGGGAGCTGTTAGGGTTTCAATTTTTAATCAGTCGAGTGTAGTGGTGTGGTGAATGGAATAGTGTTGGAACGGGACGGCTCTGCAGACGGGTCCCGCTCCTTATTAGCATTGGTGAAGTAACCAATGCCTGATGTTCTGTATGCACATACTAGGCTATCAAGCTAAAAGTGCTATATTACACAATACTTGGAAGGTGATTGCAAAAATAGGCTGATACACACTATACACCCTCCTCGATCTCTTTTAAAATTAGGTCTATGGCATTAGCCTTTTAATAATGAATTAAATAAAGATTGACATTTTAATAGCCGCAAACAGGATTTATTTGATCCTCAAAAACTTCACACGCTACCGTGCATCTCCAAGTGCATTTCTTTCTGTTAAAGGGTATATTACAGTAAGTGTTAAAATACAGCATAATCCTTTTCACTGTTTTGCATCTCTAAGTGTATTTCTTTCCGTTAAAAGGTATATTACACAAAGTGTTAAAATACAAGTGCTGAAAGCATAATCCTATATATTTTTTCACACGGTACTATGCATTTCCAAGTGTAAATATGTCCGTAAAAGGATACCTTTCATGCAGGGCCTAAATACTAGGCTTACAATTGATATTCCCCAAAATCTGTGGTTACTGCTGTGCCTGGATTAGTGTAATACGGTACATAAATAGATAGCCAGATAGTGTTAGGTGCCTTTAAAAAAAGGCCTGATTTTAAATTCAATACATTGGGCCAAATCATTTTTTTCTTATTGTGGTGAACGGTAACAATGAGAAAAACATCTAGTAAGGGCCCATCACTGGTGCGTGGCTGGGGGGAAACGGAGGACGATGATGATACACCTCCCACAGAGGACAGCTTGTCCTTACCTCTGGGCAGCCTGGCACACTTAAGCGACTACATGCTGCAGTGCCTGCGCAACGACAGCAGAGTTGCCCACATTTTAACGTGTGCGGACTACTGGGTTGCCACCCTGTTGGATCCCTGGTACAAAGACAATGTGCCCACCTTACTTCCTGCACTGGAGCGTGATAGGAAGATGCGCGAGTACAAGCGCACGTTGGTAGATGCGCTACTGAGAGCATTCCCAAATGTCACAGCGGAACAAGTGGAAGCCCAAGGCGAAGGCAGAGGAGGAGCGAGAGGTCGCCAACGCAGCTGTGTCATGGCCAGCTCCTCTGAGGGCAGGGTTAGCATGGCAGAGATGTGGAAAAGTTTTGTCACCACGCCACAGCTAACTGCACCACTACCTGATATGGAACGCAGCAGGAGGCAGCATTTCACTAACATGGTGGAACAGTACGTGTGCACACCCCTCCACGTACTGACTGATGGTTCAGCCCCATTCAACTTCTGGGTCTCCAAATTTTCCACGTGGCCAGAGCTAGCCTTTTATGCCTTGGAGGTGCTGGCCTGCCCGGCAGCCAGCGTTTTGTCTGAACGTGTATTCAGCACGGCAGGGGGCGTCATTACAGACAAACGCAGCCGCCTTTCCACAGCCAATGTGGACAAGCTGACGTTCATAAAAATGAACCAGGCACGGATCCCACAGGACCTGTCCTTCCCTTGTGCAGATTAGACATTTATAACTACCTCCCCTTAACCATATATTCTTGTACTCCGGGGCACTTCTTCATTCAATCCTCTTTTTTTAATTTTACCATTATATTGCGGGGCAACCCAAAGTTGAATGAACCTCTCCTCCGTCTGGCTGCCAGGGGCTTAAATATCGTAAAGTGGCCTGTTCCAATGGTGGGTGACATGAAGCCTGATTCTCTGCTATGCGACCTCTCTCCTCTGTCTTGGTGCCGGGGTCTAAATATCTGAAAGTGGCCTGTTCCAGTGGTGGGTGACATGAAGCCTGATTCTCTGCTATGGGACCTATCTCATCTGTCTGGGTGCTGGGGCCTCCACTAAATGGCGCATCATCTACAAAAAGGCGCATCATATACAAAAAAAGGCGCACCATTCACAGACAGAAGTCACAGAATTTGCAAGTATTTGCAGTTTATATGACTACAGTTGGAGAAATCTATTCATTGACTATATTCTATCTATTTGATACCATTTTTTACCACAAATGGGTATTTCATTGTAAATTATCTATTTATTTATTTATTTTATCTTATATCTGTATTTTCATCCCAAGGAACATTTTTATTGACTCTCATTTTCGATTATCTTTTATCTTTAATCAGCATTTATCACCTATATCCTAATATCTATATATTATTTCTATAAATAAACTAGAGCAAATTTTACCTTAGTTGAAAACGCATCAGACCGCATCAAAATCGCAGATAGAGGTTTTGTGAGTTTTTTTGTTAACATGAATTATTCAGCTGTGGCAGATAAACATATGTTTGGATTTTATTATAGGGGCGTTGCTTAATATATTGTTGAAATAATCGCATAGAAAGAGGCAGCAACTTAACGCATTGATCTATTTATGGTTGGATCATATAAAGACATAGCCAATCCATCAATTATCCATGCCAGGATTTCTTGAAGATCGTAACCCCTATAAAGGTGGGACGTTAGTTTGGGGGAGTTAACCACTGAGGAAGGGGTTATATAATACCCCGAAACGCGTTTGGTATTCCCCAATAATATCAAGTAAATATTGGCTACTGTTAACCAAGGACATCTAATCCAAGGACGATTCAGATGTAGACTGCAGTGACCCCATACAAAATATATTGTCTGCCGTGCGAAGAACGGCTCTCCTGAACGATCTACACCACGTGGAGACACCAGCGTGGTGTATGCTCAGACGGCATCGATTTTGGGGACAAGCGGAGGTACCACACTATCTGTCCGTACGGGTAAGACCGTAGCCTTCTCCCACAAACAGGGAGAATATTGCACATTGCCGGCGATTATACAAAAAATTACAGCGGGACGCTGCTGGTTTCAGAAGAGCAGGACGCCGCTCCATACTGCTGAAGATACTACTGTCTAATGCCGATATCAATACAATTTGATTTGGGGACATTTGTTAATCAGACCCCTACAGGAGTGAATTATATTGCGAACTGGTTTATGGAATATTACTTTTATACGATGTTATACATGAGATTGAACCATTGCCCTGTTCATTGCCCTGTTAAGTGCTGCTATAAGTGAAGACTATATGCTGCTTTATGATGGTTATTTGCATTACGATGTGCTGATATAATTGAACATTGGCTGCTATATTGTTGCTATTTGTGATTGCTGTGACTTCAGTTCTTTACAGTGTTGGTTTTCAGGTGCTGTGCGATATTAATTTTTTATATTAATTTTTTATATATTCCTTATTGTATATGAATCCCAGATATAAGAGAGTGCCCAGTCTTTTTACCAAATTATTATTATATGTGGAGCAGGTGGATCTGTTGACTGAGAGCACCTCTATTCTGTATACTTGCTGATCTGGTGCGACACTTCACACTGCTATTTATTGTTATTATAAGGTAATTACAGATCTTTTGACAATCATTGACAGACTAACTGAGGTATACATGCCTAGCTCTAATAAACTAGCAAATAAAAAAATATATATAACAGTTACCCTTTAAGCATCACAATTTAAATAATGTTCTCACCATTTTCTCCTCTTAACTTGCTGGGGACAGAAACCTCTACAGAATATGGACAGCAAGCACCTAACATATTTTCAGTAGACCATCTCTTCTGCATCCACTCTTTTCTGATTTACGGTTCTCTTCCCATGATTATCAGCAATAAATCAACATATTATATCTAAACAATGTGGGTTTTCTCTAAAGATTCTGCTCAGCCCTTGCGCTCCCCTGAGACACAGTGTAGAGTTACCTGGCAGCACAAACACTATATACAAACACACATCATACTATATGTAATAGTAATAGTGCCCAGATGCTGCAGCATACAACCGATGTCTAATGTCCACTTGCCAGTCACCTCCAACCCATGCCCTAGCTATATACCTTCACCTTTCTGTCAGCCTGTAGAAGATGAGCTATTATGGCAGATGGCCATATGAATGAGTCCATATCCGTTCCACAATTTTGCGAAATGGGTACAGACCCATTCATTTCAATGGGGCCACAAAAGATGCGGATAGCACACCGTGGTTCCATGGTTCCATGGTTCCGTTCCGCAGCCACGTGTAATAGATAGAACATGTCCTAGGCATTTTCTATTATGGTTGCGGACATGTGCTGTCTACAAATTGCGGAACGCAAGCAGCCGGTATTCGTGTTTTGCGGATCCGCAAATTGCAGCCTGTAAGAACCATATGTGCTCCAAAGACCCTGCAGGCTGCTGCTGAATTCGGCTTGGCCCGTCCTTATGCCCTGAACATTGCAAAGTACTGAACACCATGCCCTGCCTGTCGTAGCGACCGCTGAATCATTAATGTTCATTTCTCTGGGGGAGCTTCTGTAATAATTTGTGCAAATGTTTTCATGTTCACATGCAAATTATATAAAAATAAGTTTGAAGGAGTAAATGAGTTCATGCTCTTGTTTCTATTGCAAACATAGAAAGTATGTACAGAGTTTACAGCAGCTGGTAGGGCATGTTATGTGTAAATAGTAGACTAAATGAATCACAACACATATAGCCAAGGAATCACTACTAGAGATGAGCGAATCGAAGCTGATGAAGTGAAATTCGATCCGAATTTCAGGAAAAATGTAATTAGCAACGAATGCAAACTTCATCGCGCTTCATGGTAACGAAACACAATTTTTCCTAAAATGACGGCTAAAATGGTGGCTACACGTGTGAGGACATGGGCAAGGAACTCTGGGAACGCGGGATGACCCATAATGACATGCATGCAGCCAATCAGCAGCCAACCAGCCCTGTGATGTCACAGCCCTATAAATACGGCGGCCATCTTGGATTCAGACATTTTCCAGAGTTCATAGTGCAGGGAGAGATGTGAGCAGGCGCTAGGGACAGAAATAGAAAAAACCTCATTGTGAAGAAACCCCCCTGAAAAAACGATTTATAAGTGCAGGAAAAGCATAGGGAGGAATCATTTCACAGCATCTTTCAGTGCATGGAAAGACGTCATAAGGAGCTAGGGGCAGTGATAGGAAAAACCTCATAGTGAAAAAAAAGCAATTTACAAGTGCAGGGAAAGATTATTTGGGGATCCAAATAGCCATTAGACAGCTCTGTCATTCCAGCAATTTGTTCTTGGGGTGCAAGTGCTATATTGAAAAGCCTTTAGTGGCTTATATCTGTGGAAAAAGAAAAAAAATATATGCAGTTCAGTTCTGCAGTTATATGTGGTGAAAGCGTTTAGTGGCGTATTTCAGTACAAAAAGTAAAATATATATGCAGTTCACTGTTGCAGTTATTGGTGGTAAAAGCATTTAGTGACGTATTTCAGTACCAGAAAATATATATATATGCAGTTTACTTCTGCAGTTATATGTGGTAAAAGCGTTTAGTGGCCTATTTCAGTACAAGAAGAAAAATATATTCTCAGTTTACTTCTGCAGCTATATGTGGTAAAAGCATTTAGTGGCCTATTTCAGTACAAAAC
Organism: Bufotes viridis; assembly: GCA_033119425.1. Lineage (NCBI taxonomy): Eukaryota > Metazoa > Chordata > Amphibia > Anura > Bufonidae > Bufotes > Bufotes viridis. The sequence goes on from CM065590.1 coordinate 224,948,799, forward strand.
TAAAAATATATTCTCAGTTCACTTCTGCAGTTATATGTGGTAAAAGCGTTTAGTGGCGTAATTCAGCACAGAAAGAAAAATATATACGCATTTCACCTCTGCAGTTATTTGTGGCGAAAGCATTTAGTGGCCTATTTTAGTACAGAAAGACAAAATATATACGCACTTCACTGTTGCAGTTATTTGTGTTGAAAGCATTAAGTGGCCTATTTCAGAACAAAAAGAAAAATATTTTCGTCGCTTTTAGGGGTGTTTTAATTTGCTTTTAATTTTTTTAGCTCAGCTAAAAGTATGTCAGACAGAGAAGTGCCAGGCCATAACAGAGGAGTGGCAGAGGCCTAAATGTTTCTGGCGCAGGCAGAGGTTGCAGCAGAGTAAGGGGGCGTGGCAGCAGGAGTCGCAGCGAGAGGCCTGAGCTCCCGATGCCATCTAGAGGTCGTGTCTTGAACAGCAACTCAGCGGTTCTTGATTGGTTAACTTGGTCATCCACTTCATCCCAAGTGACATCAGTGAGAGGTCAGGCTCCTGACCCAGAGACCATTAAGAAGGACATCAGTGACATGCAGACACTACTCGATGATGAAGCCGATCGCACTTGGGAGCCGGGTCCAGAAGGGGCTTCATCATCATCAGGAGAAGAGGGTGGCAGCTTGCCTGTGAGGCAGCGGCTGAGCCAGCAAGGTAGCATGGCTGGGAGTCAGCAGGGTGGCAGCAGTGGGAGGTCGGGAGCCAAACGTGCCCGGGGTAGACCACCTGCTTCACAGCAGCCTACCTGCCCTGGAAGTAAGAGTGCAGGGGTTCATGGTGGCAGCGGCAGTAGCAGTCAGTCAGTGCGGACTGTTGAGGGGAAAATCACCTACTTGGCGGTGTGGCAGTTTTTTGTTAAAAAAAGGTGAACGTGGCCATATGTAGAATCTGTGGGTGGAAGGTGAAGCGTGGCCAGGGCTCCAATGTTGCCACTACGGCCCTGCGTCAACATATGCAGTGTCACCATACAGCGGCCTGGGAGAACCGTGGCTCCGATGTGGTGGTCCATCCTGCCGCATGCAACCACTGCATCACCCAGTGGCACGCACCTGGTTTCAGGCAGTCAAGGCTCCACCACCTCAGCCGAAGGTTGCTGTCTGTCATTCCCATCTTCTGCTGGTCCAGATGCTCCTGCTTCTTCTACTCCTCGTCAGTAATTCCGTCACCAATCGATCACCAAAGCGATTGTCAAGAGACAGCAGTATGCGTGCACGTATCCAACGGTGCAGAAGCTGAATGTACTCCTGGCCAAGTTGCTGGTGCTGCAGTCCCTCCCTTTCCAAGTGGAACTGATGGCTTGTGCCAAGACAAGGTAGAGAGTCCCAAGCCATCATTTCTTTGCCAAAAAGGCAGAACCAGCCCTGCACAAATATGTAGAACAGAAGGTGGGCCAGTCCTTGCGCCTGTCGGTGTCTGCCAAAGTGAACGGCAGTGCCGACGTGTGGAGCTGTAACTATGGGCAGGGACAATACATGTCCTTTACGGCCCACTGGGTGAATGTGGTTCCTGCACAGCCACACCAGCAACTTGGCCAGGTCACACCGCTTCTGCCTCCACGTTGTCATGCCATTGGTCCTGTGACAATGTCCGCCTCTGCCTCCTCATCCTCCACCATGTCCTCAGCCTCCACTGCAGGGACAAGTCACAGTGCCCCTCCAGCATACCACATCTGCAGGGCACGGCGGTGTCACTCTGTTCTGCACCTGGTTTGCCTTGGCGAATAGATTCAAACGGGAGAAACTGCTCAGTGTGATTCATCAAGAAATCGAATCCTGTATTTCTCCGTGAGTGAAAATCAGAACCATGGTGACCGATAACGAGAAGAACATGGTGTCGACGCTGCATCAAGGAAGGCTGAGCCGTGAGCCCTGCATGGTACACGTGCTCAATGTAGTTGTCAAGCGGTTCCTGAAGTCTTCCACCCATCTGCAAGACATCCTAAAAATGACCAGGAAACTTTGCATGCACTTCAGCCACTCGTACACCGCAAAGCACACCCTCCTTAAGCTGCAGTGGCAGAACGGCATCCCCCAACATGGGCTGATATGCGACGTTTCTACCTGTTGGAATTCCACCCTTCATATGTTAGACCAACTATATGAACAGAGAAAGGCCATCAACGATTTCTTGATGATCCAAGCGGATAGGAGTACTCCCCTGTGTAACTTCGATGTCAGCCAGTGGCAGCTCATGCGTGACACATGCCGTTTGCTCATGCCCTTTGAGGAGGCCACGTTATTTGTCAGTCGGCAGGAGTACGGGATGAACGACGTCATTCCACTGCTTCATGTCTTGGAACAGATGGTGGTAACAATGGCTGGTTGGGGGACAGGAGACGTGGCGCCTAGATCTCATGGCCACATGAGCCCTGTGGGGGCTAAAATGGAAGAGGGTGAGGAGGACATTGGTTGTGCAGGGAAGGGACGGCTCACCTGGAAAAGTAGTGGTGGCTGGGAACGATGTACTGTGGGACAGCCACCGCCATCAGCTGTTTAAAACAGTCCGTCTCCACCAGATGGAATGACAGCATTTCAAAGGCCAGTAATTTTAAAATGCTGGCATTCAGGACCAGGGATTGAGGGTGTGTAGGTGGGTATTTTCTCTTTCTCTCCAGTGTTTGGCAGATGGACAGCTGAACGCTTGCGTGCGACATGGTGGAGATGCTTGGTGATGATGACGGAGGTGGTGGTGTTGGTGGCACATCCTCTGTTTGCTGGGTGGCAGGTGCCACTGTGACTCCAGAGGTGGAGGAAGAGGCAGAGACAGCAGCAGAAGAGGAAGCAGGAGGAGCCTGAGACTTTTCTTGGTTTTTAAGGTGTTTAATCCACTGCAGTTCGTGCTTTGCATGTAGATGCCTGGTCATGCAGGTTGTGCTCAGGTTAAAAACAATTATGCCTCACTTCAGGCTCTGATGGCACAACGTGCAAACCACTCGTGTCTTGTCGTCAGGACATTGTTTGAAGAACTGCCGGGCTAATGAACTCCTTGGAGCTGGCTTTGGCGTGCTAGGTCCCTGGGTGCGGTGGGCAGTAACAGGTGTACTATCTCGGGGACGGCTGCTCCACTTTTGCAGCCTGCTCACTCTTTTGCTGTGCTGTTGCCTCTGTGCGACCTCCGCCTCTTCCTCAGAACTGCACACGTCACTAGAATGAACTTGAGTCCAGTCGGGGTCTAGGACCTTATCGTCCTCCACATTATCTTCCACCCATTCTTGACCCCTGCCCTCCTCGTCAGTCTGCACACTGCAGAAAGCCGCAGCAGTTGGCACCTGTGTTTCGTCATCATCAGAGTAGTGCTGCGGTGGTCCTCCCATGTCCTTATCCTGCAACATAAGTGGTTGGGCATCAGTGCATTCAATGTCTTCCACTTCTGGGGTAGGGCTATGTGGATGGCCCGGGGAAACCCTGCCAGCAGTGTCATCAAAAAGCATAAGAGTCTGCTGCATGACTTGGAGCTCAGGCTGCTTGGCTGCTTTGCAAGGGGGTGAGGTGAAAGACTGATGGGCATAGGCTACAGGTGCCAACTCTGAGCTTTCTGCAGAGGACTGGGTGGGAGATACTGTTAAGGAACTGGCGCCACTGTCAGCCACCCAATCTACTATCACCTGTACTTGTTCTGGCCTCACCATCCGTAGAGCGGCATTCGGGCCTACCAAATAACGCTGCTGGTTCTGTCGCCTACTCAAAGGTGTTTAACTTGGACCTGTAGTTGGCGCTGAACGGCCACGTCCTTTCCCAGCAACAGGAGCTCCACCAACACCACCACAGCCATGCCCACGGCCCTTATTTGATGTTCTCCTCATTATTTGTGTTCACCCACCAAGCTGGCAGATGGTTTATCTCCGGTGTCAATTTAACTGCCAATAGTCAACAATTAAGTTCACTAACACTAAGGCAGTGCCCGTGTCATAAAAATGCTCTGTGGACCATGAATATTGCTTTTTTTCCCAAAAATACACTAATGCACTATTTCACTGCAGAAATGTAAATGAGGTATTTTTACGCTGTATGCACAACTGCTTTTTGAAGCAAGGATACGGCTTTTTTCACAAAAATACACTAATGCACTATTTCACAGCAGAAATGTAAAATAGGTATTTGGGCAGTGTATTTTAAACTGCTTTGTGGACCAGGAATAACGCTTTTTCCCAAAAATTCATGAATGCACTATTAAACAGCTAAAAATTAAACGTAGGTATTTGTACCCTGTATGCACAACTGCTTTGTGAACCAAAAACACTGCGTTTTTTTCCCTAAAACACATTAATGCACTATTTCAGTGCTGCAATTTAAAATTGGTATTTGTACGCTGTATGCACAACTGCTTTGTGGACCCAGAACACAGCTTTTTTTTCAGTAAAACACACTAAAGCACTATTTCCGTGCTGCAATTTAAAATTGGAATTTGTACGCTATATGCACAACTGGTTTGGGGACCCAGAACACGGCTTTTTTCACCAAAATTCACAAATGCAGTATTTAAAGGCTGGAAATTAAAAGTAGGTATTTCTACGCTTTATGCACAACTGTTTTGTGGGCCTAGAACACAGCTTTTTTTCAGTAAAACACACTGATGCACTATTTCCCTGCAGAAATATAAAATATGTATTTGTACGCTGTATGCACAACTGTTTTGTGGACCAGGAATACAGCTTTTTTTCCCAAAAATACACTGATGCACTATTTGACTGCTGAATTTGAATATACGGTTTTGGGTGTTGTATGCACAAGTGCTCTATAGCATCACAAGTCCCAGACTACAGAAATGGACTATGTCACCCCTTAATTATACAAAAGGTACTATAGGGGACTTGACCTGCCAGAAAAAAAAAAACATTTTTTCCTTCACTGAGCTACCAGAAAGGATTAGACTGATGTCCCTGGCAGGCTGGCACACATGCAGGTCACATGCAGTTCCAAGGACACTGCAGTGGCTAAAATGGCCTCCGACCCCCACCTCAGTAACAGATGGATTAAATTCGCTGGGTACATGAATGTAGGATTGCAAAAGCACCCTCCCTCAATATTAGCTGTATCTTGTGGATTGCACAACAACAGGTTCTACAGATTTCATCCCTAATCTCTCCCTGAGAACACAGGCAGCAACCTTTCCCTAGACTAACACCAGAAGAGTGACATGTGGCACTACATGACTCCAGCTTATAAAGAGGCTGGGTCACATGCTGCACTCAGCCAATCACAGCCATGCCATTAGTAGGCATGGCTGTGATGGCTTCTTAGGGCAAAGACGTAAAACGCTTGCTGATTGGCTGCTGTGCAGCCCTTCAAAAAGCGGGAAGAAATCGCCGAACAACAGACCCGAACCCGAACTTTTATGAAAATGTTCGGGTCCGTGTCCCGAACACCCCAAAAGTTGGTACGAACCCGAACTATACAGTTCGGGTTTACTCAACCCTATCCATGTGTCTCATTAAAAATATCATGGTGAATGTGCTAACCTCTGCCATGCGGCGCCGAAATCCATACAGCACGTCTCCATCATTTCAGTGCACATGTTCATTCAAACGTGCACCCGATCGACTCCATCTGTGTATGAGGCAGGAAGCGCATCAAATGCATCATTGGCCACATGATTGCCAGGTCACCTAACCACAAGTTCCACCCTGCTCACAGGCCACATGATCATCAGGTAACCTGACCCCAGGCTCCGCCCCATCCACCCACACATAGAGTCCATCAGAGCACACCAAATACCAACACTGCTTCATGTCGACATGTGTAAAAGCGTCACGCTTACAGCAAGACACAATATTTCAATATGAACTAGGAGAATCAGCCGCATATAGCAGTCCATTATACTTCCCATCATGTCTGCATTGCAGCGCAGTGCTCATTTCTACATCAACATGTAAAACCGCATCCCAATGAAATACAGCGCAGAAACACTTTGCACATGGAGATCCGTGGTGCATGGTCAGCCACCCCATTCAACATGAATACACTACAAACATAAACCAAAGTGAAAGGTTAAAAACAACACATATACACTAATACCAAGTAAAAATACAAAGATTTCAAGGCCACTTACACTGAAGTCAATATTGAGACCATATGGTTGCAGACCTTCAATTCAAATATCCATTTAAGTTTCTTCCTGCGCAAAATCTGATCTTTATCACCACCCCTCCTCAGTATACCCAATAATTCGGAATCTTAACTGGTTGACTAAGTGTCCCCACTGAACAAAATGCTTCGCCACCGGTTTATCCATTTGTTGGTTTCTAATGGTACTTTTATGTGAATTAATGTGTTCACAGGCCTCCTTGGTGGTCTCCCCTATATAAATCAACCCACAGGGACACAGGATCCTATATATATACACACACACACACACACACACATAAGTGGGTGCCACACTGGAGCCCATTGCCATGCCATGGCAGATGCTTCTAATACAAAATATGTATTAAAACTCACAGCACAAAGCTCCCTGTTGTGTGAGATGGAAGTATAGAAGCTTACCACATCAAAGAGCACTAATATCACTTCCATGGGTATTCCAAGAGTTTGTAGTTTGTTCAGAAAATCTGTAGTATCCTTAATATAGGATGGGGAATTGATAGCAAATTTTCTCAATGTTTGGTCTAAGAAGACCACAATAAGACAAAATCTAGAATCATTGGCAGACATGACTGGGCTGTCTGCTGGTTTATCAAGGTTCCTGTAAATCTTTGGTAGACTGTATATAGTAGGTGTCACAGGGCATTTAATTTCCAAAAATTCACATAACTCCTTGTCAATGATTTCATTCGCTAGAGAATTGGACAAAATCCCCTTGATATGGCTCATGATTCTGAATTTGGGGTCCCCTGTAAGGAATATACTGCTGCGTCACTAAGATGACGGTTTATGTCCATAATATAGGTTTCTGGTATTCTGGATAATGCATTATGCTTCAAAAAGCAATCGTCCCATTTTTTCACTCTTTATTGTCTAAGGTAGTATCCCAGGTTATGGGGCCCTTGATTATGGGGGTGCATTAATCCGGAATTAAGCTAAACGTCGTTTCAGCGCATCGCCGGGTCCAAAGTTCAGCTCTGCGCATGCGCAACAGCAGGTTCGATCGGGACCCCAGTGTAAGCTGGGGCTGCAATCAGTTACCATGGCAGCCAGGACGCTACTGAAGTCCTAGCTGCCATGGTAAGTACTCCGCAGCAGTGTACTTACCTGCGCTGCGGCCACCGGGCGCTCCTTCATGATGTCACAGGTCCGGGCGGCACATTGATCTATGCGCCGCAGGGACCTGTGAAGTCATGAAGGAGCGCCCGGCGGCCGCAGCGCAGGTAAGTACACTGCTGGGGAGTACTATGGCAGCCAGGACTTCAGTAGCGTCCTGGCTGCCATGGAAACCTGAAAGCATTTTGAACACTGATCAGGATCCTGATCAGTCTTCAAATGCTTTCATGCGACTTGCACTCTGACGGATTCAGCGGGCCGGAAGTGCCTGGCGGATCCTCAGAACGCAAGTGTGAAAGTACCCTAACTAAAATGGTTTGTGAAGAGGTTCTCTGTTGTTTAGAAGAGTTGTATCCTCTTGATCATTCTGAGCTTACCTCTCATATCAACAATTGGGAGGCACATAAAACAGTGGTGAGAGTTAGACTCATTCAGTTGGCTTTTAAACTCAAGCGATCATATCAAGCAGACCTTCAGAAAAAAAATCACAAATACCTTTCCCTCCCACAATGTCTTAATGTGAACCTGACCTTAGACATACTGAAGGAAAATACAGCAGCCCATATTTAATTAAAACTTTGCCTAACTATGCAAGCTTCCGTGGTCTAGATTCAATTTTTTTGCTTTTAGCTCAGCGTTCGAACCCTGGATCATTGCGATCCTTAAGCTGTGTTAAGCCGATGGTGGGTTGAGTCAGAACCCCAACTACATTGCTCAGGCTTTTGGAAAGTTCTATTCTGACATCAGGGGTGGACTGGGAACTTAAAGTGGACCTGGAAAAAGAACTAAAACTAGCGCCATTTTGTAGTTGGCTCCAAATTGACATACGTCAGGACCAACACAAGTAGCTAGGCAAGTGATACCATATTGTGGCACATTATACCACCCCAGCAGAGGCAAAGACCACAGTGCATCACAAAATACTGCCCAGAAGCACAAAATACCTTCCCAAAAATTTCCACTGTGTTGTGGCTAGCGCCAGCTGTCAAGTTCTGTCCTACTACTCCAGTTGCCTCAGGATGGCAATACAGCTGAATTCAGGTGTCAGGAGGGGGAGCATCACATCATTACCTACCTGGCTGCTGGCCACGAGAAGGGCTCAGACAGCCCCCTGGGCATCGGCCCACCAGGGAGTTTCCCTGTGGAGTCTATGGCCAGCTTGCTCCTGGACATATTCCAACACCATTGTTTTTCTCAAGAATATGCAGGCTTCCTCGTGGGTGGCTCAGCCATTCCACAATTACGCCAGTAGCATGCAGACATTCTGGACAGGGAGTTCATTTCAGTCTGTGTTGACTGAACCCTTGGTTTGGTTTTTTAATTCTTTGCTGGGGGTGGTTCTGTCCTACCTCATTCAGGCAACGTGGATTTCATACAAGTGATCCCAAAAGACCTTACCCAATGTGAGAATTATCGTCCCATTTCTTTCTATCCCAGGACATCAAGCAGTGGATCATATGTGTCGGGATGGGATGGAGTGAAGGATAGGAAGGGGTTTTTTTTAAGTCTGAACTTAAGGAAAACTTTTGATTCCAACTCTTGGGCTACTTTTATATGTTCTTGAGGGTATAGGATTTGGTACTCATTTCCTTTCTATTCTTTGATCCCTTTATTCTTTTCTGACAGCTTGAGTCCATGTCATAAAATAAAATTTGATTCTAGGCACAATAAAATAATTTAACAATGCAGTTACTAGTAGAGATGAGCGAATCGAATCCCACGAAGTGGAATTCAATTCGAATTTCAGGATAAATTCGATTCGCCTAGAAGCCAAATTTCCTCGTGCTCCGTGTCAGCGAATCGATGAATCCTAAAATAGTAAAAAAAACAAAAAAATTAAAACTCACCTCCTCCATTTGCTCACGATGGGCCGCCAGCCTCCGTCTTGCTTGAAGATCTCGGCCGAAATCCCATGCGTCATACGTCACCATGCCAGCCGATGTGATGACGTTATCTTGTGCAGCACAGGATTTCACCCGAGATCTTCAAGCAAAATGGTGGCGGCCAGCCCGTCGCGAGCAAATGGAGGCGGTAAGTTAGATTTAATTTCACACTCAGATGCCGCGATCATGTATAAACACGGCATTTGAGGAGTACAATGACGGGGGCGGCGCTATCGTAGCTCCTTGTCATTGCACCCGCTACTTAGAAAAACTGCGCTTCGTGACGAAGTAATTCATCACAAAGCGAATTTTTTAAGAGACTTTTAAGAAATTCGCTTATCTCTAGTTACTGGCAGTAAGAAGTTAAAGATGCAAGTAGCGATCATATTATTGAAATGCTTGCTCTATCTTGTTCTATTCTTTGTTCTCATAACTATTTACAAACAGTATAGCTACAAAAGAGCACTAATTAATACCGTATCACTTGCTTTTTATGTGTTGCCTAGCAACTAGTGCACTGTATCATTGACATTTTGCAAAAAGTCCAAATTCAAATGGTGTGTTTCTAAAGAGAGACAGAGCGAGAGAGAGAGAGAGAGAAATCAGGTTTATCCTCTGGTAATTGGCTCAGGACTCAATGTCAGAATGAGTACCATCTGATGCATTCTTGGTATACCATACAACATGCACTTAATCTGCACTTTGACCCAGTTAGTAATGCAGTACAATAGTAAGTATTTTAAATGATTGTTTTTATGTTTGAGATTTTCTTACGAATTGTTCATGCTGATAAACAGATTCATGTTCGTGCTGTTCCTACTGGCAGGGAAGCGTGCACATTTGTTTTCCAGTGCTCCATAAGGATTTGAAGACTGCAGAACAATGTGGAATGAGCAGGAACTAAGCATTTGCAGATACATTTTGGCAAAAACTCAGTGGGTGCATTTTTTATTCCAATTGAAACTGGAAGTAATAAAGATTTAAAAGGAACATGTCACATTGAACATGGTGTCTGATCTGCTAGCAGCAGGTTATAGAACAGGAGGAGCTGAGCAGATTGATATATATATATATATATATATATATATTTTTTTTTTTTAACCACTTCACATCCGCCCATAGGATATAAACGTCCTATGGGTGGATTTTTAACTCTGAATGGACATTCTGGAACGTCCGTTCTGAGATCGCAGCTGCACGCTAATCGTTCAGCTGCTGAGCGGGTTGCCCTCTGTCAGTGACAGCAGGGCAACCCAGAGAGAAGGCAGGGACAGTTCCCAGGTGTTCCTGCCTTCTAGATTGCTGTATACACAGTGCTCACCGAGCACTGTGTATAAAGAGCAGGAAGCGTGATGCGCTTCCTGTCCTGGCCCAGTGGTCATGTGACCGCCGGGGTCGGGAGAGTGCAGGAGCTGTCGGGTCTTTCACAGACCTTGATCAGCCCTGCACTGAGGCTGTACAGCGTTGTATTCTGCTGTACAGCCTCTCTAGGGGCTGTATTTCCCCTGTACCTGGGGCTACTATGTCAGCCCCAGTTACAGCAGAATTCAATAGTGAAAAAAAAAAAAAAATGAAGTCAAATGTCCCCCCGAGGTCTTGTATGACCTTATGGGGGACACAAAGTGTAAAATAAAAAAATAGGTTTCACATGTAGAAAAAACAAATCCCCCAATTAAGTAATTTTATTTTTTTTTTAAATAGGAAAGAATAAATAGAATAGACATATTTTGTATTGCCACGTCCGTGACGACCAGCTCTCAGAACATGGAGACATTAAAACACTATTTTTGTTTTTTTTAAATGCTTTTATTGTGTTAAAGTAAAATAAATAAAAAAAAGCAGACATATTGTGTATCGTCGTGTCCGTAACAACCAGCTCTATAAAAATATCACGTGACCTAACCCCTCAGGTGAACGCCGCAAAATAAAATAGAAACAGTGCCACAAAAAATAAATTTTTTGTCACCTTACATAACAAAAAGTGTAATAGAAAGCGATCAAAAAGTCATATGCACCCTAAAATAGTGCCAATTAAACAGTCATCTCATCCCGCAAAAAATGAGACCCTACCTAAGACAATCGCCCAAAAAAATTTAAAAACTATGACTCTCAGACAATGGAGACACTAAAACATGATTTTTTTTTGTTTCAAAAATTATATTATTGTGTAAAACTTAAATAAATAAAACAAAGTATACATATTATGTATCGCCGCGTCCGTAAGAACCTTCTCTATAAAAATAACACATGATCTAACCCCTCAGGTGAACACCACAAAAAAATTAAATAAAAACAGTGTCAAAAGCCATTTTCTTTCACCTTACATCACAAAAAGTGTAATAGCAAGCGATCAAAAAGTCACATGCACCCAAAAATAGTGCCAATCAAACCGTCATCTCATCCCGCAAAAAATTATACCCTACCCAAGACAATCGCCCAAAAAATAAAAAAAACTATGACTCTCAGACAGTGGCGACACTAAAACATGATTTTTTTTGTTTCAAAAATAATATTATTATGTAAAACTTAAATAAATAAAAGAAAATAGACATATTAGGTATTACCACATCCGTAATGACCGGCTCTATAAAAATATCATATGACCTAACCCCTCATGTAAACACAGTCAAAAAAATAAAATGTACTAAAAAACTGTGCTAAAAAAAACACTTTTTTTGTTACCTTACATCACTAAAAGTGCAACACCAAGCGATCAAAAAGGTGTGTGCCCCACAAAATATTAACAATCTAACAGTCACCTCATCCCGCAAAAAATTAGCCCCTACCTAAGACAATCGCCTAAAAAATATAAAAAAAACTATGACTCTCAGACAATGGAGACACTAAAACATGATTTTTTTTTTGCTTCAAAAATGCTGACAAGTAGACATATTAGTTATTGTCACGTCCGTAACGACCGGCTCTATAAAAATATATCATGACCTAACCCCTCAGATGACCTAACCTGCCTCACAAAAAGTGTAATATAGAGCAACCAAAAATCTTATGTACCCTAAAATAGTACCAACAAAACTGCCACCTTATCCTGTAGTTTCCAAAATGGGGCCACTTTTTTGGAGTTTCTACTCTAGGGGTGCATCAGGGGGTATTCAAATACTGAGTTTTGTTTGGCTGTTAACCCTTGCTTTGTTACTGGAAAAATGGATTAAAGGGGAAAATTTGCCAAAAATAGAAATTCAGAAATTTCATCCCCATATTCCATTAACTCTTGTGGAACACCTAAAGTTTGCAAAACTGGTTTTGAATACCTTAAGGGGTTTAGTTTCTTAAATTGAGTCACTTTTTTGGATTTTCTACTCTAGGGGTGCATCAGGGGGACTTCAAATGGGACATAGTGTCAAAAAACCAGTCCAGCAAAATCTGACTTCCAAAAACAATATGGCGTTCCTTTCCTTCTGCCCCCTGCCGTGTGGCCATACAGCAGTTTACGATCACATATGGCGTGTTTCTGTTAATAACAGAATCAGGGAAATAAATATTGAGTTTTGTTTGGCTGTTAACCCTTGCTTTGTTACTGAAAAAGAATGGATTAAAATGGAAAATTTGCCAAAAAATAGAAATTCTGAAATTTCATCTCCACATTCCATTAATTCTTGTGGAACACCTAAAGGGTTAACAACGTTTGTAAAATCTGTTTTGAATACCTTGAGGGGTGTAGTTTCTAAAATAAGGTAATTTTCGGGTGGTTTCTATTATGTCAGCCTTAGGCCTCTTGCACACGAATGTGTGCGCCCCGTGCCCCTGCTGCGGGCCACAAATTGCGGCCCGCAATGCACGGGCACCGACCGTGGGGCAGCCGCAGAGGATCGCGGACCCATTCATGTATACTGAACTGAAAAGACTGCCAGTATATGGTCCGCAAAATACTGTCGTGTGCAAGAGGCCTCACAAAGTGACTTCAGACCTGAACTGGTCCTTAAAAAGTGGTTTTGGAAATTTTCTGAAAAATTTCAAGATTTGCTTCTAAACTTCTAAGCCTTCTAACGTCCCCAAAAAATGAAATGACATTCACAAAATGATCCAAACATGAAGTAGACATATGGGGAATGTAAATTAATAACTATTTTTGGAGGTATTACTGTCTATTATAAAAGTAGAGAAAATGAAATTTGGAAATTTGCTATTTTTTCTAAATTTTTGGTAAATTTTGTATTTTTTTTATAATTACAAAATTACATGTTTTTACTGAATTTTCCTACTGTCATGAAGTACAATATGTGACGCGAAAACAATCTCAGAATGGCCTGGATAAGTAAAAGCATTTTAAAGTTACCGTATTACCACATAAAGTAACACGTCAGATTTTCAGGAAGGGGGAAATTGCCCGGATGTGAAGGGGTTAAGATTCAGTTAAAAGTGCATTTTAATTATTTACAACTCTACTTATTCTGGCCTTAGGACTCCAGTGGGCAGCCCCAGTGAGTGATTGGCATTAGGGTACGTTCACACGACGACAATAAGTCGCACTACAAATAGGGCACAACTTCACTGCAACATTTGTCGCGCAACATTTTGTCGCACAAATGTCGCGCGACAATTTTTATAATGGGAGTCTATGGTGTCGCATTGTGACATGCGACATGCTGCGACTTCAACGCGACAGTCGCAAAAAATCCATTCATTGAATGGATTTTTTGCAACTGTCGCGTTGCAGTCGCAGCATGTCGCATGTCGCAATTCGACACCATAGACACCCATTATAATAAAAATTGTCGCGCGACAAATGTCGTCGTATGAACGTACCCTTAATTTCTGTATACATGCTCATACAAGGAAGGCTGGCAATCATTGAGTGAAACCATCCAGAAAAAGCTGAGATTTCAATGAATACATTATAATCCTTACTATATATCAATCTGCTCAGACTGCCTTATACATGCTGCCTGCAGATCAGACTGAAATGTCACCTTTATGAATCTTGTTGCTGCAATGGTCACATGTCTGTGTCGAGATGGAGCAAGAAGTATAGACTGGCAGAGCACCAGGAGGCATCAGAACAGGAGCAGCAGTGGATCAGTATGGTAAAAATTAGTGCTCTTTTTATTCACTTTCAGCTGTTTTTAAGACATTTTATATGGGTGGACAACCCCTTTCACAGCAGGGAAGTGATAGGCCCCTTTCACACGAGCGAGTTTTCCGCGCGGGTGCAATGCGTGACGTGAACGCATAGCATCCGCACTGAATCCTGACCCATTCATTTCAATGGGGCTGTGTACATGAGCAATGTTTTTCACACATCACTTGTGCGTTGCGTGAAAATCGCAGCATGTTCTATATTCTGCGTTTTTCACGCAGCCCTAGCCCCTAGTGAATGGGGCTGCGTGAAAAACGCATTGCAACCGCAAGCAAGTGCGGGTGCGTTGCGTTTTTCACTGATGGTTGCTAGGAGATGTTGTTTGTAAACCTTCAGTTTTTTATCACGCGCGTGAAAAACGCATCAAAACGCATTGCACCCGCGCTGAAAAAACTGAACAACTGAACGCAATCGCAGGCAAAACTGAATGGCTTTGCCTGTGAAATCGCACAGTTTTCACTGAACGCATCCGCAACGAATCCGGACCTAATCCGGACACGCTCGTGTGAAAACTGTGCAATTTCACAGGCAAAGCCATTCAGTTTTGCCTGCGATTGCGTTCAGTTGTTCAGTTTTTTCCGCGCGGGTGCAATGCGTTTTGATGCGTTTTTTTCACGGGCGTGATAAAAAAACTGAAGGTTTACAAACAACATCTCCTAGCAACCATCAGTGAAAAACGCAACGCACCCGCACTTGCTTGCGGATGCAATGCGTTTTTCACGCAGCCCCATTCACTTCTATGGGGCTAGGGCTGCGTGAAAAACGCAGAATATAGAACATGCTGCGATTTTCACGCAACACACAAGTGATGCGTGAAAAAAAACGCTCATGTACACAGACCCATTGAAATAAATGGGTCAGGATTCAGTGCAGATGCTATGCGTTCACGTCACGCATTGCACCCGCGCGGAAAACTCGCTCGTGTGAAAGGGGCCTTAGGCCTCTTGCACACAAACGTTTTTTTTGCGGATGTACAGGCCGTTTTTATGAGTTCCGTATACGGTCTGTGTACGGACCTATTCATTTCAATGGGTCCGCAAAAAAAACGGAAGTGTTTCCGTGTGCATTCTGTTTCCGTGTTTACGTTTTTCAGTTCCGTTAAAAGATAGAACATGTCCTATTATTGCCCGCAAATCACAGTCCGTGGCTCCATTCAAGTCAATGGGTCCGCAAAAAAACCGGAACGCACACGGAAATGCATCCGTATGTCTTCCGTATCAATTCCGTTTTTGTGGAACCATCTATTGAAAATTTTAAGCCCAGTCCAATTTTTTCTATGTAATTACTGTATACTGTATATGCCATATGGAAAAACGGAACGGAAAAACGGAGCAGAAACGGAAACACAACGGAAACACAACGGATAACAAAAACGGAACAACGGATCCGTAAAAAACGGACCGCAAAACCATACGGTCGTGTGCAATAAGCCTTAGGCTAAATGCACACAAACGTTGGTGTTTTGCAGTCCGCAAACCACGGATCCGCAAAACACGGAAGCTGCTCTGCGTTCCGTTCCGCAATTTGCGCAATGGAACGCGCCCCATTATAGAAATGCCTATTCTTGTCCGCAAAACGGACAAGAATAGGACATGCTATATTTTTTTTGCGGGGGCACGGAACGGAGCAATGGATGCGGACAGCACACGCAATGCTGTCCGCATCTTTTGCGGCCCCGTTGAAGTGAATGGGTCCGCGGCCGAGCCACGAAATATGCGGCTCGGACGCGGACCCGAACAACGGCCGTGTGCATGAGGCCTTATTCTCATAAATTAGGATAAATGAGGAGTGGAAAAGTAATTTCAATGTACTGAGTGCTGAGTACAATGCTAAATGTCACTGTGATAGGGGGCTCGGAAGTATACACCATCCAGTGAGAGCCCTCAATGATGGTGTAGGAGCCCTAACTAGGTGGCCAAATATATGAAGCCACTAACTGGTAGGACCTATCCTGTTGATTTGTGATGGCCAAGGTAACGGATTGGATACAAAGTCTCAACAGACTAAGGGTCCATTCACACGTCCGTGTGTGTTTTGCGGATCCACGTATCCGCGGATCCACAAAACACGGACATCGCCAGCACTCTCATAGAAAATGCCTTTTAGGCCCCATGCACACGACCGTTGTTTGTTTCCGTGTCCGTTCCGTTTTTTTTCACGGATAGGATGCTTCCCCATTCATTTCAATGGGTCCGTCAAAAAATGCGGATGGTCAACCGTTTTTGTTCCGCATCCGTGATCCGTGTTTTCATTCCGTCAAAAAAATAGTGCATGTCCTATTTTTTTCACGTTTGCGGACAAGGATAGGCATTTTTACAATGGATCTGCCATAAAAATCGGATCCGTCAAAAAAAACGGTCCGTCATCCGTTTTTTTTGACGGACGCAAAATTTCAAGGAAGAGCGGACGCGGAGGCAGGCAACGGTCGTGTGCATGTAGCCTTAGAAGAATAGGAATAGGACATGTTCTATTTTTTTCGGGAACGCGATTGCGGACCCGGAAGTGCCGATCCGCAATTGCGGACCCGGAAGCGCCGATCCGCAATTGCGGGACATCGTCTGTCCCCATTGAAACTAATGGGTCCACAATTCCGTTCCGCAAAATGCGGAACAGAATTGCGGACGTGTGAATGGACCCTTACTCAAGCTCCTCCACAACTTAATGTGAGAGCTGTGAGGGCTCATTTTTTTGTGGGACTATCTCTAGTTTTAATTGATACTATTGTGGGATGTGTATGACTTTTTTTTAATCACTTTTTAAACATTTTTTGGGGGGAGGTGAAGTAATAAAAAAAATGGCGAATCGGCCATATTGATTTTTTTCCATTATGCTATTTACCATATGTGATACATTTTTTTATATTTAAATAGTACAGGAATTTTTGGATGTTGTGATGCCTATGATGTTTGTTTTTTGATTGTTCATTTTTATTATAATTTTAGAGAAATTTTTATATATTTTTTAAAACTTTTTTTTTACTTTTTTTAAACTGTTTTTTTTAGGCCCCCAAGTGGACCCCAGCATGCAATCATTAGATTGCAATTTGTATAAAGTAATGGAATTTTATCCATTACAGTATACAAAGATTACTTCAATGGAGCGCATTATCCAGTCTCAGCCAGAGGAAGGCATTCTTGTCCAGAAAGTGCGCGCTTCCAGGTTTTTTGCCTTTCAGATGCCATGGTCACATTTTATCATGGCATCTTGGGGGTTAAATGTCTGCGACTGGCATTACCGCCAATCTCAGACATTAGCTCCCAGTATCTGATATGTGAAACAACAGGCATCTAGTAGCTATGGC
Organism: Bufotes viridis; assembly: GCA_033119425.1. NCBI lineage: Eukaryota > Metazoa > Chordata > Amphibia > Anura > Bufonidae > Bufotes > Bufotes viridis. Next base: position 224,966,301 of record CM065590.1, read on the forward strand.
ACTCACTCCGTTTTGGAGTGGGTGCCATCTTTAACCCCTTAGTGATCAGATTTTATTTTTATTTTTTTCAATTTTTTCATCATTGCCTTCCAAGAGCTATAACTTTTTATTTTTAGCCATATGAGGACTTGTTTTTTGCAGTACAATTCGTAGATTTTAAAGCGAACCTGTCACCTGCTTTTTACCTCTTAAAGAGGACCTTTCACCTGAAATTGCATGTTAAACTAAACATATACCCTTACTTGCTGGCCCCCGGTGGTGCTGATTCTCCTCTTCTTTTTTCGATATGTGCCCCCGTTTGTCCGCGGTGCCCCCCTCAATATCTCCCGCCGTGTATGCTAATGAGCCATTCGGCTCAACTGGGCGGGCCTGCAAAAGTTCTCCGAGGCGTGTCTGCCTTCTCCCTGGCACGGAGCGCAGCCAATAAGCGCGCTCCGCTCTTAGCCAGGGAGAAGACGCTCCAGATCTCGCGAGATTCGCGAGAACTGGAGCGATTTCATCCATCCTGAGCCGATGCTGGCTGCGGGAATCCAAGATGGCGCCGGCTCAGGATGGATGAAATCGCTCAGTTCTCGCGATCTCGCGAGATCTGGCGCCTTCTCCTGGCTAAGAGCGGAGCGCTTGTTGGCTGCGCTCCGTGCCAGGAGAAGGCAGACACGCCTGAGAGCTTGCAGGCCGCCAGCTGAGCCGAATGGCTCATTAGCATACACGGCGGAGATATTGAGGGGCACCTGACAAACGGGGGCATATCGAAAGAAGAGGAGAATCAGCACCACCGGGGGCCAGCAGGTAAAGGTATATGTTTAGTTTAACATGCAATTTCAGGTGAAAGGTCCTCTTTAAGCTGTTAACTGTACCTTATAGATCTTTGTAACCTTGTTTCCAAACAGGTGTTGTTCGTTTTTCTGGGCTTTATATTACTGAAAAAATCACTTTATAATCTGCTCTGCTGCGTCTGAAGTCACCAGACAAGTCAGGAGGCAGACCCTCCTTGACTGCTGGATGCGACTCCCCGCCTAACCCGCCTCTCATCCCTATGATTGACACTAGCTCTTCTGCCCGGGACCGCTGGTCTCGGCGGCGCATGCGCCGTCTGCCTTCATAGCAGCGCGATCCCGAGCCTCGCACTCAGTGAGCGCGATCCCCTTGCTAGATCGCGCTTCTCTCCTCTCTAGCCGGGCTGCTGGTGAAATGCAGATCACTCAGCGTGAGGCTCGGTATCGCGCTGCTATGAAGGCAGGCGGCGCATGCGCCGCCGAGACCAGCGCGGTCCCGGGCAGAAGAGCTAGTGTCAATCATAGGGATGAGAGGCGGGGTTAGGGCGGGGGAGTCGCATCCAGCAGTCAAGGAGGGTCTGCCTCCTTGACTTGTCTGGTGACTTCAGACGCAGCAGAGCAGATTATAAAGTGATTTTTTCAGTAATATAAAGCCCAGAAAAACGAACAACACCTGTTTGGAAACAAGGTTACAAAGATCTATAAGGTACAGTTAACAGCTTAAGAGGTAAAAAGCAGGTGACAGGTTCGCTTTAATGTTGTTCATTTTGGGGTACACATATCTAACTGATTAACTTTTATTAACTCTTTCTGGGAGGGAGATGGGATAAAACAGCCATATAGCCACTCGGTTTTTACCTTGAAATTTTGCAGCGTTCATTTTTTAGCATAAATAACACAATAACGTTACTCTCTTGGTCAATGTGATTGCAGCGATACCAAATACATATAATTTATTTTATGTTTTACTACTTTTATAAGCCCATTTTTTTTTTTCATCGCTGCATCCCGCCAAGACTCAAAACTTTTTTACTTTTCTTTCTACGGAGCTGTATGAGGATTTGATTTTTGCAGGATGACTTGTAGTTTTCATTGGTATCATTTTGGGGTACACAACACTTTTTGATTGCTTTTCATTCCATTTTTTGGTAGCCAAAAGGCAAAATGCAGCAATTCTGGCATTTTTTTGTTAGTTTTTTTTAATTTATTTATGGCGTTCACAGTTATGGATAAATTACGTGATAATTGCGCAATGCAGGATTTTATGGACATGGCGATACCAAATATGTGGAGATTTTATTTTTGCTATTTTTTAACTTGGAATTTTTTTTTTATTTGGTATTAATGACCTTTTTTTAACTATTTTTAACGTTTAATGGTCCCACAAGGGGACTATAATAGGTGATCTTTTGATTGCTTCTAAAATAGTTTGCACTATTCCTATAGTGCAATGTATTTTATTGTCAGTGCTATACTGACATTCACCAGTAGACTGCTGGGAAATGCTGGAGGCAGGCCTTTACTAGGCCCTGGCCTGCCTTCACTGACTGCCCGCAGCATGTAAGGAGTTAAACAGCCCAGATAGGCACTCCTGCCGGTCCGGACTGTTAGTGCAGAAGTGCAGTTGTTATGTTACAGCCGCGCACCCGCTTTTCGGCAGCCCAACTTAAGGCCTCTTAGAGAACATCGTAAAAAGAAGTTTTGGGTGTCATTAAGGGGTTAAAGACTCAACATCTGCCGTACATGTAGGAAGGGGTTAATGAGCGTATGCATTCAAATGAATAGCACTATAAGCCACTTACTCATATGATATTATAAAGGAATCTGCCTTGACATCCTCATGTCGACACTACAGATGATCTAGTTCAAGAGTCAGCAACCTCCGTCACTCTAGCTGATGCGAAACTACAGCTCCCAGCATGCACCATTCATACGTTAGTTCCCAGAGCAGCCCAGCAAGTGTGCATGCAAGGAATTGTAGTTTCACCACAGCTGGACAGCAGTGCACAGTGTTATTCAATGGAAACATCTGATGGGTGAGTCTGATCACGTGCCCCTCCATCAGTGACCCTGATGTGGATGAAGAGTCTGTATTGTAAGAAGTGGGAACTTTATATTTGAATACATGGGGGTAAATTCCCTTATAACATGGTGGCCTATAATGTCATTTACAGCACTTTTGGGAGAATTGAGACCCTATAAACATGAATATATATTCATAAATTAAAGCTGCAGCTAAGGGTACTTTCACACTAGTGGCAGGGGAGTCCGTCAGGCTGTTCCGGCGGGTGAACAGCCTGTCGGATCCGTTCTGCCGCTAGTTCACGTGTTATGGGGGCGGAGCTCCGGCGGCAGCTTGGCAGCGCATGGCGAGAGGCCGCAGGACTAAAAGTACGACATGCAGTAATTTTAATCCGGCGGCCTCTCGCCGTGCGCTGCCTGTCGGAACTCAGTCGCCACCCCCATTATAGTCAATGGGGATGGAGCGGCAGTCCGGGGGCACACGTGAACTAGCAGCCTGACGACTCCTCTGCCGCTAGTGTGAAACTAGCCTAAATTATGTTTTTAGAATATGCAGAATATACCCATATGGCTCTGCAACAAAACCTTTTCTCTGTATGTAAAAGAGACACATTACCAAACATAATTTACTAATTTATAGACATTTACATGTCAGGCAGAAATTCTATGCCTTATCTCATCTAACCGGTAACTATTACTTGAATGATTTAATATTTTCAATCCACAATTGTGATCATTTGCTGCTCAGTCACATATTGAGAGTTTTTCTGAACTAATGACATTATTTCACCCTGAAATTCACTACTATGAGGAGTCTGAAGATGTAATCTCTCTCACGACTGGAGTGAAAATAGCTAGCCACAACAGACACTGTCACTGTATACTGTCTCCTTGTTTCAAGTATGCCTGCAAATCCTAACTAGAGGCAGTGCCATCATTCCTTTGACACGTGGTATCGGGTAAATATAACCCAGCTCACAAATGAGCTAATGTTTGAGCAATGGTCACTATTCAATCAGAGAAGAAAATCTGTAACTGGTAAAACACATTATACCGCAACATGTGGATCTTTGTTGCCCAGTCACCATTATAAGTGTGTACGACATGGTCCTATCACTGTAATTTTAGTGGAATTTTTTTGTACTACTAAACAAATTTCAGAACACAAATTCATATGTTTAAACTTAAGTTACCATAGCCTCAATTTTTTATGAGGAGCATCACCGATAGATCACAGATTAAGGCTCTGTTCACACCTGTTTTGTGGCTTCCGTTTATAACAGAAGATCTACAAGAGAGGGGGCAAACTTCACACAGAGATCTTTCGAAAACCGACTTCCACTGCCACAATGCTCTGCTGGATCCATTGCATGACGGACACCAGGGTCACCTGACAGCAGCCTCTCAGTCATTATATAGAGGGCCAGGAGGTGGCAGGGAGGAGTGTGGGGAGAGCTCTTTTGTTGAATATACTGGACTCGGGGCAATGAGTCAATTGTATTTTATGAGCGCCCCAATTAGCCAAACAAGATAAACATATTTTTAAAGTGTACCAGTACTTTAAAAAAACTATTGATATGTCATAGTTACATTTTGATTGGTGGGGGGTCCAAGTGCAACAGAGGCGCGGTACACAAGGAGTCCCTTAAAGATGAGATATGTGTTTTGTGACACCAGTTGCAGTGAAGCAACAAGGGGCAGAGTCCCCTTAAGAAATGGTGTTGGTACCCAGTTGTAGGAACGGCCGAGTGGTATAGGGTGGCCTATAATGTCCCTTAATGTTTTGTGCATGTGTCACGGTGCTCCTACCTGGATATGCTGGAACCCCAGGTGTTGGCTCTGAAGCAGACAAAGGGGGTAGTTGAATAGTAGGATGAAGAATAAATTGAGTCCAGACCTTGTGATGAAGTTGAAAAGCAGCTTTACTCTGCATAAACGTTTCTCCAAATGGTTTACATATTTTATCTTGGTCCCAGCAGGCTTTAGCATCAACTCTGGCAAGCAAACAAACTCAACTCTGCTGCATCCGTTGCTCTCTGGCTCTGCTGTACTGACAGGCTGATTGAATAACTTTGCTTTAGCTGTATGTTGCACTTTCCTTCTGTAGTCTGTGTCTTAAGTTATACCAGAGAACTTTCTTCCTTGCTTTTGAGGCGTCAAGCTTCCAGCTGAGCTTAGGGTGATCTGGCTGGCTTGGTTTGGACTTGGGGGTGTTACACAAGTACTGAGAACCCTACTGATCACTAGAATGAGTGCAAGAGATTAAGTCGAGACAGGCTCATAGATTATCTATTGAGCTGTCTTCTGCAGCGAAAGAGAAGAAGAAGTGCACATGTGACGGACCGATTGTCCGTATAATAGAATGTGTTGACGGCATTGTGCTAGGAGCACAACACCCAGAAGAACAGAGAGTGCTCCACTGGAGGATCGGTGACAAGGATGTGCTGAATCCTCGTCTGCTGAGAACCTGGTCACTGTTACGGCAGTACTCCAGTTATTCTTCCTTCTCCACTGAATGTCTCCACTCTCCAACAGCGAGGAGGGAGCACTCTTCTTTCTCCTTGTTCTAGTGGATCCATTGTAATAATGCCTATCCTTGTCGGCAAAATGGATAAGAATAGGACATGCTCTATTTTTTTTGCGGGGCTACGAAACGGACATACGGATGCGGACAGCACATGGTGTGCTGTCAGCATTTTTTGCAGACCCACTGAAATGAATGGGTCCGCATCCTATCCGCAAAAAAAAAGGTACGGACACAGAAACAAAATACATTACTGTGCATGTAGCCTAAAACTGCATATTAGCACTCGCTAAGAATTTCATATCAGACAATACTTACATTCTAATTTGCTTATATTATCTTCTACTTGTTTGGATACAGTCAAACACATTCTATAATGTTCTTCAGGAGGAAATATTTAGTTCCTGCTTTCCTCAGCAAAAAGTAGCACAGAGGAAACCATTAGCTGTTTCTATCTTCTAGATCTTGGCACCCGGGGCATTCCTCCTGGTTAAAGGTCAAGAGGGATCATGTGACCATTTCCACACCAGAAAAAGGTGCCATGAAGCCAGTTATATGATCTATATACAGTATAATGTACACATAACCTTCCACCCCAACAGAAGCTTTCCACTTTCCCAGGACCATTTTTTCGACTCCACATTTTAAAAGCCACAACTTTTTTATTTTTCCATCGACATTCCACTGTTCAGTGGGAGGTGAATATATACAATTTGAATTTTTTTGGGTGTGACGGTGTGAAAACCCAAAGCAATGCCGACATTATTATTAAGGTTTTATTTTTAGTAATGATAACATGTTAACTTCAATTCTGTAGGTCAGACATGCAAAAACGTTTGTAAAATCTAAAAATATTTATACCATATGGCAAATGGCGAAAAGAAAAGATTTATTTCTTTTTGTGTAACGGCGGCAGCTCGCCACCGATGATCCTCTACTCACCGCCTCGGTCCCAGGCTCTGTGTTCGGGTAGGCACTGTCCTCGTCCCTCGCCACCTTCGTCATTGTACGCATTGCAGAGCAGGCAGCAGTGGTAGTTAGCTGCCTGTGTCTACCTATTCAGCGCTGTGGTCCTGGGCTCTGTCCCTGCAGGTGCCGTCCTTCCCAGATGCCTCCAGCACAGTTTCCTTCCAGCAACGGGCGCAGCATGCCTTCCAGCTTGTTCCCCATAGCACATTGTTTAACCCTTAGGATACTGGAGGTTTTTTCGCTTTTGTGTTTACATTTTTCGTCCCTATCTTCCTTGAGCCATAACTTTTTTTATTTTTCTGTTCACATAGCTGTATGAGGGCTTATTTTTTGCAGGACAAGTTGTACTTTCTAATGCCACCATTTAATATGGCATACAATGTAGTGGGAAGCGGGAAAAAAAATCCAAATGAGGTGGAATTGGTAAAAACGCAATTCCTCCTCCGTTTTATGGTTTTTGTTCCCACGGCATTCCGTTTGCGGCAAAACTGACCTGTGTCCTTCATTGTCTGGGTCATTAAAATTACAACGATACCACATATGTATAGGTTTTTATGTCTAAATACATTTAAACTTTGAGAAAAATGTTTATTTATTTTTTTTTTTACATCACCATATTCTTTTCCCCATAACTTTTTTATAGTTATATCTACAGAGCTATGTGGGGGGCTCATTTTTTGTGGGACAATGTGTAGTTTTTATTGATACCATTGGAGTGTGTGATATCACATTTTATTACATTTTTTTGGGTAAGAAAAGCGATGAAAAAATGGCAAATCAGCATTTTTGGTCGTGGTGATACCCATGCTGTTTACATTTTTTGTTATTTATGTATTTATTTATTTTTCTAGGGGGTGATTTTATATTTTTTTTATATTTTTTAACAGTTTTTTTACTTTTTTGTTTTGAATTTGGAGCTTATATTTGAGCCTACAAAATCCAAATTTTTTTTTAATTCTAAACAATAGTGGATTTTTTTCATCCATTTATTGCTCAGAATTGCTAATTTCTTATGTTGGCCTGCAGCTTCAATACCTTGGTCTCTTCAGAGGGACCTAGGACATTGAAATCAATGACCGGCATCCCCTGCGACCAATGAAGCAAAAGGATGGCGCTTCCAAGAGGCGCTTCCAAGTTTTTCACTCTTTACATGCCGTGATCTCACTTGATCAGGGCATCTAAAGGCTTTAATGACCATGATCTGCATTATTGTTGGTTGCGGTCATTAGCTGTGGGTCTCTGCTGTTTCAAACACTGTAGACCTGCAGGACATGACACCTGCTGCAGGCGCGAGTGGGCGCCATGTTTGCCCATCGCTCCAGCGCTGTACATGTACAGCGCTGGTAGGAAAGGGGGTAAGGGCTGGCACTTGTTACTTACTGCCATTTAAGGTTTAAGCACATGTGACCTGTGCTGATCTTCTGATCAATCACAGCCTTCCAGCACCCTGTACATTGTTCCCAATAATAATATTGCCTACTCACAGTACCATGTCCCATAGTGCCCTCAGTAGTGATAATGCCCCTATAGTTCCCCTAGTAGAAATAAAGCCCCTTAAATTGACCCCAGTAGTAATTATGCCGCTTAAAGTGCCCCTACTAGTAATTCCCCCTGTATTGCCCAGAGTAGTTGTAATGCCCACTGCATTGCCACAATACTTATAATTTCCCCTTTAGTGGTCTTAGTAGTAATAAGGCCCCCTTATAGAGCCCCCAGTATTTATTATGCCCTCTATAGTGCCTTAGTAGTTATAGTGTCCCCCTTTAGTGCCCCCAGTAGTGTCCCAAGTAGTTATACTGCCCCCCGTATTGCCTCAAAAGTGAAAAAAGAAAATGCTAACCTGAGTCCTGTCCGAGCAACAGGCCTCTTCTGGCCTGAGTTGTCTGTGTCCCGGAGTAGTAGGTCGCTATGAAGTCATTGTGCCACCTGAGTCCTGGTACAATGACATTGCGACCACCTGAGACCTGGTTTGGGTGGTCAAAATGATGTCATGGCTTTGTGACAGCCTCATATGCTTCCGGCCTAGTGGCCTGTGGCCTATGAAAGTGAATGGTGGGGCCAGAAACCATTGGTTCCTATGCCCTGCCACACTATTTGGCTGTATCGACAGTCTGAGAATGATGATACAGTTATATTTGTGGCAAACACTATTTTTATTTGGGGCCCAAGCCTTAGATATATTGGCCTAGTGAAGCTATAGGAGTAGGCAGCCCACTCCAACACCAGCCATCCGATATTTGCCAAAATTGCCAGATGGGCAGTCTGGCCCTGATGAACTAAACAAATCACTGTAGTTTGTTACATCCTGTATGTAGAACTTCCTGTTGTATCCAACCAATCCCATGATGTCCTTTTCCCTTCTCTGATCCCTTATCACTGCTCCAACAACACCAAGCTAGGTTATAGCCCCTCCCAAACAGCTTCTTACACCCCCCTATTACTGCCCCTGTTAATGCTTTGACACGCCCATGGACACAACATCACAGGAAATAAGCAAGCTGCAAGGACATGGTCATGTGACCAGAACAGAAGATAGGGAGTTGGATTTTTGTGCAACTGTTGCATCGCAGTCGCAGCATATCGCAGCGTAACACCATAGACTATCATTACAATAAATGTCACGCAACATATGTCACAATGTAGTTGTACCCCTTTTGTTGCAAGACAAATGTTGTCATGTAGCCCTAGCCTAAGTGAAAAGTGTACAGGGGGAAAATAGTGGCAGCGCGTGACTCTAACTCTGTCCAATGTCTACCTATACACGTTCAATCCTGCCCAGTGCTCCCACACAGTATTTACTCCCCCTTACTGCCCTCACACAGTAGTTATGCCCCCATAGAGCCCCCTCACAGTAGTTATGCCCCATTAGTGCCCTCTCACAGTAGTTATACCCTCTTAATGCCCTCACACAGTATTTATGCCCCTTAGTGCCCCAACACTTTAGTTATGTCCCCTTAATGCCCCAAACAGCAGTTATGCCCTCTTACAGTAATGTTGCCCTCTTTGTTCTCTATTTACAGTAATGTTAAATGTTAACAATAAAAAAGTATCATTCTACTAGCCCCGTACCCCCGATGTATAAAGAACAACCTGCACTCCCCTGCAGCAGGCCTGCTGAGCTGAGACTGAGAGCAGCTGAATGGTGTAGCAGGGAGCCGACAGCTCCCTGCTTCTCCTTTGCATTCAACTATATCTGCATCCTCAGGGCACAGATATGGTTGAAAGTCAGACATATCTCAGCCCTCCCGTATAAATGGGACAGCCACCAAAATTTGTGACCATCCTACCAGATGCAGGACGGTAGGCAGGTATGCCTTCATAAATGATTGTTTTAAAGGAGGTTGAGGTTATCAGAAAACCCTTTTAAGGCAAACCCTTGATATGGTCACTGTAGCTAACAAACAATCCTTCCTCTCTTTTCCTGCCCACAATGAATATTGATTGTAGTGCTGGAGGGTTTAAATTATATAGAAACCATAAAAAATGTCGAAGAAGAAATATGCAGTGACTTTGGAAATAGGTAATAGCTCTACGAATACCTTGTCGCCACTGTGCGGTTTCAGTTCAAGAAATGTATAGGAAAACCACTAATGCTTTACTATAATTAACTATTAATAACCCACAATGCAAGCTGTTCCTGAAACAGTATAATGAACAGGTATTGTGTTGCATTGATGTTTTGTTATTATATACTGTAGTCTGTTAGGATATAATATTGCAGTGAATATTTAGCATATTATGAGTCAAAACTACACAATACAAATATTTTCCTAATATGATATTAGCATTTATCTGATTTTATGTAACTTTTATCGTTTTCTACCCAGTTTAGCACTGTCATTCCACATAAGGCTACTTTCACACTAGCGTTTTTTGCGGATCTGTCATGGATCTGCAAAAACGCTTCCGTAATACAACCGTCTGCCTCCGTCATAAACGGATCCGGTTGTATTATGTCTTCTATAGCCAAGACGGATCCATCTTAAACTCCATTTAAAGTCAATGGGAGACGGATTCGTTTTCTATTGTGCCAGATTGTGGCTCCGGATCCCAGGATGGACAGAAAAACGCTGCAGGCAGTGTTTTGGTGTCCGCCTCCAGAGCGGAATGGTGACTGAACGGAGCCAAACTGATGCATTCTGAGCGGTTCCTTTTCCATTCAGAGTCCATTAGGGCAAAACTGATCCGTTTTGGACCGCTTCTGAGAGCCCATGACGGATCTCACAAACGGAAAGCCAAAACGCTAGTGTAAAAGAAGCCTTCTCATCTGATTTTATGGATTTTAATGTATAAAACAGGCAGATGGGTTTTCTGGATATAATTTTCTGTCTCTTTAACTTTCTCTTTGCTTGAACTTTTAGCATGTTACACAGTCTTAGGCTACTTCAACACTAGCGTTTCTATTTTCCGGTATTGAGATCCGTCATAGGGTCTCAATACCGGAAAAAAACGCTTCCGTTTTGTCCCCATTCATTGTCAATGGGGACAAAACGTAACTGTACAAAACAGAGTGCTCCAAGCATGCTGCGGTTTTCTTTCCGTCATGGGATGCGGAGCAAGACGGATCCGTCATGACCCACTATGTAAGTCAATGTGGATGGATCCATTTTCTCTGACACAGCCTGACACAATAGAAAACGGATCCGTGCCCCGTTCATAACGGATGCAGATGGTTGTTTTATTAGTAACTGAGGCGTTTTTGCTGAATCTCTTGATAGTTTTGATGCTTGAGGACCTGTGGTGACGTCACAGGGTCACATGGTCCAATCATAGAAGCATTTGAGTGGACCATGTGACCCATGTGATCCTGTGACATCACGGCAGGTCCTTCATCCAACATCTGTTGGATAAAGGACCTGCCGTGATGTCACAGGATCACATGGTCCACTCAAATGCTTCTATGATTGGACCATGTGACCCTGTGACGTCACCACAGGTCCTCAAGCATCAAAACTATCAAGAGCGAAGACGTTCTGGGGCTCTGCGCGTACAATGGGAGAAGGTAAGTTCACTCTTTATTATTTTTAACCCTCTAAAGCCCGGGGAACATTGCATTCTGTAATTAGAATGCGATTATTTTCCCTTATAACTATGTTATAAAGGAAAATAATAACGATCGGGTCCCCATCCCGATCGTATCCTAGCAACCATGCGGGAAAATCGCAACGCATCCGCACATGATTGCGGATGCTTGCGATTTTCCCGCATCCCCATTCACTTCTATGGGGCCTGCGTTGCGTGAAAATCGCAGAATATAGAACATGCTGCGATTTTCACGCAACGCAAAAGTGATGCGTGAAAATCACCGCTCATGTGCACAGCCCCATAGAACTGAATGGGTCAGGATTCAGTGCGGGTGCAATGCGTCCTCCTCACGCATTGCACCCGCGCGGAAAACTCGCCCGTGTGAAAGGGGCCTTACTTAATTTTTTCAGTCAGACCATCACTTAGATGAATCAATTAGAGCCTCACACATTACAGTAAGTACTGTGCTCTTCTGTGGGCTTCTTTATCCTAGACAATCAAGAGAAAAATAGAGTTGTCATATTATTATCCCATTTCTACACTTACTATTATAATGATGATTAAATTGCAGGTAACATCTTGCCCCTCACAGCAGCAATAAGCTGATAATGGATTATTTATTTAAGTCTTATCAATTCCTGCTACGGAAGGACGATATTTTGTGTTTAATTTTCAATGGCATAGGATTTCTGAAATAATGAAGAAAAACAACTAAAAATTGTAAAAAATAAATAAATTATTCTATGAATATTGAGTTTAAAAAAATACCCCTCTCTGATGGAAGCATCCCTTTAAGATTTGCCAGGGATAAACGGGTAAAAGATCTTGAATTCCACAGTATTGTAATTATATACTGGATTAGGAGATCTGGTAAAATCAGGGATCTTCCCAGGTAACTCTTTGTATTCACTTCTTCACTATTTTTTCATACAAAAAGTATCTATTAAAGCATTTTGTGTGTTAGCACTGGGAGTGTATGACAGTTTTCCTTGTGAACAATTTATCTTTTGCTTTTTACTGTCTTTTTTTTACAATTTCTTCAGTAAGTTTGCATTGAACTGAATGATTCTAAAGGTCCCCATACATATTAGTGTATTGTCAGCTGAACCCGCTGAGAACAGCAGGTTCGGCCAACAGTCTAAGGCCTTGTTCACATCACCGTTTTGTTTTCCATTCTTCTGATCCGTCAGAACAGAATTTTTTTTTAAAGGGATCCCTTATTATGAGCATCCGTTGTGCTTATTTTGCATCTGTTTGTGTCGAGATCTGTTATTTTTGACAGTGTTTTTCTTCCATCAATAATAACAGATCTCTGGGGGAAATTACACAAACAGATGCAAAATGAGCACAACACAAAGGATCCATTTTTTCTCTGTTCTTCTGACGGATCAGAAGAACGGATAAAAAAACGGTGATGTGAACACACTTTAATGTTTATGGAGAGCTTCTGACTCTGAAATCTAGGGGGAGAGAGACGTTCCGGGCAAAGGTTTTTTCTCCTTTGGTTCTCCTAGAACAGGGATGCTCATCCAGCGGCCCTCCAGCTGTTGTAAAACTACAAATCCCAGCATGCCCTAATAGCTGTAGGCTGTCCAGGCATGCTGAGAGTTGTAGTTTTGCAACAGCCGGAGGGCCGCAAGTTGAGCATTCCTGTCCTAGAAGATAAGCCACCGTCAGAACGGTCTCTCCCCATTGAATACACATACATGAATCTAACGTGTATGGGTACTGCCATGTACGTAAACCCATGTGAATCCAGCCTTAGGCCCCTTTCACACGGGCGAGTTTTCCGCGCGGGTGCAATGCGTGAGGAGGACGCATTGCACCCGCACTGAATCCGGACCCATTAATTTCTATGGGGCTGTGCACATGAGCGGTGATTTTTACGCATCACTTCTGCGTTGCGTGAAAATCGCAGCATGCTCTATATTGTGCGTTTTTCACGCAACGCAGGCCCCATAGAAGTGAATAGGGCTGCAGAAAATCGCAAGCATTCGCAAGCAAGTGCGGATGCAGTGCGATTTTCCTGCATGGTTGCTTAGCAACGGGACCCGATTTTTATTATTTTCCCTTATAACATGGTTATAAGGGAAAATAATAGCATTCTTAATAAAGAATGCATTGTTAAATGAAGTGGAAGGGGTTAAAAATAATAAAAGTTAACTTACCTTAGCCACTTGATCGCGTAGTTGCGATCTGTCCTTTCTTTCCCTGCATCAGCTAACTAAAGGACCTGTGATGACATCATCTTACCATGGTGATGGACCATGTGATTGGACCATGTGATGTGACGTCATCACAGGTCCTTTAGATCATTGATGCTGCAGGGAAAGAGAGGACAGATCGCAACTACGCGATCAAGTGGCTAAGGTAAGTTAACTTTTATTATTTTTAACCCCTTCCTCTTCATTTTACTATGCATTCTTTATTAAGAATGCTATTATTTCCCCTTATAACCATGTTATAAGGGAAAATAATAAATTCTCCAGAAGACCCGAAACCAGACTTCAGTGATGAAGTCCGGCTTCGGGTCTGGGTACCAAACATGGCGATTTTTCTCATGCCCGTGCAAAACGCATTACAAACGTTTGCACCCGCGCGGGAAAATCGCACATATTCCCGCAACGCACCCGCCTCTTATCCGGGCGTCAAACATGACGCCTGTGTGAAAGAGGCCTTAGAAGATTTAGCAGGTCATTGGTCATGTTGTCTAACAGAGGCTTTTGAAAAAGGTACTCCAATCAGAAGCCTGTATCCTGAAGGATACACCTGGATCCACACGGCCAGGTTTCCTGATGCAGTTTTGGAAGTAAAAACCACGAGTGAATTCAAAAAAGAGGAGAAATCGATCCTGTATGCTTTTGTGATCTACACTTGGTTTCGGCTTCCAAAACTGCATGCAGCAATCTGACAACGTGGTCGTACCCTATGGGGGGTCAGGAGGGAGGTGGGAGACATAAATGAATGTGAATGGGCAGTTTAAACGCTTGACCTGCAGTGATGGATCTGACCATTCAGAATAAAGGAGTATTCTAGCAAGGACCATTTATCACCCATCCACTGGAAAAATGCTAAAATAGTGGGGGTCCAACTGCTGACTGTTTCCAGTCAATGCCATAGACTTTGAATGGAGTAGCAGGAAGCATAATTGGCCGCCGCTCCATTTAAGGATATGGCCGCACAGTCGGGTTTCTGCATGTAGTTTCAAAATCCGGAGTGGATCGTGAAAAGAGAGAAAGTGTAAAGGACACACACTATTTCTAGTTTTTAATTTATTCCTGGTTTTGGCTTCCGAAATTGCATCAGGAAACCTGACTGCGGGGCGTACCCTAAACCCCTCAGAGCTGCAGTCTTGTGGCTGGTCACTAATCCAGGATACATGGTTCTGATTGAAATACCCTTTTCAGAAGCCTCTGTTAGACTACATGATTTACCAAACACCTGCTAAACCGTATATTCTAAGGCCAGATTCACATGGGTTACGTACCAGGATTTACAGCATCATATGGATCTATGTTGCTGTCAGTTTTGGTCATTAAAAGGGTTGTGTCACTTCAGCAAATGGCATTTATCGTGTAGAGAAAGTTACTACAAGGCACTTACTAATATATTGTGATTGTCCATATTTTTTCCTTTACTGTCTGGATTCATTTATTCATCACATTATACACTGCTTGTTTCCATGGTTACGAGCACAATGAAATCCGGCAGCAGTGGTCATGCTTGCACACTGTAGGAAAAAATGACAGCTTCTCTGGTGGCCGGGGCCGTGGGAGCGCACATAGGCTTGTGCTTTTTCCTATAGTGTGCAAGTACGGCCACCACTGATGGATTGCAGGGTGGTCGTAACCATGGAAACAAGCAATGTACAACGTGATGGAAAAATGAATCCAGCCAGCAAAGGAGGCAACATGGACAATCACAATAGATTAGTAAGCTATAGATGATGAATGCCATTTGCTAAAGTGTGACAACCCCTTTAAACCTGTGGTCGGGGTGCGAAACGTTTGAATATGGACTCTGGATGTGTGAATACAGTTTAAGAGGGCTGGATGAAGGTGGATCAGAAAGCGTGAGGCGTAAAGCAGTTAAAACATACCTAGGTGAACGATTATACTACTATATGTACTAGTATAAATAAGAAACTGCTTTACTATGCCTAGCTAGAGTCTTCTGGGGGGTCCCTGCACTGGGCTCTCCCTTCTGCGTCCATCCAGGAGACCACTATAGATGGCACTGAGGGGTTGGGGAGCGTTCGGTGAAGAGGATCCTGCACACTTCATGGTTAGGGACCACTATAAATGGCACTGAGGGGTTGGGGAGCGTTCGGTGAAGAGGATCCTGCACACTTCATGGTTAGGGACCACTATAAATGGCACTGAGGGGTTGGGGAGCGTTCGGTGAAGAGGACCCTGCACACTTCATGGTTAGGGACCACTATAAATGGCACTGAGCGGTTGGGGAGCGTTCGGTGAAGAGGACCCTGCACACTTCATGGTTAGGGACCACTATAGATGGCGCTGAGGGGTTGGGGAGCGTTCGGTAAAGAGGACCCTGCACACTTCATGGTTAGGGACCACTATAAATGGCACTGAGGGGTTGGGGAGCGTTCGGTGAAGAGGACCCTGCACACTTCATGGTTAGGGACCACTATAGATGGCACTGAGGGGTTGGGGAGCATTCGGTGAAGGGGACCCTGCACACTTCATGGTTAGGGACCACTATAGATGGCACTGAGGGGTTGGGGAGCGTTCGGTGAAGAGGACCCTGCACACTTCATAGTTAAGGACCACTATAGATGGCACTGAGGGGTTGGGGAGAGTTCGGTGAAGAGGACCCTGCACACTTCATGGTTAGGGACCACTATAGATGGCACTGAGGGGTTGGGGAGCGTTCGGTGAAGAGGACCCTGCACACTTCATGGTTAGGGACCACTATAAATGGCACTGAGGGGTTGGGGAGCGTTCGGTGAAGAGGACCCTGCACACTTCATGGTTAGGGACCACTATAGATGGCACTGAGGGGTTGGGGAGCGTTCGGTGAAGAGGACCCTGCACACTTCATGGTTAGGGACCACTATAGATGGCACTGAGGGGTTGGGGAGCGTTCGGTGAAGAGGACCCTGCACACTTCATGGTTAGGGACCACTATAAATGGCACTGAGGGGTTGGGGAGCGTTCGGTGAAGAGGACCCTGCACACTTCATGGTTAGGGACCACTATAGATGGCACTGAGGGGGTTGGGGAGCGTTCGGTGAAGAGGACCCTGCACACTTCATGGTTAGGGACCACTATAAATGGCACTGAGTGGTTGGAGAGCGTTCGGTGAAGAGGACCCTGCACACTTCATGGTTAGGGACCACTATAGATGGCACTGAGGGGTTGGGGAGCGTTCGGTGAAGAGGACCCTGCACACTTCATGGTTAGGGACCACTATAGATGGCACTGAGGGGGTTGGGGAGCGTTCGGTGAAGAGGACCCTGCACACTTCATGGTTAGGGACCAATATAAATGGCACTGAGGGGTTGGGGAGCGTTCGGTGAAGAGGACCCTGCACACTTCATGGTTAGGGACCACTATAGATGGCACTGAGGGGTTGGGGAGCATTCGGTGAAGGGGACCCTGCACACTTCATGGTTAGGGGCCACTATAGATGGCACTGAGGGGTTGGGGAGCGTTCGGTGAAGAGGACCCTGCACACTTCATAGTTAAGGACCACTATAGATGGCACTGAGGGGTTGGGGAGAGTTCGTGAAGAGGACCCTGCACACTTCATGGTTAGGGACCACTATAAATGGCACTGAGGGGTTGGGGAGCGTTCGGTGAAGAGGACCCTGCACACTTCATGGTTAGGGACCACTATAAATGGCACTGAGGGGTTGGGGAGCGTTCGGTGAAGAGGACCCTGCACACTTCATGGTTAGGGACCACTATAGATGGCACTGAGGGGTTGGGGAGCATTCGGTGAAGGGGACCCTGCACACTTCATGGTTAGGGATCACTATAGATGGCACTGAGGGGTTGGGGAGCGTTCGGTGAAGAGGACCCTGCACACTTCATGGTTAGGGACCACTATAAATGGCACTGAGCGGTTGGGGAGCGTTCGGTGAAGAGGACCCTGCACACTTCATGGTTAGGGACCACTATAGATGGCGCTGAGGGGTTGGGGAGCGTTCGGTAAAGAGGACCCTGCACACTTCATGGTTAGGGACCACTATAAATGGCACTGAGGGGTTGGGGAGCGTTCGGTGAAGAGGACCCTGCACACTTCATGGTTAGGGACCACTATAGATGGCACTGAGGGGTTGGGGAGCATTCGGTGAAGGGGACCCTGCACACTTCATGGTTAGGGACCACTATAGATGGCACTGAGGGGTTGGGGAGCGTTCGGTGAAGAGGACCCTGCACACTTCATGGTTAAGGACCACTATAGATGGCACTGAGGGGTTGGGGAGCGTTCGGTGAAGAGGACCCTGCACACTTCATGGTTAGGGACCACTATAGATGGCACTGAGGGGTTGGGGAGCGTTCGGTGAAGAGGACCCTGCACACTTCATGGTTAGGGACCACTATAAATGGCACTGAGGGGTTGGGGAGCGTTCGGTGAAGAGGACCCTGCACACTTCATGGTTAGGGACCACTATAGATGGCACTGAGGGGTTGGGGAGCGTTCGGTAAAGAGGACCCTGCACACTTCATGGTTAGGGACCACTATAAATGGCACTGAGGGGTTGGGGAGCGTTCGGTGAAGAGGACCCTGCACACTTCATGGTTAGGGACCACTATAGATGGCACTGAGGGGTTGGGGAGCATTCGGTCAAGGGGACCCTGCACACTTCATGGTTAGGGACCACTATAGATGGCACTGAGGGGTTGGGGAGCGTTCGGTGAAGAGGACCCTGCACACTTCATAGTTAAGGACCACTATAGATGGCACTGAGGGGTTGGGGAGAGTTCGGTGAAGAGGACCCTGCACACTTCATGGTTAGGGACCACTATATATGGCACTGAGGGGTTGGGGAGCGTTCGGTGAAGAGGACCCTGCACACTTCATGGTTAGGGACCACTATAAATGGCACTGAGGGGTTGGGGAGCGTTCGGTGAAGAGGACCCTGCACACTTCATGGTTAGGGACCACTATAGATGGCACTGAGGGGGTTGGGGAGCGTTCGGTGAAGAGGACCCTGCACACTTCATGGTTAGGGACCACTATAGATGGCACTGAGGGGTTGGGGAGCATTCGGTAAGGGGACCCTGCACACTTCATGGTTAGGGACCACTATAAATGACACTGAGGGGTTGGCGAGCTTTCGGTGAAGAGGACCCTGCACACTTCATGGTTAGGGACCACTTGCAATAACGACACAAGGTGCAGTAAAATGTGTTCTGGGTCATACAATTAGTACAGGTAGAGCGGTTTGGTAAAGAGCAGTGGTCTTAGACCTCCTTCACACGTCTGAGTCATGGACATGTGCCGTCCAAGGTCTATCACGTATCTATTGACTTCCTGATGCGTGTATTCACACATCAGTGGTTTTCCATGGACCGCGGGTCTCTGGTGACACCACGGGAAGCACGTCCTGTTTTTGTCCGTGATTACGGATCCCTCACACACCTTCTAATCTATGGGTCTGTGAAAACCACGGACACAACATGGATGCCAGCCGTGATTGGTGTGTGCTTTTTACGGATCATTGCTAGGCGATGCTCTGTCAATGTCCGTGGAACACAGATGACGCACGGAACAAACACGGATACATCTTGTCCCGAAAGTCATTACGGACACGTACGTGTAAATAATACAGCTTTATCTTCTAGCATCATAAAAGAAAGATGATATTCCCTTGAAAGCAGCGCAGTGGTGCACCAATATGGGGAAGCAGACTGCAGAGTAATGTGATGTTGGGCTTCAGGGGACCTGCTAATGCTGGGG
Organism: Bufotes viridis; assembly: GCA_033119425.1. Lineage (NCBI taxonomy): Eukaryota > Metazoa > Chordata > Amphibia > Anura > Bufonidae > Bufotes > Bufotes viridis. The sequence goes on from CM065590.1 coordinate 224,985,549, forward strand.
TCTTTCCATACAACTCTGTTTGCACTGCCTATAATGTGCCCCTGTGGAAGCTTCCAGCAGTATCTGCCATGTTCACTCCACCCAGTCACAGGGAAGTAAATGCACGGAGTGTGTGGAGGGTACAGGGAGCAAGGGGTTAACCGCGCCTCCATGCGGCAGGTCTGCACACAGTTAACAGCTATGGCAGGCAGCAGGTAGGGGGAGGAGCAGGCGGCTGTGGGTAATGGTATGCCGCTTGTGGGGGCTGTCCTCCACTGTCCTCCTCTCCCCCGGCTCCATCCACTCTTAGTCTGCTACAGCACGAAGATGGCGACAGTTGGAGAGAGCGAGGAGCAGCCGTTCTCCTCTGACCACGGGGAGACGGACAATGTAAGGAGGAAGGTGTTGGGGGGGGGGGGGGGGCTGAGAATGAATGGCTCTGCAGGGCTGTGCGGTAACGCAGCGCTCTGCTGCAGTGTGTGCTGCGGGCTGTCAAGCCCATACAGCTGTGGTACAGCACAGGGCTCTGCCATCCGTCCAGCAGTCTGCTGCCCCTCACTGGCTCCACAAGCCTGTAATGCTGTGCTGGATTACCTGCCTGCTTGGGCTGAGCTCCACTGGCTGAAGGTCTAATAGAGAAATGGCAGTGTAGTTGTGCTGAGTTTGTCCTTGTCTGTGATTTTCCATAGATCTGCACATAAGCCCAGGGCTTGGGTATTACCCCAGACAATGTGGAGAGGTCAATGACTAATTAAGCTCTGCTACATTTGTGTGTAGTAGTGTAGGCAAGGCAGGCAGTAATGGCGTGCTGCTGGAGTATAAATAGTGGACGAGTGCCAGGATTCGGAGGGCTGCTCTTCAGAGCCGGGTCCTGACACTGGACTTGTTATGACACCTCTTGTACAGGAGATAGGCTAGCTGTCAGCGCTGCACTACTGACACCAGGCACCACTGGGACATCAAGAATTCTGCATGATTGTATTAGTGTGCAGATGCCACTTACCTCCAGGACTGGTACCTACCCAATTATCTGTGAGCTAACCGCCATAGCTAGCTATGTACAACAGAGAAGAATCGCCCACCACTAAATGCAATGAAAAAATGGTGTCTATTGCTCCATGTCCAGGCATTTCTATCTATCTGATCACCTAATATCTATCTATCTCATATCTATCTATCTAGCTAATATGTATCTAATTATCTGTCTATCTATTTATCTATCTAATCATCTCATATCTATCTATCTATCATCTATCTATCTATCATCTATCTATCTATCTATCTATCATCTATCTAAATCTATCTATCTGATTATCTAATATCTATCTATCTATGTATCTAATTATCTATCTAATCATCTAATATCTATCTGTCTTTCTTTCTGATCACCTAATATTTATCTATCTATCTATCTATCTATCTATCTATCTATCTCTATCTGTCTATCTGATTATCTAATATCTATCTAGCTAGCTAATATGTATCTAATTATCCATCTATTTATCTATCTATCTATCTATCTATCTATCGATCTACCTATCTATCTAATCAACTGATATCTATCTGATCACCTAATATTTATCTATCTAATTATCTATCTGTCTATCTATCTATCTGATTATCTAATATTTATCTATTTCATATCTATCCATCTAGCTAATATGTATCTAATTATCTATTTATTTATCTAATCATCTAATATCTATCTATCTATCTATCTATCTATCTATCATCTATCTATCTGATCATCTAATATTTACCTATTTCCTAGCTATCTATCAAATCAAATCAAATAAGCTTTATTGGCAGGACTAAATACATTTTAACATTGCCAAAGCAAGTGGGAAATAATCGGGTAGGGTTGGGGGATGGGGACACATCCAGGGTGGGGATATAGGAGTCTATGGTATATCAGGCTCCTCTCAGTCTATGGCAGGCAGTAATATATTGTGCTGCTATGGCCGCTGTGTTCTTCTCTTCCTCCTCCATAGAGGTGAAGTCTGGGCAGAGATCAGACAGTCTCCTAAAGTGAGAGTCCCTCACTGCTGAGTATTTGGGGCACCGCAGCAGGAAATGAGCCTCATCCTCCACAACCTCCTGGTCGCACTGCTGGCACAGTCTGCTCTCCCTGGGCTGGTACCTCTGTCGGTGATGCCCGGATTCAATGAGCAGGCTGTGGGCGCTCAGTCTGCAGCGGCTCAGGATCTGTCGGTCTCTGGGGTTGGGGAGTTTCTCCAGATATGGGGCCAGTTTGTACTCCCTCTGCAGGCTCTGGTATACTGTCGCTAATATACTCCTCTTTGCCCTTGTGTATCATCCTGTGGAGTTCCCCGTTTGCCAGGCTGTACTGGTAGGGGGCTTGGGCGGGCTGGGGTTGGGTGACTTGTTGCAGGGTGCTTTGTCTTTCTGGGGCTTCTTGGTGTAGCAGGGCTTTGTGATGGTAGGAGCTGGGACTGCTGCTATGCAGATGGGCTCTGAATGATAGCGCCCTCTTCTGGACAGCAAAGTAAAGTGTGAATCTGCCCAGTTCTGCTTGGCAGGCGCTGTTTGAGGTGCTCCTGTGGACCTGGAGAAGGTGTTTGCAGAGTTCTAGGTGGAATAGTTCTGTTGTCCTAGAGTCCCACTTTGCCCAGTCTGGGTATCTGTCTGGGCCCCAGACTTCGCTGCCATACAGGAGGATTGGGGCGATAATGGTGTCAAGGATTTGAAACCAGATGGTCACTGGTGCTCTAAGATGATACAGACGCCTTCTGATGGCATAGAAGGTTCTGCTCTCCTTGTCTTTCAGTGTTTCCATGGCTTTCTTAAAACTCCCTAATTGGCAGATTTCTAGGCCCAGGTAGGTGTAGCTGTCAGTTTCTGAAAGTGGACAGTTGTTTATCAGGAACGAAGGACGCCCAGCTGCTTTCCATTTTTTTTTTTTCTGGAACACCCCCGTGATGTTGGTTCTCTTTGGATTGATGGGCAGTGCCCACATGTTACTGAACTTCTCCAGGATTTTCAGGTTATCTTGGAGACCTTTCTCAGTTGGTGATAGTAGCAGAAGATCATCTGCATAAAGGAGACATTTCACCTCGGTGTCATGGAGGGTGAGACCAGGTGCTGAGGAGGACTCCAGAGCCGCCGCCAACTCATTGATATAGATGTTAAAGAGGGTTGGACTGAGGCTGCAGCCCTGTCTAACTCCTTGGCTCTGCTCTATAGTTGGCTGGGTCGTACCTGTCTCCGCTCTTGTGTATGAGGGTGATGATGCCCTGGTTCCAGCTCTGGGGGAAGTAGCTGGCACTCAGCATAACATCGTAGAGTTTTACTAATGCGGCCTGGGTACCTGGTGGGCTGTATTTGATAATTTCTGGAAGCATCCCTTCTGGGCCACTGGCTTTTTTACTCTTTATCACTGAGATCCTCTCTGGTATCTCCTGCAGTATGATCGGTGTGTCTAGAGAGTTTTGGAAATCTTTGATGTTTTCCTCCATATCCTTTAGCTTTTTCGTGATTTCTTTTTGATCTGGGCTTTGGTCTTCCCTCAAGATGGCTTTGTAAAGATTATTGAAGTACTGGAGCAAGATGTTGGTGTTTTTGCTGGTTTTGTCCATGTGCTTCCATAGTTTCCAGAAGGAGTTGTCCTGGAGAGCATCTTGGAGTTGGAGGAGCTTGGTTGAGATCTTGCCTTGAGGATGTTTTTGTATTGCCTTTGTATGTTGTAGGCTTTCCTCAGACTGGTGTTGTTCGGATTTTGGTGTTTTCTATTTGAGTCCATTCTTATCGCCTTTCTTATATCTTTACACTTCCGGTCGAACCAATTGTTTTTGCTTTTTTGGCCTTTTGTTACATCTTTTGAGGTCAGACATTTCCGCCATGGTGTAAAGTATATTATTAAAGTCCCTTACCACGAGATTTACTCCTTCTGGGTTGAGCTTATACACTTTACTATGGAAGTTATGGAGCATCTCATGGACATCTGCGCTGTTTATGGTTCCCATATACTTTGAGGCTGACATCTTGAACCATTTAAAAGATGGAGGTAGGCTAAAGAGGCCGGTCTGCTGTGATGTTTGTGCCGGTGGTTTACTTGTGGATTTAATGTATAGGAGCAGTTGGTTGTGGTCTGACAGGTGTGTTTGTGGGGTAACTATGAAGCCACCAACATTTGTGGGGTCCATATCTGTGATGGCATAGTTTACCACATTGTTGCCTACATTGGAGTTTAGGGTATGTCTACCAAGAGAGTCTCCATTGGTGCGGCCATTGAGAATATGAAGTCTGAGGCTTCGACATAAGTTCATCAATTTTCTGCCCCTTTTATTTACTGTGCTGTCATAGCTGTTCTTCTCTGTGTGCACTGAGCTGTCACAGTCAGTGTCTGCTCCGAATATATCGACATTTCCATCGGTGGTCAGGTAGTCTCTCTACCTTCCTGTTCTTGCATTGAGATCTCCAAAGATGGAAACATTGCCCAGGGCCTGGAAATGGGCGGCTTCCCTCTGTAGGATCTCAAAGCTGTCGGGATTGAAGTATGGAAACTCTGGTGGAGCTATGTATGCTGCACAGAGATAGATGTGAGCCCGAGAGGTGATGATGGAGTGGCCTATTCTTACCCAGATGTGGCTGTCTCCTCTCTTTACTGGTCTGATCTGCTCATGGAGCTCCTCTTTATACCAGACTAATATTCCTCCTGAGCTCTGGCCCAGCTTGATGCTTATGTTTTTAAAAGCAGGGACAGAGATCTCCCTGTATCCGGTGGGCACCAGGGATTTATTCTCTGTCTTAGTCCATGTTTCTAGGAGGATGTGTATGTCAATGTTTTTTAGTTTTTGGGTAACGTCTGGATCGTGTGTCCTATATCCGAAGGCTGAAGCGTTCAGGCCCTTAATGTGCCAGCTGGCTGACAATAAGAGATGTCATCGTTTGTCCGTATACCTTGGAATAAGCTGCCCTGCATAGGACAAGCTGGATTCTTTACTGGTGGCCATGTTGTAGTAGTGTGGTCCAGCCAGTGTTCTGCATAGAGTGTTGAGCAGGGTCTATATCTCCTGAATGTCTCTGCTCTGCATTACTCTATGTGAGGCAGGTGGATTCCTCAATGGTTTGTGCCTCTGATGGCCATATTTAGGGTAAAGGTCACCATTTCCAGTTTGTTGAGGAGGGTATGAGGTTTCAGGTCTATTTGTTGTTGGTGACTTTTCCATAGGTTTTTGTCTTGTGTGAGGTCTGGGCCAGGGGTCTCTGTTGAGCACTAGGTCTTTGACTTCTTGGGCTAGAAGGCTAACTCCTTGGTTATTGAGGTGTTTATTGTCATATAGGTGATGATGGTTTATGGAGGGGTGTTGTGCCAGTGTGATGTCTGGCATGGCACTGATTTTTAGCTGCCAGCTCTGTGTTGATGCTGGATGATGTGTTTAGGGATGTCCTTTCTTGGAGCAGAGATGACAGGGTGATTTTATAGTTCGGGAACTTGTTGTGTTGTCTCTGCTAGCTGGCTCAGTTGTCCTGCTATCTGCTGGTGCTGTTCCTGTAGGTTATTGGTGCCTGTATGTATGATAATGTGGTTAGATTTGGTAAAATATGGATTATTGATGATGGCTGATGGTTGTTCGATAGTAGAGCAGCGGATTTTACTGACTCTTTTGCCTGGGAAAAGTCGCTTTGTGTTAAGTATATACCATTGGAGTCTATAATGAGAACGGTATCCCGACATGGTGGCTTACTGCTCATGTTCGTGTCCTGCCTGCTGCTTGGGCTTCTTGTAGAAAGCTTCTGTGTTGGGGATCTGGTAATAGTTGGCTCTGTTGTTGGGGTCTGTTGTGGTTGTGTACTTGGGGATGTCAGCTCTGGCCCCTCTTTTATTACTCTGCTGTTCTTTGCTCTCATTTTCTGTTACTGTATTTTCATTTGGCAGTTAGTTGATATATTGGTGTCATGGCTGCTAGCTTTCATTTGGTTCTCACACCCTTCTTTCCCTGGGTTCCTCTCCTTGATTAGGGGATACGTCTGGGATTTCAGTTTTTCTATCTCTCGTTTCAGTTCTGTGTTTTCTTGCTGTAGTTCTTGTACTTTACCTCTTATTTCCTGCAGGGCTGAGGCCTGTTCACACTTTAGTCTGATTATCTCTTCAGCTACTTGGTCATTTGCATTTTTGTCACCAAAATTTCTTTGGAGCTTCTCTTTTCAAAGTGTAAAAAGTCTCTTTCTAGCTGAGTTAAGCAACCACTGGGGGTCTCCAGGGAGGTGTGTGAGGAATTTGGACATAGGGCTGAAGGGGCTCTCTGGTGGTTTTCTCTGTAGGGGTAAGGAGGTCTCTGGTGGTTTTCTCTGTAAGGGTAAGGGGGTCTCTGTTGGTTGTCTCTGTAGATTTAGGATCATCACTGCTCTTAGTCAGTTCTTTGTAGGGTTAGGCCTGGAATTTAATATGAGGGAAGATATCTTCAAACTGGCCGAGGTTGTCCTCAGTGCCCTGGATGACTATGGTGCAATTATTGTGCACGTTGATGGTAAGTGTGATGTCATTGTCATTTTGTGGGTCGTTTACCCTGATCTGTCGGCCCTTGTAGATTCCACACCTGGTGATATTCTTATAATGCCTGCACAGGGCTCCCTATAGAAAAACACATTCGTTTTTCTCTTTTCTTCTTCCTTTAAGGTAAAATCACTGAAAAGGGTTTCTAGACTTTCTCTTTTCTACTTCCTTTAAGGTAAAATCACTGAAAAGGGTTTCTGGTCTTTCTCTAATTTTGGCATGTTTTATGGCTCTTCTCGCTTGATTGCTTCTCACAGTATGTGATCTCCTGGGTGTCTAACCCCCTGCTATACTATGGTCAGTTACATTCTTGGCGCTTTCTTTTTTCTAAATGATCATTTTCTAAATTGTAGTTTTCCATTTTCTGGAAGCTCTCCATTTTCTTTACTTCTATGGGTTATGCTCTCTAGAAGGACTATTAGAAAGGTGATGGGGCCGGGTGCTCTTACCTTTAGATGTTTTCAGATGCTCAGCTCTGTCTGATGCTCCCTGTTGCTTGTAGTCTGTGTAAGGGTCCATTCACACATCCGTCGTTTTTCTATAATCTGAAAATAGGACCGTTTTTTGCAGATCCTATTTTCCAAGAATTCTTTCCGTTTGTCATCCGTTTTTTGCGGATCCGCAAAAAAAAATGGATAGAAGAATACATTTTCCTATTCCAATAAAGTTGGACGGACTGCAATTTTCGGATTAGAATAGGACATGTTTTATTTTTTTACGGACACTATGTACTGAGAAAATTATGCGGACAGCACTCTTTGTGCTGTCCGCATATTTTATAGACCCATTGAAAATCAATGGGTCCGAATTCTGTCTGCAACTATTCCATGACTAGTCCGAAAAATCGGGATCAGATGCGACAAGACCCTTAGTTCTTGTCTAATCAATAAAATCCTGTTTTTATCCTTCCTTGTCCTTATTTTATGTTATTTATGTGGTGTATCACCATACCTTTTTGGGGTTTCTGGTTTAGGGAAGTCTATATAATACCATTCTGACACGAACGTTGTCCCTTTAAGTCGAAGCAAAGGTTGTAGCTTCTGTTCTGTAGGGCGGTAGTTGTAGCTGGCATCGATTTGTCGCATACAGTCCTGCTCGAGATACTGTGGTTCAAAGTAGCATCTTTGACACTCTGCATAGGCTGGCTGATATCCTGGATCATAGTTGTCATCTGTCTTGGGATGCTGATGGACATATTCTGAGACACACTGTACTGTATCTTGTTGATCTAGGTCTGGCCCAAGTACTTGGCTGTGTTTTTTGGACTCGGGAAACTCCAAGGCTTCTAGGAACTCTGCTTTGGCCACTGCGGCTGCCGCTTCTTTGTCTGCGGTAAAAATTTTCAATTGACTCTTGCAGGCATGCAGTCTCTTCTTCCAGTAATGCCTTCTCTTTTTCCTTCAACGCTTGTAGGCATGCGCTCTCTTCTTCTAGTAACGCCTTCTCTTTTTCCTTTGACACTCTCTCTTTCTTTAGTTGCATCTCTTGTGCAGCAAAGGAAGACCTTACTTTTGCAGCCTCAGCTTCTGCATGGGCGAGAGCAGCCTTTTCTCTTTTTGAGGACTTGCTAGAGCAGCTTGCTCGTTACCTGGTCCTGTATGATGATGCCTGGCTAGCGGACATTGTGTGCCTTTTGCTGGCTGCTTAATGTCTCTGTGCAGACTCAGTCTAAGTAGGAACGGACTTCAGCATGGTCTGGATCGTGCTGTACTTGCTGTGGGCTGCACTCTCGCTTCTTGTGACTGTATGGCAGCCTCTGCAATCCTATACGCAGGACCGCGTGTGTGATGGCAGCTCCATATAGTCAGATCCACTATCGCTGATGACTAGCATCTGTTTTACTGTTCTGTCTTCATACACGTTCACACAGTGTGCAGTCTGACATTCAGCATAAACCATTCCTGTCTTTCAAATAAGAGGACTGTTCTTTGTAGTCTAACGTGTTTATTGGTGAACCAGGCTTGTTTGACAAAACAGGATTGTATGTTAAAACTACAAGAATATAAATAGCATGTATAAGTATAAAGTATAGATAGCATGTACTATAACATTTGCATTAACACTGAGGCACATGGTAAAATAGCTGCCTGTACGTAGGATTATATATCTAACATCTAACAGTAGTAACAACTTCCCTGAGTAACAATTACAACTAGCTGAACAGCTCTGCATAACATCATGTCCCTGAAACAAAGGTAGATCTCTCACCAGATATGCTTATACAAGGATGGTGGAGTTTAAGAAGGAGATATGCAAAAGGACAGCTCTGCTGATGTGTCCTGGAGACTTCTCTTTCCTAGGATGCTTTTCACTCCCACAATGCAGTGAACAACCCACAATGCAGTAGTCTTTGTAACAGAAAAACAAAGTGTAATACAACTTAACAACTTAACACTGCTAGATGGTGCTATAACCACACTAACCACTTGAGGAATACCATGACTCTGGCAGGATGAACTAGAATCATTTTCTAACTCTGCTGGGTAGAACAATGATGTTATTTCCTAATGCTATATGATGTTATTTCTGATACTATATGATGTTATTTCCTGATACTATATGATGTTATTCCTGATACTATATGATGGTATTACTCGGATATTTAATAATCCAGTAGTCTCCAGGCTTGCAGGTTCTTTATTTGCCATCCTATCAGCAGAATCCACATTCCAGCAGCTTGTTCTTGCTCAGTAGACTGCTGACACAGGCGCTTGGTTCACTCTGCGACTTGTGTAAAGGAACATGCCGTTTTATAGCATACATTCTCTGTCGGCTTTTTGCTGTGATGAATAACATAAGAGTCTGCGTTTGTCTCTGAAAGTCTTTCAATTGAATGTCATTGTGTTTGGCCCATAGAAACCTAGGAATATTTGTGATTGCTAAACAAATGTATTCTTCAGATATCACATAGCCAGTATGAAAGAAGCCCCAGTTTGTCAGAAGGGCACACTGCAAGAAATGTAAGTGTGAACCTCACTTAACAACTACTGGATCTGTGTCATAATACAGACTGTTGCAAACTGGAAGGCTTCTTTCCATACACCCTACAGATTGAAATGTACCGTACATCAAATGGTTGGCGTGCTTCCACTTATAAAGGTAATGATTCCTGCAGTAACATAACATCAGGAAATATATGCAGTATCCTGACATAACCTTTTCTATGGTATGTGTCCATGTTGTAGGCTGCCCTTAAATCCATAACAATTTAACGAATGTGCATTTCAGGCCACTACAGAGTTGCTGACAGTGCTCCAGACTGAAAAAAATAGCCAGGAGCCATTAGCTCCTGAACGGAAAAATTTAGGAGCCAAATTAAATTTTTAGTCGCCAAATTTAAAATGCATATAATTCTAATTAAAAAAGGACTTGGCGGAGAAGATGAGACGCAGGTCACAGTAGTGAGCCAGCATGACATATAGGAGAATACAGAACCACATACCTCTTACATCCAGGGACATCTCCTGTCATGTAGACCTTCTCTTTCCTCTTCTCCTCCATTTGACCCAGACCCCCATGACAAATTCTTTCAGCCACATTTCGTCTCTACAGAGTTTGTTACACAGACACGTTAGATTTCTACATTTTTCCATCAACCTCCTCATCCTAGTGTCACTACACTGTCATCCTGCTGCCACTCCCAATTCTGTGCCCGTTGTGCTCCCCAATGCCCCAGGTACTAAAGTGCTGAAAAAATAGTGACCCCAGTAGAAAAATTTCCCTATTGTGTCTACAGCTATTATAAATGCCCCCTAGAGTAATAATAAAACCCTAGATTGTTCTCCAGGTAATAATGGCAGTATAGTGTCCCCAAAAATAATGTCCTCTAATATGTCCCTGTAATAGAAATGCCCCTACAGTGCCCCCCCAATAGTAATTTCCCCTCATACTGCCCCCACAGTAGTAATTTTCCCTACACGGCCCCGACATAGTAACTTCCCACCTCACTACCCGACAGTAGTAATATGCCCCACACTGCCTTTACATAGTATTTTTTTTCCCACACTGCCTCCTCATGGTTATCTCCCCCACACTGTCCGCCAGTGCCCCCCTTCTGGCCAGTAATGTCCGCCAGTGCCCCCCTTCTGCCCAGTAATGTCTGCCACTGCCCCCCTTCTGCCCAGTAATTTCCCCCAGTGCAATCTATAGACCAATGGGATCATTTATCAAACTAGTGTAAATTAGAACTGGCTTAGTTGCCCATAGCAACCAGATTCCACCTTTCATTTTCCAAAGGAAATGTGGAATCTGATTGGTTGCTATGGGCAACCAAGCCAGTTCTAATTTAGACCAGTTTGATAAATGACCTCACAAGTTCTTCCACTGACCTCTGACCTACTAGGCGGCAGGAGTCACATGGAGCTGCCCCTGGAATGCCAGTGTGTGCCCTGCCGTCCACTCCGCAGTCTTCATGGCCCTGCGTTCAGAGGTGTTACCTTTCACTGGGGGTAAGGTTTCAGTGAGCTGGCATAAGGTACCCCAACATGGAAAGATGGTGCATTTACTTTATTCTATACAGTAACCTTACCTGCCCCCTCCCCCCAGCCTGGAAGCTCAGGGGGCTGTTTGGCACATTAAGGGTGCTTCATCCCAAATACAACTGATGGGTGACAGACTGACATTGACTTCTGTGTGACAGTCCTCCAATAAGAGTCCACTGACCTTACAGTGCAGCCAAAGCCATTCTAAATCAATGGCTGTCATCGATCACAATGGCAGCTCCCTGATGTGACACTATGCAGAAGACCCACAGTCCAGGTCACACGGCTGCCGGCTGAAGGAGCGGGGAGGGGGCGGCTCATACCCCATTTGCAGAATCCAGATAAAAGCCGGAGCCGTGGAGGACCGGCCACACAGGCACCTACGGGGCTCCCCTCACACCGGGCAGGGGTTACTCAGCACCTTGGTAATTAGAAGGAAGCGTCCGCCTATGGCCGCTCATAGTCCAAACCTAATACTCGCCTTAGCCCCGAGAATACGAGCGCACAGGCGTCCGGCGATGATGAGACAGTGGGAGGGCGGCTGGAGTTCGGTGTCTGACCACAGAGAGCCAGAGGCCGTGACTGGGCCCGGAAAACTTTGCAGCATACTTACTTAAACCTGCAAAGCCGAAGGTGCCTGGCAGGCCATAGCCTGGACAAGGTTGAAAAGGAGGATTCAAACCCCACCTCCCGTGCTCCATCGCAATATTCAGCGGTCCAGTCGCAAATGGCGACAAGGCTAAAAAGTCTTGTCGCCATCTGCAAATTGTAAGGCACATTGGCGACTGTTTTGGTTGCCTTCAGGAGCACTGGCTAATATCCGCAACATGGGCACATGGCTTTAAAGAGGAGCTGTTACCTCTACTGACATGTCTGGTTTTGTAACTACATGCATTCCCTGTGTAGGAACAATTCTGGAGCGTCTGTTTTTATTCTTATGTGATGTGCCTTTCCTGTATTATTCCCGCTAGAAGTTATGAATGAATTGCTAGAAGTTTCCAGTGAGGGTCCAGATGGGTGTTACCAGTTCGGGTGTGTGTCCCTGCACAGTCTGATATAGGCAGCGCTGATTGGAAAGTGTCAGGCTGCATGGACACCCCTCCCCCCAACTGGTAACACTCATTTGGACCTTCATTGCAAACTGCTAGTAATTCTTTCATAACTAGAAGGAATAGTAAAGGAATAGCACAACATTGCCATTGGCTGCTCCCCCTGAACACCGGATGTTTTGATCCGCGCACGGGGAGAAGCAGCAGTGGCGGTGCGGGGACGGTCCAGGAAGCGGGGTAAGTATATTTCTTATAGGGTGCCCCCGCATATGTGGGGCAGTTTTTAGTAGGGGATAACCCCTTTAATAAGCCCTTTAGCTGGTGGTGGATATGCCGAAGGTATGTAGAGGAACTGGCCGTTACATAACTTCTGCTTATTCACCTCCATTTCTAAATGTAGGACAGCTTCCTAGCCGGCTTCCATTTAGACCATTTCCTACACCTAAAACAGTCGTAGAAAATGATTAATGAGACAGACCTGTCCCCTTCCTTGCCCACGCTGTACCCACTTTTTTACACCTGGCGTGAGCAGGAAAAGTTGTAGATTGCAGCGCAATTAACCTTTGCGCCGCAATCTGTGCCAGAAATATGCCTAATATAGGCGTATTTCTGATAGTTTTTATTTTAGCAACTACATCACCAGAATAACAACTAAATCCATTCCAAGTTGATACGTGAATGGAAGATGTTAATCTTTTTGTGGAACTGACATATGGGTGCGTAAATCACTCAGTTCATCTTTCGCAAAAGATAAACTATGTCCACAATATGCGGACCACAAAACCATTGAAACAATGGGTCCACAAATAAAATGCCGACAGCACCCAGACTGCAAGGGTATTTTGGGGGTCAGGAATTTCTGGGCCTCAAAACGGATATGGTTGCATGCAATAAAGAAGCACTCCCACAAAAACGTTTTACTCTCTGGCCTGTTAAAAAGGTACATGATGTAAATGGTGATGAAGGTAATCTTACTGGTGACTGTATTTGTGAGTTACAACCTCCTTTCTAATCCTCAGCTGTGTCATGTGACCAACACTGATCTCCAACTGATACAGGACACATTCCTATGAGACTGACATTGAGGCTGCTATAGGAATACATAGAGAAACTGGCTTCCTGTTCACACATAAGATGCTGTGTTATTTGGAGAGTCAGACAGTGGGTCACGGACACAGCTGAGGATCGCAAGGGAGGTTATAACTCACAAATACAATCACAGGTGTAGTACAGGGTGATGGGGCATTGATGTTCCCTGATTTTGGGACCATAGCAATAATATTGTTTTGTATTATTATTGGGCGGTATGTTGAAGTAGTGTGCTGTATTTTATAGTTAATCCATATGAGCAGGTGCACTGCAGATCCTCTAGTGATCAATATGCCTACTCTGCAGTAAACATGGAGGACCTCATTTATCAGGACTGTCGCAGAGAAACCGGAGTTCAGCCTTCCATGTACTCTAGTAGCTAAAAGCTGACATTTTTCCCTTTTCTTTCATGTCACTGTTAATTTTCAAATCTATTCTTTAGAGGTTGGACAACCCTTCAGGCCTCCAGACAAGGGCTAGCGTTTTTGCCTCTGCTATTATGATGTTGAACTGAAGCAATACTAGGCATTTAGTGAAATCAGTTGACCAAGTCTGGTCCTCCTGAGGGTTTGCTGCCCAAAGCAGCAGCTTTGGCTAATATATATATATGTGCCCTAGCAGGTAAGAAAGAGGGCAGTTGTGAACTTGGCCTTAATGGGGGTTTCATACCACACGTCTTAGCATTTCCAAAGGATACGCCAGGATACAGGAGGTACTGTGTGAGGAGTCCTATAGTCCAGGCTTAGGCTGGGTTCACATCATTGTTTTACTTTCCGTTCTTCTGATCTGAACAGAAACATAAAAAATAAAAAAAATATCCTTTACTTTGAGCATCCGTTGTGCTCAATTTGCGTCCATTTTTGTCAGTTCTGTCAGAGATTCGTTATTTTAGATGGAAGAAAAAGTCCTGCATGCATGCAGGACTTGTTCTCCCGTCTAAAATAACGGATCTCTCACAGAACTGACAAAAATGGATGAAACCGATGCAAAATGAGCACAATGGATGCTCAAAATAAAAGTTTTTTTTTTTTTTTTTGTGTGTGGGGGGGGGGGGGGGGGGTCTGTTCTTCTTACGGATCAGAAGAACGGAAAACAAAAGTGATGATGGAGCCCAGTCTTAGCTATAAACCAAGTTATGTCTGAAGGCCTGTTTAAAAGGTTGAACATTGACTTCTGGAATAGCCACCTTTTTATTTTCGTTTTGGAAAGAGAACTAATTTACATATATATAAATGTTTGATTGGTGGGGGTCTGATCAATGGGATTCTGGCGAACCCTGAAAACAAGAGTACTTCATTCCCATTTACAAAGGAGAGAAATCAGTGCCTGCCTGGGAGCTCTCCATTATTCCATATGAAAGATATGTATTTGTTCAGTCAACGCATAGTTTAGAGATTGCATTATTTTCTGTATCAGCTGCTCTTGCCATTTTAGCCAAACTCTGTGAATCTGCTTCTTGAAACGCACAATACTTGTAGTTTATCTAGTAAGAAAGAGAAATTAGTCATGCACATGTTGGACTAAAAAGGTTCTGAGCAGTGGTCATTGTCATAGCTTAAAGGGGTTGTCTGGCTTTCAATATTCATGACCTATCATCAGGATAGGTCATCCTCGCAGATCAGCTATTTGAAGAGAACGCAGTGCTCCTACCAGCGTTGCCTCCTCTTCATTGTTTACCTGCTCACCGTCGACATTGCAGCGGTAAGCAGGTGTAACATCTCAGCTGTCTTCATTCACTTGAATAGGATGGAGTGTAACTGCAACTGCTTTGTACCATTTAAGTGAAGGAGGACCTGCAATTACAATGCTGGTAAACGGTAAAGAGAAGGCAGCACTCACACGAGCGCTGTGTTCTACAGCTGATCGGCAGGGGTGCCGGGAGTCAGACCCTCACCAATCTGATATTGGTGACTTATCCTGTGGATAGGTAATTCAATATTGGAAACCGGACAACCCCTTTAATGTTTAGGCTTTTTTCTCTCTGAACACAGTCTAATCTCATTATCTATCTATCTATCTATCTATCTATCTATCTATCTATCCTCTAGAAATCTATCTATCTAAAGGGTATTAGAAATGTCTTTCATATTTTCTAGAATATACATTATACTTAGGACACTTGAACTTGAGCTTTTTCAGTCCCTCTTTATGTGGGCCTATGATCTGGAATGAGTAATGCTTATTCCGTATCCTTGCCTCGTGTAAAAGTGCCGCCGATCACCAGACAAATGAGCAGACGCCTGTCTGTCAGTGGCATGTCTCTATTTCACCTGTCTGTCAGTGGCATGTCTCTATTTCGCCTGTCTGTCAGTGGCACGTCTCCATTTCGCCTGTCTGTCAGTGGCACATCTCCTTTTCACCTGTCTGTCAGTGGCATGTATCCATTTCGCCTGTCTGTCAGTGGCATGTATCCATTTCGCCTGTCTGTCAGTGGCATGTATCCATTTCGCCTGTCTGTCAGTGGCACGTTTCCATTTCGCCTGTCTGTCAGTGGCACGTCTCATTTTCGCCTGTCTGTCAGTGGCACATCTCCTTTTCACCTGTCTGTCAGTAGCACGTCTCTTTTTCGCCTGTCTGTCACTGACACGTCTCCTTTTCGCCTGTCTGTCAGTGGCACTTCTGCTTTTCGCCTGTCTGTCACTGACACGTCTGCTTTTCGCCTGTCTGTCACTGACACGTCTGCTTTTCGCCTGTCTGTCACTGACACGTCTGCTTTTCGCCTGTCTGTCACTGACACGTCTGCTTTTCGCCTGTCTGTCACTGACACGTCTGCTTTTCGCCTGTCTGTCAGTGGCACGTCTCCTTTTCGCCTGTCTGTCAGTGGCACGTCTCCTTTTCGCCTGTCTGTCAGTGGCACGTCTCCTTTTCACCTGTCACTGAC
Source organism: Bufotes viridis (assembly GCA_033119425.1). Taxonomy (NCBI): domain Eukaryota; kingdom Metazoa; phylum Chordata; class Amphibia; order Anura; family Bufonidae; genus Bufotes; species Bufotes viridis. The sequence continues at coordinate 225,001,545 of CM065590.1, forward strand.
ACGTCTCCTTTTCACCTTTCTGTCAGTGGCACGTCTCCTTTTCACCTTTCTGTCAGTGACACGTCTCCTTTTTACCTGTCTGTCAGTGACATGTCTCCTTTTCGCCTGTCTGTCACTGACACGTCTCCTTTTCGCCTGTCTGTCAGTGGCACGTCTGCTTTTCGCCTGTCTGTCACTGGCACGTCTGCTTTTCGCCTGTCTGTCACTGACACGTCTCCTTTTCGCCTGTCTGTCAGTGGCACGTCTCCTTTTTACCTGTCACTGACATGTCTCCTTTTCGCCTGTCTGTCACCGACACGTCTGCTTTTCGCCTGTCTGTCACTGACACGTCTCCTTTTTGCCTGTCTGTCAGTGGCACGTCTTCTTTTCACCTGTCACTGACATGTCTCCTTTACACCTGTCTGTCAGTGGCACATCTCCTTTACGCCTGTCTGTCAGTGGCACGTCTCCTTTTCACCTGTCACTGACACGTCTCCTTTTCACCTTTCTTTCAGTGGCACGTCTCCTTTTCATCTGTCTGTCAGTGACATGTCTCCTTTTCGCCTGTCTGTCACTGACACGTCTCCTTTACACCTGTCTGTCAGTGGCACGTCTCCTTTACACCTGTCTGTCAGTGGCACGTCTCCTTTACACCTGTCTGTCAGTGGCACGTCTCCTTTTCGCCTGTCTGTCAGTGGCACGTCTCCTTTTCGCCTGTCTGTCAGTGGCACGTCTCCTTTTCGTCTGTCTGTCAGTGGCACGTCTCCTTTCCGCCTGTCTGTCAGTGGCACGTCTCCTTTCCGCCTGTCTGTCAGTGGCACGTCTCCTTTTCGCCTGTCTGTCAGTGGCACGTCTCCTTTTCGCCTGTCTGTCAGTGGCACGTCTCCTTTTCGCCTGTCTGTCAGTGGCACGTCTCCCTTTGTAAACAGAGATATGCTATGGGTAATAAGTAAGCTGTATGAGGGTTCCAGATCGTGCCAGTAATAGTCCGTCCCAGTACAGTGCAGGTAAATGCTGGTTGTGTTCTTATCGTTGATTGCCATTTGGTACTGGTTAGAATCTGCCTGTGTTAGAGAACCCTTAGTCATGCAGAGTCAAATGGAGCATGTACACAGACGCACACCTTTATTAAATTGCCATGCTTTTGCCTGTCTAGGCTGGAGAAGAATATTTGGACTTGGGAATGTGATAACCAGTTGTTCCTGTTTTCTCATAGAATTTGCTTAGTACATATCCATGGCAGTGTTGATGTGATTGTTGGCCGCTGTATAGAGACTACTCCCACAGACTTGCTTACATAATGAATTTCCCCTATTAGGCTACCGGACTAGTGTAGGAGTTGCAGTGAGATCAAATCCATGGTGACCTTTACAGGGTGGCCTTCTCCAGCACAGGACACAGAATGTAATCCATACCTTTGGGTGTACAGTTTCAAGCTGGAAGAGGGGAATTCGTACATGAATAATTGTGCATTATGTCCGTATTGTGTGGAGGGAGGTGGGTTTGAGAGCACTGATATGCTTTGGCAGTGGGCTCTCTGCTTCCTGAATGCTAATGTGTTGCTAGGCAACATGTTTGTACTAGATTGGTAAGGTGACATAAGTGACACTGCTAGGTAGCTTCACCATTTCTCATTACTACAAAATCTTTCAGATTTTTTTCTTAACATTCTTAAAGGGTTCTGCTCAGATATGTAATGCAGATATCCTGTAAGTATAATGATACTGGGGAAAAAATCACTGGGCAAAGCAGGCAGGGGCAGATTTATCAAAATTGGCCTAAAAGACAACTGGCTTAGGGCTCTTTCACACTTGCGTTCTGAGGATCCATCAGAACACAAGTCGCCTGAAAGCATTTGGAGACTGATCAGGAGGATCCTGATCAGTCTTCGAAATGCTTTCAGGTTACCATGGCAGCCAGGACGCTACTGAAGTCCTGGCTGCCATGGTTAGTACTCCGCAGCAGTGTACTTACCTGCGCTGCGGCCGCCGGGCACTCCTTCATGACTTCACAGGTCCCCGCGGCGCATAGATCAATGAGCCGCCCGGATCTATGACGTCATGAAGGAGCGCCCGGAGGCCGCAGCGCAAGTAAGTACACTGCTGCGGAGTACTTACCATGGCAGCCAGGACTTCAGTAGTGTCTTGGCTGCCATGGTAACCGATCGGAGCCCCAGCTTACACTGGGGTCCCGATTAGAACTGCGCATGCGCAGAGCTAAACGTCGGATCCGGCGATGTGCCAAAACAACGTTTAGCTTAATGCCGGATCCGGATTAATGCACTTCAATGGGCATTAATTCCGGATCCGGCGTTACGGCACGTCTTCCGGATTTTTGGACGGAGACAAATCCACAGCATGCTACGGTTTTGTCAACGTCCAAAAAACGTTCACATACTGAACGGAAGACATCCTGATGCATCCTGAACGGATTTCTCTCCATTCAGAATGCATTAGGATTATCCTGATCAGTTTCTTTCCGTCCTAGAGCCCCGAGGACGGAAAGCAAAAACACAACTGTGAAAGAGCTCTTAGTTGCCCTCAGCAACCAATGAGATTCCACCTTTCATTTTACAGAGCTCCTTTGGAAAATGAAAGGTGGAATCTAATTCGTTGCTATGGGACACTAAGCCAGTTCTACTTTACACCAGTTTGATAAATCTCCCCCAAAATGATACCACCCAATCATATGTTGGCTTTTGTATATTTAATATTTTCAGTCCATATTAAGTCCATATATCTTTTGCCATGAGAAGAGGAGTCCGTCTTGTCAAAGCAGCGTGCGTGGCTGAGATATTAGCACCCCATCTTTGGGTTCCAGGTTGGTCCTGGGCTTCCTGTTACTAACCAAAAAGCATTCCAGAAAATGAGCTCCAGAGTCTTGTTGTTTGAGGCCGGTGGCTGATGTGTGTAATGGTCTCCATACTGCACCCAGAATATGTCGGAGCTGTAAAAACAACAGGAAATGAATAAAATACTAGGAAAGAAGACCAGTCAGGGAACAATTCAGCTATGGCTATTTGCCGTCTGTTTTTATATGTGGTGGTCAGTTACGTATTATGCATATATATATTATTGACATAAGTAGTGAAAAATGACACTGTAGTTTATAAGTCCCCAGTGGGAATGATAAGCTCACGTAACTATGGATCCTCGGATCAAGTGAGCTCTGCCCAGGGCCTCCTTTATTGATTGTACACATATGTATGTGAAAGTGGAGCTGCAGTACACCGCTAAAGCCACTCCGTGCTGACTGCTGCTCTTCATATTTGGGGTAGTGTCACACAGGCCTAGTTCAAGAATGGCAGAGGTGTAGTTCTGATCTATGATCACAACAAAATCATGCTTTCTTTTCTAATACAGCCAGTTGTTTAGCGTAACCCCTTTGGACTAAAGCTACTTTCACACTAGCGTCTTTTGCGGTTCGTCATGGATCTGCAAAAACGCTTCCATTACAATAATACAACCGCATGCATCCGTCATGAACGGATCCGGTTGTATTATCTCTTCTATGGCCATGACGGATCCGTCTTGAACACCATTGAAAGCCACCGGGGGATGGATCCGTTTTCTATTGTACCAGATTGTGTCAGAGAAAACGGATCCGTCCTGTTTGGCTCCGCTTTGTCAGACGGACAGCAAAACGCTGCAGGCAGCGTTTTGGTGTCCTCCTCCAGGAGCGGAATGGTGACTGAACGGAGGCAAAGTGAAGCATTATGAGCAGATGCTTTTCCATTCAGAATGCATTAGGACAAAACAGATCCGTTTTGGACCGCTTTTGAGAGCTCTGAATGGATCTCAGAAACGGAAAGCCAAAACACTAGTGTAAAAGTAGCCTTTCATAGTTGTATCAAAGAATGTTGAAGGGAACCTGTCATACTGAAAATACAGTGCAATCAACTATATATACTGATATATACCGGACTATAAGACGCACAAGACTATAAAACGCACCTAGGATTTGGAGAAGGAAAATAAGAAAAACAAATATTTTTTTATCGGACCTCAGGTCAAACCTCTAATCTCCATTATCTTCAGATCACCCCCCCCCCCCCAACCTCCATCATCCTGTTCGGACCCCATCAACCTCTGATCGGAGCTCCATCAGCCTCAGAACAGACCTCATCAGCCTCATATCAGAAAGCATGAGCCTCACCCTCAGATCAGACCCCCATCAGCCTCAGATCAGACCCCCATCAGCCTCAGATCAGACCCCCATCAGCCTCAGATCAGACCCCCATCAGCCTCAGATCAGACCCCACCAGCAGTAATGGAAGCAGTCATTAGCATTCGGACTGTAAAACGTGCTGACACTTTTCCCTCACTTTTGGTAAATACTTTTGTGGGAAATTATTCAGTAAAACGTGTAATTTAATACATTTAAAGGGAACACTGCACAACTGTCTGCAGACAGCATATTATAGAGCAGAAGGAGCTGAGCAGAATTATGTATAGTTTTATGGGGAAACATTCAGTAAAACCTGTATTTTAATCATTTAAATATCTCCTCTTTTTGTGCATAGGAGTTATTTGGCTGGTACTATCAGTGATTGGCAGGTAACTTAGCATGACTAAGCATACAAAGATAGCTGTCAGTCAATAAGAAGGACCGCCCACATGACTCCGAAGTACAAAAAGAACAGAAATTTAAATGAATAAATTTCAACTTTTCCTGAATCGTTTCTCACAAAACTGTATATCAATCTTCCCAGTTTCTCCTGCTCTATAACCAGCTGCCTGCAGATAGGAATGCATGTTCATGATGACAGGTTTCCTTTAACCACCTAACTGTTTTGCTCGAGTCCAGCTCGGGCTGTGGGAAAAGTAGGTAACTGTTCTGCCAGAGCTGGGCTCGGGCAGAAAGTGGAGGCGGGAGGTCTGCTTTAGACGCTGCTATCTCCTGAATGGTAGCAGCTAGAAACTGGTCTTGTTTGAAAGCTGACATACAAGACAGCTAAAGTCAAAGCAACAGAGGAGACTGCTAGAACACAAAGGGGGGGAATATTATTGGTAATAGTGCAAAAGTGTCCCTTGAGTTGTGCGCCAACAAGATTTACTGATTTTAACGTGACCGTTAGGAGGTTAAATCTCTTCTTTTTCTGGGCAGTCCTATCAGTGAATGACAGCTATATATGTATACACATTTTATACAGGCAATGCTATCAATCACTGATGAGATGGTCCCTGTGTACAACCAAGCTCAGAAAGAGCAGCGATAGAACTGTATAAAATACAAGTTTTACTGAACCTTTTCCTATAAAACTATATATTAATCTGCTCATCTCCTGCTGCTCTATAACAGGCTGCCTGCAGATTATACTGCATTTTTATGGTGGTAGGTTCCCTTTAACATTCTTTGACACAACATAGTGGTCCTTGATAAATTACCGTCTAAAACTCCTCGCCTGCCAGGGACACTTCTAATCCAGTCTAATGGTTATCATGAGTGAACTATACATTAGCAGTCATTATAACCAGGGACATGGGCGTAGCTATAGGGGGTGCAGAGGTAGCAGTCGCTACCGGGCCCAGGAGCCTGAAGGGGCCCAAAGACCGTTGTGCCGTATAAGAAGACACAAAGCACTGAGTGAAGGGGGGCCCAAGCTAAACTCTTGCACCAGGGCCCATGAGCCGTTAGCTACGCCCCTGGGCATGGGGATCAAGGTAACCTAGTAGTGCGCCACTCCAAAATGTTATCTGTTTAGGCTCTGTCCTCATTTTGGTTTGAGCCTAAGTCTAAGGGCTCCTTTACACTGGATGATACAGCAGGAGATTGCGTCCTTCCCGGCAATCAGCTGCTCGTCAGTGGAGGAGACAGCGGTATGGGGAGGAGTGATCGGTAATGCCATCGCTCGTCCCTATACAGACTTGTTGTTTGCCAGCAGCAGATGCTGTTTACACAGCACAGTTTTTGTATCCGCATGAATGATCTATTCATCGGGTAATCGACAACACCTTTACACCGCCAGAGAATCGATAATGAGCGTTCTTATGACTGAAAGATAGTGATCTGGCGGATTCTCGGCCCATGTAAAGAGCCCTTAAGGAAGATTTCTAGGCCAAGAGAAGGCCTAGTGGGATACATCTCCTGTTGTAAAATAAATATGGTCTGTGAGCACATGTAGAAAGAAAAGAGATGTGAACAAAGCAGTGCAATCAGACAGCCACCAACTGATCAGAAAGCATTGTTATTTCATGATTCACAGTCTTTCTTTTTATATAATTATTATTGTGGGGAAATCCAAATGACTTCATCCCCTTTATTTCCTGTAACAATACACTCTCCCTGTACAGTCATTATTCTCGAATGGTCACGTGGCCTCAAATCCTGAGCATGAGCAGTTAAAGGAAGCGTTGGAAATGAACAGCCCTTTCCCTGCACCTTGTATATCGCAGTCCACATATCTGTAGTTTATCAAACATTCATAATTGGGATTTTTCCGTAGCCTTGTAGTGTCAAGTAGACTGTATTACAGCACTGTAAAAGCTGACAAGCAATTGACACTGCAAGACGCCTCGGAGATATAACAACTCTGCAGGAACATTGGGAGGATTTATTTTTCTGCTCTTCTGTAGTCAAACGCATCCTTTCTCCAACGCCTGTCAAATATTAATCAAGCAGGGTTTGAGTTGTATATCTGTATGAGCGGATGACTGCAGCTTCATGTCTCCAGAAGTGTTTGGACGGTTGGTGCTTGCTATTCTTGGGAACACGGCCAATATTTTAATATATACAGAATGTGTAGATGTAGGGCTTGGTTTGTATCAGGGAACGCGTGCTACGCCGTGAGGCATTGTGATGACTGCAGTGAAGTGTCAATATTTGAATCTGGAGTAATGTTGGCCCTTTAAGCGCAGAGGAAAGTCAATAAGCTGTTTCCGTGATGTACTACTGCTGTCCTAACAGATGTAACATTTTCACTCTTTTCAAGCTGTTTGCTGTGGATTTAGGCTCCTTGTGACATTTTCCAACACTGTACTCTTTGTTATAATGAAATGTGAATATAATATCCATACTTTTTTTTTTGTTACAAAAATTAGTGCTTTGACAAACACCTAGTGCCTGTCATTGTGCGTAAAATTTTGGGTACCGAAGCAATGAATAATAAGGTGCATACCTTCTATGGGATCAGCGTATATTTTACTGCATTCTAGCAGTACACGTGGATCCATACATAAGCTGACCCTAGACATATAATCATCCTTATTAAAGTGACCCTCCAGCTCAAGAGCAAAATTCCTATGAACTGAGAGTTTTCATCTTTGCCGATTGCCAGGTTCCTCTTCTTTCATTCAAGATGGCCGCAACGGCTTCTCAAACTGCCAAGGCACTCCCTGCTTGTCCAGCCCTGCACTTGGATTTGGCTGCACTGTTCACATAAGCAGTGCCGGCCATTCTAGGGGCAGCAGGAAGTGTCTTGGATTACAAGCAGTGTGGCCAACGTGGATGGCAGAGAAGAAGCTCCGTAATCGGCAGGATCTGCTGCTAAAAAGATAATAACAGACCTGCTTCAAAGTAACACATAATTACACATAATGTTGGTTGTGCGTGTATGTGTTAAGATACCCATAACACTAGGGCTTGGCGATTTTGCCAAAAAATAAAATCAACCCTATGGACGATTTTCGATTTGAATCTCAATTTTTATTTATTTGTTAATTAAACAGAAAAAAAATACCAAGACTATATAGACTGCCAGTGCAGTGGTTACTACATATATATAGACTGGCAGTGCAGGGGTTAATTTTATTTATATACAGGGAGTGCAGAATTATTAGGCAAGTTGTATTTTTGAGGATTCATTTTATTATTGAACAACAACCATGTTCTCAATGAACCCAAAAAACTCATTAATATCAAAGCTGAATATTTTTGAAAGTAGTTTTTAGTTTGTTTTTAGTTTTAGCTATTTTAGGGGGATATCTGTGTGTGCAGGTGACTATTACTGTGCATAATTATTAGGCAACTTAACAAAAAACAAATATATACTCATTTTAATTATATTGGTTTCACTGGTAAAAATAAATAACATCTCAACATTCACAAATATACATTTCTGACATTCAAAAACAAAACAAAAACAAATCAGTGACCAATATAGCCACCTTTCTTTGCAAGGACACTCAAAAGCCTGCCATCCATGGATTCTGTCAGTGTTTTGATCTGTTCACCATCAACATTGCGTGCAGCAGCAACCACAGCCTCCCAGACACTGTTCAGAGAGGTGTACTGTTTTCCCTCCTTGTAAATCTCACATTTGATGATGGACCACAGGTTCTCAATGGGGTTCAGATCAGGTGAACAAGGAGGCCATGTCATTAGATTTTCTTCTTTTATACCCTTTCTTGCCAGCCACGCTGTGGAGTACTTGGACGCGTGTGATGGAGCATTGTCCTGCATGAAAATTATGTTTTTCTTGAAGGATGCAGACTTCTTCCTGTACCACTGCTTGAAGAAGGTGTCTTCCAGAAACTGTCAGTAGGACTGGGAGTTGAGCTTTACTCCATCCTCAACCCGAAAAGGCCCCACAAGCTCATCTTTGATGATACCAGCCCAAACCAGTACTCCACCTCCACCTTGCTGGCATCTGAGTCGAACTGGAGCTCTCTGCCCTTTACCAATCCAGCCACGGGCCCATCCATCTGGCCCATCAAGACTGACTCTCATTTCATCAGTCCATAAAACCTTAGAAAAATCAGTCTTGAGATATTTCTTGGCCCAGTCTTGACGTTTCAGCTTGTGTGTCTTGTTCAGTGGTGGTCGTCTTTCAGCCTTTCTTACCTTGGCCATGTCTCTGAGTATTGCACACCTTGTGCTTTTGGGCACTCCAGTGATGTTGCAGCTCTGAAATATGGCCAAACTGGTGGCAAGTGGCATCTTGGCAGCTGCACGCTTGACTTTTCTCAGTTCATGGGCAGTTATTTTGCGCCTTGGTTTTTCCACACGCTACTTGCGACCCTGTTGACTATTTTGAATGAAACGCTTGATTGTTCGATGATCACGCTTCAGAAGCTTTGCAATTTTAAGAGTGCTGCATCCCTCTGCAAGATATCTCACTATTTTTTACTTTTCTGAGCCTGTCAAGTCCTTCTTTTGACCCATTTTGCCAAAGAAAAGGAAGTTGCCTAATAATTATGCACACCTGATATAGGGTGTTGATGTCATTAGACCACACCCCTTCTCATTACAGAGATGCACATCACCTAATATGCTTAATTGGTAGTAGGCTTTCGAGCCTATACAGCTTGGAGTAAGACAACATGCATAAAGAGGATGATGTGGTCAAAATACTCATTTGCCTAATAATTCTGCACTCCCTGTATATATATATATATATATATATATATATACATACCACTACTCACAAAATGTTAGGGATATTTGGCTTTCGGGTGAAATTTATGGTAAACATAAAAAGTTCACGCTGCAGTGATATTATATCATGAAAGTAGGGCATTTAAGTAGAAGCATTTAATGGTGATTTCCTCATCTCAAACAATTTATTTTAAACAAAAGCCAACACCAGTGGTGGGTATACCCCTACAAAATATCAATGTGTCAATAACTTGTCATGTGGCCTTCAGCATCAATTACAGCCTGACAACAATGTCTCATACTGTTCACAAGTCGACTAATTGTCTGCTGAGGCATGGCATTCCACTCTTCTTGAAGGGCTGCGCTCAGGTCATTGAGGTTCTGGGGTACAGAGTTACGAGCCTCTACACAGCGACTCTGCTGATCCCATATGTTTTCAGTGGGTTTCAGGTCTGGAGAAAGTGTAGGCCACTCCAGTTGAGGTACCCCAATCTCTTTTTGACCAAATTTGTTATGTGTGATTTATTTATTTTTTCTAGAATAATAATTCAGGTAATAAGGAATAATAGTTTAGGTATGATACGCCTAATGATGGAGCTAAACCGCATGCCGTAAGAAGGCACAAACTTGGCTTAAACTTGGATTAGAAACCTTTTCGAACTGCCATTTAGGTTTTCCACTAGACAGTAAAAACACCTAATGCTTTTTCAGTTTCTCAGCACAATAGGGGAGGTTTATGAAAATTAATACTTAATTACCAATGATATTCCGCTTCTCAAACTTAATGCAACTCCTCCACTTTTCCCAGTTTTGATAAATCTCTTCCCTTGTTTGTTCAGAACATTTGGTCAGAAGCGGCTAATCAGCTGTTTTCATCATGACTTCTCTTTTTAATTTGTAGACAAAAGATTTTAATATGGAAAATCTGAGCAAGCCGGAACTGCGTTTTCTTTTAAGTATATTAGAAGGAGAGTTGGAAGCAAGGGACCTCGTGATAGAAGCCTTAAGGGTAAGTTTTACTTCTCATACTGTGTCTTCTTTTTAATAACTCATTACACAATTTGTAAGGGGTTTGGAGCATACTATTTGTAAGTTGCTTCTTTACTAAATGTCAAAATTCACAAATACAGTGATGACGAAAAATGTTTAGTGGTGGTTATTTATGGTGGCAGTGTGTCGTGTTATGGTGTCTCTAAGGATGTATGTAGGCATACAATTGCTACAGCCACCATGTCAGGCAGGGGCGTACATAGGGATCTATCAGATGTTGTCCGTGATGTGCCAGATCGAGCACTGCCAATGATTTTCATTGTTGTGCTCTTATGACAATGCAGAACAGAGAAAGTCACTAGTGCAGATGTGAAAAAAGCCTAATAAACACTTCAGATACTGTAATATCATAATAGTAACAAGAGAACTAAACGTCTCAACATGACCAGGTTGTTACTATTGGAAATTACAGACCAATACAGGGAGAGAGTATAAGAGGAGAGAACTACAACTCTCAGCTTTTCTATGGGCTATCACAGGACTTTACAACTTATAGCGGAAGAGGAACCAATAACCTATCCTCAACACACAGCACAGGACCTTTGCCCCCTCCCGGTACCTTCAGCACTTCTCTGCACTGCTGAGCTCTGTCTCTTCCTACACTGATGAGCCTATCTCAATGATATTCTGCCAGGACTGAATATGGAATCCAGATAATGAGACTGGTGGCACTCACCGGATCGTAGAAATATTCTTTATTGTTCAATCCACATGGTAAAAATCGGGCATGGAGCGGACTTTACCTTAGTCAGAGAGACAGGCTACAGCGACGGCCCACGCGGTGAACGCGCTTCTTCTGGCTAGCATGTACCAACATGCTAGTTACATGCTAGCCAGAAGAAGCGCGTTCACCGCGTGAAACGGCCGTCGCTGTAGCCTGTCTCTCTGACTAAGGTAAAGTCCGCTCCATGCCCGATTTTTACCATGTGGATTGAACAATAAAGAATATTTCTACGATCCGGTGAGTGCCGCCAGTCTCATTATCTGGATTCCATATTCATTGTATATACGAACTGTCGCTTTTTTACCTGGCTGAGCACCACGGAGGTTGTTTGACTGCAGGATTGCCAGGGAGTGGTGTGCTAAAACAGGTGAATTATATAGCACCCGAGCAGTGCCGCTTCAGCTTTTTTCTTCACATTTACTTTCATATTCTGCCAGAACGTTGGATAGGATGAAGAGGTGCTGTGGAATTCCCACCTCGTTCCCCTCGACTTATACCCATGGGGAACCCTAAAGGATGTGGTATACCGTACAAAACCAGCTACACTTCCTGTACTATGGCAAGAAATTGAAATGTTGTACAGAGCAAACCCTGGGGACCCTTTAACTAAAGTTATTCTTGCAGTAGTTCACTGAAATAATAAGAGTTTCGATGTTAATGGTAACCACTTTGAGCACCCAATGTGATTGCAAAAGTCAACTATGACTTACAGCTACCCTACACATTGATGAATTAAGATTATGTATATAGGTGTACCATTGGCCACAGAGGCAGATGCTGACAGCACTTGGCCCTGTCCCAGGATAATATAAAGGCCCCTTGCTTTCCAGTTGCTAATTTGATGACGTCAGGGTACTAGACATAAAGTACTTCCCTAAATACACCAGAGAGTTCTCTATTGGTCACCAGTCCAGCAATAATTGTGTGCCTTCCACGCAATCTAATACAATGTAAGGTGATAGAAGTCCCCTTGCCTACAAAAACTATTAGCACTTTTTCTTTATATTACTTTTATATATTGCTTAAAGAAGCACTTCCACAAAGATTTGTATTCTCTGGCCTGTTAGAAATGTAGATGATATAAACTGTCGTGAAGGTAATTGTACTAGTGGCTGTAGTTCTGAGGTATCCACTTCCTTCTGGTCTGCAGCTGTGTCATGTAATTTGGCAAAGGGACTCTTCAACTGATCCAGTGTCTTATGTGTGGACAGGAATTTAGTTTCTCTATTCGTTCCTTTGAGAGTGATATCACAGCTTTCATAGGAATAAATATAGAAACTGACTTCCTGTCCATACATAAGACATTGTGTCAGAGAGTCAGAGTGTTGGTCACATGACACAGCTGAGAACCAGAAGGGAGGGGATAACTCACAAATACAGCCACAGGTTAGAAGATTACTTTCAGTACAGTTTACATCATGTACCTTTCTAACGGTCCAGAGAATAAAAGAGTTTGTGGCAATGCTTTTTTAAATTACATGACAAAGTCCTTGGCGCTAAATAAATTTTTATTATACATTTAATAAACTATTTTATCCAAACTTGTATCTGTAACCTTTATTGCAGAGGCAGTTTTGGTGATAGTACAATGGTGAAATCACTAGGGACCCTTTCCTATTCTTATAGTTTTACTTCTGTGCAGTTGCCATGGTGAGCTGCTGGCATTTAAAGGACCTAAATCATCATATTATCTCAGCCAGTCTTCATTTAACTGGTGGTTGGCAGGTAACATTTCAATGTGTCTGCAGGATAACAATACGCAATGGCACATAGGGTCTACCAATTTAAATGCATGTAGAAATTATTTCGCATAAAGTTACATGCGTGTGTATTGCAGAGAAGAGCAACTTTACTAGTTGGGTATTTTTTTGTGTGCTTTCATCTAAAAATGCTCTAAATACAAATGTATGAACTTACCAAAATCTGCTTTTAACTTTACAACCATACAAACACTATTTTTTTCAAACTGTAATGTACATACATTGTTTAATACCAAAGCTGGGTCTAAATGTTCTGTATGTAATGTACTTTTGAAGCCATAATGTACTGCTCCAATTTGCAGCAATCCCTAGGGCTAACATAAGGGGACAGTAGCTGCATAATAAAATGATATAATAAAATGATAAAAACATACCGTATACAGTGGATATAAAACGTCTACACACTCCTGTTAAAATTTCAGGTTTCTGTGCTGAAAACCTGACAGGCTACATTTTGCAAAAACACATCTGAAGTCTCCCAAAAGCATGTGGGAAAAGGTGTTATGGTCTGATGAAACCAAGGTTGAACTTTTTGGCCGTAATTCCAAGATATATTTGGCACAAAAACCACATTGCACATCACCAAAAGAACCCCATCCCCACAGTGAAGCATGGTGGTGGCAGCATTATGCTTTGGGGCTGTTTTTCTTCAGCTGGAACTGGGGCCTTAGTTGTGATAGAGGGAATTATGAACAGATCCAAATACCAGTCAATATTGGCACAAAACTTTCAGGCTTCTGCTAGAAAGCTGAACACGAAGAGGAACTTCATCTTTCAGCATGACAGCGACCCAAAGCATACATCCAAATCAACAAAGGAATGGCTTCACCAGAAGAAGATTAAAGTTTTGGAATGGCCCAGCCATAGCCCACACCTGAATTAAATAGAAAATCTGTGCGGTGATCTGAAGAGGGCTGTGCACAGGAGATGCCCTCGCAATCTGACCGATTTGGAGTGTTTTTGCAAAGAAGAGTGGGCAAATCTTGTCAAGTCAAAATGTGCCATGCTGATAGACTGATACCCAGAAAGACTAAGTGCTGTAATTAAATCAAAAGGTGCTTCAACAAAGTATTAGTTTAAGGGTGTGCACACTTATGCAACCATATTATTTTATTTTTATATTTTTTCTTCCCTCTACCTAAAAGATTTCAGTTTGTTTTTTTAATTGGTACAGTTTATAGGTCACATTATAGGTGGAAAAAGTTCTAAAATGATTTATCTTTTTCTCATTTTTTACAGCACAGAAACCTGACATTTTAACAGAGTGTGTAGACTTTTTTTTAATCCACTGTATAATAAAATGATAAAAACATATATAATAAAGTGATAAAAATATGTTTTACCATCAAATGAGGTTATATAACATTATATTTGGTTCAACTGATTCCATTATGTTTTAGGTCTAGTAAATTATTTTTTCCTAAAGCACTTCTGAAGAACTCTGATATAAGTGTAGGCACTGACTTTAGCTCTAGAAATGTGTAAAGCTATTTATTATGTGCACCATACATCACAACCATATTTTTTATCTGAAGTCAGCCAATTAAGTAATCTTCTCAGAATGTGCAGAACTTGACCTGGCCTTCAGGCCTCATTGTGCTCATGGCCTGGGCTTCTTCCTGCCCCTTGTTTGAGGCTAGTGCGAAGCTATTAATAATCCAAGACTTTATTATTTTAAGCATACAAGACACTCACACTGCAGGAAGCAATCTTTCAGGCACTTTGTACTAACTAGTAAGAGAATATCTGCAGAGCAGCTAGTTCCCGGGGGTTTTAGAAGCTGAGCAGTTTGATGTTATTTGATCTTTTTACAAGGTTGCCCTTGACCACGGAAGAGTGTTCTTTTCCCCCCTCACAAATAGTCAACCGAGAATAAATCTGGGATTTTAATCTTTTAGAAACCTTATCATCATCGCCCTCTAAATCATTTCAGTTATGTCTGTAAAAGTTAAGACTCTTTTCCTGATGCTTTTTTATCTCAGCTCAACAGAGCCTTTACCACCCATGCATACTAAAGAGTCATTCCAGATATCAGAATTTATTTGTCACTATTTCTGTATCATCTAAAGCCACAGACAGTTTGTAAAGTATGATGGCAAGATCAAGTGGGCAATTTCCAGAGCTTAACACATGAAAATGCCCATGTCATGGACCAGAGCCAGTCCTACTCAAGTTTTTACAGCAGTCTTGAAAGACAAAATTAACTTGATTTAAAGTGTTACTGTTGGTTCGGTTTAAAGAGTCTTCTTAGCAAAGCTCTAACTGAACGTTGCTAAGGAGCGTCTGTCTTCAGTGTTTTACTGAGTGCTGAAGTCAGGTATGCAGGGTGATGGGCAGTGATAGGGCACATGTACATAGTCAGGGGCTAGGGTAGTTACAAGAAGCAGGCTGGAAGCATCTGTATGTTACACACAGGCATCTTCAGCACTCAGTTGAGCTAAAGACTGAACACAGATTCTCCTTAGAAATGCTCATTTAGAGCTTGGCTAAGAAGATTGGTTACACCTTGTTTTCCAGTACAAAGAAACATCTTTTCCTAGAAAAGTATATAAAAAAATGTTTAAAGAGGTTGCCCACTTTATTTATATTGATAACCTATCCTCAGGAGAGGTGGAAGGCCAACTCCCAGCACCCTTGCTGATCATCTGTTTGAAGAGAAAGCAGCGCTTGTACAAGTGCTGCCTTCTCTTCATTGTTTACCTACTTGCCGTCGACATCGCATCAGTGAGCTGGTGTAATTACAAGTAAGCTTTCCTATTCACCTCTATGAGACAGCTCCTTCCTATTTAAGTGGATAGGAAGGAGCAGTCGCTTTGAAGTGAATGAGAATGCTTACTTGTAATTACACCAGTTCACCGCTGGAGTTGTGATGGCAAGCAGATGAACAATGAAGAGAAAGCAGTGCTCGCAGGAGAGCTGCCTTCTCTTCAAACAGCTGATCGGTGGGTGGTCTACTGGCAATTCCAGATTGAAAGATGTGTAAGGTTTAATGTTTTAATCAAGACTACAGAATTGTTAAGGTGCCTATACGGCTTCAGTAGCTATAGGCTGAATGCTAGTTTGTCTGACAGCTATCTCTTGCTGCCCCTCCCCCCAATACATAGACACACTCGGCTTGGCCAAGCATGTATGTATTTTCAATTAGGAGAGAGGAGAAAGCTGATGCCATACACCTCACGTGACGGCTTATCTACTAGAGAACAAAAGTACTTGGCTTTGAAATTTAACATAACGATGCTTCTCAAACCCAACATCATCTGTCAGGAGAAAATCGGGAGCTCACCATACACATTACAGTGTTATCCAGTCCAGCTGGAAAACAGTGAGTTCAACTGATAATAGTCTAATGTATATAGAGACCTTTAGATTGTAGCATACAGGCCCAGATTTATCATTACACTTCCATCTTACTCCAATTTCACATAAGTCCAAAGTCACTTTTGGCTCAGTCAGATTTATTAATGGTCCTGTAATACTGTGATAAATGTGGTTTGATGGCAGCAGTTCATCCTTCAGTAAACGGCTTTACAAAAGTCGCACATATTTACAAAAAAGTCGCATGTTCTATTAAAAAGTCGCATAAGATAAGCATGGTCCTCACTGGAGTGAAGTTGGGACTTTTTTGCGACTTTTTTGCGACTTTTTAAGTCCCAATGATAAATCTGGAGTGAAACTCATTAACATGGCTAACCACGCCCATTTTAAAAAACTGGAGTGAGTGGTGTACACATGTAAAAAAGTCGCAAAATTATGCGCAAATGAGTGTGAAAAGTCGCAAATGCCTTATTTTGGGACTTTTTGATGCCAGAATTCTGGAGTGAAGGTATGATAAATCATGGTAACAGTCTACGTTGTTATGTAACTACTGCCTCAAGCTAAAACAAGTATTATCAGTATAAGCAAAAACAAGCCGGCCTTCAGTTTTGCTTTGTAATAGAAGGGTGTTGACCTGCATTGTTAACACATATGTTTCTTTAAAACCTGTGCCAAGAGGTGATCAGTGGCTGCACCCAGTTTATTCACGTGTAATATGCTAAGCTATAAGACTCTTGTATGTAAGTTAAAGTGCTACTATCTCATTACAAAGGCCTTTTAAGGATCAAATGCTCTTCAATAAGTTTTTTCAGAGAATATTATAACTTGAAGAAAACCTTTCATTAGATTCATGCAGGCTAAACCATGGGCAACAAGAAATCTAGACTGAAGTCCCTTATTAAAAGAAACTCTGTTATACTCTGAAATGCTCAGAGAAAACATTGCCGTACATTTTTTAAGAATGGCATTGTGTGCGCTTGTCTTAATTTTTTCTGTGCTGGCTTGAGATGCTACACAGTTACTGACTCCTGAAGTGGTGTGTCGATCAGGGTCATCCGCTGATCCTTCTCCATGCGTGACAGGTACCAGCAGTGTATTACAGGTGGCACCCAGCCGCAATGACCGCAATGATCCTAGTCATTTAACTCCTCAGATGCCATGGTCAATAACGACTGCGCCATATGAGCTGTCACACAGAGGGAGGGGACTCCCTCTGTCCTCGGATCAGTTGCTTGTAAAGGCTACTAAGCCTGTCATGCCTGAGGCCTGTGGAAATCCCATAGACTGCTATAGTAGATGGAAGATCAAATATTCAAGTTCCCTAAAAAAAAAAAAAACACATTAAATATTAAAAATTCAAATCATCCGCTTTCTCAGTTCAACGTATAAAAATAAACAAATAAGGCTAGTTTTACATTGGTGCTAAAATCGAATGGTAGGCTATTCCGGCAGCCAGATACTACCATTCCCCACCGGAGCCCATTGACTATAATAGGACTCGTTGGGGAGCCAGTCTGTTTCTGACATTAATATCGGGTTTCAGTTGGACAAAAAACGCTGCTTGCAGCAGTATTTGTCCGGCCGAATCTCGGCACTAATGCTGGCAATAGGCCGGATTCCGTTGAGTCCATTATAGTTAATGAGGCCTGACGGTGCTGAAGCATTTCCTGACTATGCCGGATGCAATGTACGTCGGCAGGCTGTTCCTCTGCCAGGAACTGATTTTAGCACTAGTGTGAAACTAGCCTTAGAAAAATAAATGGGCATCACCGCATCCAAAAATGTCTGAATTGCACAGTGAATCTCATAGTAACATAGTTTATAAGGCTGAAAAAAGACATCTGTACATCCAGTTCGGCCTGTTATCCTGCACGTTGATCCAGAGGAAGGCAAAAAAAAAAAAAACTGTGTGATAGAAGCCAATTTTCCCTACTTTAGAGGAAAATAATTGCTTCCCGATTCCAATCAGGCAATCGGATAACTCCCTGGATCAACGACCCCTCTCTAGTAGCTATAACCTGTAATATTATAACACTCCAGAAATACATCCAGGCCCCTAAATTCCTTTATCGTACTCACCATCACCACCTTCTCAGGCAGAGAGTTCCATAGTCTCACTGCTCTTACCGTAAAGAATCCTTTTCTATGTTTGTGTACAAACCTTCTTTCCTCCAGACGCAGTAGATGTCCCCTTGTCACAGTCACCGTCCTGGGGAAAAAGATGAAGAGATCTCTGTACTGACCCCTGATATATTTATACATAGTTATTAGATCTCCCCTCAGTCGTCTTTTTTCTAAAGTGAATAACCCTAATTTTGATAACCTTTCAGGGTACTGTAGTTGCCCCATTCCAGTTAATACTTTAGTTGCCCTCCTCTGAACCCTCTCCAGCTCTGCTATGTCTGCCTTGTTCACAGGAGCCCAGAACTGTACACAGTACTCCATGTGTGGTCTGATTAGTGATTTGTAAAGTGGCAGGACTATGTTCTCATCACGGGCGTCTATGAACCTTTTGATGCAACCCTTAATCTTATTGGCCCTGGCAGCAGCTGCCTGACACTGTTTTTTTCAGCTTAGTTTGCTGTTTACCAAAATTCCTAAGTCCTTTTCCATGTCAGTGTTACCCAGTGTTTTAGCATTTAGTATGTACTGGTGGCTTGCATTATTCCTTCCCATGTGCATAACCTTACATTTGTCAGTGTTAAACCTCATCTGCCACTTCTCTGCCCAAACCTCCAATCTATCCAGATCCCTCTGTAGCAGTGTACTGTCCTCTTCTGTTTTAATTACTGTACACAGTTTAGTGTCATCTGCAAAAATTTATATTTTACTGTGCAAGCCTTCTACAAGATCATTAATAAATATATTAAAGAGATCCGGGCCCAGTACTTACCCCTGATGTACTCCGCTAGTGACAGTGACCCAATCTGAGTGTGTACTGTTAAAAACCACCCTATGTTTTCTATCTCTCAGCCAGTTACTTGCCCACATACATACATTTTCCCCAAGTCCAAGAATTCTCATTTTATATTATGTGGTACAGTATCAAATGCTTTGGAGAAGTCAAGATATATAACATCTATTGATTTGCCGCAGTCAAGTCTAGAACTTACTTCCTCAAAAAACTGATTAAATTAGTTTGACGTGACCGATCCCTCATGAAGCCATTCTGAAATGGCGTTAGTTTCTTATTTCCATTGAGGTACTCAAAGATAGCAGCTCTTAGAAAACCTTTAAACAGTTTACCCACGACAGATGTTAAACTTACCAGCCTATAGTTTCTGGGCTCTGTTTTTGGACCCTTTTTGAATATTGGCACCACTTTTGCCATGCACCAATCCTCTGGAACACTCCCTGTCAGTATAGAGTCCTTAAATATCAGAAATAAGGGTCTGGCTTTGACATTACTTAATTATCTTAGGATACGGGGGTGTATACCATCGGGTCCCGGCGATTTGTCTATTTTAATCATTTTAAGACACCGCAGTACTTCTTCCTGGGTCAGACAGGGCACTTTTAATGGGGAATTTACTTTTACATTCTGCATTTCATCTGACAATTTTAAATATTTTAATAGGTTTGCTTTCTCCTCATCACTCTCTGTAACCCCCCCCCCCCCCTCTTATTACTCTGTAGGGCCAACACCTTTAGATTTATACTTTTTACCATTTATATAATTAAAGAACATTTTAGGGTTAGTTTTACTCTCTTTGGTAATTAATTTCTCGGTCTCTAGTTTGGCTGCTTTTATTTGTCTTTTACATATTGTATTTTTTTCTTTATAGTATTTCAGTGCTTCCTTGCTACCCTCATGTTTTAGTGATTTAAATGCTTTATTTTTGTCATTTATTGCTTTCTTTACAGTTCTATTTATCCACATTGTTTTTTTCTTGTTCCTTAACCTTTTATTCCCATAAGGTATGTACTACTCACAATTAGATTTAAGATGTTTTTAAAAATATCCAATTTTGTGTGAATCTCGTAATGAAAAAAAAAATCCTGATTCACCAATTTTTGTCTACTTGCCCCTCCCAAAAAAATTGAATAAAATGTGATTAAAAAGTCATTATTGCCCCCAAATGTTACTAATAAAAATAACCATACACATCTTCATTTAATATACATATATTAAAACATAATTTTTCTCAGTAATGTTGGCACGTATGAACATAGGACCAACACAGATGCCTTAAGCACAGCTCCTTCACACAAGGTATATTGATCAGCTTCCATGCAACAGGTCAGCAAGTTTCATAGGTAGAAATCTGCTGACAGATGCCTCTTGATAACTGTGGCTCATGTTGGGCCACCTGTGTGCCAGAACTGTAATCTACTCCAGCCAGGAGATGGAGTTTATTTTTGGTGCAATGTGTTCCAGTTTTCAGATGTAGATGTTGTGTCTTCCCGCCCACTCTCCAACCACATTTTCTAAAAGTGGCAAAGGTGTCGGAAAAAGCTTAAAAGTCACAATTTTTTTCACAAACTGGGACCTGCACCAAACTTTGCAACTTTTCTATGCTAGTAAACTGGCTTAGAAGTGAAATCTCCATAGTTCCACATATACTAATGTCAGTGCACATAGATTTTGTTGTAAATTATAAAAAAAAAATTGTGCAATTTTGCGCATCTAGTCTTAGAAAAATTCTAATTTTTGCCC
Source organism: Bufotes viridis (assembly GCA_033119425.1). NCBI lineage: Eukaryota > Metazoa > Chordata > Amphibia > Anura > Bufonidae > Bufotes > Bufotes viridis. Next base: position 225,022,345 of record CM065590.1, read on the forward strand.
CATATTCGGTCATAATTATGGGATGAAATTACATGTAAGCAAACCAGTAGTTGTAAAGTTGGACAAAAATATCTATGCATGGGCCACATTTATTATCCAGCCAGTACCGCTGTGATAAATCTGGCGCAGGTCTAGACTGCCTGTTTAAGTTTACAGGATTAGTAAATCTGCCCTATAGTTGTGAAAAATCGAGCAGGGCACAGGGAGGAGTCTGCTGTGCAGCATCTTCCTGCACCCTGGTCTGCTGGACTGACAGGGCTCTTCCTGTTTGTTTATAGGGAGATACCTGTCAAGCAAGCCAAGCTGGAGAAGTCATACAGCAAACTGTTCTCACTGTGCCCAAATCTTGTCCATGTACTTGGCTTATTAAAACGGGTTGTCCGCCTTTTTCTTACTGATGATTTATCCTTTGGATTGGATAGGTTATCAGCATCTGATCGGTGGGGGTCCAACACCTGGGACCTCTGCCTATCAGCTGTTTGAGAAGTCAGCGACGCTTGCAGTAGCGCTGCGGCCTTCTCGCTCTTTCCAAAGGATAGCTCATCAGTAAGAAAAAGGTAGACAACCTTCTTTAAAACTATCGTTTTTCTAAAATGCCGCAGACTTTCAGAGCAAAGCATGTCAGGATTGCATGCATGAAAATCTGATCATAGGATCTCTTAAATGTATTTTGTAGTCTAAGGTGTCCAGGACAGGTATTCTTGCTTTCTGAGTGGCGACCATTTGAGTACAAGTAGTCTCAGGAGCTTTAATGGGTAAAATATATTACCTCTATGGTTCCTTATTTTATTTTTCCTCTGACATCAGTAGTAGGGCGTGTAAAATTACTAGTCCAGGATAGAAACATACAAAAGGGAAATAAAGCAGCAACAAAAGAATGAGTATGTGTTACCTGTGTACAGAGAATGAGTCTTATGCTGGGCATGATTTGCTTTATAAGAAGGTGAAGTAGATCTTCAGTCATCTCCACCATCTTGACCAGGAGTCATTAACAAAATCTGAGGATCTCGATTGGAATAAAACACAAATTCTACGGTCCCTGAATTACTTTTATTGCTGTTCAACGCAGGTTGTTCTTTTAGATGCAATCAACATCAAGACGTATGGGTTTATTGATGAGTTAGGCAATTCTTTGTCCATATATCTAGTGTTATCATACATCTTTGTTGGCTTCCTCAGAACTGTCATCATTAATCCTCTGGCATTCAGGATTGTGTTTCCCTCTTAAGTAAGTGCTAAGCAAGTAAGGTTATTAATAAATGCAGAAGCTTCTGCTCACTCCATGAAACGTAATGTAACACAATCATGGCATCAGACCTATTGACTAAGGGTTTTGTGACAGTAGTTTCATGTTTATTTGGCTTTTTTACCAGTACCATGTACAGTTCTGCAGCTGCAAAGAAGCAAGTAAGATAACAAGATGTAACCAAAGGGCATATTCAATTGGATTGCTTTACTCTCGAATTCATTTACCAAAGTCTTCCCATAGCATTGCTGAGATGCTTGTAAATGTCACTGATCTGCTTATAAACAGGCCGCGGGCAGCTGGAAATGTTGGATATATGTGTCTAGTTTCTGCTTCTTTTTCATATCTTAATGCATTGCCCCTGAGCGGTATTATTTGTGCCATTACAGATATCTGTGTACAATAATTTGAGGACTCCGATGACTGTATCTTACTTTTAAGCCCTCCTTACATATCTGTTTTAGAAATAAATGTATTTCCCATGAAATTACAATTTTGAAGCATGTATTTTTATAATTGTACGCTGTGCTATCCCTCTGAAAGTTCTGAATAAATTGACAACTAGGACAACTAGTTACTAGTTGTTAGTGGGGTACAACCCTACTCTCTGGTACTGTCAGCATTGATTGGGCAGTGTCAGGCTGTGTATAGATGCACCACCAACTGGTAACACCCAGCTTTTAATTTTTTTCCATAAATTTCTTGGAGAGATAACAGAGGACAGCACAATGCAAAGTTTTAAATAAAGATGTTCCACAATTGTTATAGCATGGCGATTTGTCAGTTGGGGCTTGGGTGTCACCTAGAATCAGCTTTCAACCTCACTATTATGTCCATGGACTTCATCCAGATGGAACTGAGTTGAATGAGTTCCAGCTCTGACTTCTCTCCTTTCCCTCTGTATTATTAAAGGTAGCCAACGGACTATATTACCATCTTTGGTCCCTTCACAGGAGAGCAAACAACAACTGGCTCAGGACGCTCTTAAAGGGAATTTGTCTCCAGAAAATGACCTATTTAAATCACTTTTTTATGTTTAACATATTTTTTAATAATTTTTAATGTTTAATGTTGTTTTTCATTTTCCATGTCAATATCTATATTTAAACAAAAAAACAAAATCCTGCAGTTTCACACTGGCCACTAAGCCTAATAATAGGCACCACTTCTGTACAGATGACTTAACTGTAGTTACCTGTTTATCTGTCATTCTAATCCTGCCTGTAATGATATCACCTGTGTATAGAAAAGACACGATCCATAATTCACAATAGGTGATTGTCAAAGCTTATCTATTCTTTCCTTTTACAATGACCTCTGCACAGAGCATTCCTAGAAAACTCTCCCATAGAAGTCAATGAGGCCCCCTCCTGGCCATTGTGTCTATGGGCCATGGGGCTGCCATAAAGTAGTTTTGTTTAATACCTTCTAAATGCTGTTAAGAACAGCTCAGGCAAGATGGCTGCCCTATAATTATGTTCAGGAAACAGAATTAGTACAGAATAAATAAATGCTTGGCAGTGCCAGGTCCGGCCACCACCAAGTGTTTCTATTGGCCCACCAAAAATAGCTGAGCCGCTTGCTCAGCTATTTTTGGAATCGCCATAGAAATTAATGGGAGTTAACTGCTCTTGCTTGGCCACTGCTTCCATTCACTTCTATGGGGCCTATGGAAATAGCTAGCGCTCTTCTTTTTTCGGCAGCTTCATAGAAATTAATGGAGGACAGCTGCGCATGCCACCTGCTTAACTTTGCTTGCTGCATTTATGAGATAGCTCGGGTGCCAGAAGTGGGTCCCGCACCTTTTAGCGATATTTGCCCCCATTGTTTGAGATGGGAAAACCCTTTTAATGATTGACAGCTTTCCCTGTACAAATTTGCAGGCCACAAAACACTTGGTCGTGTGAATGCACCCTTAGTTGAAGCACTTTTGACATGTGTTTTTTACTGAGTAGTCTTCTTTCTGGCTTATCTGCCATAAAGCCCAGATTGTAGGAATGCTACAGTAATGGTTGAACTTCTGGAAGTTTCTCCTTTCTGCACACAGGATAATTGAAGCTCAGCCAGAGTGACTCTTCTCCAGATGCTTGCCTCCACACAATCCTGCCCCTGAGCACTACAGGCAGTTCTTTCCTCCTCATCACTTGGTTTTTGCTGGAATATGCATTGTGAGCTGTTAGACCTTATATAGACAGGGGTATGTCTTTCCAAATCATCTCCTATCAACTGAATTTACCACAGATAGACTCCAATCAAGTTGTAGGAACTTGATCAAGAGAAATGGGAGGCCCCAAAGCTAAATTTCAAGTGTAATAGCAAAGGGTCTAAATACTGGCTATATATTTGTAAAAAACAATTGAGTTTTCCATTTTTAATAAATAAGCAAAATTTCTAAAATTCTGTCTTCACGTTCTCATTATGGGGCATTGAAGGCAGATTGGTGATAACTAGAATTTGTTTTATTTTAGCACAAGTCCACAACATAAAATGTGAAAAAGCGAATGCTCAGCTCCTCCTGTTGTATAACATGGTGTCTGCAGATTGTACTGCATTTTCATGGTAACCGGTTCGGTTTAAGAGGAACATGTCCCTCTCCAGCAGGCAACACAATTCTGAAATTCCTTACAGACAGTTTTAGAAACCTGTTTAGTGCTTTGACATTCAACACCTCCAAAGCATGGACACACAGTCTCTGTTTTCATTTCAGGATTCAAGATAGTAGTTTCACTAATGTTTATTAGGATTATGTAATGTGCAAATCTAGAGCAAAGCTTGACATTGGGTTAGCACTCTAGCATGACCATGATCTGCAGCTGATAAATTCAGTAGATTGAAAGGTCACATTCTTGATGCTCTCTTCACTTGAGCACCCAATTTCTTTCTTTGTTTCCATGATCCACATGTCTCCTCATTTTCCGTCTCAGTAATGTATTGCTCAGTATTAGTATCCAACCTGTTTGGATGTTTTAACAATAGAAGTGAACCACCACACGTCCTTAAAAAAGTATTCATACCCCTTGAACCTTTCCACATTTTTTTCACGTCACACCCACAAACTTACAGTAAATGTATTTTAGTGGGATTTTATGTGATAGACTAACACAAAGTAGCAAGTATGTGTGAAGAGAAAAGAAAATGACACATGGTTTTCAAAATGTTTTATAAATAAAAATCTGGAAAGTATGGCGTGCATTTATCTTCCGCCCCCCTGAGTCAATACTTTGTGGGACCACCTTTTTGCTGCAATTACAGCTGCAGGTCTTTTAGGGTATGTCTCTACCAGCTTTGCACATCTAGAGGCTGAGATTTGTGCCAATTTTTCTTTGCAAAATAGCCTAAGCTCAGTCGGATTGGATGGAGAGCGTCTGTGAACTGCAGTTTTCAAATCTTGCCACAGATTCTCAAAGGGATTTAGGTCTGGACTTTAAACCATTCTTTCGCATGAATATGCTTTGATCTAGACCATTCCATTGTAGCTCTAGCGGTATGTTTAGGGTCGTTGTCCTACGGAAAGGTGAACTTCCACCCCAGTCTGCAGCCTCTAACAGGTTTTCCTCCCAGATTTAGCTGCATTTAGCTCTATCCATCTTCCTATGAATCCTGACCAGCTTCCCTGCTGAAGCAAAACATCTCCACAGCATGATGCTGCCACCACCATGTTTCACGATGGGGATGGTGTGTTCAGGGTGATTTGCATTGCATCTTTGCATTTAGTCCCCAAAAAAATCTACTTTGGTCTCATCTGACCAGAGCACCTTCTTCCACATGTTTGCAGTGCCACCTATATGGCTTGTTGCAGGATTTTTTTTATGACTTGCTTTTAGAAATGGATTTCTTCTTGCACTCTTCCATAAAGGTCAGATTTGTGGAGTACATAACTATGTAATAGTTGTCCTGCGGATTTCTGCAGCTCCTCCAGAGTGACCATGGGCCACTTGGCTGCTTCTCAAATTAGTGCTGTCCTTGCCTGGGCTGGCAGTTTAGATGGATGGCCATGTCTTGGTAGGTTTTCAGTTGTCCCATACTCCTTCCATTTTCAGATGATGGATTGAACAGTGCTCCTTGAGATGATCAGAGCCTAGAATATTTTTTTAGATTTTTACTTAACCCTGCTTTTCCAAAACTTTATCCCTGACCTGTCTGGTGTGTTCCTTGGTTTTCATGATGCTGTTTGATCACTAATCTTCTCTAACAAACCTCTGAAGCCTTCACAGTACAGCTGTGGTTATACTGCAAATAAATTACACGCATATGGACTCTATTTACTAGGTAGGTGACTTCTGAAGGCTATTGGTCACACCAGATTTTATTCAGGGGTATCAGAGTACGGGGCTGAATTCAAATGCACAACACTTTTAAGATTTTTATTTATAAAAATTTTGAAAACCATGTATCAGTTTCTTTCCACTTCACACATACTTTGTTAGTCTATGACCTAAAATTCCAATAAAACACATTTTAGTTTGTGGGTGTAACGTGAAAAAATGTGGAAAAGTGCAAGGTGGGAATACTTTTTCAAGGCACTATTCAAGGCTCTGTAGCAACTGGTACTTGTCCCTTTGCTCCACATGTATCTTTGGGAGGCTAGTTAGTTTATCTTTGGTATTATAAAAGTGGAGGTGGTTCTTTACAGCTGCCGGAATGCCATAGTAACTGCTTTGTCTTCTAGCCTGGTAAAAACGCCCTGATTTAGCAACATTCAGCAGCTTACCACTTATAATTATCCCCCGATTTTCTGATGTTCTGTTAAAGAGAATCTTGTTTGTTGTTGGGATATGAGCCTCTGACTTGTGTGTTCACATTTTGCTCTGCCGCTGTGTCTTGGCCTCAGTGTTTATACTTAGGAATATAGCAGTTCCACAAAGCCTAATATGGTTGTATGCGAGGGTCTGTAGAGGAGAAGCATATGGAGTTTTGCCTCCTTTTCCATGTATGTGTTGTACGTGGGTGCTTGGAACTTTTATTCCTAATGGCAAGCATTGTGTGCTGGGGACATTTATGCAGTGCTATCTTGATTAGGCTTTCTGTAGCTGACTTTAACTTGGTCTCTTTTGATTAAATCCAGATGTTAGTTGCTTGTTTGTCATACTTTTTCTGCGTTTTGCTATTTTTGTTACATATGTACGCACTGAAACAAGCTTTGCATATTTCATGAAGTTCTCTGAGATTCCTGTGCATCTGTGCTTTAATTTTTTTTTTTTGTTGAGAAAACATTATTTCCATACATTAAATGAGTTTTCCAGGAGTTAAATATTGATGACCTATCCTCAGGGTTGGGTTTAACTTCCGGCACTCTTTCAGATCAGCTGTTTGAAGGGGCTATAGCACTTTTACAAGCGCTGTGGCTTCTTCCTATTATACCAAGCACAATACCATAGATTACATTATATGGCGGCTGTGTTTGGTATTGCCACTCAATGGAATCCACTTGAATAGGACTAAGCTGCAGAAAGGCCATGTGGCAGATGGATGTAATGTATTTGGCCAAGGAAGAATCCACTGCATGTGTCATCTTACTGTGTTGGACTGTTATCATGTTATGTGGCTGGGGCTGTCCATAAGGCCCCATTCACACGTCCGCCAAACACTGACATCGGCGATGTGCGTTTCCACAATTTGCAGGCCACACAACGCTGGCACTATATAGAAAATGCCTTTTCTTGTCCGCAAAATGCGGAACAGAATTGTGGACGTGTGAATGGGGCCTTAAGGAATGAAATTCAAAGTTGTGCAGGAGGGAATGGTGGCTATCTGCCATTCATGTAGGCTTATAATCTTGTTGCAAGTGTTGAGTTTTTGGGTCTGTTTGAAGGTTTGGATAGTGGAGGAAGAGATTTCTAACATGAACAGAAGTACTTGACATGAATGGTGACAACTCCCTCTCATAGGAGTATACATTGAATGGACTACTTAACAGGTTGATCATTGCTACCAGGGAGTAGAAATCAAAATATTACTTGTAGTAGGATCCATTCCCGCTTTGATAAATGCTGTAATTCTACTAAAGCGAAATGGTGGACTAAACTAGGGCTGACCGTGGCACCAGACTGTGTATCCGTGCAGAAAGGGTGTGAAAATCTGTGGATGCCACCAGAGAAACACTGGCCAGCAAAAAAAATAGGGCATGTCCTATTCTTGATCGTTTTGTGGACAAGGATAGGCATTATTACAGTGGATCCGCAAAAAAAAACGGATGCCGTATGGACGTCATCCGTTTTTTTTTTTTTTTTTTTTTTTTTTTGCGGATCCGCAATTTTTTGGACCACAAAACATACGGTCGTGTGCATGTAGCCTAACTATCTAAGGATAGATAAACTGATGACAGATCCCCTCAGCTAAACGCTAGGGTACTTACTAACTGACCCACTCATTTTGCTCGTATTGAACAGTGAACAGCATGCACAGCATATTCATGAGGTCCCACCTCTCACCAGCCTGCTCGGATTTCTATAGGAAAAAAAATCGTCACATTATTGTTGAACTTATGATATTGCATCATTTTTAGAGATCATGTAATATTAAATAATATATATTGATATAGCAATTACTGTACATATTTCATTTGACATTACAATTGGGGTAGTGACAGCAATATTTTCATTTGAACCCCTTAAGGACTGAGCAAAAATATTTTCTTTCCCCCCCCCCCTCGGCTTTAAAGAATCATAACTTTTTTTTTCCCGTCGACATATGAGAGCTTGTTTTTTATGGGTTGAATTATTCTTTTTAGTGGAACCATTAAATGGTTTATGTAATGTATTGAGAGACTGTAAAAAAAAAAAAGACTAGCTAGAAATGGAAATAAAACATTATTTCACTTTTATTTGCTGGGTCAGTACAATTACAGCAATACTAAATGTATATAGTATATAATGGAGAGTGAATCTGGATCGCACATACTAAACACTGTGCTTTTGATACAACGACTGTCTCAGCATAATTACGTGGCATATCCGCCAAATTTGTAATACATTGTATGCTGTGCATAAGAGGCACCAGTATACAGTTTGATCAAAGAGCATAGGCCCACCAACCGCGACAAGGAAGCCTCTGCAAGTGGGAAACTACTCTAACCTATAAATAGCGCAGCCGTGCGCGGCGACCACCGGCGCCCCAGCACCGCACCGGCAGCGGGACCCAGGAGCCACACAGCAACCCCACTGTGCAGCAAAGCCTCCTTGGCTCTGGGTCCCACCGCCCCGCCAGCACGGCACTGAAGCAGCAATGGCAGACACGCAGTACTGCACCATGTGAACGAGTGCAAAGAGCTCACCCAGTCACGACCCTCAGGAAATGCATCTGAGAGATAGTAGGAGTTTATAAACCCCTTGCGGCTGGGGCTAATTAAAAACACCTAGTCCAAATGGGGAGGAGTGCTGATACCAGAGGAGGAAAAAGAAAATAAGTAATTACAATATATAATGGAGAGTGAATCTGGATCGCACATCCTAAATGTATATAACTTTTATCATATTTTAATACTTTAAAAAAAGAAAAAAACTTTCTAAAAAAAATGTCTTTGTGTCGCTATATTCTAAGACCCACAACAGATTAAATTTTTATTGATACCATTTTTTGCAAGTGACTTCTTCATAATTATTTGTTAAAGGGGTTCTGCACTTTGTTTAAACTGATGATCTATCCTCTGGATAGATCATCAGCATCTGATCGGCAGGGGTCCGACACCCGGGACCCCCGCCGATCAGCTGTTGGCCTGGACGTGGCTAAGCTCCATTCAAGTAAACAGAGCTTAGCCGCGCCCTGGCCAGTTGATACAAGTCGTGACGTCACTGGGCCAGCGGTGAACGGTGAGAAGGCCGCGGCTCTACTGGAGCGTGTCGGACCCCTGCCGGTCAGATGCTGATGATCTATCCAGAGGATAGATCATCAGTTTAAACAAAGTGCAGAACCCCTTTAAACATTTTTTAGGGAGGCTAGGCAACCAGAAAAACAACACTTCTAGCAATCCAAGGATTTTTTCTTATGGCATTGACCGTGCATAATGATATTTTAATTTTTTCTTTTATATATGAGAAATAGAAAAAAGTGTTTTTATTTTTTTATATTTTCCATAACTTTATGCAGCTGATTTTTCTTATTTTTGTATTAGTCCTGCTGTGAATAGCAATTTTAACAAATTTACAATTTTGGCATTAGCCAAAGCATCACAGGCATGGGGGCTTTCAGAAAACCTCCAGCTGCCATAGCAACCAATTAGAACCCCTTATTTACATTCTAGGGGTATCAATTAGAGGACAGAGGGGGCGCGCTCACTATTGTCCATGGCAACTCAGAGCCTCCGATACCGGCCACTTCCAGCGAGTGTGAGTGCAACACATCGAGCACCCGCTGTGTATGGAGTGCACTTGTGAGCCCACTCCATAGATTACTTACCGACCAATGACATACATATGCATTCATTGGTTGCGAAGAGGTTAAAATACAGTTTATAGAATTGCATGGATGATTTAATTAAACATAATAATGGCATAAGAACCGTGTTGACAGATGGTGTGCTCACTTCATTTCTTCTACATGCACATTCCTTTCTAGATAGAGACGTTAACCTGACCTTCACTGAGAAAGCTCTTACCTTCAGTTTTTAAAATGACGGTCTGGATAAAATTAACACATTATGAAAATATTTCCACTAATGGTATTAAAAAAACAAAAAACAAAACTCCAGTATATTTTTTATTCCAATGGTTTCTAAAAATCAAAGCAGTGAAGAATATAAAGAACAAATATGGGCGCTCCGTAGTGTTGTATCCAAGATTACCTGACAATGGCTGTGGGGGGTAACCTGCACTGCTTATCTGATAGATCCTTACCTTACCTCCTGCTCACGTTCTCTACAATAGTGAATAAAGTAGTATAGGCTAAAAATTGAGGTTGGCACGGGGTGATATTGTGAACTAGTGTTCATGAAAATATAGTGTAAAAGACACTGAGAGAGATTTATCAAAACTGGTACAAAGGAAAACTGGCTTACTTGCCCATAGCAACAATCAGATTCCACCTTTCATTTTTCAGAGCTCTTTTGGAAAATAAAAGGATTAGGCTCCATTGACATGTCCGCAATTCTGTTCCGCATTTTGCGGAACGGAATTGCGGACCCATTCATTTCAATGGGGACAGACGATGTCCCGCCGGGTCCGCAATTGCGGATCCGCAATTGCGGATCCGCACTTCCGGGTCCGCAATCGCGTTCCCGAAAAATATAGAACATGTCCTATTCTTGTCCGCAATTGCGGACAAGAAAAGGCATTTTCTATGAGAGTGCCGGCGATGTGCGGTCCGCAAAATGCGGAACGCACATTGCCGGTGTCCATGTTTTGCCGATCCGTGGATCCGCAAAACACACACGGGCGTGTGAATGTAGCTTTAATCTGATTGGTTGCTATGGGCAACTAAGCCAGTTTTCCTTTGCACCAGTTTTAATAAATCTCCCCCATAGCCTGCAACGCTTTTCAAAGGCAGTCCTTTTACTGATTGCTGATTTTTACTGAACAGAACGGTGACACGTTACATGTCATGTGTTTTATTCATTGGAACAAATTGGATTCTGAGATATTAAGCCCTATGAGCTTCACTTTTAATGTATGACATAATCTATGTGCAGCAGTGTATAGAAATTGTATTTAAATTGTTTGCCTTTTTCCCCATTGGAAAATGAACTTAGTTGCAGTTTCCATTCAATAAGCAGCACAGTGACCTAATGTTAAAAAGTATCTAAATGCTGATCAGATGAAGGGAAAATTTATAAAAATATGACCTGTCTGACCAAGTCAACGCAGCAGAAGTAGCATTTAACCAGGAGGTACACCCTCTTCTGTGAAATGACAAGATTGTGCTTTGTAAGGATCTTAAAGGAGTTGTCCAGGAGTAGAAAAACATAGCTTTGTGTGCTATCTCAGCTCTGACCCATTGACTCCAGTGGAGCTGAGCTGCAATATCAGACACATCCCATGGACATTTTTAGAAGAAAGCAGCCATGTTTTTTTTCTAATCCTGGACCAATGGTTAATTATCTGGTCATCCGTCTGAATGAGTGGAGGAGAACCAGACTATGGACCAGGGTTAATGGTGATTTTTTGGAAAACTCTTCTCAGTCATTTTTTAAGACGGTGAAGAGTGGAAGACTGGTTGTATCTACCGTACATTATGTGGTATACAGAGTTAAAGTTAACGTCTTGTATTTTATTTTTAAGGCACGAAGAAAGGAAGTTTTTGTGCAAGAAAGATATGGAAGATTTAATCTTGGCGACCCTTTCCTTGCGCTTCAAAGGGACTGTGAAGCAGGTGCTTTTGATAAGGAGAAGAAACCAATTTGTAGCAACCCTCTTACAATCTTGGAAGCTGTCATGGCACACTGCAGGAAGATGCAGGAGAGGATGACGGCTCAGCTCGCAGCTGCCGAAAGAAGACAAAGAAAGGCAAGTGTTCCCGTTTTCTACAAGACGTCTTATTCTTACACTAAACACCTGCACAATGTGTCTTTCAGAGACACCTGTCTATCTTTCTGTCTCATTGAGTGAAGGTTTTTATGCAAGGACCAATATGATGAAACGACTAAGAACCAGCCTGTGTATAGGAAAACCTATTGTGACTAAAAATAGTGTTGTGTTTTGCTAAATATGCTGTAGATCCAGCCCGCTATATTTTCACACATGTTGCCCTACAATACTTCAGAAATTATCCTGTTTTTGGAGTTTCTATTGATCAAAAATGTTTAAAAACTTTTTATAGGACCTTTTTTATATACAAAAACAGCATGCATGTTATCCAAGGGCTGAGAAAGACAGCAGTGGCACCAATGCAAGGGGTATATGGGCCCTCTGCTCTCCAAGAAGAGTATTTGGGTCCCGTACTCTCCAATAACTCATCATAGATTAGCCCCTTATTTCTCTCTAGCAATTCATCAGTAATTTTCAGCTATGAAATTAACTTCTCTGCCTCTCATATGCAGTCTAATAAAAAGTAGGAACTTCCTTTAGGGTCACAGTGTGCCCCATTACTTACTGGGTGCCTGAGCAGTTGTACAGGTTCTTCATATGGTACGTCCGCAGATAAAATAATTACAAAGCTACATTTCTAACAAATAATAACTGTTTAAAAAGAGTACGAGTTAGAATTTGCTTGCTAAATGTTTGGCGTGTTGCCTAACACCTGTTAAATAGTAGTTATACTCCTCTTCCTAGCATCTGTTCACATTTTAACTCCTAAGAGATACATGTTTTTATGAATTACATTTTTTTTTACAAAACCTCTCTTCAGTAACTGGCTTTTACATAAGAAGTTATCATAACTTTATAAATTGGCTGCCTCAAGCCATACACAAAAGTCATACAAACCTGTTGATTTTAAAGGGATCAGACAACCATCTCCTATGTATAGGAGCCACTCATCTGTCTCCACGACAGTCTACAGTGGTGGCTGAGTGTTTGTGAACCCTTCAGAATTTTCTGTATTTCTGGATAAATTTGACCTAAAACTATACTTTCCTAAAAGTCCTAAAAATAAAGATAACCAAATCAAACAAATAAGCCAAATATATTAGACTTGGTCATTTATTTATTGAGGAAGATGATCCAATATTACATATCAGCAAGTGGCAAAAATATGTGAATCTTTAAGATTAGCAGATAATTTCAAGCTAAAATTACAGTCAGATGTTTTTAAGGCGAATAATAGTCCAGAAGGTCATAAAGCAAACAAAGCAACTAAAGGTCATTCTCACATTAGCTAATGTTAATGTTAATGAGTCCATCAGGAGGACACGAACAACAATGGTGTGCATGGCAGGATTGCAGGGAGAAAGCGTCTGCTCTCCAAAAAGAACATTGCTGCCGTCTTCAGTTTGCTAAAGATCTCATGGACAAATCAGAAGCCTATCGGGACAGTGCTTTGTGGCCAGGTGAGATCAAAATAGAACTTTTTGTTTTTTTAAATAGAAAGGAAAACACCGGATTCCAGCATAAAAGCCTCTTCTATAAAGTGGTAGTATTATCATGGTTTGGTCCTATTTTGCTGCATCTGCATCAAGATGGCTTGCCATCATTGATGGAACAATGAATTAAAAGTTTTGGAATGACCAAGTCAAACTCCTGACTTTAATTCAATAGAAATTTTGTGGAAACTGAAGTGAGCAGTTCATTGAAGGAAACTCGCCAACATAAGAGTTTTTTTGTGAGGAGGAATGGGGTCAAAATTCCTCCAAGCCGATGTGCAGGACTAACAAACAGTTACAGAAAATATTTAGTTGCAGTTATTGCTGCACAAGGGGGTCACACCAGACACTAAACGCAAAGGTTCACATACTTTTGCCACTCACGGAGGTGTGATATTGGGTCATTTTCCTCAATAAATAAATGACCAAGTCTAATATTTTTGACTCATTTGCTTGGTTTGGTTATCTTTATCTATTTTATTTATATTTTACACAGAAATATAAGAAATTATGAACACAAACTTTCAATATACCCGATGTTTTTTGCTCCTACATAAAATGAGTTGCAATCAGGCTTGACTGGTAGCGGCTTATTCCCCTTTGGAGACCCTATTTAAATTAGTATTACACTTCACCTTTCTGTGCGTGAATTAGGGTTTATTCATTGACCCTCACACCAATCTGTGGCACTGTAGGGGTTAACCCCCTCTTGCTCTGTGTACAGGTGCTAGACTGTGTGGTGCTGCTTAGCCCTGCTATATATGTTTGGCTTTGAGTCCCACTCTTGCCTGTGCAATAGGTCTCAGATCTGCCAGCTCATTCTGCCTGCTGGAGAATTTACTTGAGCTATAATCCGTTTATCTGTCTACCCAGTCTATATGTCTGTCATCTGACCTAACCTGTGCCTTTGACCTTGATCTCTTTGTTGGCCTGTATTGTGACCTACTTCTGTCTACTCGGGCCCTGGACTTTCCTTAGATTTGCATGTACTCTGTCTGCCTTGATTTCAGCTAGGTTCTGTCTGTGTGCTTTCCTGTTCCTCTGGTGCTTCACATCGGTGTCTCTGACCTCTGTGTGTAAGCTGCCAACTACACTGGCATTATTCCAAGAGGTAGCAGTCTGGAGGCCCCCCTGCAGCAAAGACCTGATCTCTGTATAGGGGTTAAAAGGTGAAAACTTGGGGCCTGTCAGGACAATGGACAAAGTCAAACCGATTAGTTGGCAAAGTGGGTCCGTAGCACTTAGGGGGACATTTAGGAAGACCAGCGATTTTAGACTAGCGATCCCTCCTGCACTGGCAGTTCATCCTCCTAAGTTATGTAAAGGTGCCAGCTTGCTTGCGTAGATTTAGACCATTTTCTACGCCTAAAACAGGCATAGAAAATGATAAATGAGATGGACCTGCTGGCCTGCTCTTTTCCCCACCCACACTTTGCGCCCTTTTTGTAGACCTGGCGTGAATGGTGGAAACGGGGAAAAAGTTTCTGATTGTGGCTCGTATATTTGTTTGTAAATGACCCGCTTACTTTTTAAGTAACTGCTCGGCCTTTCTTGTTTTCCTGCTCTGTAGTTTGGTAATCACTGCGTAACACTCAACATGAGAAACCATGGTTCTTCTTCAAAGGTGGGGGTGTTGCTAAGCAACAGAAGTGCATTAGAAAAGAAAATCTGGGAAAATGTTTTCACAGTAAACCAATAGAAATGACTTTGGCTAAGTACACTATTTATAATATATTAGGTAGCGTAGCACAGTGAGTGCAAATGTTTCTACAAGATTTAGGTTATAAAAAGAGCTATATTTATTGCTCCCAAATTTGCCCTGTATTTAAAGAGGTTGTGCCACTAACTACACTATTCCCTAAGTGTTTCATCGCTTGGGTTGCAAATAGGGTTGGGCGATTTTAGCAAAAAATAAAATCTCGATATTTTTTATTTATTTTTTTCAATCCAATGAAATATTTTTAATTTGAATCTCGATGTTCAATTTTTTTTTTTAAACTGAAAAAAAATTATACCAAGACCTTCTCTAAACTTTTGAATGCACGTGTCCAACTGTTCAATGTTTCAGTACTTTTTGCACAATTTGCTATTCTATTACAAGGAGCTTAATAGCAAAATTCGCAACAGGTGTTTGATTATTTGAAAAAAAAATTCCTGGTTCAATTGCAATTGGTATTTAAGCAGTCCTCCTCATCATGCTGTTAACATTGTGACATCATGAGACCGAGACAACACCTAACAATTGAGCAACTGGGGTTCGGTTCTAAGTGGTGCCTAGGAACCAAACCAGAGTTCGGTATCAAGGTTTTTTACGATAATAATTAATTCACAAAGTTATTACACGAAGTCTTGCTAGACTTCGCAAAGTAATAACTTCGGCTCATCGGAGCCAATACATTCTAATAATGTAAGGAGTTTTATGTGAATCGGCCGAAGTTAATTCGCTCATTCCAAATGATAACCCCATCACTACCGGTCTATGTTAAGTAACCCCTACACTGCCTCTGTCCCTCTGTCTCTGTCCCCCTGTCTCTCTCTCTGTCTCTCTCTCTGTCTCCTTGTCTCTGTCTCTCTCTGTCTCTGTCTCTCTCTCTCTCTGTCTCTCTCTCTCTCTCTCTCTCTCTCTCTCTCTATATATATATATATATATATATATATATATATATATAGTAACCCCTGCACTGCCGGTCTATGTATATGTAGTGACTGCTGTGTGTGTGTGTGTGTATATATATATATATATATATATATATATATATATATATATAGTAGCATTGCAGGCGAGTGGGCCAAGCAAGTGACATGGCAGGCCAACCAAGTGGTGACACGCCGAGTGAGCAGGCAGACAAGTGACGCAGCGGGGATTTGATGAGTCTGTAAAAAATAAAAGAATCGTCAGAGGCCTCAAGGGTGAATTAATCAAATCAATTAGATTAATCTCCCAGCCCTAGTTACAACCGCTGGGCGCCTCAGGTATCATGAGAAAGGGGGGCTGTAAGTGCTGCTGAATTGTCCCATGAGAATGGAGCGGTCGTGTGCATGTGCATCCTCTGATCCATTCACTTCTGAATACAGTGTTCGCAGCTGTCCCATTGAAGTGAATCGAGTGGAGGATGCACAAGCGCAGCACTTGCGGACTCCTGTTCTCGTAATCCCTGGGGGGCCTACAAGTGGGACCCCCAGCAGTCAAACACTTATCCCAGATCCTGCTATTTTCACACTTGCGGCAGAGGGATCTGGCAAGCATTTCCGTCTGGATGTAAACTGAATGCATTTGTAGACTGATCCGGATGCGAATCCATCTCACAAATGCATTGCAAGAACGGATCCGTCCCTCTGCTTGTCACGCGGATAGACGGATCCGTCCGTCCTTCAGGTATTTCTAATGCCGGATCCGGCACTAATACCTTCCTATGGAAACTAATCCCGGATCCGGCACTAATACATTCCTGTAGAAATGAATGCCGGACCCGGCATTACGGCAAGTTTTCCGGCATTTTGGACGGAGATAATACCGCAGCATGCTGCGGTATTTCCTCCGTTCAAAACGACTGACAGTGACTGAACTGATGACATCCTGATTAGAGTTGAGCGAACTTGTATTTTAAGTTCGGCGTCCAAAGTTCAGGTTGGGGTTATCGAAGAATATCGTTATGGATTCCGTTTCCAAGGACCATAACGGCATTTGGAATCCATAAGGGGATTCTTCAATGAACCTGAACCTTGGAAAACACGAAGGACCTGGGGTGACGTCACCGTCATGTGATCAGTGCAGGGGGCGTGGCTCAGTACTGGATTGGATAAGAGGTCTTAGGCTCCCACCTCTTATCCAATCCAGTACTGAGCCACGCCCCCTGCACTGATCACATAACGGTGACGTCACTCCAGGTCCTTAGTGTTGTCCAAGGTTCGGGTTCATTGAAGAATTCCCTTATGGATTCCAAATTCCGTTATGGTCCGTGGTAGCGGAATCCATAACGGGATTCTTCGATAACCCCAACCTGAACTTTGGACGCCGAACTTAAAATACAAGTTCGCTCAACTCTAATCCTGATGCATCCTGAACGGATTTCTATCCTTTTAAAATGCATTGGGATAAAACTGATCAGTTCTTTTCCGGTATTGAGCCCCGAGGACGGAACTCAATGCCGGATAAGTTTGCCGAAAGTGTGAAAGTAGCCTTAAAGGGGCACTACCATATTTATTTATCATATGTTAACAGCCTATATGAGAATATTGTATGTAATTTGTTTTACAAAAGAAGGATGGATGGTTTTCAAGATATCATTTTTTGAAGTCATTCCATGTATTCTGCTTCCTGTCTTGGCTCTGTATCTTCTTCCTTTGAAGCTTTAGCACAGCACAAAGTCTTGCATGAGATCTTAGTCAGACCATTCACTGTGGCCGGAGGGAGAAGGGGGATAGGTGATGCAATCAGAGCACCACACATTATACTGATAAGTACAATGCTCTTCTGTGGACATCTTTATCTTGGCCTATCAAGAAAACAATAGAGCTATCATACTGTCTTCCAAAAGCCTACATCTGCTATACTGGCCGATAACAAATTTCCCATGCAGTATCAGTAAACTAAATAATGGATTTCCTATCTATATAGGAGTTTTATCTCTGTGTGATGACTGCTAGAGAAGGAAATATTTTGTGTTTAATATTAAATGGCATGGGACTGCTGAACTGAGAAAGAAAATGCCAAAAACAGAAATACATCTATATTAGGTGTATTTCTGGGGCAGATTGTGGATCTTTGCAGCGCAATCTGCGACCTTTCCCTGCTCACGCTAGTGGACGTGGCATGAGCTGGGAAGAGGGCAGCCGGCATGCCCGTGTCATTCATCATTTTCTACGCCTGTTTTAGGTGTAGAAAATGGTCTAAACCTACACCAGCAAGAAAGCTGGCATAGGTTTAGAAGCAGCAGTGGATCCATCGAAGTTGGCTGATCCAGTACATCACTTCCACAGATGTATATACACAAATACCAACACCATGGAGCCACCCTTTGCACGGGATGAATGAGCTCCTAGGTCAGGGGTATGTTGCACATGTCACTACAGGGGTGACATATCATCATTACGTGGGGACATGCAGGCCACCAGTGGTAACGAGGGAAGATTACATTTTCTGGGATAATTCTACAGTAGACAGTGCTGCTGTACAGTATGGATGGCAGGGTATATACATCCTCACACAGCTTCATCCGTAGTCCATACAGTAATATGCATTGTGCTTACTCCTATGGCAGACTCTACAAGAGCAGCTCACGACTGGAAGCCTGTGATGATATCATGACTTCATGAGTGTCTGCAGGCTGGTGTTATGCCGGAGCTCACTAGCCGCCCAGTGCCAGTTTCACCACGGTGGAAGTATAGACAGCGTTACCTGCTGATGCGGTTGCTTCACATTTTCCGTGGTGGCAGTGGCATCACAGTGGGATGGGTGGGACGCTCTCTCTCCTTCTCCACATGCGGCTGCTAATGAGAGCATGGCATGCGGCTCATTTTGCGCGTGCCATTTTCTGTAATCAGAATGGATACTCGATGCAACTCTTTTGCCAACTATAAGACACATGCCCTTTTTCTGAAAAATACTGTATTTTAGAAATAAAATGAAAACATAAAAAAGTCATATAAAAATTAAATAAAATTAAAGTCCCATGAATCACAGAAAAAAGCACAAAAATTATTTTCATAACTGAACAGAAAAAAAAAAAGTTATGTCTTTGAAAGGTATATTTACTGAAAACAAGGAAAATGAGTCTGGCCAGGAAGAGGGGGAGAAGGCTTGGTTAAAATGAAATGGTATTCTCTGCACATTATTTGCATAGGAAGTCAGTGTAAGCACACAACAGATAAGTTAAGCTATGACAAAGGAAAGAAGAATGTATTATCAGCAGCATCTGCTCACAATTGTGTTGGTTTTTACTTGGAGATTAAGTTTGTAGTCTTCCAAGCAATAAATTATTAACCAGCAGATTAACCACATGCTTTGTTAATTCAGTAGCACAAGCCAAGGGAAGATTGAACTTGCACTAAAAAGGTCATTAGTACAGTACCAGTTTCATAAGTTCTTCCTATGATTTAACTTTATGTTAATCATAATATTAGCATAATTGTGCATAAATGAATGAAATGAGATCTTTAGGTCCCAAGACACTAAAGGTTGTATTAGACTGCCCGATTCTGCGGGCGATCGTCGGGATGGAAGCGGTCCTTCCCAGCAATCGTCTACTCGCTAGTGGAGGAGACCGCTGCTATTACATGCCATCGCTCGTCCCCATGCTGTCCAGTTGATCCGGAAAACAATGATTTTTTTTTTTTTAGCGTGATTAAGAATCACAATTGCCTGATGAATGAGCGGCAGTATTAGACTGCCAGAGTATGGTTAACGCACGTTAACGATGAACTGGTAAGGAATTAGTCAGTCTAATACTCCCTTAACCTACCAGTATACTTAATGCTAACTACCCAAAAGGTACACAGCAAAATTGTTCTGTTTTATTATAAAGAGAGATTACTATACAAAATATATGCATTTTACTCTTCACACTAAACTACATGTTCTTTCCCGTTCTATCTAAATTGTTACGTATTCTGTAGGGCTGTACATACATTGTATTGTTCAAACTAGTCTGTTACCATAGAGTCCCACAATCTAATATGTATATTTGTGGTGCAGATGCACACATACATATAAGGGCACACGACCGTATGTATTTTCCGTTTGCGTTCCGTATACATCATTTTAATGGATCCGCAAAAAAAATGGAAGGTACTTTGTTTGCCTTCCGTTTTCCGTTTCGTTCAAAGATAGAACATGTCCTATTATTGTCCGCATAACGGACAAATCTAGTACTGTTCTATTGGGGGTCAGCTGCATCAGTCCTCAAAAAACTGAATGCACACAGACGTCATCCGTATTTTTTGCGGATCCATTTTTTGCGGAACGCAAAATACTGAAAAAGCCATACGGTCATGTGCATGAGCCCTAAGGGACAGGTTTACAGGAAGCACATTTACCTATCACAATCTCAAGCTTCTAGGCCCCAATTTGCCCCCTTACTCTCATTACTCGTATTTTGCATATACCATATATAGTGCAGATTTTTTTTTTGTGTTATAAATGGACTGTTGTGCTACCTTAGGCCCTAAGACATGGATACAAAAGCAGTGTCTGCTCCCTCTATAGTTATGCACCTGCTAAAAAGGCTCAGGATCTCCAAATTTCATGTTGCATGTAAATGGGGTCTGTCAGCGTTTAGATCCTTTGTTGTAACAGAAGCCATGACTCTAAAATGAACAGAGCCTGAGTCATCTCATGGATACCATGAATAAAAAGGTCTCTCTGACAAACGATTTAGAATTTCTGCCTTTACTTTCAGCTTGTGTCTTTGTCTTCTGTTATCTTCAGCAACTTGTTAATAATAGGAAATTCAAGAACATATAGAAGACCAATTAATATATTATTAATGCACTCAAGATAACAGCTGAATGTAACATTATTATTTTATGGGCATTAGAGTAATATTTTTTGCTTTTTTTTCTAAATGCAGCTGGAGTCAGAGAAAAGTCAGCTTCAAGCTATAGAACAAGAGCACAAAAAGCTATTGGCTCGTCTAGAGGAAGAACGTGCCAAAAATAAACATGTTGTACTAATCCTAGTTAAAGAATGTAAACTTTTGTCTAATAAACTAGTGGAAGAAGCTCAGAAGTTTGACGATGTAGTGTCAAAACTGGAAGTAGAAAAGAAGAAGAGTTCTGAACTAGAAGAATCCCTAACTGCTGAAAAACAGACCAGGTCCCAAATGGAAGCACAGATGGAGGCTCAAGTTAAAAAACAACTTTCAGAATTCGATACTGAAAGAGAGCATCTCCGTGCCAAGCTTTCACAAGAAGAAGCACACACCAAAGAACTACAAGACGAAATAGACAGGATGAAGAAAATGATTGAACAACTGAAATTGTCTAGAGAAGAAAATAATAAAGCAAATATATCTCTTCTTCGCAAGACTAAAGAGAAGCACTCTCTGCCTGCAGGTCCCGGATCACGTACTGTTTCTTGTCAGACAAATACATTGGTTGTAGATGGTGACTCTGAAAGTATAAAGAAATCTCCATTGACAATACCAACCAAGCCATCCATAGTTAATCATGTCATAGCAGGCAGTCCAAAGGGGAATGTTTGCACAAATTCGGCAGTGGCAAAACCTGCTACAGATAGACATTCAGTCCAAAACGATTCATCAACAGGTCTTCCTACAAACCATGGAGTATCTTTACATTTTAGCCGGACGGAAGAGAATGGCTGCTCATCAGAACAGACGAGCAGTTCCTCTACACACCCTAACATTCCATTTTGCACCACACCAGCTTCACCAAGCTACCTGTCTCAGTCTATGCAGAGTTTACATTTACCTAGCGCTAACACAACTGTAAATTCAGGTCTCAGTCCTCGTATCCAGGCTGCCAAGTTTAAGTTTCAGGCAAATGCCAACGAGCATGACCAAAATGGAAACACGACTCAAAATCCTCAGACAAGAGAGTCATCACCCAACAGCCGTGAAACGATGGTTGCAAAACAAATGGCTAGAAATACTGTGACCCAAGTCCTTTCTAGGTTTACTAGTCCTCAGGGGAATACACAACTGAGACCTGGGTTTTCACATCCAATGGAAACCGGTACATATCCACCAGTTGCTGGAAGAACTGGGCATCCATCGTTTGCACTTAAATCAACTTCAGTTTCAAGAGTTGATAGAGGAAATCCTCCACCTATTCCTCCAAAAAAGCCTGGGCTTTCCCAGACTCCATCTATACCACATCATCCATTAAAAACGCCTCCAAATGTTGGGGTGAAAAGCGAGCATAAACCCATTACATCTGCTCCTACCACTTCAGCACATGGATTCAGGGTAAACGAGGAAACTGTATCTAAGTCTTCACCTCAGCTGCCACCTAAACCATCTATTGATATACCTGTGGCATCTGCAGGCTGTGTCATACCAGCAATAGGCACATCACAGGTGGGTGCTTGGCCTTCCCAATCCCCTGGATGGACCGAACCTGCATGTTCAGAAAGTTCCCTTGTCATTCCCACAACCATTGCCTGTAACTCCTCCATACACCCTGTTAGTGCCTCATCCTGTACACCATGTGATTCAGACAGCCTCCTGGTAACAGCATCAGGTAATGGGATATCAGCTTTACACCGTTTACTCTGCCAAATGTATCAGTCTGTGATTATCTGTTCCTTACCTTTCATTCTTCAAAACTGTCTTTGCATAGCACATTGTATTCTCCTTTCATACATGGGGTATGAGAATCTGTTCTATTATGATATCAATACAACATACATTCCTTCACTTTCTCCCGTGAATTCCTTTTAGAATTTGTATCAGAATTGGGTTTTCACCTTATATTTTAAAAATGACCTCAACACGAGTGAACCCAGTGAAAGAATAAAATGATAGTGTGAAGAGCAAGTCAGAAGACTTGTGCGCCAGATGGGTTTTAGCGTTGGAGTGCCTTTATGCCCTACATAAAATTAGAGAACCGGACCTAGACTATATAATGGATCAGTTGTCACATTCTCATGGGCAGGGCAGGGGTCCTGCACATACATAGTGTATGATTTTGCATTCAAGTGCTTGACTTGTTCAGTAGCCATTATGAATGATCCCATTGACATTTGGTGGCAGACTCCGTTAAGTGCGGATGAGCTGCCCAAGAACATTTCAGCTGCGTATACATTGTGTTTGGACTAAAGTTGCTTTTTTTTCTTATTCCTAGATTTGCCATTTTCCATCAAACAGTCTTGGCTTACTGTGCTCTGCACTTGTTCATGCAGTTTTGAAAAAAGCAGAACATTCTGCCAATTAGGAGGCCCAGCTTCACATAAAAAATCCCAAGCGTTTGCCTTGATAGAAGTTAGGTCAGTAACTGTAACCGCTTTCTTAATGTAATATTGCCAAAACTGAGTTTATCAGAGACTCCGTGGAGCCTCTTGTCATAATTCTTAGTATTTCTCCGCTGTTTGCTTAGGCATATGTTTTATCGCACGTCTTAAACCTGTAACTGTTAACGGCTCTATACTTCAAGGGGTTCTACAGATTTATGAAGTTATTATTGCAATATACCCTGAACGTGCTCTCGGTTTTTGAGCTTAAATTATGTTGGGAAGCTGTTTCCACATCCACGTTTCATTGTATATAGACGCACTGCATATAAAGTGGTCAGTATATGTGGTGCCTTTATATAAAGCGTTATTTTTTACTTTATTTATATAAATGCTATAACATTGCCCTTCCATAGTCAAAGGCCCAAGCTTGTAAACAACAAATACGATATAATCAATTATTTTAACATGCATTAGGCCCCCACCACTTACCAAGTCCTCACTCCACATTTTTACCGCTTTTCTGTAAAATTTCCGAAAATCCTTATTAAAAGGAATGTATCATCAGAAAATGTTCGTTGTTAAAGTTTTTGTGTTAAAGAATGTTTAGTGATTATTTTATTGCTCCATGTCCATATAGTTTAAAAGAAATCGTCTATGTAGCCTAATAATAGGCTGATGCTTCCTGTGGCAAAGGCAGAATTTACGTGACAGGTAACATTTCTGTATAGATAACACAGAATCCACCCTTAACCATAATTGATGGTCACAGTCTATCTACTTATCTCTCCCTACACACAGATCTCTGCACAGGTCACAGAGCATGCCCACAGTACTCTCTCTTAGAAGTCGGGGGACATCTCCTGTCTGTGGTTTCCTATGGTTCATGTTGCTGCCGTAGATCAAATAACTAAATGCTGTTAACAGCAGTTTAGTAAGCAACCCCATAATTATGTAGAGAAGCCACCGTAGTAATTACTGTATCTTCTTAGTTGCCAGTATTGTAGAACTGATTGATCAAACTGTAAAACTGATCAAGATCCAGAATAATGGCTTCTGTGGCTCACCAGATATCCGCTCTGAGGGTCCGACATGAGGTTAATAAAACACTGAGCGTACTTTTAGCACCAACTTCATAAATCTGTAGAACCAATTTTAATGGTAGGTAGATTGTTGAAAAGAACCAGCAAACCTAGAATACTATTTGGCTTATCTAAAGAGCTACTAACATACTACTAAAATATTGACCAGCCTTATACCTGTTGATGCAAGGCCCAAAAGTACAGTGGTAAAATTATTTAGTGGTCATATTCAAAATGTAGTAACCTCTTTTAGTGATCAAGTAATAGATAATGTTAAAGGGACTTTCTGCGATTTTTAATACTGATGATCTATCATCTGGATAGGTCATCAGTATCTCATCAGTGGGGGTCCAACACTTGGGACCCCCACCGATCAGCTGTTTGAGAAGGCAGCAGTGCTCGCAGCCTTCTCTGTGATGACACGTTCATCGGTCACATGGCCTAGGCTCAGCTCAGTCCCTTTGAAGTGAGTGGTGCTGAGCTCGATACTAAGCATAGCCGCTATACAATGTACGGCACTATGTTTGGTAAGCTTCGAGAAGGCAGCGGCGCTCCCAGAAGTGCCAGTGCCTTCACAAACAGCCCATCAGCGAGAGCCCCACCGATCAGATACTGGTGACCTATCTTGAAGATAGGTCATCAGTATTAAAGTCTTGGAAAACCTTTTAAGTAGCAGGGTCAGTTTATGGGCACTAATGCAGTTATGACCAGATCTTTCTGCAGTAAAAGGTAGCGAAAGAGCCTTGATGTTTGATATGGCTATACATGTTTATAGGTTGTGTAAGGGTGTGGTTAGGTTTGACATTTATCCTGGTTCTCCGCCCTTGACGTATAATCTGGATGTTTGTGGTCGGCCGTAAACCCCTTGTTAACTGAGGCCAGCAGTTTATACCTGACTCTCCTGTAAAGATGACATTCTGCAGACATTCTCACCTGTTAGTAGCTCTTTAATGCAGTAACAATGTATTTTGGGTGTAACGGTCCTTTAGATTCTTAAAAAGGCGTAAAACAGCAGATAAATGGCAAACAATACTTCTTATATATACTTTTTTTTTTCTTTTTGGCAAATTGCAACAGCTATAAAAGACATGCAGTCGTTTTAACTATAGTTTGCTTTCAAATGACTCATTTTTTATTTCCAGCATGATGCATTTGAGTTATTGGTTAATTTTAAGCTCATAGATTTTCATACCCCATGATATTTATTTTTGTATTAAACTACAATTATTTTACTTCAAATTGCAAAATCTCTGTCTTCACCTCCTTACGATGCAATAATTTGTCCAATGAATGGGATTTGGCTTGGAAGAAGGGCAAAAAGATTGAAAGATTGATTTTTGGCTCTCAAATTAACCATTTCCACATTCTGAAGCTGATGCCAGAAGCTGTTCTTCTGTCCCTGCTCCCTTTTCCATTACTGCATGTTTTCCGGCTTAAGCAAATGCTTCACTTGTTGGCTTCTTTTGGATGACACATTTTTCTTTTGCTTCTTAAATGATTTGTACCTTTCTTGAAAAGTAAGTTAGACGTGATGAATGGTAAGAAAAATAATTTTGCTAGCATGGCAAAATTTATTTTGTGTTTTTTTCTGCATTTACATTTTGATGTTTTCCTAAAAAAAAAAAAACTGTAATGTATACTATGTCAAATTTACCTTACACTTTTTTATGTTTGTTTTCCTAGTCTTTTGGCAGTGGCAGAGTTAACAGAATGCTTAGAGGCTTCCTCAGCAAACTTACTGGATTCCACCAAATTCCCTATAAAACCTTTAAAATGGCTTAATGGGCTAGATTTACTTAATGGCTACAAATTTTGTTACATTGTTAAATTTTTAAATTGTTTTATGTTGATAATTTTATAGAAAGTTACATTTTGAAGCTATTTTCAACATTTTGTTAAATTTATTAGGCTTTATTAAATGTATGATATTTTATTACATGTATTAGGCTGCACACAGGTAGATTTTACATGCAGCTGTATATTTGTCATACATTTTATTAAAGGGGATTTCCAGGACCCTGCGAGGCCCACAAATCCATATTAGTTACTCATGATTCATCTATGAAAAAATGTTTGTCGTATGCTTACTGTCTCAGAGTTGCATGGATCAACTGCTGAATGTGAAAATCCTGCATCCACCAAAGTCACGTTCTTGCCAGGTCCATATCCGGTTTTGACCTGGGCTATGGATGGGGCATCACTTCCATAGCTCAGGATGGAGTAGGTGCTGTGGATCGGGCCAGATACCCCACTGGTGCAAAGTTCTGAATCTGCTCATGCGCCAGGTAGATAAATACTTCTCAGCACTTACCTTATCCTGGGCTGCAGAAGTGACATCCCATCTGTAGCCTAGACTTGCTAAAGGGTGTTACATCAGCAGATGCAGAATTTTCAGAAGGCGAGTCACATGACTGGGAACCTGAGTGTCCTATCCACGCAACTTTGGGACAGTAAGGCCCCTTTAACACGAGCATGTTCGGATGCGTTACGGATGCGTTCAGTGAAAACTGTGCGATTTCACAGGCAAAGCTATTCAGTTTTGTCTGCGATTGTGTTCAGTTGTTCAGTTTTTTCCGCGCGGGTGCAATGCATTTTGACGCGTTTTTCACGCGCGTGATAAAAAACTGAAGGTTTACAAAAAAAATCTCCAAGCAACCATCAGTGAAAAACGCAACTCACCCGCACTTGCTTGCGGATGCAATGCGTTTTTCACGCAGCCCCATTCATTTCTGTGGGGCTAGGGATGCGTGAAAAACGCTGAATATAGAACATGCTGCGATTTTCACGCAACGCACAAGAGATGCGTGGAAAAAAACGCTCATGTACACAGACCCATTGAAATGAATGGGTCAGGATTCAGTGCGGGTGCAATGCGTTCACATCACGCATTGCACCCGCGCGGAAAACTCGCTCGTGTGAAAGGGGCCTAAGTATTTAAAAAAAAAATTATTCTAAAAGAAATGTAAGGGTACTTTCACACTTGCATTGGTGCGGATCGGTCTGTTTATTTGCACAGATGGATCCGCACTTACGTTTGTATCCGTTCAGAACGGATCCGTTTGCATTAGTTAAAAGAAAAATGACCGTTTTGATCCGTTTTGAATTACATTGAAAGTCAATGGGGAACGGATCCGTTTTCAAATGCACCATATTGTGTCATTGAAAACTGATCCGTCCACATTGACTTACATTGTAATTCAAAACGGATCCGTTAGGCTCCGCCTCTTCAGACGGACACCAAAATGCTGCATGCTGCGTTTTGGTGTCCGCCCCCAAAACATAATAGAAGCAGAACGGAGCCTAACTGTTGCATTCTGTACGGATCCTTGTCCATTCAGAATGCATTGCGGCTTAACTGATCCGTTTTGGACCGTTTGTGAGAGCCCTGAAACGGATCTCACAAACGGAATCCAAAACGCTAGTGTAAAAGTACCCTAATGAGCATATAAGTGGATTTGTGGGGTCTGCTGGGAACCAGAAACCTCATCTAACCTTTTGTCTCTTGTTTTTTTAGAGAAAGCCATTACATCTTCCAGTATCAGTGCAGCAATTTGTAGTTTTTCACAAGTTGTCTTCTTTCTCTGGGAATCCCTATGCACTATTAGAGTGGGATCACATATAGCTTTTTTAGGCTTTCTGCACTTTTTTGCGAGAAAAAACACCAGCTCCAGATGTTAACTGAAAGTCTATGGAAAATAGGAAAGGCAGGACACACATGCACATTTTTGCTACAGTTTTTTTTTTTTTTTTCAAGTTGATCACAAATAAAATGCCAGAAGGAACACCTGCTTTGCAAAAAGCTGCAATTGGTTTTACTTTTTATGGCATTTTATTTAGATGCAAGAAAATACCATAGCAAATTTGTATGTGAAAAAGGCCTTAAGATTTCTTACAACCAAGAAACCCTCATAGGGACTAAAGATATCTGGGAGAAAAATCTGACTGTTTCTGAAGATCTGCCCAAACTGCTGCTGTGATGGAAAATCTGCTGTTTAACGGGTTTCTGTCACCCTATTAAACTAGCTGACATTAGCAATGTGCTAATGTCAGCAGAACCTAACTATCCTATTGCTACTTTTATCCATGCCCCTTTACTCCAGAAATATAACTTTTATAATGCTAATGCTAATATGCACCTAGAGGCTCCGTTCTGCCACCGTTGGCCACGCCCCGCTACATTAGATTGACAGGGCCAGGCAGCCTTGGTCTCCTACTGTCAGCCCTGTCTGCCGTGTAAATCTCGCGGCTGCGTCCCGTTCAGTATTCGGCGCAGTAAGTGAGGAGGGTTGGCCAGCTGCCGGCTTCCGCACTGAGCCTGCGCCAAATACTGAACAGCGCGAGATTTCCACAGCTCTCTGGGCCGGCAGTTGGAGGTGAAGGCTGCCTGGCCCTGTCAATCTAGTGTAGCAGGGCGTGGCCAGAGGTGGGACAATGGAGCCTCTAGGAGCAGGGCCAACGCCCCCCCTGCTCCTAGAGGCTAATTGTCATATTATACAAGTTATATTTCTGGAGTAACAGGCGCACGGAGAAGAGTAGGAATAGGATAGTTAGGTTCAGCTGACATTAGCACATCGCTAATGTCAGGTAGTTTAATTGGGTTAATTCTGGTGACAGAAACCCTTTAATTCTAAATGAGATACAGAAAGATAATTAAGTATAAAGAAAAGCATAGATGTTAATTGCTGCGGGCTGGTTTGGGGTTATCCCAGATTTTGATAATAATGGATTATCCTCAAGATAGGCCATTAATACCAGATTGCCAGGAGTCTTCCCGCATCCCCCACCGATCAGCTGTTTTACGTTGCCTACACAGATATGTACATGCATGTAAGCTAGGCTACTTTCACACGTGCGGTACTCTTTTCTGGCAGGCTTTTCCAGTGCTACCGCAAGTCCACCGTGCCGGCCGCATACACTGTAATGGGGGAGGGCCGGAGGTCCGGCCGCAGCACGGCAGACATGCCGAGAGGCGGCCGGAATAAAACTACAACATGCCGCTGTTTTTGTTCTCCCGCTTCTCTGCATGTTTGCCGTGCTGCGGCCAGACCTTATAGTGAATTGGGTCGGAGCGGACTTCCGCCAGCACGATGGACTTGTGGTAGCACGGATCCGGCAGGCTGTTTCCCCGCTGGAACAGCCTGCCGAAAAAGGCTACCGCTGGTGTGAAAGTAGCCTTAGTGTGGTGTTTCTAAGATTAGTGATCGTGCTGGTACTTAGATACCATCATTTGTTACCCAACAGTCACATGAAAATCTCATGTATGTTACCATATTGGACATTGTGTAAAAAAGTTATATTCTGTCATTATGGTGACTTGGTGGTATGCACAGCCCCACTGAAATGCATTAACTAAATTCCGGACCTGTGTGATACCGCTGCTATAGAATCACATACATGAGGCCTTCACAAGCATGTGAGTGTTACATGTTATTCCCAGCCTCATAACTAGTGGCCATGTAGCTGTGTCAGGTAAATATAGCCCATGAGCAATGAAGCCTATTTTTTATTTATATTTATATAATTTTTTTAATTTGTATTTCCTAAATTATATTTATACAGTATATTAATCCACATTAATATCATAATAATATGTATTTCTCTGTAAATCTAATGATAGGTTGCCCGTGTGTAATCCAGTACATGATATCATTTCTAATAAGCAATTTCTGAGAACGCCTCACAAGTTCATTCTCTCTGCTTGAATTAATTCCCGATCCTGTTGTTTTAATTAACCCCAGTTATTTCCTGATACTTATATGTCTATTCCCCTTATCATCTATTACTTTGACTCACAGGCTGGTCACCCTCCTTAACTTCTTTAACAAGCGGTGGTCCTGTTCCCCTGGCAGACAGGTCCACCCTTCTTCACCAAGCTGCTGCCCAGGGAAACGTCACTTTATTGTCAATGCTGCTTAATGAAGAAGGACTGGATATAAATAACTTATCTAAAGATGGCCATACTGCCTTGTATTCTGCTGCTGCCAATGGACATACAGGTAAGATAATTGCTCTAACCCTCGGCCCATGTTACCCGGAGATAATGAAGGGGCTTCCGTTATAATAAAAAAAATTGGTAATAACAAGGAATATGGTAAAATCCTGCTGCTTCAGTGGTCTCATCTCTTTTATTCTGTGGCAATGAGGTACCGAACACGCACACGTGACCGCTACACCCAATCACTGGCCTCAGTGTCAATACCTGCCTATATAGCATGAGAGAGCTGAGACTAGCAATTGGCTGCAGTGGTCACATGCGCATTTAAGTCTGTTTTAATAGCTTCATGCATTCCCCATGTAATGACAATTCTGGAGCATCTCTTCTTATGGCTCTATGTTGTGCCATTCTTTTAATATTTTTACTAGAGGTTATGGATAAATTGTCTGCAGTAAGGGTATAGGGGGTGGTAACAAGTTGGGGGGAGTGTCCCTGCACAGTCTGAAAATGGCAGCACTGATTGGACAGAGTGAGTCTGTGCAGGGACACACCCCCAACTGGTTACCACCCCCTCTGTACCCTTACTGAAGACTGCTAGCAATTCATCCATAACTTCTAGTAGAAATAATAAAGAAATGGCACAACATACAGATATAAGAATAGGTTCTCCAGAATTGTTATTACATGGGGAATGCAGGTCCTCCTTAGGCCCTATTCACACATCCGCAATGTAGTCCGCATGTATTCCGCAATTTTGCGGAATACATGCGGACCCATTGACTGTGAATGGGGCCGGGAAAGATGCGGAGAGCACACACTGTGCTCTCCGCATCCGATTTTGCGGAGCGCGCCGCCGATTTTCCGGTCCGCGGCTCCGCAAAAAAAATAGAGCATGTCCTATTCTTGTCCGCAATTGCGGACAAGAAGAGGCATTTTCTATGGAGTTCGGGCAATGTGCGGTCCGCAAAAATGCGGAATGCACATTGCCGGTGTGTCCGTGTTTTGCGGATCCGCGGCTCCGTGGATCCGCAAAACACTTGCGGATGTGTGAATAAGGCCTTAAGGTACATCATCACTGCAGGTGAAGTGAACAAAGGGTGGTGGGGGCATTGGAGCAGTGGCACTGGAACAGGTGGGGATTTACCAGGTGGGTATTTTATCTTTTTATTTTACCACATTCCCTAATTTAGCTTTTTTAAATTTTGTAAATCCTTTTTACAAGATATGCTGATTTCTTTCTTTTTGAAACTGCATATCTAAAATTAAAAATTCACCAATTTTATTCCCTAGATTTTGAAAGTGAAATAGGGATTCTGGCCAAATACTACTATGATTATTAAGCCTCTTTGATACAGCTGTGTAATAGAATAATAGGTCTTCTAGACTGTAGCATCCAATCAGTGCTCAGCTTTGTTGGTGTATAATGTAGACACGCGTTGGGCCCTCAGAATTATTTAATCTGTCGGGTGCAGTTTTACTCAATTTAACATTTGTATGATTTCATTGAGGACCTAAAGGGGTTGTCCAATAATTTGATATTGATGATCTATCCTCAAGGTAGGCCATCAAAATGAAATCGGCGAGAATCCAAAATCCCACACTCCCATCAATGAGCTGTTTCCTTGTTTCTCTGGTGCCGGAAGTCAGTGCTGGAACTACACAGCTCTATGCAGTGAATAGTGGATGGAGTGCTGCTCCCAACTAAAGTGCGTGGGAGCAGAGCTACAGTTACCAGCTCAGTCCATTGCTCCCAACTAAAGTGCGTGGGAGCAGAGCTACAGTTACCAGCTCAGTCCATTGCTCCCAACTAAAGTGCGTGGGAGCAGAGCTACAGTTACCAGCTCAGTCCATTGCTCCCAACTAAAGTGCGTGGGAGCAGAGCTACAGTTACCAGCTCAGTCCATTGCTCCCAACTAAAGTGCGTGGGAGCAGAGCTACAGTTACCAGCTCAGTCCATTGCTCCCAACTAAAGTGCGTGGGAGCAGAGCTACAGTTACCAGCTCAGTCCATTGCTCCCAACTAAAGTGCGTGGGAGCAGTGCTACAGTTACCAGCTCAGTCCATTGCTCGCAACTAAAGTGCGTGGGAGCAGTGCTACAATTACCAGCTCAGTCCACTGTATGGACAGAGGTGTGTAGTTTCAGTGCCAGAGCTACAAGGGAACAGCATGTCGGCAGAGGTGTGGGGTGCGGGATTCCTGCCGATCCGAAATTGATGGATAAGCCATCAATCTGAAAATTAAAAGAATCTAACTCCTTTAATGCCATTTGACAAGGGGCAATCCCTATTGCAATTAATCATAGAGAATCATACAGAATGATTTTTTCCTGACAGCAGATTAAACAGGACGATCTGCCACCGGTAAGCCGTAATTTAATGTGCCATGGGGCAATTAGCATGTTGTTATTCATTGGGTGATCAGCCGCACATTTAAATGGGACAATTCTTGGGAATGAGCATTCATATGAACAGTCCTCCCTGATAATTGTCCCAACCATTGGCCTATGTGCTCTGTTCACATCTGTGTTATCGTTTCCATTTATAAAGAAAGTGATGTGGTCATAAACTTACAATTTTTAGTTTTTATATATATATATATATATATATATATATTCAATTTATTCCAATTATCCAATCCTATTTATCCAACTTCATTGAGAAATTTAAAGGGGTTGTCCAATACTATAAAAATGTCCCCCATATATGCCAGGCTCCTGACAATGCTTCTCCCAGTACGCAGATGAAAAAAAATCCATTGTCGGATGGCAGGTGGTGATGGGGATGAGCCTCCCTAGCGTCCCCTCTTGCCATTGGCTGTTCCCCCCCGACACTCGATGTTTTCATCCGCGTACGGAGAGAAGCAGCAGCGACGGTGCTGGGACCAGGAGCGGCACAGGGAGCGGGGTAAGTATCTTACCTGTGAGGGGCCCGGGCATATGGCGGGCATTTTTATAGTATTGGATAACCCCTTTAATGTTGCGGATTCAGGATTCTAATAATTCTTTTTCATTGTTTTGTTGCATAAATAACTCTTGTGATGGCTTTAAAATGCAAATAAATTATTGTTTCAATTATTGTTTTATATATATTCTTTTTGCAAATGTCATTTAGTGCATATCCTGAATTTGTCGTTTAATGTAGGTATTGTACAAGTGTCCTCTATGCTCTACCCCCACAACACATTTCTTGTACTTTCCTTCTATTATTTGGCATTCTCATGCTCTATTTTTGTTCATTTGCAGACTGTGTAAAGTTGCTGCTGACGTCAGGAGCACGAGTAGATGCTACTGTTTCAAATGGCTTTACTGCCTTATGCACAGCAGCTGCTCAGGGACATTCAAAGTAAGGAGCAGATCACTGCAAGTGTAACCTTAATTCCTTTTATATGACTGTGAGGGATGTTATTTAGAGCTACCCATAGAGCTTGCAATCACTGGGCTAAAGCTAATATTAATCCTGTATATAATCGTGACGATCATCGCCAACAAGCGTTCGTTGATTAGCAATGATCTGGCAGTGTAATACCGCTGCCAATTACACGATGAATGGAGAAACACTCCATTCATCGAGCAACTGGAATTTTTTAGCAGGTTTAGGTTTAGAAATTACCATTTGCCGGCAACAGATTGTGCTCTGCAGGGGCGTAACTATAGGGGAAGCAGGGGAAGCGGCTGCTTTGGGGCCCTGACCCAGAAGGGGCCCATCAAAGAGGAGGAAAAGTACTAAAAGATTTTGTCAGGGCCCCTCAACAGTATTACAAAATGAAATTATATACAGTGGTAGTATAGACACTTTAGAAAACGGATGGAACAGCTGCCGGGCCTGGTCTGAGAGAGTGATCTTTACTAGCCACAGGAAAGGGGGCGGCATGAAAGGAAGGGGTTGTGAAAAAATTACTGGGGGAGGGGGGCCCCATTCAAAAATTTGCTGTGGGGCCCAGTCATTTCTAGTTACGCCACTGGTGCTCTGTAATCACGATCTGCTACCAACAAACAACTAGTCAGTATGGGGACGAGCGGTGGCATTAACGAATGCTCCTCCCCCATACTGTGGAGGAGATTGCTGCATGTAATAGCAGTCTCCTTCACTAACCAGCAGGCGATTGCCGGTAAGTAACACTTCCCTCCCGACAATCGCCTGCAAAATCTGCAGGTGTAGTATAGGCCTAAGACTCCAAGGTAACAGTAGGGTTATTGAGTCGTATGAATAAGATTACTGTTGAAATACACCGGCAAACCTAATAAATATAAGGGGGATTTTCACATGTGGTAGGTTTGTCACAGAAATGTCTGTGACTGGTAATCGGTTCCATACATCTGAATGGGGATGTTTTGGCTGCAAGCGCATAGATTTATGCAAGCTCCATTCAGATAAATAGGACAATAACATACAAACATACAGACATGGACAAAATTGTTGGTACCCTTCCATTAAAGAAAGAAAAACCCACAATGGTCACTGAAATAACTGGAAACTGACAAAAGTAACAATAAATAAAAATGTACTGAAAGTCAGCTAATGAAAATCAGACATTACTTTTGAATTATGGTTCAACAGAATAATAAAAAAAAAAACTAATGAAACTGGCCTGGACAAAAATGACGAAACCTATAACTTAATATTTTGTTGCACAACCTTTTGAGGCAATCACTGCAGTGAAGCGATTTTTGTAGCTCAGTGAGACCTGTCCACAGGTACTTTGGCCCACTCATCGCAAACTGCTCCAGCTGTCTCAAGTTTGAAGGGTGCCTTCTCCAGACTGCATGTTTCAGCATCTTCCACCGATGTTCAATAGGATTTAGGTCAGGGCTCATAAAAGGCCACTTCAGAATAGTCCAATGCTTTGCTCTTAGCCATTCTTGGATGTTTTTAGCTGTGTGTTTTGGGTCATTATTCTGTTGGAGGACCCATGACCTGCGACTGAGACCAAGCTTTCTGACACTGGGCAGCAATTTTGCTCAAGTATGCATTGATAGTATTGAGATTTAATTGTACCCCCACAGATTTAGGGCCCCAAAGCAGCTCCAAACATAACCGAGCCTCCTCCATGTTTCACAGTAGGTACAATGTTCTTTTCTTTGTAGGCTTCATTTTTTCATCTGTGAACACAGAGCTGATGTGACTTGCTAAAAAACTCCAGTTTTGTATCGTTTGTCCATATGATATTCTCCCAGAAGCTTTGTGGCTTGTCAATTTTCATTTGGCAAATTCCAGTCTCACTCTTTTATGATTTGCTTTTAACAGTGATTTTTCTCCTCAGTCGTCTTCGATTAAGTCCACTTTGGCTAACATGGCGGCAGATAGTGTAATCTGACACTGATGTACGTTAGCCTTGGAGTTCACCTCTAATCTGTTTGAAAGTTGTTCTTGGCTCTTTGGTTACCATTTATATTATCCATCTCTTCAATTTGTCATCAATTTTCTTCTTGCAGCCACATCTAGGGAGGTTAACTACAGTCCTGTAGACCTTTAACTTACGAATAATCTGTGCAACTGTAGTAACAGGAACATCAGACTGTTTGGAGATGGTCTTATAGCCTTTACCTTTAACATGGTTATCTATAATTTTCTTTCTAATCTCCTGAGACAACTCATTTCTTACATAGTAACATAGTATATAAGACCGAAAAAAGACATTTGTCCATCCAGTTCGGCCTGTTTCCTAGTTGATTTCAAGTTGATCCAGAGGAAGGTAAAAAAAACCTGTGAGGCAGAAGCCAATTTTCCCCAATTAAGGCCTCTTTCACACGGGCGTCATGTTTGACGCCCGGATAGGATGTGGGTGCGTTGTGGGAATATGCGCGATTTTTTGTGAAAAATCGCCATGTTTGGTAACCAGACCCGAAGCCGGACTTCATCACTGAAGTCCGGTTTCGGGTGGAGTATTCTGTAGATTTTATTATTTTCCCTTATAACATGGTTATAAGGGAAAATAATAGCATTCTCAATAGAGAATGCAAAGTAAAAAGGGCACTAGAGGGTTACAAAATAATAAAAACATAAACACATTTGATCGCGTAGCAGCCAGTTACCGGTCTCCTGCTCTGTATTCAGCCGGGAAGGGGGTGAAGGACCTTCCGTGACGTCACTGGGTCACATGGTCCAATCACCTGCTTCCATGGTGATTGGAATTCCTTTATTGTACTCACCATCACCACCTCCTCAGGCAGAGAGTTCCATAGTCTCACTGCTCTTACAGTGAAGAATCCTCTTCTATGTTTGTATACAAACCTTCTTTCCTCCAGACGCAGAGGATGTCCCCTCGTCACAGTCACAGTCCTGGGGATAAATAGATGTGTTGAGCCACAATTCAAATGCAATGTCTGATTTTCATTAGCTGACTTTCAGTACATTTTTGTTTATTATTACTTTTGTCAGTTTGAAGTTATTTTAGTGACCATTGTGAGTTTTCCTCTCTTTAAGGCCTCATGCACACGACCGTATGTTTGGTCCGCGTCCGAACCGCATATTTTGCGGCTGGGGCACGGACCCATTCACTTCAATGTGTGCTGTCCGGATCCGTTCCTCCGTTCTGTGGCCCCGCAAAAAAAATAGAGCATGTCCTTTTCTTGTCCGTTTTGCAGAACGCACACGGAGGCCATCCGTGTTTTGTGGATCCGCAATTTGCAGACCCCAAAACACACAACGATCGTGTGCATGAGGCCTAACAGAAGGGTACCAACAATTTTGTCCATGTGTGTACATTTCTGCAACAGTTTTGGCTCATGAAACTTTGGCCTTAGGCTACTTTCACACTTGCGGCAAACTTTTCCAGCATTGAGTTCTGTTGTTGGGGCTCAATACCGGAAAATAACTTATCAGTTTTATCCCAATGCATTCTGAAGGGATAGAAATCCGTTCAGGATGTCATCATGCTGCGGTATTATCTCCGTCCAAAATGCCGGAAGACTTGCCGTAATGCCAGATCCGGCATTAATTTCTACAGGAATGTATTAGTGCCGGATCCGTCCTTCCGGTTTGCACACGCGCAAACCCTTAAAACTGAAAAAATAATGCAAGACGGATCCGTCCATCCGCATTTGTGAGACGGATCTGCATTTGGATCAGTCTTCAAATGCTTCCAGTTTACATCCAGATCAACGGATCCAGCAGAGTGTTCCGGAAACGGAACTGCTTTGCCAGAACACTCTGATGCAAGTGTGAAATTACCCTTATTTCGGAAAGTAAATAGATACATGTAGACAATCAGAAGTGCCCATTACATTACATTATCAGTTGTGTCAATATGCGCACTTGTGAATAACTGAGGGGCTTAACCAGCTGTCGGTCACTGATAGTTGTACCCAGAGGTAGTCTTAAAGAGAACCTGTCTCCACTCTTGACAAGCCTGTTTTAGGATAGAATTTTATTCCATATGAAATGACGATTCTGGAACATTTATTCTTTCGACTCAATGTTTTGCCATTCTTCTTCTATTCTTGCTAGAAGTTTATGGATAAGGGTACAGATGGATGTTACCAGTGAGAGGAGTCTTGTATGGGACCAATTAGACTGCCAGTGGCAGACTGTGCAGGGACACACCCATCTGTACCTTTATTCATAAACTTCTAGGAGGAATAAGAGACAAACGGCACAACAAAGAGTCATATGGCATTGCATTTGTGGTGGCAGGTCCTCTTTAACTGTATAAACATGAAGTATAAGTAATATAATATAAGTAACAATCCTCTCTTTGCTGTTTTTTCCTAGATGTGCAGAGGAATTGCTTGCATACAATGCTGATATCAACAATGTTGGTGGAGGACAAACACCATTATATCTGGCTTGTAAAAATGGAAACTGTGAGACTGTTAAACTTTTACTGGACTCTGGTAGCAATCGAAACATTATGACAAATGTAGGTATAATCTTGTAACTTATTTTAAAAGAAAAGTAATGGGATTGCACTAGTGTGGTGAGACTTCTGGAGGAGGTGCTCTCAACTTTAGATTCACCCAAATCTTAGCAGGAAGCAGGAATTCCACTGTGTCCCACAAGTTTTGAGCCGTATTATATGGAAGATATGGAGAATGTCAGTTCATATTACATAAATTACAACAGTCTATACTTTAAAGATGACAACCGTGCTGACAGTGCGGCAGTCGTCCGTACTGTAAGTGAGTACTATAGAGAGCACTAGGTGGTGCTGCAATTGTAACGGCAATCTGTGCTGTGAAAAGGCTGCAGATTGTGCTGCAGATAAATCGGTGAACTGTTCTGTGAAACAGTGGCAAAGTCTGTAAAATTACATATAGTGTGCACACTTTGTTCCTCAAATCGCGCCAGCCGGGTAATAACTTTTCGCATGTACCTATATCAACCGCATATCGATAATGTTCGGTATATACTCACGGAGTCCCGTAGTCTTCACAGGCAAGAAGCAGTGTTAGCGCGGCATCCCGCGCGATAGTTACACCACAGGCCTACTATAAATCACTCACGTGTGATGCTGTATAGTCCATGCGGTCTTAGGTAAATGCTGATCGGCTTTTTCAGCGTCCCACAATTTCCCCGTCTCGGCGTTTCCTCTGTGAGTGGTACTTTTTCCTCAAGGCCAGAGTTACGGCCGTACGTACAGGTCACGGGTCGCCCGGGTCACTTTGCGCTCTCTCTGATTTCTTAGAAGTTATTCTTTCATTTTTTGTGATGCTAATATAATGGAGGATAACCAAACGCGTTTCGGGACATTTCAGACCACTGAGGAAGGGACCATATAATGTCCCGAAACGCGTTTGGTTATCCTCCATTATATTAGCATCACCAAATATAATAATTATATTATATGATGCTTCTTCACACATCTATTAGACGACAGAAACGGTCATAATATCTTTGGGAGTTATAATGGTAGCTACTACCGTGTTACTCCGAAAATAAGCCCTAGCGCTATTTTGCAGGGTTTTTGGAGTAGGTTTAAAATATAAGCCCTACTCCAAATTTAAGCCCTAGATACATGTTGCGTGACGTCATGGACAAGAAGAATAGAAATACTGTAGCCTTATACTGTGCCCAGCACAGGCACGGCAGAATTCACTCATCCAACTATAAGACGCGTCTACTGCCTCCCGAGTGCAGAGAAATAGGGCACAGTGCTATTGCCTCATAGAGAATGTGAGAGAGAGAGAGGGTGCCAGTAACACCCACTGACACTACACCACCAAATAAGCCCTACCCCAAAAATAAGCCCGACCCCTTTTTTCGGAGGAAAAAAAATAATATAGGACCCTGTCTTATTTTCGGAGAAACGTGGTAGCAGTTATCAATTATGTTAAATCAGCAAAACTGTTATAACCCACTTTTCCATCAGAGACTCCATTCGGAGCTTTTGTCACAGAGTTCGTCCCGCGTGCAGTAATTTTTTCCTCAAAAAAAAAAAAAATTCTCCTGAACAGAAACCCAATGCATCCCATTATATACAATGAGATCTGTTCGGCTCAGTTTCTGTCAGTTATGTGCTGAATCCGACTCTTCTGTTATTATCGTTATTCTGATCTTATAATGGAGCAGAAGAACAGAAATAAATGGCGCTGATGTGAAAGAGCCCTAAGAGGGGCATTCTGGTTTCAGCAGATAAATGGTGTTCTATGTATGATGAAAAGGTCATTTCTCTATGAATTCCTCATGATCTTCACAATCTCTTATTTTGCCAATCAAAAATCTAATCCCACTTTAGCTGCGTTATTTAATCTAAAATGTATTCTGTTTGTAATTTTTGATGACCATAAAAGATCCTTATTGTCCACATTAAGCTGTGGTAATGTCTGTATTGATTTTCAATAGTTCTTAGTAATATACGTGAGATGCTTCTGGCTTTTCTAGACTGGCTGGACACCAATTCATGCTGCAGCAGATTCTGGAAATACAGACTGTCTCAAGCTCCTCATGTATTATGGAGGCCGAAGTCACTCTGATTCCCGTAAGGAATTTGATGTGAGACTTTATGATTTAAAGAACAAGGACAGTAGTAATCTGGAACCTGTCATCTCCGCAGCACTG
Organism: Bufotes viridis; assembly: GCA_033119425.1. Lineage (NCBI taxonomy): Eukaryota > Metazoa > Chordata > Amphibia > Anura > Bufonidae > Bufotes > Bufotes viridis. Next base: position 225,062,463 of record CM065590.1, read on the forward strand.
ATCAATAGTGCAGACAGTGAGGGATGGACAGCTGCGCATCTTGCAGCGTCAAAAGGTTTTAAGGTATGTATTTTTAGTTTTTCAATCTGTGTGCCATGTAAAGTTATGTTTTGCAGATGGTCTTTTCATAAGTGTGATCATTAACCCTTAGGGTATGACTACACGGCCATGCCGAGGTGTAGTATACCGTGGGCCACAGTGGGCTCTATTAGTCGCTCTGCATTGTTAATGACCATGTCATATTGAAGGTGCAACGTGGCTATTAACAATGCAGACAGACTATAATAGTGTGGTCTTCATTCGTTTTATTAGAGCCCGCTGAGGCCCATAGGGCTGCATGGTACTTGACCTCAGTACAACCACGTCACAACCACAACACATGTGGCCGTGCCCTTAAGTAACATGTCCTTCCTCCTAAAAGTATTATTGTTTCGGCATGTGCACTGTCACCAGAAGAATCGAAAGGTTTATAAAGAAATGTCATCATGCAGATAAGTGGTTCTCCGGGCTTTTACTATTGATGACCTATCCTCAGGATAGGTCATCGATATCAGATTGTCGGGGGTCCGGCACTCCCGCCGATCATCTGTATGAGGAGACGGCGACACATGTGCCTTTTCCCTTGTCTCTTCCTGTTCACCGCTGCTTTGCCATAGACAACAGCAGCGGAGAGGAAGAGAGAAGGGAGACTGCACTGTGCACGCCGTCTCCTCATGCGGTGACGATCTGATATTGATGACCTATCCTGAGGATAGATCACCATAGTAAAAGCCCGGAGAACCCCTTTAGGAGACATCATATTTGCTGCTATTTTTGATGAAGCCACGTTTTTCTGCTATGGTGTCGATCTTCATCAGATCCAATGGTAAATGCTGGATTCTAGACTAGTAGTGACTGCCCTGTATCCACATGACAGGGGGCTATAGTTCTTCCTAACTGTTTTTCCAAGCTAAGCTCTCTCAATGAAGCACATTGCCTTGAGGCTCCATATATAGAAATATATATATTTTTTAAATGGATAAAATATAAAGTCTGTATGTACAGGATTACTAGATACTGTACTTGTAATTCTAGAGAACCACTCTATGTAGATCATTAGAATAATAATGACTCCCTTTAGATTTTAGCCTTTCCTCTGTTCTGGCTGTACCGCTCGTACAGTAGTTTTATCTCAGTGGGAGAGTCATGAGTGATAATAGTGAATAGCACCTCCTAAAGTGCAGCGTCCATTGTTTCAGAGCTTTTCAAGGGTCTTTTTTAATGCAAGCAAGCTGATTATTCACAGAAATCAGATTTTTTTCAACTGCTTGTCTTCGTCACTTTCGACTTTGCATGAAAAAGGCGACAAACAAAACACTTCCCATCTTATCTGAGAAGATTTTTAGAGGAAGCTAGTTTAGAACAAGGAATATCGTACACTTTTAGGTAAAGGAAATGGTACAGTTCAACATAGAAATAGTAGAGGCTTACTACTCAATATTGATAGCAGAGGATTATTGCTTTACAGATCACGTGAAATGTTAGGTGATATAAAAACAAATTGACCCTCCACCACCCAGTTTTTCTCAGCCCTTCCCAGACGAAACAGGAATTTGGAAAGGTTTAAATCGGACCTCCAACAATATGCACATTTTGATATGTAGCAGACTTAAAGTGGCCATGCACATTAGGTGACTATTGGCTGGACCCAGTTTTAAGGGGTTGCTTGACACACGAGATTTGGTACATTTTTACATTTGCTTCGTTTAAATCAGATTTTGCCAGGCTTAAGTGGTTGTTTAGTCGTTTAGTATTGATGGCCTAAACGTAGGATAGACAACCAATGTCGGACACCCTGCACCCCTGCCAGTCTGCTATTCCATCGTACAGTAGCTCTCCATCGAAAGTCAACGCTTCAACTGCACAGATTCCTCCATTGTGTAGTCGATGGAGCTTGTTACTGCAGAGCTGCTCCAATTGACGTGAAGCCCTTCTGTAAGCAGCTCTGTACCCTACAGAATGGATGGAGCTGTGTAGAGCGGAGTGTCGACCCCTGCCAGTCCCATATGGATGCCCTTGCTGAGGATAGGCTATCAATATAAAAGGACTAGACAACTCCTGAATGAGGCTGTTGTGGGTATCTCTCACTGTCATCTACAATGCTGCAGCTGAAACCTGAGTTGGTCATGGGAGTGTTGTGTCAGGAAATGCTATAACTATATAATTGGAGAATTGGGTGGCCCACATACACATTTGATTTTACATGCACATACATCACATACATGTAATATGTATAGCCAGTATAAAAAGTGTCAGCATTAATCTCCAAATTAATTGGCTGAAAACGTGCGTCTGTAACTTGTGTACACAGTGGTTGTGCGAGTGGTATTAAGGAGGATTTAGACTAACCAATAATTATGCAGGTTATCGGGAATGACAATCTGGCCACCTAATTGTGCCGTTTCTGGTCAACACTAAACATAAAATGCACAACCAGGGGTGCACCTACAATGAGGCCAGGTGAGGCGACTGCCTCAGGCGGCGAAAACTGGAGACAAGTGGGGGCACTGTTAGGGCCTTGGAAAATGAGCGCTTCTATTGTGGAAGTGCTCATCTCTATAGTCAACTGTATCACAGTAGGGCTGGAGGGGGGCGCCATTTAAATTTTCGCCTCATGCAGCAGAAAAGCTAGGTGCACCCCATGCACAACACATCCCCGCAATTCCATCCTTTTATCTCCTTCTTGCCTTTGATCCTTTTTTGTGTCATATTACAAGGAAAAGTGAGACATACAGTATACAAAGAAATCTTCCCTTTGTGTCCTAAAGGTCCAGCGATGTCCCCCTCCTCTTCTTCACAGTTTTTTGCCTGTCTAAGAACTGTAAACGCCTCTCAGCCATTCCTCAGCCGAATTGGGACAGATCAACAGGGGAGTAACTCTTAGTTATGTCTAAACAGAGGTCTGCTGCTCAGAAACAATGAATTTGTATAAGAATGAGCGATGGCAACAGTGGAGGGGATTGGTGCATGTAAATTAAAAGCTTTTCACCTCCACTGACAAGTAGGGAATTGTCAGGAGGGAACACCTAATTCCTGATAAATGTCTGGTCATTAGCACGGTGTAAATATGCCTTAAGGTTACAAAAAAAATGGATAAACAATTAAAAAGAAGTATAAAAAATGAAGGCACAGTGGTAAAGCATGAGGCACCTGAATACAGTATAACGTTTAGGGTGTCTAGCCGGGGCTGCATGCTGTACCATCAAAAAATGGGTATGTGCATATTGTGTGTCATTTTCTTTTTTCTCCAAAAAATGGGTTGATTGTTTTCTGGATATACGGTAAGTTTTTTTTTAAGTAACTGCATGTATCCTACATCCTGTCCTAGCTATTTAGCTTCCTCCATTGTCTGAACTTTTAACTTAGCAAACAGCATCGCTTGACTTTCAGACCATTCACTGCGGCCAGAGAGAGAAGGATAAATTGGGCTAAATATTTAAAAATAGTATTCTATGAATACCGAGTTTAAAAAAATAACCCAGTCTGAAAGAAGTGTCCCATTAAACATATTTTACATGAGGCTTTCTTTTCACTGTGAGATTGAGTCACAATGCAAGAAAAAGAAAAAGGTGGAATCACAGGGAGAGCACCTCCTGTTTCTTTGAGAATAGCATTTGCACCAAGCCAATAGCTTACAGCACTGGCTGTGCCCACCATATGAGACCGTGAAGGTCTTTTGTTATTCACCCACCTAGTTTTATTAAGTTTCTAGATGAAGGTAATCCTTAAAGGGGTTGGCCACTTTCTGGTTACTGTTGACCAATGTGTGTATAAGATGATTATATTACACTTACTAACATAGCCTTTGTTGAAATTCTGCACCATTTTTTATATTTCATAAGGTACGCAAAGTCTTTTGTGCTGTCCACACAGAGGTCCTGTCCATAAAATGGCTGCAGGTGGAGGGTCATGTGACCAGGCAGATCACCTCCATGTGAAGTCTCCTTCATTGAAATACACCACACCTGCGCTAAACTCCAAACAGAACTAGTGCAGATGGCAGGTGCAGTGTATCTGAAGGGAGAAGACATCACATGGAGGTGATCTGCCTGGTCACATGTCCCTCCATCAGCAGCCATTTTATGGACAAGATCTCTGTGTGGACAGCACAAAAGACTTTGTGTACCCTATGAAATATAGAAAATAGTGCAGAATTTTAACAAAGGCTATGTTAGTAAGTGTAACGGATCGACAGGCACCCCGACTGGGTACCTTCGTTAAAGGATGCTCCTAGCGCTTCTTGAGGATTCCAAGCGCTCTAGCCGACACCACAACCACCAAATCGGAGAAGCATATGAATGCGGTAAACAGCCGAATAGGAAAAACCATACAAATGTGTTTACACTCCTAGCAGTCAAGCTGGAACAGCATGCAATAAATCCCCCCCAATAACGAGACGACACTTCGTGTTGAGGGTCAAGCAGGAACTGCCTGTACTGGCACATACAGCCTCTTTTATTCACAAACCACAAACATAGTACGTTCCACAGGGTATTGAAATACAACCAATCAATCCGTACAATACACACAGACACTCCGAGACAAAATCCTTACCTCTGCCTGTGATATGATTACTGAACACAATGGTTAGTATAATTATCACAGGCAGAGTTAAACAGGTGAGTTAAATGGCTGCCATCCATTGTTCTCACCATGTGTCTCTGATACATGAAATGGTGGCCACCCAGTAACTCCACAGTATGTCCCCAGATGGTTCTTAAAGGGCCAGCAGCAGCATAGTAAAATACAATATGCCCAAATGCTGGTTTAAACGGGTACATTCTCCCAGGGGCCATAGTCGCAGGGGAGGAGGCGGTTAATCAGTCTTCTCCAATGCCCAGTGGCGAGGTTGGTTTCGTCACAGTAAGTGTCATATAATCATCTTATATACGCATTGGTCAACAATAACCAGAAAGTGACCAACTCCTTTAAATACCTCATAACAGATCATCTATGTACATTACCATGATTCCTTTTAGGAGACTTCTGTCTCTATCTGTTGCTTAGGCAGGATACTGACTCTCAAGAACAATCTTGCTAGCGCCACCTTGAGGAAGTGGCTCCCTATGAGTCAAAGTCTGACTTTATAAAAAGCCTTGGAACGTGACAAGGGAAAATAACCAAGCGAAATATCCATCTGTAGACAGCTGTTTCAGGGTGCTTGCCCCTCGTCAATACAGAGTAGGATACCGGCTGGCTGAATGCGATCCCTTGGATGAAGCTTAGGCCGGGTGCTGGTTCTCATTAAAGACACCAGCTGTATATGGAGAGTTATTGGCAATGCTTCATGGTATGGAGACGTAGGCCTCTTTCACACGAGCGTGACGGATTAGGTCCGGATGCGTTCAGGGAAACTCGCACCATTTTGCAAGCAAGTGCAGTCAGTTTTGTCTGCGATTGCTTTCTGTTCAGTTTTTTCCGTGCGGTTGCAATGCGTCTCGATGCGTTTTTCACGTGCGTTATAAAAAACGGAATGATTACAAACAACATCTCTTAGCAACCATCAGTGAAAAACACATCGCATCCGCATCTGCTTTCGGATGCAGTGGGTTTTTCACTGAAGCCCCATTCACTTCTATGGGGCAAGGAAAAACGTAGAATATAGAACAAACTGATGCGTGAAAAACAAAGCTCATGTACACGGACTCATTGAAATAATTGGGTCAGGATTCAGTGCGGGTGCTATGCGTTCACTTCACGCATTGCACCCGTGCGGAAAACTCACTTGTGTGAAGGGGGACTTAGTGGCAATTCTGCAGTGGAAAATAATACGGAAAGGGGTATCTCTCAAAGAAAAAGACAATCTCTGTAGTGCCACTTTTTAACGAGCCTTGGGACTTGACATAGGAAAATAGCCGAGCCTAATAACCATAAGTAGGCAGCTGTTTCAGGGTGCTTGTCATTTATACTTGTTGTAATGTAAGTTACTCTTAGCTATGCAATGAGTAGTACAGAAGAACAAGTACAAGTGGAGGCGTCCTTTGTCTAAGACCTGTATGTTGTAAAATCAAAATCTATAAGTAAAATCTCTGTTAACTAATTACTTTACAAAACTCATCTGCTGCCTGGAAATAAAGGTCCCCATACACATAAGAGGGAAGCTGGTCGAAACCGTTTCTGTGTATGATGGTAAGTCGACCCTTCCCCCAATAGATAATGTCAGGAGAAGGAAGGATGGGGCCTTTTAGTCTCGAGGGAGATAAGCCTCCCACAGACGGGTATGGCAGTGACTTACTCCCCTCTGTCCTGTCCATGTGTGTGTAATAGACATTAGCAGTTCATGTAATGTTTGATATAAGAGCGAATGAAATGCATTTTAATGGGCGTGAAGATATTAGAAAGCATTGGTGTTGTGTTAAATACATACAGTTGTCTTTATTCTGCTTTTTGCTGGCATAAATGATGGCTTTTGGAAGCCTTTCCGATTCTTTATTTATGATCTGTCTCAGCGCTGTTCATGTATGAATAATAGATTTCTTCTGCTGAAGAGATTTGATGTTTTCTGGCCAAAAACAATAAATGAATGCATCTAGTCATTGGCTCCTTCTGTGGTGTATTCTTCAGAGATTTTCTTTTATTTCTCATCTGCTTTACTAAACAGCAAGTAAGTCAAATGCATGATTGTTAATGTTTGTTGTCTGAAAAAAGTCTAAACTGACTTTGTTATACTTAAAAGCAGAATTCCCCAGCATTAGCTAGTGGGCATCATGCTCTATGTTATGTACTACTATGGTGTCATTGTATGGGGGTCTTACCATTTAGTGCCACTAGAATAGCTGTTGTACTGATTGTGGCAGGCGCAGTGACACAAAGTGGTTAGCGCTGTTGTGTTGCAGCACTGGAGCCCTGGGTTGAAATCTGACAGCATCTGCATAGAGTTTGTGTGTTCTCCCTGTGTAATCCAAGGTTTCCATATACTGCACTTTCTTCCCACACTCAAAAAGATACTCATAGCTTAGGAGCCTTGAGGATCTATGCAGCTACCGGGGCTAAACGTTAGTACAGATGCTAGTTCTCAATAATTGCCTCGCATAAAGGGGCATCATCCAATGCATGAGCAAACCCGTATTCAATGGGTGATCGTATCTTTCACAAGGCACCTAAAATAATGGTTATGTTACACTAGCAGATAATCATGTAGATCATAGATTTATAGGAACACTCGTTAGCAATGATCTGCTTCAGTAATACTGCCGGCGATTACCGGGGGCGAACCAGCAAACTCTTCAGCTCGTTCATCGAGTAATCTGAATCTTTCAGCAGGCTTGAAAATCATCATTTGCCGGCAGAAGATCGTGCTGTCTAATCACGATCTGCTGCCGGCAAATAATCATTCAGTATAGGGACAAGCGATGGCACTAGCTATCCCTCCTCCCCATGTAATAGCAGTGGTCCCTCCGCTAACGAGCAGGCGATTAGGAAGGAACGCTTCCTTTCCGTCAATCGTCTTCTTAATCTGTGCGTGTAATAAAAGTGTTTGTGGGCAGCAGATTGTCCTGTGTACATAGGGATGTGCTGCTGACCAACAGTGAATTGGTATGAGAATGAACGGCTGCATCAGAGATCACTTATTCCACTGTGTATATGATTACTGCATGTAAACGGTTCATTCCCGATCTTTGTCCTGTGCATCGGCCAATTTAAATTGGCCCTCAGTTGACTTTTTCTGAAATTGACCCTAACGTGTCTGAGATGGGGATTGGATTGTAAGCCCCATTAGGGTCAGAAACTGATCTGAGTAATGATAGAGATTGTGAGCATAGAAATGAATGCAAATGATGTTATCTGTATGGTGCCGCGAAATACGTTGGCACAATGTAAGCAGCAGGAAATAAAATATATAACAGTGTTAACTTCTCTGTGTACAAGAGATCTAGGATGTGCACAGCTTTACATGCCTCAGAAGTTTATAGTGGAAAGGGAAAAGGCATCATGATCATCAGATATGACACATGACAATGTATGGCATCACAGGCAGTTCCTTTTCAAGAGCAATTAAAGGGGTTTTCCGGGAGTAAAATATTGATGACCTATCCTCAGAATAGGTCAACATTATCTGATCAATGGGGTCCGACTCCCAGCATCATGGCAGATCAGATCTTCGTAAGTCATGGACCTCACATTTATTGGTCACATGTCCTATGTGCTGATCAGTTGCATTTAAGTGAATGGGCCTGGACTGTAATACCAAGCACAGCCCCTGTACAATGTACGGCACTTTGCTTGGAATGCTGTGAGGGGGCTGCTACATTCCCCGGAGCACTGCAGCTTCTTCAAACAGGTGTTGGAGCCCACCGATCAGATATTGATTACCTATCATCAATTTTGTACTCCCAGGAACCCTTTAAAAAAAAAAAAAAAAAAAAGATTTTTACTTTCTCTCAGGAGGTCCTTGCTATTCCTTGCTATAAACACACTAGAGCACCATTTACAATGGCGATGGTTGGCTGAATGATCGTTACAAAAGGTCATTGCCGATTTCCCCATGTAAACATGTCGGATGTAAAAGTCATTTTTTGGCAGCTGTACATCCCCAACTGTAAATGGTGGATTTGCTGCCTACAAAGTGTGCTACTAACATATTGAAGATAATTGCCCCATGTAAATGGATTTAAAGGAGCACTGATCGACTAGCTGTGTCACGGATTAGCGCTCTAACTGGGAAGATTCACCCATACACATATCTGCTGGTGGAACACTCATTTAGCTGACACCTGTTACATCCGACCACCATACACATGCCCATTTGAGCGAAGGAGAGAGGGACAAGCTGCTGCCAAATTTGATGGTAAAAAATTGCACTGTATGCATTGCTGTTTTTCTTGTGAAAATGGTTGACACCTTAACTGAACTTGGCGCTCCAGATTCTAAGTCATTGTGATATGTAGTGCCACATGTTTTGTGATAAACCCTACAATCAATTGTGGTTTCTGTTTATATAAGGCAAATCTCAATGCGGTTGTCTCATCACAGACAATAGAGGCATATCACTAGAATATGCCCCCATTGTCTTATAGGTGCGGGTTCCACTGCTGGGACCCACACCTATATCGAGAACAGAGCCCCGAAAGTGGAGGAGGGCGCATGAGTAGCCACCCTCCACTCATATTTTATGGGTCCGCTGAAAATAGCCGAGCACAGCTATTTCCGTTAGACTTATAGAAGTGAATGGGAGTGGTGGGCGGTCATGTGTGGTGCGCTCCCATTCACTTCTATGGGGTGCCCGCTTGGTGGTGGCCGGACCAGAGTCCTCAAGCCACCACTCTGTGGGGCTCTGTTCCCGATATAGGTTCGGGTCCCAGCGGTGACAACCCACACCTATAAGACAATGGGGGCATATCCTAGAGATGAGTCAACCCCTTTAAAGCTATCATGGCAAATATTAGGAGAGAAAAATGTTACAGAAAAAAGTTGCACTAGGATACGTGGGATCAGAAGAGGTGCACCTAGCTAGTAAGGCACACCCACTCAACCAATGGAAAAATTTGATAGAATGTAGCTGGGCACACTCAGGAGAGCCGGGCCATAAAGAAGTAAAAGTGAGTTTTATTGAGTACAATTCACTTTTACTTCTTTATGGCCCGGCTCTCCTGAGTGTGCCCAGCTACATTCTATCAAATATTAGGAGAGCCCTGTGCTATGGTAGTTAGAAACGCAGAATCGAAGCTTGCACCTTTCCATGTGTGATGACGTTTACAGCTATGTTTTCAAGAGGATTTTAAGAAGTGGTAGTGCTGGCCTAAACTTGTGGCTTTGAGTAGGAGAGTCCACCAACGTCTATTCTGAAGTTACATTAAATATCAGTCATCAGGTGACTGAGGATAGCTGCTATACAGACTGGGGAGATCAAGTTGCTCAATATTTTAAACCTTGTGGGGTGTGGCAACACGATGAAAAGGAGAGTGTTTTTGGATATTTAACTACTACACCAAGTTTTTTTCTGATGCCAAAGACAAGTAAAATAAAGAAGTTGTGTTAGGTATTGATGAGCTGATCTGCCTCTTATATTTTGCCACTAATCCTCCTCAAACTAATCTGATTTTTCCAGGATTGCTTAGAAATCCTATGCAGTCACTCTGGACTGGAGCCAGAAAAGAAAGATAAGTGCAACCGGACAGTGCATGATGTGGCAACAGATGACTGCAAACAGCTCCTGGAGAATCTTAGTGAGTGAACTTTACTCTTTATTTGTCATGTTATTCTGGTGGCTCAGCATTTAAGCTGCATAGATTGCACATAGCCAGAAAGCCCTACCACATAATCCTATTACAGTATGTGAAGAAAGATTATCATGTTACATCTATTTATCATCACAAGACACAATTTCAAAAGAAATCTAAGCAATATAATAGTTTCTCCTAATACTGTATAGTCAGGGCTTGTAATATTTTACATAACGGAATCATCCCAATGGATCAGTAGAGATTTTTTAGTGTCGAGCAGTCATTACATCTGATGTAGTATAGGTTGCCAGGACCACCACTGACCCTTAGATTGAATAGGGCGGCAGATCCTTCTTAGCCTTTCCCTCCAGCTGTGTTGTAATTCCCTGCATATACTGGTTGCACAGGAGCACTACCGGAGGGTTTCACGTCGATATGTTGTGGCATATCCTGCTGATCGGATATGTAATATAATTCAGTGATGAGAAAATCTCTTTAAATCTAATTAAAACCTTAAAAAAACAGAAGAGACTACAGTTAACCTTATTGTTTTTCGTCTATTTCAGAAATAGGAGATTTGAAATTTATTTGGTAGGGTCTTCATTTTTTGTGTGCGTATTTTGACGCATATTACGCGTGCAAACTGCCTCTCATTCATTTCAATGGGAGTCAGTTGTTGCTTACTTTTTACACGTGTATTTTAGAAATCGCTATATGAACTGACCCTTCATAATTCTTAAATGAAGGAAATTTGTATCAAATGTCTTTTTATTGAATTTTCACATTGTGGACAAAAAGCTTATAGACTGTACCAATGCAAAAACCTAACGTACAGAGCGATGAATACGACTACCCATTAACAGAGATCCACAATAGCTGTGGTACACTGCCGCAGAGTTGGCTGTATTTAAAGCAGACATGGATGATTATCTAAAATAGACTATTCAGCCTACTCAGTGGCGCATATCACAGTTGACAGTTTGGATAATATATCATGTTGACAACATTATAAACATTGTGAACAAGGCATAATACCAGATTAGAAGGAAAAGGATATCAGGTAAGTGGAATGTTCGAGGACCCAACACCCATTACAATTGACCCAAGTAGTGAGAGGCCAGTTAAGTAAAGAGGTTCTCATCCTGGTCTATCATATATACGGGATAATTCCTGCGTCCAAGGATCCCAGACTAGTGTGTAAGTATTATGTTTGCCACTTGCAAACGAGCATAACTCTTCTAACCTTGTTATTTGGCCGATTATGGTGAGCCAATGAGATATTGGGGGAGTGGATGTTTGTTTTCAGTGTAAGGGTACCATAGCTTTTGCCAATAGAACCAGGTGTGCCCAGAAAGTTTTGTTATATTTCTTCTTCCAAGGCGGTGTGAGGTTAAGAAAGATAACCTTTTGGGATAGGGGCGGGGGGGGGAAGCATTCGTGCAGACCTTAGAGAGGATTTCTTCTACAGTAGTCCAAAATGGTTTAATCTTGGGACAATCCCACCATAAGTGGGTGTATGATCCTGCATGTTCATTGCATCTCCAACACTCACTAGGAATCGAAGGGTTCATTAATTTGTAAGTTGTTTCTTGTAATAGAACGCAACTTTAAGGCCCCATGCAAGACCTATATATCAATTTTACTGAGATATATTTGACTGAGATATATGGTCTCGACTCCATTGATATCTGATCGCATACCCTCGTTAATTTTCTATATAACCCTCCTGATCGCCGGGCGGGCCGCTGCTAGTTTCTCTAAACAGGTTAGATCTCTCGAGATGTCCCCTGTCTTGATCAACTTTTTAAAATTCAAGTATAAGTGATTATACATGAGATCATCTATTGTAAATCCCGGAGCGACCGACTGGAGAGTGGGCCGGTCTTGAAATGATCTGTCTTGCAATATGTCCCCAATGAGGTGGCACCTTAGTTTCTTTCACAATGGGAGCCATTGTGAGGAGAATGGGTCTTGAAGACCTAGTAAGTCTCCCAAGCTTGTTAATGGGGAAGGTGTGGGCCAAATTGTATGTTTTCCGAACAGCTTATTCCAAAGAAGTATAAATGAAAGAAATTTGAAACACGCAGGACCAAGAAACCAATGGTCACTCTAGCTGAGCTCCAAAGATCCTGTGCAGATGGGAGAAAATTCCAGGTCAATCATCATTGCAGGACCCCACCAATCTAGTGCCTGAAAAGAAGCCTCTCCTCAGTAAAAGACACATAAAAGCCCTCCTGGAGTTTGCCGTCCAAACCCCCCCCCCCCCCGCCCCCCTCCAAAAAAAAAAAAAAAGTCTTTTCTGGAGGAAACCAGGCACTTATCATCACCTGCCCAATACCATTGCTACAATGAAGCACCATGTTGGCAGCATCATGCTCTAGGGGTCTTTTTTAGCGGCTGGGACAGGGAGACCAATGAGGGTTGAGGATAAGCTAAATGGAGCAAAATGCAGAGATATTCTTAATGTAAACTTGATCCAGAGTGCTCTGGACCACAGACTGGGTCAAAGGTTCACCTTCCAACAAGACCACAGCCAAAACAACACAGGAGTGGCATGGGGACACCTCTGTGAATGTCCTTGAGTGACCCAGCCAGAGCCCTGACTTGAACCCATTCAAACATCTCTGGAAAGACCTGAAAATGGCTGTCCAACGACACTTCCCATCCAATATGACAGAGCTTGAGTGGATCTGCAGAGAAGAATGGCAGAAAATCCAGGTGTAAACCTTGTGGCATCATACCCAAGAAGCCTGGAGGCTGAAATTGCTGCTAAAGGTGCTTTAAATAAGTCCTGAGTAAAGGGTCTGAATACTTATGTCATTGCAAGATTTTAGTTTTTTAGTTTTCCAAAGATTTTGAACATTCTTTTGGCGAAACCAACCGCGCCACTGGGTTTTGGAGGGGACAGATTGCTCGCCTCCTGCCCTGCGACTATGGCCCCATGTATGCTTGTCCGGTTTGAGCGGTGATGCCCCAGATAGCTCTGCTATGGAGCCCATTCGTATAATGAAAGACTATGGGAAAGACTTTAGCTCCATGGCAATTGAACTGGATGTGTGTGGTCTGAGCGCCATTAAATAATGTGCGCTCAGACCTAAGCTATCTGGGGATATGTTGCATGTATATGTTTTATGTAGTAATTGTAACATTGTGTAATTTTATGTCCTTTTGCAACCATGTGCTCAATGGAGTCTGCCTCTATCCTTGGATATATTGAGCGCTCAGATCCAAGCCATCTGGGGATATGTTAAATGTCTGTGTGTACTGAAAAGGGTGGGACATTGTATATTGAATAGTGATGTCTGTCCTATTGTCCCCACGTGTGTATTGGAGATTTCCCTTTGTCCTGAGAGATAATTGAATGAGTCCTCGGTTGTCTCCAGGACAGAAGACATTGTGTATTCTCCTGCCTGTGATGATTACATTAACCTGTGTAGGGTAATTGTATCACAGGCAGAGGGGAGGGATATGCTGGGGGTGTCTGTATTGTCCCATTGTGTGTGATTGGCTTCTGTATCCCGTGTCGCAGTCTTCCTTCTGGTCCCCTAGTCAAACAAAGCAATAGCTGATCTTAGGGAGACCAGCTACAAAAATACCGTGGAGCCTCACTTAAGAGTCTCAAACACAGCAATCCAAAGTGCAAAGCTCCCTGGGAAACATAAAATGCAAAAAGATTGTGGAGCCCCAGTTATGGGTCTACAACACAGTGAAAGCCAGATATCCCTCAAAGGAAGGAAAAACAAGCAAAGGGGTGTCTCCATTACAGAGATCACCAAAACCACCATATTAAGTGGCCCCTATGTCAAAATCCCGCTCTTTTACAAGCTTTAAGGATGTGACGGGGAAGACCTAAGCAAGTTATCCATCCACAGACAGCTGTTTCGAGGTGTTGCCCCTCATCAGTGTGGAGTAGGATTCTGGCTAACCGGGAGCGATGCTTTGGTGACTACTCAAACAAAGCAATAGCTGATCTTAGGGAGACCAGCTACAAAAATACCGTGGAGCCTCACTTAAGAGTCTCAAACACAGCAATCCAAAGTGCAAAGCTCCCTGGGAAACATAAAATGCAAAAGATTGTGGAGCCCCAGTTATGGGTCTACAACACAGTGAAAGCCAGATATCCCTCAAAGGAAGGAAAAACAAGCAAAGGGGTGTCTCCATTACAGAGATCACCAAAACCACCATATTAAGTGGCCCCTATGTCAAAATCCCGCTCTTTTACAAGCTTTAAGGATGTGACGGGGAAGACCTAAGCAAGTTATCCATCCACAGACAGCTGTTTCGAGTGTTGCCCCTCATCAGTGTGGAGTAGGATTCTGGCTAACCGGAGCGATGCTTTGGTGACTACTCAAACAAAGCAATAGCTGATCTTAGGAGACCAGCTACAAAAATACCGTGGAGCCTCACTTAAGAGTCTCAAACACAGCAATCCAAAGTGCAAAGCTCCCTGGGAAACATAAAATGCAAAAGATTGTGGAGCCCCAGTTATGGGTCTACAACACAGTGAAAGCCAGATATCCCTCAAGGAAGGAAAAACAAGCAAAGGGGTGTCTCCATTACAGAGATCACCAAAACCACCATATTAAGTGGCCCCTATGTCAAAATCCCGCTCTTTTACAAGCTTTAAGGATGTGACGGGAAGACCTAAGCAAGTTATCCATCCACAGACAGCTGTTTCGGGGTGTTGCCCCTCATCAGTGTGGAGTAGGATTCTGGCTAACCGGGAGCGATGCTTTGGTGACAGCTGTCTGTGGATGGATAACTTGCTTAGGTCTTCCCCGTCACATCCTTAAAGCTTGTAAAAGAGCGGGATTTTGACATAGGGGCCACTTAATATGGTGGTTTTGGTGATCTCTGTAATGGAGACACCCCTTTGCTTGTTTTTCCTTCCTTTGAGGGATATCTGGCTTTCACTGTGTTGTAGACCCATAACTGGGGCTCCACAATCTTTTTGCATTTTATGTTTCCCAGGGAGCTTTGCACTTTGGATTGCTGTGTTTGAGACTCTTAAGTGAGGCTCCACGGTATTTTTGTAGCTGGTCTCCCTAAGATCAGCTATTGCTTTGTTTGAGTAGTCACCAAAGCATCGCTCCCGGTTAGCCAGAATCCTACTCCACACTGATGAGGGGCAACACCCCGAAACAGCTGTCTGTGGATGGATAACTTGCTTAGGTCTTCCCCGTCACATCCTTAAAGCTTGTAAAAGAGCGGGATTTTGACATAGGGGCCACTTAATATGGTGGTTTTGGTGATCTCTGTAATGGAGACACCCCTTTGCTTGTTTTTCCTTCCTTTGAGGGATATCTGGCTTTCACTGTGTTGTAGACCCATAACTGGGGCTCCACAATCTTTTTGCATTTTCTGGTCCCCTAGGGGAGTGTCCACCAGGTGGGAGACCTGCATAAATACCGGGCAGGTAGCCCTCAATAAAGTTAGAATTCCTGTTTACCATCAATACGGTGCCTCGTCTCGTACTTGGGGGGGAATTGCTACGTCAGAACGTTCTCTTGCCTGTTCCAGGAGAGGAGGACTTCGTATGGTTCCAGTTCGGTGGATTCCAGCGGTTGTGGGTTGCTGTGCTCTTCGCCAGGGGAATCGCTCGAACGGTATTAACCCTCACTATACTGGGTTATACCGTAACAATTCTGTTTTCACTTTGTCATTATGAGGTATTGAGTGCAGAGTGATGGGGGAGGGAATTGATTTCTTTTTTTAATCTTACCACAAGGCCGCAACATAACAATTGTGAAGAAATTATCGGAAGACTTTTCGAATGCTTTGTGTGTGTGTATTTATTTTTTTAAACATTCTTTATTTTCATTATTATACATCAGATAATACTGCTCAAAAACACAATATACGGCCTCCTGCACACGAATGTGTGCGCCCCGTGGCTGCAATGCACGAGCACAGACCGTGGGGCAGCCGCAGCGGATCGCGGACCCATTCACTTGAATGGGTCCACGATCCACCCGTTCTGCAAAAAGATAGGACATGTTCTATCTTTTTGCAGAACGGAAGTACGGGACGAAACCCCACGGAGGCTTCCGTAGTGTTCTGTTCGGCACCATTCCGCATCTCCGGATTTGCGGACCCATTGAAGTGAATGGGTCCGCATCCGTGATGCGGAATGCACACGAAACTGTGCCCATGTATTGCGGATCCGCAATACGGCAACGGGGTGCACACGTTCGTGTGCAGGAGGCCTAAGACATACAATGTGTGTTTGTATTTAGGTAGAGTACCTCTTTAAAAGAAAACTAGTCAGGACAATTAATAGACAATAATTGCATTTGTATTTACAGATGGACTCAGGATTCCTGTTAAGATCTTTCTGGATGATAATATTCACATAAGCGACAGCCCAAATGATTTTGAGAGTGATGCCATCTGCTACCTGCGAATTCTCAAACAAACAACGTGGGATGATTTTTCAGCTGCTGTGCGTCGGGCTGTATTGAACCATTTCAGTGTTATAATGTCAGATGGATGGGAAAGCCAAGAAGCCTTGACATTTAATAACTCTGCAGAATCTAACCTTGGACTTGGCGCAATCTCTGACCTGTCATTCAAGCTAGGTATTGGAATTCTCATATGCAGGATATGTACTAGCATGGATGGAGTGCCGTTGCTGCATGTTTGTGTGTCCTTTTTTTAATCAAGGTATTTGTTATTTGATCTAGAATTTATTTGATGCAGTACTTAAAGCTGAGTCACAGTCAGTTGTATTCTCTTTAGTAAGATAAAATGTAAAATTGATACAAATAAGTCTATTTTTTAGTATCAAAAAACTATTGTCAGATTTTACTGACAGTATACTGAACCATTCACTTTAATGGGTCTGCAAAAAATACTGGTGTCTCCGTATGCCTTCCGTTTCCGTTTTTCTGCTCCATTTAAATATAGAACATGTCCTATTCTTGTCCGCAAATCACGTTCAGTGGCTCCATTCAATGGGTCTGCAAAAAAACTGGAAAGCATATGAAAAGGCATCCGTATGTCTTCCGTGTCCGTTCCGTTTTTGCTGAACAATCTAATGAAAATTTTAAGACCAGCCCAGTTTTTATTATGGAATTACTGTATACTGTATATGCCATACGGAAAAACGGAACAGCACCGAAATGGAAACTGAAAACGGAACCACGGATCCGTTATTAACGGGCCGCAAAACACTGAAAAATCCATACGGTCATGTGCAAGAGGCCTTACTCTAATCTGTTTTGCTTTCAGGAAACACTACCTGGTCTGTTGGTCAGATCTTTCTCCAGTCACCATGGGAGTTCCTCAGAATGAGCATGGTGGATCAAATAACGGTTTTCATGCCAGGTAAGGAACATGATTAGAAAATCGTCAGTGAATCATTAAAGGGGTATTCCCATCTTAGACGCTCGTCTCAGCTATTTTCGGCCGTGCATGCACGTTGTGCCCTCCTTCACTTTTCCGGCTCAGTTTACGAGGTAGGTGCGGGTCCCAGAGGTGAGACGCACCCCTATCGGACATTAGCGATATGCCCCCATTGTCTGAGATGGGAATACCCCTTTAATAATGATTCCAGTTTTTGCTGCTCTATAAGTAGACTGTGGTGTCGTAGTGCAGGTGTAGCCCGTATTATAGTCACAAACACAGTTGGATTTCTGATGTATTCATTGTCATTTAGAGTAATACAGTCCATTAGTAAAACCGAGCTAACACTCCAAACTCGTTTCTGTTCTATGAAATCTGTGCCCTGCAGTTCTCACACAGCGATACGACTTCAGTGCCCGCTATGCATGCTCCAACTCTGTGATTTGATGCATAGGAGAAATCTGATGATAAGCAGAAATCTTCCTCATCTGTATTTCTGAGACATCTGCCCATTTGACACATGGGGAATATTAATATAGCGATGCGGCAATGCCGTGTAAGAGAGATTGTGCCTGCGAGGAATTCATGTGTCAGTGCTTCTGCTTGTCCTTTCAGAATGAAGCAGATATTTCCGACATGTTAACGACCATTTATGAATACGTTTGATTTTTCAGAAATGCAGACTGCATCTGTCACATCATCGGCAACAGTAAATCGATGGCAAATACATACTGATTAGAAACAGTCTATAGCCCATATTTATAACTAATCATTTCCCTGTTTGCCACCTGACATTATGGCATTTTTGTATTTTTTATCATTACTTCCTACATTTGTATTTTCTGTCTGGTTTCTGTCTTCTTAAGCTGAAATATTAGACTTCAATTGGATAAAGTATATTTTAGAAATATATTTCGAGCCTATAACAGTCCATTTGACATTAATTTAGTACATTTATCATAAAAATCAGTGACAGTGATGACCTGAGGCGAGGATGCTGTTCTTCTCTGTTGCCTGGATACATCCCCTTGGCAGTAGCTTTTCCTGTTAGAAGCAATGATTCTGCAGCCCTGTGTTCTCAGTAATATCCTTATTCAGCCTAGGCAGCAAACACGGGTAATGACAATATGGTGGATTTAATGGCTGTCCCCCCATTCCCACTTATTCATGGTCATAAAAAGGTCTATTTTATTGTGATCATGAAATTCTGCGCTGCACAGTGGCTTAGTGTACCGGGGACCTCCGCCCGGCTCTTACTAGGAGAACATCGGTGTGCAACGTGCATGTTCTATATGCTTGGGCTGTAGTTTTCCTCTTTACGTGGCCTAGTATACAGCCATGGATACCTGAGATAGGAGGATAGTTTACGAACAACATCGGGCACATGGACTAGTGAAAGTAAATGCCTTTTACGCAAGTCTCTGTAAATTGTTTGTGCTCTTATATCTTAGGGCTAAGGGCTTGTTCACATCACCATTCAGCCTTTCCGTTCTCCTGCTCTGCTGGATTCGGGCACATAACTTAGCCCTAACTGAGCCGAACGGAGCCTAAATACCCCATAGACTATAATGGGGTCCTTTAGGTGTCTGGTCAGAGGAAGATTTTGCAGTGGAGACAAAAGTCTCCTGCATGCACTACTTTTGTTTCCGCTCCAAAATCATCTCCTAATGGACCCTATTATAGTCTATGAGGTTTTTAGGCTCCGTTCGGCTCAGTTATATGCCGAATACGTTCTTTGCGTTCTCCTGCTCCTAAACGGAGCTGAACGGTTATGTGAACGAAGCCTTAGGCTTGGACTATCTGCATGCTATATGTATCTTTATATGGCAAGAAATGAAATGCATGCTAGTACTGTGTAAATGAAAAACAAGATCTGATTGCGTTCTGGCTACTTTGTATTGGTTTTCTGTTTTTATATTTATTTCAGTAGTATTTAATATTTCATGTTTATTATTTCAGGTCCAAAGGTTGGATGTCTTAATAGTGTGGCTTATGCATCAATGATCCCACTCCAGACACTGCAAAATTTCCTCCGTTTGGTAGGTTTTATTGTAAATATTTTATGTACAAGGTCATGCTTAGGATTTTAACAGTGATGGCTTATTGCTAGTACATGTTCCATCACTTCCTTGGGCTACTCTCACACCAACGTTTTTGCTGGATCCATCAGGGATCAGCAAAAATGCTGCCATCATAATAATACAACCATCTGCATCCGTTATCTCTAAAATAGCCATGGCGGATCCGTCTCTAAAACCATTGTAAGTCAATGGGGGACGGATCTGTTTTCTTTTGTGTTTGGGAAAACGGATCTGCCACCATTGACTTACATTGTGTGTCATGACGAATCCGTCTTACACCGCACCAGATCGCAAACGGAAAAAAGCTGCTTGCAGCGCTATTCTGTTCGCAATGGGGACGCAACCAAACGGAACGGAATGCGCTCTGGTGAATTCCTTTTCGTTCAGTTCAATTTTGTCCCCATTAACAATAAATGGGGACAAAACTGAAGTGTTTTCCTCAGCTATTGAGATCCTATGACTGTAGATTTTTTTCACAGCATGTGGATGATTTCATAACCCCTCATCCCCACTGCTACACTGCAGCAAAGCTACTGTGCAGAGGACTGCAATACAGGCCCATACAGTGTGTGTTTATATAGCATTAACAACCTGGCAATTATAACAAACAGCCATTCAATATTACAGGGGTTGTCTGGTTTCAGGAAACCTGGACAACCCACTAGAACAGGTTGCAGTGAAAAACAGATAAGTACCTTCCTGAGAGATCCCACGCCACCGCTGCGGTTCTCCCAGCAGGGTCCTGTTTACCCAGCTGCAGTGGTGATCTCATGTTGACAACACATGACCTCTGCAGCCAATCACTGGCCTCTGCTGTGCATCGGATAGAGGTCAGTGATTGTTTGCAGTGGTCACATGTTTTTGACGTGATGTCACCGCTACAGCCAGGTAAATAGAGCCTGGCTAGGAGAACCGGAGCGTTGGCGGGGGATCTTGCAAGTACTGTAGGTGCTTGCTCTTTTTTCATTGCAGCTTGATTTCATCAAGGCCTAAATGGAGCTAGCTCATGATTCCACTCCCTCCTAAAAGAGTAATGGCTCTATCGGACTATGAGTGAAATTTTGATTATATTTTCCCCTTATAGAGCTACTATTTATTTAGGAAAATGTATCCACAGGTGACTACATGGCTCTCTCCATATCATATCTGAAGGTGGAAGTACAACTTATAGAGGTATCATACGTTTAAGGCCTATTGCACACGACCATATGGCTTTTTCAGTGTTTTGCGGTCTGCAAAAAACAGATCCACTAAAAATACGGATGACGTCTGTGTGCATTCTGTTTTTTGCGGAACGGAACATCTGGCTTCTGATAGAACAGTCCCGTTATGCGGACAATAATAGGACATGTTCTATCTTTGTACAGAACAGAAAAACGGAGACTGAAGGCATACGGAGTAACTTCCGTTGTTTTTGCGGACCCATTGAAATGAATGGTTCCATATACAGAACGCAAAAAACGGAATGTAAACGGGGAAAAAATGCGTTTGTGTGCATGGGGCCTAATTTTTAGATTTAAAGAAAATGTGTCACCAAATTTTTTTTTCTGCCAGTTAAAACCAGATAGTAACACATTTTCTTCTAATTTCTTTTTATTTTTATTTTCTAATTGTAGATTTTTTTTTATTTTTATTTCCTGAGCATGATTATGGGGGCAGCCATCTTGCCTGAGCTGTTCTTAACAGCACTTACAAAGCGTTAAAAAAAACTGCCTTATGGCAGCCCCATGGTCCATAAACACAATAGTCAGCAGGGGACCTCATTGACTTCTATGGGAGAGTTTTCTAGGAATGCTCTGTGCAGAGGTCATTGTAAAAGGAAAGAATAGATAAGCTTTGACAATCACCTATTGGGAATGGTGGACCCTGTCTTATCTATACACAAAGGCAGGTTCAAAAAGGAAGGACCACAGCTCTCAACCAGATATTAGGCTGTATATAGAGGGTGCTCGTCAAGATTGATATCCCTGTCTCCACTCCAGGAATTACATAAAATCTTCTTATAAAGTTTGACAGCACACCAAGAGATTCTTTGCAAATGTGTAAATTTATTTAGCCGGATTGCATTTTTTAGTAGCAGTAGCAATGTTTCGGGCAACACTTATGCCCTTCATCAGGCTAATGTTGGTAGCATAGTAGTATGTGTAATCCACATGCGGATTGCACATTGTACTATGCTACAAACATAGCCTGATGAAGGGCATAAGTGTTGCCCGAAACATTGCTACTGCTACTAAAAAATGCAATCCGGCTAAATAAATTTACACATTTGCAAAGAATCTCTTGGTGTGCTGTCAAACTTTATAAGAAGATTATACACAAAGGCAGGGGCGGACTGGGAATTTAAAGTGGCCCTGGAAAATAAACTAAAAGTGGCCCCAAATTGACATTATTTACTGCTGAGAGCTTACTATGCACCTGATAAGTGGCAAAGAAAGGGGCTTGGCGGCCCCCTGGGCATCGCCCCACCAGGAAAATTCCCTAGAAGGTCTATGGCCAATCCACCTCTGCAAAAAGGTGACATAATTATAGGCAGGATTAGAATGACGATAATCAGGTAACTGCAGTAAGGTTTTCTGTACAGACCAAGAAGTGGCATCTATTATTAGGCTTAGTGGCCAGTGCAAAAACTGCAGGATTTTATCTTTTTAGTTTAAATATAGATATTGACATGGAAAATTAAAAATAACATAATCACAAATGCTTTAAAGATATGTTAAACATAAAAACGTGATTTAAACATTGTCATTTTCTGATGGCACATTCCCTTTAAGGACGAAAATCTTGACACATTGTAATTAGCCTTTTTATTTCTATTCCTGCCTTCTCCAGATGTTCTAACTAATGCAGTGATGTAAAACTTGTTCATATTACTGCTTGCTCTGGGGTTGTCATGGTTGTTCTGCTTTTGTGTTTTTATAAGTGGATCTTAATGTCCATGCACAATTAGGGGCCTTTTACACCAGCCAAGGGTCTGGACAATTATCAGGGACGAATGTTCCTATGCGCACTCTTTCCCCCAATAATTGACCCGTTTAGTTTAAAGATGCCACCAATCACGAGCAAAACACTTATTTCTTGGGTGACAGAGCAGCACTTCTCCAGCAGGTCCTGCAAACCTAAAAGTTACGAACTTTTAACATAGTGGGGACTCAGTACTGTTGATATGTTTGGGGGAATATTTAGTATCTCATCTTATTGAGGTTGTGAGTATGTTCAAGTAGTTATTCCCAGTTAATTTATTTATCCCAGAACTGCCAGCACAAAATATGACTCTATTTGAAGATTTTAATTGTTATAGTAAAAGTTAAGTTTTACAACACTTTAGAAGGAGGTCCCAGTTGTTGTCTACAATACCCTCTACTCCCTGGGCTATTCACTGACATTCGAGCACTTAATTAGCCAGTTACGTTTTGTCGAACCTTTTACTTTGCGTCGGGACATGTGAAGGGCATTTTCAAGTGACTTGTACTGTATATTTCATAACTTTTATTTCAAAACTTAAAATGTTTTGCTGTGCTCAATTAAAAACCCAGCTGACCTTCGCTGTACAGATATCAGTAAATGCTTTACTGGGATCACCCACCTCCTAACTGTTGCGTCCTGTCAGTTTTTATAGCCTCACTACAGCGGCGGTAGCTATTAAAAGCTTTGGCTATTCACTGCCCCACAGGATTAGAGAAAATTGGGATTACGAATCTCAATACATTAGCAAGTACCTTGTATTAACTTTGTCTACATGAAAAATCCCATTTGCTGAAGTGAGACAACCCTTTAATTCTAAAGTTTTTCTTCAGGGCGTTGCGATTTTCCTCAGGATAATTGTCAGCAGCGTCCATTTGAATTACCTTCAGGCCAGCGAGCTCATCACCTGAACACTTCCACTTCCATCATGTCTATGTTGTCATGTGCCTGGTTATCGGTAGTACGCGCTGATAAAGCGTTTCCATTCAGGGGAAAATGGCCTCTCAAAGTCAAATATATGATAAGAGAAACAGGTGTGGAGATTTACTATTAGTATTGTAAATATAGTCAGCCCAAAACTAGACCAGGCTGCCAAATTTGTCACAGTGGCTCACAATGTGTGATAGATTTGGTGCATCTTGCGCTACACATTAGACACTTTTCTCTTCCTTGCCACCTCTTGGTTGGATTACTTTAGAACAACATTTTGTGGAAAAGTTTTTAGTGAATTTAAGCCACTTCCCCTTTTTCCAAGCCACATTCCTTCTCTTTTCAAAACTGTCTAGAGTTGCAAAAAGTGTCTAAAACATTTAGTAAATCTGGCTTAGTAAATATACCTCAACATTTCATTGTCATACATATTCAATAGCTGTCTGCCGAATGATCGTTTGGCTGACTGCTCGCTATCTCCCCGATTCTTCAGTACACATACATGATCGATTCTGCCCAACGTGTATATGTATTCAGTGGGGTGAAAGGAGGAAGCGGCTGTCAGACTCTTCTGGTGGTGGCTTATCTCCTGAGAGAACAAAAGATTTGGCTGACTGCTCGCTATCTCCCCGATTCTTCAGTACACATACATGATCGATTCTGCCAAACGTGTATATGTATTCAGTGGGGTGAAAGGAGGAAGCTGCTGTCAGACTCTTCTGGTGGCGGCTTATCTCCTGAGAGAACAAAAGATTTGGCTGACTGCTCGCTATCTTCCCGATTCTTCAGTACACATACATGATCGATTCTGCCAAACGTGTATATGTATTCAGTGGGGTGAAAGGCGGAAGCTGCTGTCAGACTCTTCTGGTGGTGGCTTATCTCCTGAGAGAACAAAAGATTTGGCTGACTGCTCGCTATCTTCCCGATTCTTCAGTACACATACATGATCGATTCTGCCAAATGTGTATATGTATTCAGTGGGGTGAAAGGAGGAAGCTGCTGTCAGACTCTTCTGGTGGTGGCTTATCTCCTGAGAGAACAAAAGATTTGGCTGACTGCTCGCTATCTTCCCGATTCTTCAGTACACATACATGATCGATTCTGCCAAATGTGTATATGTATTCAGTGGGGTGAAAGGAGGAAGCTGCTGTCAGACTCTTCTGGTGGTGGCTTATCTCCTGAGAGAACAAAAGATTTGGCTGACTGCTCGCTATCTTCCCGATTCTTCAGTACACATACGGTAGACGATCGGTTCTGCCAAACACGTATGTGTATTCAGTGGGGTGAAAGGAGGAAGCTGCTGTCAGACTCTTCTGGTGGTGGCTTATCTCCTGAGAGAACAAAAGAATCGGGCAAAAAAATTCACTTCAATCAATCTTCTCCCAAGGGCATCTGTCCGGGGGCAGTCCGGACTTTCAAATACACATTAGACCATTCTCAGTAAAGCAATACCATCAAGATATCTAACCTCCTATCTGCATTCAATGACTACTACATGGTAATGTAATGTACTATTCTCAGTGAATAATAAAAGCATTAAATGTCACGTATACAAATGATTGATTATCATTTATGTATCTGTTTTATTGTAATGACATTATTTATATCATTCACATGTATACGGAGGTTACTAATGTTAGCATTGTATTTGCAGGTTGAACAGTATCACAATATTATCTTCCAAGGTCCAGAAGGAAGCCTTCAGGAATATATAGTCAATCAGCTATCCTGCTGCATCAAGGTATTATGCGGTGGCTGCTTGTTGCGTATAGCTGCATATGTACAGGTTTAGAAGAGTAATAAATTGTATCTTTTCATGACAGCACAAAGAAGAGGCGACTGGATTTAGCTGTGATATTGTAAAGGTTGAGGTGGAGTCTGAGTTATCGAAACAGCAACTCGTAGACATATTGATCAATTCGGGTAAGCAGCCTATGAGAGGACGTGATGCAGTTGTCCTAGAACAAACCACAAAATATGCTGACTACCTAATGCCTATTCCATTTATGTCATATCAATCCATTGTCAGGGTAGTTATTGTTTTACCTGTCTTATCATTAAGTGATATTAACATTTACTAATATTGACTGTATGGTAAATATAGGCATGTGCACAGAGTGGTCCTTTGCGTGCCCATGTACACCCTGGTCTATATTTTTTATCGTATGTTTTTGTAGTAACTAGTTTCTATAGGTTTGGATATTTTACTGTATCTGTGTAATTCACTTTATTTTATTTTTTTACACTACTGTTCCCTACACTTTGATCTGGTACTATATCGGTGCAGTAAAATAATCCACTTTCTACACTTATTCTGTTCATATTTACATGCTTAGTGTATGTATCTAACAGCTAAGAGCTCAAAATTGGGTGTGTCTTGCTGTGCACACTCTTCCCTTAGTTCCATGAGGCATGCCTTAAGGGCTCATGCACATGAACATATTTTTTTGGACACATTCCTATCCGCATTTTTTGTGGGTCAGATGCGGAACCATTCAGTAGGGCCGCAAAAGATGCGGACAGCACAATGTGTGCTGTCTGCATCTGTATGTCCGTTCCGTGGCATCCTCAAAAATGCAGAACATGTCCTATTCTTGTTCACATTACAGACAAGGATAGGACTGTTCTATGATGGTCCGAATGTTCCGTTCTGCAAAATGTGCAAAGTATGCGGCCAGTATCCGTGTTTTGCAGATCCGCAATTTGCAGGTCGCAAAACAGGCAACGGTCATGTGCATGAGCCCTTGGGGTACAGCCACACAGTCAGTTTCTGCATTTTGGAAGCCAAAACTAGGAGAGAATTCAAAATGAGGAGAAGTCGTATCTGTCTTTTAGGCCTCATGCACACGAACATATTTTGTAGCTCGGGCGCGGACCCATTCACTTCAGTTGGGCCGCAAAAGATGCAGACAGCACTCCGTGTGCTGTCCGCGTCCTTTGCTCCGTTCCGTGGCCCGCAAAAAAAAATAAAGCATGTCCTATTCTTGTCTGTTTTGCGGACAAGAATAGGAATTTCTACAATAGGCCGCGTTCCGTTCCGCAAATTGCGGAACGGAACGAGGATCATCTTCCATGTTTTGCGGATCAGCGGTTTGCGGACCGCAAAACACCTACGGTCGTGTGTATGAGACCTTATACTTTTTCTTCTCCTGATTTTGGCTTCCAAAACTGTATCAGGAAACCTGACTGTATGGTCGTACCCTTAACAAACCGGTAGTCTCTTGTACGGTACAATGTGGTAGAATGCAGTGTATATTTTACAACACCTTTAGACTATGTTTTATATTTAATTGGTCAATGATGACCTAAGAATCACAAAAATAAACGTGGCCTAAATGGGTGGGACTGCTCCAGACCCCAAACACTGTGGCGTGTTTCTAACTGGGGGGGCAGTTCCTCCGCATGTGGTTCGCAGCGAACGGCTATCCCCAGCAAAAATTGCATACAATGGAGGATGCCGGCGCGAACCACAAGCACCACACAAACATCCTACACAAAATAAAACATGTGCGGATGAAAATATATAAACACATAACTCACAGAAAAAAGATGCACCACATGGATAAGCAACTGACAACACTGGCTAATCCCTCACTCTGGTGTTAAAAGCTGAGAGATTCGCCAATATTTCCAATCAGGAACATATCGGAGCCCCTTTAGGCACCACTACACGGTATCTCAGCATGACATGGGGTCCTACCACTAGACTACCTATGGTGTGTGAACAAGGTCTGAACAGGTATTAAGTAGCCTACAGCCCCATCCCACTCACCTGCACTGCAGGACCAACAATGCAATGGGGAACACATGAGGCCGCAAGCTACACCTACAACAGACCATGTGACACCGGCTTCCAGGTGCAACAGAATGTTTACAAGCCATATGCAATGGCACATTCAATACATATAAAACAAGAATCACAAAAATAAACGTGGCCTAAATGGGTGGGACTGCTCCAGACCCCAAACACTGTGGCGTGTTTCTAACTGGGGGAGCAGTTCCTCCGCATGTGGTTCGCAGCGAACGGCTATCCCCAGCAAAAATTGCATACAATGGAGGATGCCGGCGCGAACCACAAGCACCACACAAACATCCTACACAAAATAAAACATGTGCGGATGAAAATATATAAACACATAACTCTCAGAAAAAGATGCACCACATGGATAAGCAACTGACAACACTGGCTAATCCCTCACTCTGGTGTTAAAAGCTGAGAGATTCGCCAATATTTCCAATCAGGAACATATCGGAGCCCCTTTAGGCACCACTACACGGTATCTCAGCATGACATGGGGTCCTACCACTAGACTACCTATGGTGTGTGAACAAGGTCTGAACAGGTATTAAGTAGCCTACAGCCCCATCCCACTCACCTGCACTGCAGGACCAACAATGCAATGGGGAACACATGAGGCCGCAAGCTACACCTACAACAGACCATGTGACACCGGCTTCCAGGTGCAACAGAATGTTTACAAGCCATATGCAATGGCACATTCAATACATATAAAACAAGAATCACAAGAATCACAAAACAAGAGTCTGTTGTAGGTGTAGCTTGCGGCCTCATGTGTTCCCCATTGCATTGTTGGTCCTGCAGTGCAGGTGAGTGGGATGGGGCTGTAGGCTACTTAATACCTGTTCAGACCTTGTTCACACACCATAGGTAGTCTAGTGGTAGGACCCCATGTCATGCTGAGATACCGTGTAGTGGTGCCTAAAGGGGCTCCGATATGTTCCTGATTGGAAATATTGGCGAATCTCTCAGCTTTTAACACCAGAGTGAGGGATTAGCCAGTGTTGTCAGTTGCTTATCCATGTGGTGCATCTTTTTTCTGTGAGTTATGTGTTTATATATTTTCATCCGCACATGTTTTATTTTGTGTAGGATGTTTGTGTGGTGCTTGTGGTTCGCGCCGGCATCCTCCATTGTATGCAATTTTTGCTGGGGATAGCCGTTCGCTGCGAACCACATGCGGAGGAACTGCCCCCAGTTAGAAACACGCCACAGTGTTTGGGGTTTGGAGCAGTCCCACCCATTTAGGCCACGTTTATTTTTGTGATTCTTGTTTTATATGTATTGAATGTGCCATTGCATATGGCTGGTAAACATTCTGTTGCACCTGGAAGCCGGTGTCACATGGTCTGTTGTAGGTGTAGCTTGCGGCCTCATGTGTTCCCCATTGCATTGTTGGTCCTGCAATGCAGGTGAGTGGGAGGGGCTGTAGGCTGCTTAATACCTGTTCAGACCTTGTTCACACACCATAGGTAGTCTAGTGGTAGGACCCCATGTCATGCTGAGAAACCGTGAAGTGGTGCCTAAAGGGGCTCCGATATGTTCCTGATTGGAAATATTGGCGAATCTCTCAGCTTTTAACAATGATGACCTATCCAAAATCATGATTGATTGATACTATTCATTTTAGTTGGTTGTACAAACATATCATATATATATATATATATATATATATATATATATATATAATTATTACAACAGACATGCTGATTATTGATGGCAGCATGATTGTTAGAACTGCTATATCTTTGTAGTGATTACTGTGACTATTTCTTTCTGGTTATCCTGTAGGTTAGAGTAGGGTTACCGGTATATTCTTTATCTTTTCTGCTTCTCTGTTCAGGCTGCCTGATTCCAGTTACTGACACCCCTCCATCAAAGAAGAAAACCATTATTGTTCTGGAAAAGTTGGAGAAGGTCTCCATATTGGAGTTGCTTGGAGACTTAATGTCTTCATTAGAAAATCGAGGCTTGGAAAATCCATTTTGTGTTCAGAGAGGTGAGTAATGAATATATTGTTTGTACTGATTCATACTTCAGTGTTGTATTTATCACTGTCACATCTTACGTATTTGCTTTTTTAGCAAACGGCGTGTCCGAGGCATATTACTTCCATGAAGATTGCTTTTTGATGGGTACAGTGGGAAGATCGCGTCTACAAGGATCTGAACTACTAGTTCAGCAGCATTTCCGTTGGGTTCAGCTGAGGTGGGATGGAGAGCCAATGCACAATTTACTCCAGAAGGTTTTGAAGAGGAAGGTTTTACTGAAGGTATAACTTTAATTATTGTAGGCTATCAAAAGTATGTTTAAGGGTCCATTCACACGTCCGCAAAACGGATCTGGATCCGTTCCGCAACGTTGCGGAATGGATCCGGATCTATTCATTTTCAATGGGGCCGGAAAAGACCGCACTTCCGTTCCGCATCCGCACTTCATTCCGCAAAAATAGAACATGTCCTATTCTTGTCCACGGACAAGAAGAGACATTTTTATTAAAGTGCCGGCCATGGCCGGAACGCACATGGCCGGGTGTCCGTGTTTTGCGGATCGTGTGAATGGACCCTTATGCTTACATTACAGTACATTTTTCAAGTCACATTCTAAGGGGTTTTCTGCACATTTGTATTATGTGTTTAGCTGGTTACATTGATAGCATAAAGGGGTTCTCCAGAGACATAAAATGGTGCTTAACTACTTTTCTCTTTACCTTCTCGTTCTCCAAATCCTAATTATACAGTACTTGTACGAGCTTAGTAAACTTAGGGTGACAAATGGCCAATATACAAAAATGTAAGCAGACCTGGGTCGTAGGCCGTGTGCCCAAGCTTTACACCTAGGTTTCTCCTTTGCTTATGAATACACTTTAATATGCAGCATAAAAAAATGTTAGAATAGCATAGTTCATTAGGGGACAAGATTTTGTAAAGCAGGTACATTAGGTCTAGGACAAGATGGGTCTACTTCAAATACTCATTACAAGTGTGAAATAATTACATTACAAGTGTGAAATAATGAAATGCCATTGAATTTTTACGTAATCACCATGTCCTTAATAAGAGTTGCTGGAGAAAGGTCACTATTGATTTGTAGCCTCAGCATGTCCAGAATGCAGAACTATTGATCATCCTTGCTGTGTTTGTAAGACTAATGAGGAGTTCTGTGCAACATGTTTTACAGTCACATTGTGCATAGTATTCCATGCTGATCTATAAATGTAGGAGAACTCACATTTGTGATTAGGAGATGGGTTTAGATATTGAGCTACAGTACATCTTTAAAAAACTGAAACTAATTTGAAGGTATTAAGGGTTAGGGGTTATGCGTGCCTTTGCAATGCCATCTGTTTTAATACTTTATAAGGCATTTCCATTGCTATTAGAATTTACAGATTCTAATACTCAAATATAAGGAGTTGCCTTATTTAGACCACCCCTGTTGAAATGGCATTAGGAAGCGTATATGGTGGTGCTGTAAGGGAAATAAATCCTTGCTGATGGACTCTTCAACTGATTATGGTTGGTTGCTGGGGGTACCAGCAGTGGGATTCACTTAATTATTGTGCGACCCTTCTAATAAAAAGTGTTTGTCCAATGTGGCCAAATACGAACTGCACACCTTTAAGGCTGTATTATATTAAAAGATTTAGCCGACATTGTCGGGAGGGAAGCATTCCTTCCCGGCAATCGCCTTCTGGTTAGTGGAGGAGATTGCAGCTATTACATACAGCAAACTCCTCCACAGTATGGGGAGGAGCGATTACTAATGTTATCGCTTGTCCCCATACTGACTCATTGTTTGCCGGCAGCAGATCGTGATTTGACAGCAGACAACAATGATTTTTAAGCATATTTTAAAGTCGAGATTGCCTGATGAATAAACATCTGTCCGTTCATCTGGTAATCGGCGGCACTTTTAGGGCTGTATTACACAGCCACTTCATCGCTAACGAGCATAGTAACATAGTATATAGGGCCGAAAATAGACATCTGTCTATCCAGTTCGGCCTGTTATCCTGCAAGTTGATCCAGAGGAAGGCCAAAAAAAAACCTGTGAGGTAGAAGCCAATTTTCCCCTCTTAAGGGGAAAAAATTCCTTCCCGACTCAAATCAGGCAATCAGAATAACTCCCTGAGTCAACGACCCATCTCTAGTAGCTATAACCTGTAATAGTATTACACTCCAGAAATACATCCAGGCCCCTCTTGAATTCCTTTATTGTACTCACCATCACCACCTCCTCAGGCAGAGAGTTCCATAGTCTCACTGCTCTTACAGTGAAGAATCCTTTTCTATGTTTGTGTACAAACCTTCTTTCCAAATTAACTTTTTGCTGGATAACTAATTGACGTACAAACAATATAAATTAATAACTGCCTAAATAAAGTAAGTTTTAAAAAACATTTTATTGAAAACTAGATAAAAATCGGTTCTCCACTAGGTTCAAAAAATCAGGCTGGTGGTGCAAGTTAGTCTGGGACCTCATATATTTATACCAGCTCTATAGAACTCACACCCCCACAAGTATCTACTATAGAAGATATAGGGGCAAATAAAAGCCCACACATTGAGTGGGGTAGTTATAGTCCAGACCACTATAACTTGGTCTGTCCTAATACAATGGATGACCCCAATATAATATTGGAGTAAAGGTACAGCCAATAGTGGTGCTATTTAAATGGACCCCCTACCCCACTGAATCAACATAAGTGTGTAAATTTCTACTGAACATCACAAGGCGCTCTGTATTGCTCAACGCGTTTCTCTGCCGCTATTGCGCGGTATTTCATCAGGAGCAACGGCAACCTAGTCCTAGAGGGCACTGTTCAGATTCAACTCCATCACTCAGTGGTGAGTGTGCAGTAGCATGTATTTTGTAGAACAGAACGCTGCACGCCTCTGATGGCGTGCGTGCAGCAAGATAGAGCCTCTGGCACTATGACGGCCATCATCCATTGTATTAGGACAGACCAAGTTATAGTGGTCTAGACTATAACTACTCCACTCAATGTGTGGGCTTTTATTTGCCCCTATATCTTCTATAGTAGGGGGTGTGAGTTCTATAGAGCTGGTATAAATATATGAGGTCCCAGGCTCTAACTCGCACCACCAGCCTGATTTTTTTAACCTAGTGGAAAATCTATTTTTATCTAGTTTTCAATAAAATGTTTTTTAAAACGTACTTTATTCAGGCAGTAAATAATAACGAACCTTCTTTCCTCCAGACGCAGAGGATGTCCCCTCATCACAGTCACAGTCCTGGGGATAAATAGATGATGGGAGAGATCTCTGTACTGACCCCTGATATATTTATACATAGTTATTAGATCTCCCCTCAGTCGTCTTTTTTCTAAAGTGAATAACCCTAATTTTGCTAACCTTTCAGGGTACTGTAGTTGCCCCATTCCAGTTATTACTTTAGTTGCCCTCCTCTGAACCCTCTCCAGCTCTGCTATGTCTGCCTTGTTCCCAGGAGCCCAGAACTGTACACAGTATTCCATGTGTGGTCTGACTAGTGATATGTAAAGTGGTAGGACTATGTTCTCATCACGGGCATTTATGCCCCTTTTGATGCAACCCATTATCTTATTGGCCTTGGCAGTAGCTGCCTGACACTGGTTTTTACAGCTTAGTTTGCGGTTCGCTAAAATTCCTAGTTCCTTTTCCATGTCAGTGTTACCCAGTATTTTACCATTTAGTATGTGCGGGTGACTTGCATTATTCCTTCCCATGTGCATAACCTTACATTTGTCAGTGTTAAACCTCATCTGCCATTTCTCTGCCCAAGCCTCCAATCTATCCAGATCCCTCTGTAGCAGAAAACTGTCCTCTTCAGTGTTAATTACTTTACACAGTTTAGTGTCATCTGCAAAAATAGATATTTTACTGTGCAAGCCTTCTACAAGATCTTTAATAACGCATGCCTATGAATTCTCGTAAGCAATGATCTGGCCGACCATTGGCAGGTCTAATACAGCCCTTAGTTTCATGCAAAGGTGATTTACGAAGAATCATAGGTTTTTGGATGTTCATTGGAGATCTAAACAAAACCACTACAGGATTCCCCCTCCTAAAGTCATGTCCATTTTTGTTTAGGCTGTGTTCAGATCTGCGTTATAATATTCCGGTAGCATGTTCTGGCAGAGGAATAGACTACTGGAATTATGGTATCTGACATAGCAGGACACCATCGGGGCCCGCCGGATCCCCGTTCACTATAAGGGCATCTGTCAGGTTTCCAGCATGAATGCTAGCTTTCTAACGGAAAAAAGCTGCATGCAGTATTTTTATGACAGAAAGCCATCATTCATGCTGGAAATGCGATGGATCCCATTATAGTGAATGGGGATCCAGCGGGCCTGTGTGGTGCCTGGCTATGTTGCATATAGTAATTTTGGTAGTCTGCGCCTCTGCCTCAACAGACTACCAGAATACTGTAACACAGATGTGGCCCTAGCCTTAGTATTTTAGGGGATTTGTTCAGTGCACTCGATCTGTATGGTTATTGCTACTTTCCATTCTTATTTGGACACTAAATTATAACAGTGTTTTCCAAACCTATCATAAAGGAAGTCTTAGGCTGTATACAGTTTAGTTGATTTAATCACTAAATCAATAACTAGCCCATATGTTTCCACTGTGAGATATAGGTTATCAATATCAGATCGGTGGGGTTCAACACCCGGCACCCCCACTGATCAACTGTTTGAAGAGAAGGCGCGCACTGTGCCAGCCCTGCCTCCTTTTCATTGTTTACCTTCTCGCCGTCGCATCCGCAGCGGTGAGCAGGTATAATTACACCCAAGCCGTCCCATTCACTTCAATGGGACGGATCGTTCCTATAGAAGTGTATAGGAACGAGCCGTCCTATTGAAATGAATGGGATGGCTTGGGTGTAATTACACCTACTCACAGCTGCGGATGCAGACCCCCGCCGATCAATAAAAATTACTCGGACAACCCCTTTAAAGGCCACATGGTGAAGTCCAACTTTCAAGCAAGTTTTGCCAAAATGGGGGTTCCTGTAGAACTTGATGGCCACAGTTAAGCAGTTCTTTTTATCAAACATCTTTTGTAGATTATTTTGCCCTTACATATGCTTAAAAGTTCTATTTAAATAAGTACATTTTATATACTGCTTATCTTAAACTGAAATGCATCTCATTTGTTCTGTCTTTTAGTTCAAAGGTAAAATGCCTTTGCCCAGTGAGCCTTTATGTAGAGGCACAGACTGGCTACACACTGTCTGGCACCAGCTGAACTCCTGCTTATCCCGCTTAGGCACACCAGAGGCCCTTATCGGACCACAACTATTTATGTCTTGTCCGATAGTACCTGGAAATCTTCATGTAATGGTGAAGTAAGTATACATTTCTATTTCCTTATATCTGTCTTAACCCCCTGGTGCAAAATGACGTGTATGTAGGTCATCTTCTTCAGAGTGTTGTACATGTATGTCATTGTGAACACACGTAAACGTGGCATGTAAGACTGCGGATGGAGCTTCCTTCTGTTATACTATTACACCCCTGTCATATTATTGCAAGATGCTGATGTGCAGCTCTGGCAGTGGGGGCCCACAGGTCTAACATTATAGTACACCTCAGTCCAAACACTAATAGGATACCTATCAGTGTTATGTTAACTGCCATAATAAACTTCAATACAGAAGTATTGCAAGTTATTATACCAGGGATCAGGCTAATGCATTTTCATGTCCTCTGGTGGTACTGAAAAAAATAAGATAAAAAACTAAACGAACCAGCACCTTTATAATGTATAGATATAAAAAAAGCAGGTGCACGCTACCTTGGCTGAAACGCAAAAATAAAATGTTTTAAAATATTAGGGAAAATGTAAAAAAACAAAATAATTAGCCCCATAACAATGCTTTATTATATAGAATTATAAAAAGCAAAAACGTACAAATAATTAGCATCAATTCATCTGTAACAACCAAAACTATTAATTATCACATTATTTAACAGCTTAAATACTGTAAAAAAAAAAAGAAAAAGAAAATGCCAGAATTACAGAGATGTTCATCCTGCCAGAATAAAACGTGATCAAAAAGTTGTATGGTACCAATGAAACACATGACAACGCAAAGTGTTTTCTATTTTTTTTTTTTAATGTATTTATTGTGCAAAAGTAGTAAGACATAAAAATACTCTCTATATATTTGGTACGGATGTAACCTTACTGACCCACGGAATAAAAGTAACACGCCATTTGTGCCGCAATGTACAAAAGTACAACATTTAAATTGCAAACAAATGTTAAAATAGATTTTCTTTATTCTCACCATGAAGAGTAATACATGATAATCAAAAAGTTGTATTTACTGAAAAATAAAATAAAAATTACCCAGAAAAAAAAAGCAAGCCCTCCTGCAGCTATGTTGATGGTAAAATAAAAATGTTGTGGCTGTTGGAAGGCAGGCCTGATGGTTACACAATACCAAACACCATTGCTGGCTTGTAATGTCATCCTTCAGAGCTTAAATCCGACATTTGATACTTCTTGCTCAGCATACAAGAACACTTTAGAGTATATGCTAACCACATTTAGTGTTATTCTTGAATATATAGTACATACTTTCCAAAGAGTCAGGATGATGTTTTATTTACTGAGCTTTATTTTTATTTTCAGTCAGTGCCTGATATAAGGCCTTGAAGTCGAGTGATGTTAATGACTTGTAGAAGTGGTTTATGTTACTTTAGTAGCTTACAATGAAACATTATCTGTATTATAGGTGGATGTCAAAATTGTGGAATGCAGTGATAGTTCCAAAAGTCCAGGAAGCAATTCTATCCATTGCCACATCAAAAAGGCCCTCTGTTCTCGGACGTGTTACAGCTACGAAAACTCCAAGCCAAGGTCAACAGGCGATTGTTAAGGCTGCACTCAGCATTCTGCTTAATAAAGCTATTCTGCATGGATGCCCAGTTCCAAAAAATGGTAAGAGTAGCCGATAAAATAGCTATGAATAATATTTAGAAGTAAAGATTTGACTATTGACTTTTTGTAGAACTTTTAATTCATTTTCACTTTGAACTACAGCTGTAATCCAGGGTAGTAAAATCTGTATGCAATCTTGTGCACTGCAGCAGTCACTCATCAAAATCTGTTAAAAGGGCCACAAAAAGTCTCTCTACTGTTGGACTACCCCTGTCCCTTGATTGTGATAAAAACTGCTACAAAAAGTCTAGGTGTGGCCCCAGCCTTAAAGCAGAACTTGAGCAAAGAAGCAAAGTGCGACCTCCTCCAAGCAGCTGCTAAGGTGTTCTGAAGGGGATCTGATTCTGAATGGAGAGAAATCCGTCCAGGATGCATCAGTTCAGTCCCTCTTACAGTTTTTGGATGGAGAAAATACCGCAGCGGTATTTTCTCCGGCTCAAATTCCGGAATGCTGGATCCGGCACTAATTTCCATTGACATGTATTAGTGCCGAATCCAGCATTAAAATGACCACATTGCGGAATCCGGTCTTCCTGTCTGCGCATGCGCAGACCTTTAAAAATGTAAAAATATATATATACCGGATCGTTTTTCTAGATGGCCATCGGAGAGACGAATCCGGTATTGCAATGCATTTCTGAGATGGATCCGGATCCGTCTACAAATGCTGTCCGTTTGCATACATATTGTCTGATCCGGCAGGCAGTTCCAGCAATGGAACTGCCTGCCTGATAACTCTAACGCAAGTGTGAAAGTACCCTTAGAAACTAGATGGTTTATCCTCCTTTTATCATATCGAATTGGAATAAAAATTGGTCTTTTATGCCACCTAGTGGCCAACTGAGTATTGAGAAATTATGATATATAGCACAGCAGAACAGTTTGCCTCAGGGTTGTATTCCACACATTTGGCTAGGGAGCAGAGGCGGACTGGCAATATACCCTACAGGGAAATTTTGCTGGGGGCCGATGCCCCTGGGGCCACCTGAGCCCTCCTCTCAGCTGCTGTCCAGGTACATAACCATCTGATGCTCTCAGCATTTGTTAATTCTAGGATTATCAGGCACTTATGCACTGGGCCAGCAGCTGGGAAAGGTATCTTGTGCTGCACTATGGTATTGCTGACCCCCTGCCTCTGTTGTCCCTGCCTATTTGTGGCTTGTGTTGGCCCTGCCTACTTGTTTTGCTCTGTCTTTTGTCAACTTGGACTCACCTACAACATGGGGCCACTTATAGCTTTTTTCCAGGGCCACTTTAAGTTCCCAGGCCGCCCCTGTCAGGGAGTCATGGAAAGAGTGGAGCACCGGCCGCTGATTACTGAAGCACATGGAAGCCTAACATCTGTTATGTAGCATATAGAACATTGGCTTTGTTCTATACGGCTTACCGATGTAGCATTAAGACTTCTTATATGTAAATAAAAGAAATTTCTTAATTTGCAAGACATACAGGGGGACAGTTATCAATAATGTAATTTGCTGCAAAAAAAATACTAACATTACAAATCAAAAGTGGTGATTTATTTCACCTCTTATATCAAAAGGCGCACGCCACTTTTAAAATCTGACTTTTTAAAATAGAAACCTGATTATCTCCCTATTTCTCTATTTGTGACATTTTAACACCAATGGCACTAAAATGTGACTTTTTTAAACCAAAATGTGCCATTTCAGCCACCCCTGTGAGACCGCACTTTTGAAGCATATTTCAACCTTTGAAGCATATCTGCGACATTTCCACTTGTAAATTGCAACTTTTGTCTCAGACTCGGGCCGTTTTTGTTGAATGTCGATTTACTGACAGAACCCTACTATTTAGCTCATTTATATTAGATAAAATAAATGCAAACTGTTTTAATTCTTACCTATCACTTGTTCCCACGACAAGTTGGTTTTTCTTTTCATAAATGCGATTTTTGACTATCTTTATTCCATAAATGTGACTTTTTACACAACACACCACCACATAAGCTGGATTAATGGTCCGGAACAATTTGAGCCTTTTCTGCCAATAAGGCTACGTTCACACAACGACAATTGTCGCGATACAAATCGGGAACCACTGCACTGCAACATTTGTAGAGCGACATTGATGTCACATTAATGTCACGCGACAATTTTTATGATGGGAGTCTATGGTGGTGTCGCACGTGCAACATCCCGGATGGATTTTTTCCAACTTTCGTGTCGCAGTCGCAGCATGTCGCAATGCGACACCATAGACTCCCATTATAAAAATTGTCGTGCGACTTTTTGTCGCACGACAATTGTCGTCATGTGAACGTAGCCTAAGAGGATGATAAATGAGGGGAAATATGCGCTAATTTGATAGCAACGCCCGCTTTGACATTGAGAACTCATGATGCATTCTTTATGGTGAAAATTGTGGAGAAAACAGTTGATATATTTGGCGCAAATCAAAACGCATTTTTTGGCCGCATTTTACGCCATAATTCTGGTGCAACCTGCTTTGTTAATGTCCCCCACAGTGTATCTCAATCAACATTTTGACCAGGATCTTCCTCAGATGAAGCCTACTTAGGCATAGTAACAGAAAATAAAAAGTAAAATCTAGTTATGTAAATGATAATGGTGAATTATGCCAGTGTTTAATCAGCAATAGTAGCCAAGCAAATGTACTGGATTACAAAGTGCAAGCATGAAAGGACTCTTACACACGAAATCCAAACTAAGAAAAATAGCACATGAAATTTTACATAATATCCCTTTTTATTGCTCCTGTTACATCTGATGTCACAATTGCAAGAAGTAAAAAATATAATAAAAGAAAGCAGTGTATAGGTGGCAACCATATTTTCTCCTCTTTCCCGCTGTGCAGCTCCACCTCCCTACCACCCTACCTGTGCCCTTGCTGGATGGCTGGCTCATACAGCTTTATGTGTCCCGTACTTCCCTATTTAATATATAAGATGTCTGCACCACCGTACAAAACTGTCAGCCCTATTTCCTTATAGATTGTAAGCTCTTAAGTGGTACCAGTAGTAGTACACACATTGGAGCGCCCCTATTAGTATCCCAGTACAGGACATTTTTTGGCTGAAGGTATACTGATTGCTCATACAGTATACCATTCACAGCTCCTCCCGCTTCCACGTCACTTCCTGTGTCAGCAGTGATATTACTGACACCAGCCAGTCTCCAGCCAAAGATGGAGGAGAGCGGGAGGCAGGGACTGTCTTTGCTAGATTTCTGCAAAGTGCTTATTTCTGCAGTTACTGAATTTCTTGCAGGCTATCTAAGGGGGACATATTTATACATGCATTTTACTGTTTATGGTTTTGAAGGTTTAGTGTCCCTCTAAGAGATATTGCTATCATTTTATTGGTTATTTGTATAGTGGGCATGAAAACAGATGTGAATGTTTAGCCTTGTGTGTAGAACGGTATAATATATAGACAGTGACATTTCATTTTTTTATAACCATCTATTATTTCAGATATAGAACAATATATGGCAGATTTTAAAGGAGGAAGTTTTACTTTATCAATGAGCTCCACTTATAAGTGTGGCGGAAAGAAGAAAGGAGAAAATGGAGC
Source organism: Bufotes viridis (assembly GCA_033119425.1). NCBI lineage: Eukaryota > Metazoa > Chordata > Amphibia > Anura > Bufonidae > Bufotes > Bufotes viridis. The sequence continues at coordinate 225,102,302 of CM065590.1, forward strand.
CTGGAGAAAAGTCAGTACAAGCCCTCGTAAAAAGTCCAACCTTAATGCCTCATGGAGCGCAACAGAAGAGAGAAGAAAAGGTGATGATATATATATATATATACGGTATTTGTATATATTATATATAATAGGACTGGGATAAGCATCTAATCCTCAGGGGTCTAACTGCTGGAGCTCTCAAAAACAGAAGTCCTGAAGCGCCCCATGAGAACAGAGCAGTGATAGACATGCATGACCATGGCTCCATTCATTTTTATGGGATTGCTGGAGATATTTCAAGCTCTGTACTCGGCTGTCCCATAGAAGTCGATAGAGGATAAGTATTGTTAAGGGAAAACCATTTTAAAGGAGTTGCTATGTAATAATTAGGGATGAGTAAATCGACTTTGGATAAAACGTCCGAAGTCGATTCGCATAAAATTTTGTTCTAATACTGTACAGAACAGGAGCCAAGTGGTACCTTGGAACCGAACCCAAGTTCGGGAAATGTTTTTTTACAGAGACTTTTCGCGAGACTTTGCGAAGCAATAACTTTGGCTCATCGGTGCCAATACGTTCTAATACTGTACGAAGCTCCTGCTCCTTACTGTATTAGAACAAAGTTTTATGTGAATCGATTTGGGATGTTTCATCCAAAGTCGATTCACTCATCCCTAGTAATAATATGAACTTCAGCACACCATGGTAAAATTTAGTAGATCAAGTTAATTCAAGTTAACTAGGAGCATCATAAACTAGTGACATCCCCTTAGCAAACTGCTTTATCACTTTCTTTAATTGACCCAGCCATTTTCCCAAAATCTTGTATTAAATAGCTGCAGCACATGCCGATGAGTCCTCATATCCATGAGCCCATGTCTCTCCCCGCCCACCTGTTGTTGATTCATATGGAAAAAACTGTCAATCAGAGGCAGGAGGGCGGGGAGAGCCATGAGCTCATGAATATGGGGACTCATTGGCAGGCGCTGGAGCTGTTAGGATTTAAAAGTGAAAGCAGCAGAAAATTGGTGACAGATTCCCTTTAATTCAAGGCATCAACTGAAGCAGTGAGTAGTCTCTTTTCCCATGGTGACCACTAACCGCTTCACTGCCCCAGAGCATTCTTTCATATACCACCAACGGCAATAGTGTTTGATAAAGGCCACTCAGACCGAAACATCACATGTTTTGTTGCCTTAAATTAACTATAAAATTATTGGTTCTACTAAATTTCAACATGCTGCGCTGAAGTTCATATTACAACATAATGTTATGGGTTGAGACCCTAACCGAAGTGCCAACAAACCTATTACACAGTTGAGTCCATTATTATGACCACTTCCTACTTTCTACATCAGCAGTCAGTAGCTCATGAAGGCAGTCACGTGTTGGAGCTGGCTTAGTAAGTACATAAGGTGTGCGATAGGCTGTATACACACATATCCCTCATTGCTGTCATGGGTAAAAGTATCCGAGTTGCAAAAAGAGATGATTATTGGCTTTCTGGCCAAGAGTGGCAATATTTCTGAAACTGTGCAGTTTGTGACCTGTTTGTGTGCTGCTGTGATGAACCCTACTGAATATTGGGCTCTAAAACAGGTGGGTGGCCACTGCACCTCTGCTAATGAAGGGTTACATTTTCATGGCAGTATTGGAATTAGAGCTCCACTGATTGGCAAATGGTTTCATTCTCCGATGAGTCATGTTTTCTTGCTTAATCACATGGAACAAACACCCTTCAACCATTGCTGGAAGAACACAAGCTGGTGATGGCAGCGTTATGGTGTGGGGAATGTTTTTGTGACATTCTCTGGGCCCACTCATCTATGTGGAAAGTATTCTCAACCTTTTTGGGTATGAATCCATCTTAGCAGATCACATACACCCATACATGCTATGTCTTTCCTGGGGTAGATGTAATCTTCCAGCAAGACCATGCAACAGGTCACATGGCTAGAAATGTTTGACATTGGTTGGAAGAGCATGACCAAGACTTCCAGGTACTACCCTGGGCCCCCAATTCCCCAAACTTGAACACAGTTTAGCAAGCATTTTTGGGTCTACCTCGATCATCGCGTTTGCTCTATAGATCCTCCCCCACACACCCTCCAGCAGCTGTTGGATGTTTTGTAGTCAGCATGGCTCCAGATAACTGTGAAAACCTACTAGGACCTTATTGAGTAACTCCCAACCTATCTAGCTGCCGTCCGTGCTGACGGTTAATCTGGATATTAGCTGGTTGTCATAATAATGTGACTCAACTGTGTATTAAGTTTATAGTATTGAGTTTTTAGTAATGACAAACTCACTTTTAAATGTATCCACTGTGGCAAATAAAAATAAGCCATCCGATAACGAGTGTGTGTGTGAAAGTTACTTTATATTTTATGTATATATATTTGCTGTCATTCAATACCCCATAATAAGAAAGTGCAAACAGAATGTTCAGAATCTTTGCTACTTTATTGAAATGGAAAAACTAAAATCTTGCATTGACATAAGTATTTAGACCTTTTACTCAGTACTTAATTGAAGAACCTTTTGCAGCAATTACAACTTCCAGTCTTCTTGGGTATGATGCCACAAGGCTTGAACACCTGGATTTGGTAATTCTCTGACATTCTTCTCTGCAGATCCCCTCAAGCTCTGTTAGTTTGGATTGGGGCCATCAGTGAACAGCCATTTTCAGGTCTCCCCAGAGATGGTTGATTGGGTTTAGGTTAGGGCTCTGGCTTGGCCACTCAAGGACATTCACAGTCCTTGTCCTACAAGGTTGTCCTACTCCTTTGTTGGATTGGCTGTGTGCTTAGGGTCATTGTCTTGTTGGGAGGTGAATCTTTGGCCCAGTTTGAGGTCAAGAGCAATTTGGATCAGGTTTTCATTAGGAATATCTCCATATTTTGCTTCATTCAGCTTTTCGTCAACCCTAACCGGCCTCCCTGGCCCAGCCATTAAAAACACCACCGTAGCATGATGCTGCCACCACCCCGTAGCATGATGCTGCCACCACCATGCTTCACTGTAGGGATGGTATCAGGCAGACGATGAGCAGTGCCTGGTTTCCTTTAGACATTACACTTAGAATTGAAGCCAAATGGTTCTATCTTTCAGTATGGTTCTAGCTCTACAGACTGTTCTTTCCTCCTCACGGCTTGGTTTTTGCTCTGATATGCATTGTGAGCTGTGAGACCTTACACAGACAGAGGTGTTTCCAAACCACATCCAAGCAACTGACTTTACCACAGGTGGACTCCAGTCAAGGTGTAGAAACATCTCAAACATGGTCAAGAGAAATGAGAGGTCGCCAGTGTCATAGCATGTGAAATTTTACTTTGTCCTCTTCAATAAATTTGCAAAAGTTTCTAAAATTCTTTTTTCACTTGGTCATTACAAGGTATTGAGTGCAGATAGATGGGGAGAAAATCGATTTATTTATTTTAGCACCAGGCTGCAACATAACAAAAAAGTGAAAGGGTCTGAAGACATTCTGACTGCATTATGTATAATAGAACATATCATCAGTAGGAAATAAGTCTGATTCTAAACTGTGGCACCATTTTAGGGTACTTTCACTACTAAGTAGTAGCGGATCCGTCTGTTTATTTGTACAGACGGATCTCAAGCACTCTAATGCAAACGCTTGTATCCGCTTCAGAACGGATCCGCTTGCATTAGCTTTTAAAGAAAATGACAAAGTCCAAAACGGATCCGCTTTTAGACTTACATTGAAAAAGTCAATGGGGAACGGATCCGCTTTCAAATGCACCATATTGTGTCACTGACAACGGATCCGCCCTCATTGACTTACATATGTAAAAACGGATCCGTTAGGCTCGCCCTCTTCAGACGGACACCAAAATGCTGCATGCTGCGTTGGGTGTCCGCCTCCAAAACGGAATAGAGGCGGAACGGAGTCTAACTGATGCATTCTGAACGGATCTCATCCATTCAGAATGCATTGGGACAAACTGATCCAGTGACCGTTTGTGAGAGCCCTGAAACGGATCTCACAAACGGAATCCAAAACGCTAGTGTGAAAGTAGCCTTACCATACAAATACATGCTGTTCAGACAAGAGTAGATCATGGGGAGATGGTTGTAACTTTGAGTGGAGATTCCCACTATAATTACATCCAATGATGTCTTCATTTTTATTTTGTTTTACATTGTTTATCAAAGTATGTTGCCCTTTATTGTAAGTTCTCATAAAGACTTATTGTCTCAATGCAGGGGACTCATCAAGGAACGAAACAGAGAATAGGAGCAATTCTTTACGGAACCAAAAAAAGTATGACAAGTTTAATTATTGTATTTTTATCTGAACTATTGGGATTATGAGGAATAGTGGTGTACTAATGATCCTTGGGTCTCTCACAATGCATTGGGCACACACAAAAAAATAACAACACGGTTAAAAGAGTAATTTGTGAATTCACTCATAATAAATATACCCTAGGTCAGGGATGGGCAAACTGCGGCTCTCCGGCTGTTGCAAAACTACAACTCCCAGCATGCAAAGACTGCTTACAGCTATCAGCCTACAGCAGAGAATGGTGGGAATTGTAGTTTTACTACAGCTGGAGAGCCACAGTTTGCCCATCCCTGCCCTAGTGGCATGTAAAAATTGCGCACAATGTCACATGTTTAGCACTGTAAAATGTAATGTTTCTAATGTTAAAAGTCTTAATAAATTTGGTACATTTTTAACTCTCATACAGGCAAAAAAATTGCACCTGCTATGAGCAGACATAGATTTGTGCCATACAGTTGCACAATTTCTCCCTACTCTAGTATACATCTCCTTGAAGAGCAGGATATATATAATGGATTGAACATCCCTATCACTTTTTCACATCTGACAAGTGAAGAAAAAGGTCACAAATAATAGCAGATTTTAGCAGAATCTTTCATATGTTTTAGTATTCAATCTTTAAATTAAAAAATACAAAAATGGACTATAAAATATGCTATATATGTTAAAAAGTGGGTAGAAAATGATACTGTTTTCTAATCTTCATAGATCTCTGGCCGGTGATCATCCTAGATCTCTCCACATGGAGCAGAGGCTGTCAACCAGTTCTGATGATGAGGCTGATCTTGTGAAAGAATTGCGCTCAATGTGTTCCAGCAAGTCAGAACCAGACATTACCAAGGTAATGAAAAGAATGGAAAAAAAATTTCAAGGAGTTAATTAATGGGACTTGTTGTAATGCCAGAGTCGACTCATGGACAAGTAGGATACTGTTTCTGTAAAAACAGTCTATTATTCCAAATTTCAGACAACCTCATTAATTAAAGTTGTTTTTTTTGTTGTGGCCCACACCATGGAGAAATCTGTGCATAATAATACCTTCCACTTTTATCCCGACAGATTGCAGACCTGGATAACTGTCTAGCGATTTTTAAAAATCCTTCAAATGACCAGAGTTCAACAACAGTTAACAAACAGTGCTATCAAAAGCCACATAAAGTAAGTAACACACATTGGGAAGATTCACTAATCACCAGAATTCTGGCTTAGTTTTCTATAAAAACTGGTTTACCTGCTTGGTACCACATTAATGGAATTCATCATTTCCTTACGCCATGGATTTAACATTCAAAAGTTGCGTCTTTATAAATGCCATTGTGACTAGATTTAGTCGCAACTGGCATTTTTACACCGCCCTTACCAGTTTTCAAAAAGGGGCAGGGCATAGGTAGGGTCATCTGCCCAGGTATATTACACCATAAACTGGCGTAAATGTTGAATGAAATCTACACCAGCTATGAGCTGGAGTAGATTTCGTCATAACTTAAAAGCCTGCAACGGCAGCACAGGGCCTATCGTGACCGGTTTGATAAATCACATGTCTTAGCTAAAAGGGGTACTTGACTTTGCAGGAAAGGGGATGTAGCACCATGTGCCAGAGTTATCATCCATCATCAGCCACTGAGAAAAATCTGGCACAGTGTAAGTGCCCGGTGCCCGTTCTATAGACTCCTAATTGCTGAATTCACTTGAATGGGTTCACAATCCGTAAGAGATGGTCCTTACCGCAAAAAAAATGACACGTTCGATTTATATATATATATATTTTTATTTTTTTTGCGGTTTGGCGGCACAGACCGAAATTCCACGGTAGGGCTTCGTAGTGCTTTGGGGGCATCCGATCCGCACCACTTCGTATTTTGAGGATTCAAGTCAGTGGGTCTGCATCCATGAAACGGAGTGCACAGGGCCGGTGCCCGTATATTGCGGACCTGCTGTCTGCGGGACGCAATACGGGCACGGGGCACACGAGGTCCTGTGCATGAGCCCTTAGACAGTATTAGTAAATGTGGTCATTGCTTCTAAGGTTGTGTTCACACATTGTAGTTTTGATGCAATTTTTTGCTTTGAACGAGGAATGGGCCTAAAGCGAGAAAAGTATAAGTAATAGCATTATGTGTCTCCTTTTTTATTTTTTATTTTTTCTATTCCCAAATTTTACTAAAAATGTATACTGAATATAACATACAGGTCCATATATGTGTGAACCCACATACATTTTTATGGTCTGTGTTTTTTCAGTAGCTTTTTTAATTCACATGCTTTTTTCCAGACAATTTTTTCCCTGTATGAAAAAAGTTAGCAAAAACACCATGAAAAAAACTGTGTGAATTTATCCTTACCTTAGTACCTTACAAGTGCCTTACCTTACAACAAAAATCCAATACATTTTAGTCAAAAGTTTCATTGCATTTTTATATATAACCTCCCAGTTTCTGTAATGTGGACCCTTTATTTGCGGCCAGTATTAGATACATGAAAAACTGAGGGGGAAATTTATCACACCCACACTTGAAAAAAACGGGTGAGAAAGCGGGTGGAGTTAGCCCATCATGCAATATTTAATAAATTTGGAACAAATTATAACAACATAGACATCTGCAAAATTTCCTCACATAATAAATCTTCCTCTTAGGGATGACAAATAGTATAGACAGGCCGGCTTCTGCCAGGAGGTGAGATGAGTTTCTCCCCTCAGTCAGAGGCTGACCTGCCTCTGAGGATGCAGTTTAGGGCGGAGGCACAGTTGCCTTTGGTTCCTGTCCCCACTGTTCTGCCTTATAGGGCTCAGACTGCTAGACCTGAGGCCTATGAGGGAGTAGAACTATGCAGGGGGTCGTAGTTATATCACCACGACCTCCTGCACTAGGTCGCGGGCAGGGTGATGGCGTGGTTACCAACTCCTGCATCAGGGAGCAGGCATTCATCACTACGTCATCATTGAGAATCTGGCACAGCAAAAGCGGGGGGGGGGGGTCTAAGGCGCCATTTTAATATTCGCCTCAGGCAGCTGAAAGGCTAGAATTGGCCCTGAGTGCTGAGTCTGTTCCATATGTAGAGGGCAGGCTGTATAATACAGCTGGCACCTGGCCTCAATGACTATGGCTATGTGGCTCTTAGAAGATGGGGAAGGAAAAACGAAGATGAAAAATTAAGCAAATACCATGTCTGTAAATAACAGCTACTACACAAAAAAAATGAAAGTTTTTCAATTGATCATTTTTGCCTCAAGATGATGCCTTTAACCCCTTAAGTACCGGGCCCATTGATAGTTTTGCATTTTCGTTGTTTTTTTCTCCCCACGTTCCATCAGCCATAACTTTTTTTAAATTTCCCATTCATATAGCCATATGAGAGCTTATTTTTTGCAGGATAAGTTGTATTTTTAGGGGCACCTTTTAATTTACCATGTCTGTTATTGGAAAATGGGAAAACCTTCTTTGTGGGGTTAAATAAAAAAAATGCAATTCCACCAAGGTTTTTGGGGTTTTGATATCATGGCATTCACTTTGTGCTAAAAATGACATGATGTCCTTTTTCCGAGGCTCAATACGAATACAGCGATACCAAACTTGTATAGGGTTTTTTTTTGTTTTACTACTGCAGCAGGGGTTAAAAAATATGACTCGCCAAAAAACAAGCTTTTATACTGCCACGATAACACAAAACCCTTTTTGGTTTAAATTCAATTACTGTGGATTTTCCAACCGCATCTGCTGGAAGTCTGTTCTATATTCCAAGCATCTACTACTAATATTTTCTGATGTTGCTTCTGATCTTCCCCCTAATTTCAGATTGTGCCCCTTGTTCTTGTGTTCACTTCCCTCCTGAACCTCTGTCCTCTATCCCAATTGAAAGCATACACCCTGAGCCGAGTGTGTACGAATATGTACAGTCAGGAGAGCGTTTGGCTAGCAACTTCAAGGGACTGTGTCATCAGAAAATGATCTATTGTTCAAATCATGTTTTTCTGTTAAGCATATTATATTTTTTTTTTGAATTTTAGATTTATTTATTTTTTTCTATGTCACTCTCTATATTTTAAAAAAAACGTGTATAATCCTGCATTTTTACACTAGCCACTGGGCCTAAAACATGACACAATGGTCAGAAGGGGACCTCATTGACTTCTATGGGAGAGTTTCCTAAGCATGCTCTGTGACCTGTGAAGAGAGGTCAGGAGGGAGTAGATAAGCTGTGATATCACCTACTGTGACTGGTGGATCCTGTGTTATCTATACAAAGGTGATATCTGTCATTGTAATTCTGCCTGTGATGATAATGAGACTAATGAAAAGTTACCTGCACAGAATAGGAAATCAGGACCCATTATTAGGCTTAGTGGCCAGTGTGAAAATTGCAGGATGATATACATTTTTGAAGTGTTGATAGCGACATGCAAAAATCTAAAAAAAAAAACGGACAAAAAAATCTAAAAATATGTTTAACATAAAAATATGATTTAAACAATGTAATTTGCTGGTGACACATTCTGTTTAAGACTACATTCCTCATGTGAGTAGACCCTCAACAGCCATAATTATTAATCATGAGTGTAATTTGCTTCCTCGTATTATAACCGAACTGTTAACTTGCCAGATAACTTTCTTTCCACAGAATGGAACTTGTCCTCTCAGCAACAGTCAGATGTCAGAATACAGTGACCCGAAGCCAAAACTAGAACCTGGCAGTACAAAAGTCAAATCTTTGCTTCCTATACCAAGAAGTAACAGAAGAAGCAGCAGTAATACAAGGCAAATAGCCCATTCTAAAGACTCGAAATAGGAATTCTGAAACCGGCTAACAGAAATGAATGCGTGTATTTAACTTATGATGTGCAGAAGCAACCTGAAATATATTGCATGGTTGTAATTAGTGATGAGCAAATCAACTTCGGATGAAACATCCAAAGTCGATTCGCATAAAACTTCATTAGAATACTGTACGGGGTGAGCGCTCCGTACAGTGTTCTAACAAAGTTTTATGCGAATCAACTTCGGATGTTTCATTCAAAGTGTATTCGCTCATCCCTAGTTGTAATATATTGAAGTCTTGCCTAGCTATGACCAGATTACTATTTCTTGTATAAACTAATAGGATTGATGTACATAATAAACACTTCCCACCCCTGTATTATAGATTGTAAATGGGACCCAGATACATGTATATAAGTTTATAATGTGTTGATGTGAGTTATTACAGTGGCATATTCAAGTGTTGGTAAGCTCGACTATTTCATAAGCGCATTATTATTGTTAATATTATTTTTTAAGAAATGAACAAAAGGATTGTTTTGCCAAATGTATAAAGTGTTTATGACAGAGTATTACAATAGACCACATGCAGAGGAACCTGGTTCCATGTTGTATTATGCACCGTTCTGCTTCACATGAAATCTACATTTCCATCTATATCTATTTTTAATATTGACTTTCAGAACTCACAAACCTAAAGCAGCGCGGCAATAACTACACCCACTGATTTTATCAATGCACCTTTTGACACAAGCCATAGACAAAATGTGGACTGTTTATTTTATTCAGCCTGAAGATCACACTTTGTATCTTGTGTAGAACATGTATTGCTGTTTATTTTGTTTTTGCTTGCTCCTTTTACATTGCTTCATTACTTCTGTAGAAAAAAAAAATCTTATTGCAATAAACTCAGTTTCCTGTCTTGTAGCGTTTGTAGTCCAAAAATGTATTAAGTGGATCGGCTATGCCTTGTACTGATTCATAAGGTGCAAATAAATTCTTCCACTCATGCTATGACGTGGTTCTTCAAGATCACTTTTAATACTAATATGTGGGCACTTGAGCAAGTCAAATCACCATCCCAGTGTTCCTTCACTTCTTCGTATGCTAATGAGTTATGGGATCATAACCAATCCAAAGGGATACACAATGAGAGCAAAAATTCATGCTTTTATCAAAGTGGATGGAAGGTTATACAAACTGCTCAGAATAACTGGAATTTCCCTGTATACCTTGGAATAGAAGCTTGCCGTAGCTTCTTGGGACGCATAAATGGTGGAGGCTCCCAGTCTGGGTTATTCAACAAACAGGTTATGAAATCCATCCATTGGTTAGAGACAAAAAATCCACGTGATGGTGCTTAGTACAAAACTTGTACATAGCATCATGGCCAAGACAAGACCTGGATGGAATCCAGTCACGTAGCAAACAACTTTTTCTTAACCTGAATGGGAAATGCTTTACCTAAATTGTGATCTGATCATCGGATGTTGAGTTTACCCTTGATTACAGTAAAATTAGGTCACCCTCTGCCAGTAGACTTGTTTTGACCGTATATGTTGTTACATCAGAGATTACAGTAGAAATAAGACTTGTGTCCATCATATTATTGCCCATTCATTCTAGATTCCTGTAAATGAATGTTCAAAGCAGATCCCTGCATTCTACAATGCATTTCCAGAGATTGGGCATATCATGCAGTACTATATTTTATGTGTGTTGCTCTTTTTGGAGTGGGTTGCATTTTGCCAAGTTTATATTGGTGTTAAAAGAGGTTTCCTCAACATTGCAACTTATTGCCCAAGGTTTATGGGGTTTTGTTTGACCCCAGGGGAGTCCTTTATCTAAAACATTTCCAGTATTTCATTGCACAGCTTGTATGCTATATTAATTTGTTTGGCCAGTGCATTCCCTTAATGAAAACCATTTTTTCAGATTTATTGGGGTGGCAGATTTTACAAGCTCCAAGCACTCATGGTTTCTGATCATTCTTTGTTCAGATTTAGTTTAAAACTTTAAACAAAGTGTACTTTGTGTGCTGCAATAATGTACGTGTCTGGAACCTGGCCTTTATTTTAAGGCCTCTCCAGAAATTCAAGTTTAGATAATCTCCATGTGACCGTTAATAAATTAATGGAATGACTGTGACAGTGTTTGCTATGGTTGTATGCTAATAATAATGTTTACTTTATTCTTTTATAATCCTGCCCGCTTACTAAAGGAAAATCATTGTGTTGATGTTCTACAAAAGGTGGCAGTTCACAGAGCCTACAGAATCCAATGGCTTCTAGCATTGTCACTGATCTTTTTCTTAAAGAGGCACTCTCATAATTTCTTTGCCTCTCCTATGTTTGTAGATGTGCTGGTATACATAATCATTTGTTTAACAAACTTACATATTGATTCACTGATGTATTTTCAGCCTCTGTTACTTTTGGCAGTTATATCATGGGGGCCCTGAATGAGACTCACTGGATCCCACAGCATCTCTTCAATGAACAAAAATTCAGTTTGTCCATTCATATGGGACTAACGTCAAGATTTTCATAGGATTAAATAGAGAAACTGATCTCCTGTGCACTACACAAGACACTTAGATTAGTTCCCTAGCACATTAATATTTTGAACCAAATAAGCTTGACAGTGGGTAGCCAGTGATGGGATTGGTATAGAGGAGAGCATGGACTGGAGGGGTACAATTAGGAAACTAAATGGTGGTCCACCGAAAAGGATGTTGCAGTAGTCTCAGTGGAAAATTATGAGAGCATGCACTAGCCTTTTTTGACTGAAGTTTGAAGTTGCAGAAGGATTGGATTTGAAAAATGTTTTTTTGACTCTGAGGTGGCAGGAAGTGGTAAGGGCTTGGATGTGTGCAATAAAAGACAGGGCAAATGTAAGGGTTATCCAAAGACATTAGATGAGAATGGGGAAATTGTGGACCCATTAACTGTGATTCTACTCTGGTGGGAGAATTGATGATAGATCATCAGAATAATTTTCTCTGTTGGGTCCAATGTCCCATACTGTGTCTAATACAAGTTGTATAATACTTTTAACAAAATAGGCATTGACAACATTAGCTGTAGCATTTATATGAATCTCTATAACACCTTAGTGGAATTAAACAGTAAAGTGAGTCAATTGGAGAGCTGTCTGATATGCAGTCATTGTGAATATTTTGCTCCTGGAAAGCTTTAATTGCTATGCTACAAAGGGTGAACGGGCACCAATATGATCAAAAAAGCGTAGTTAATGTTTGTCAGGGACGTCATTATGATGTTTTCATGACAATGCCCAAGACAAGGTACACATCAAAGTGTATGACAAGGAAGAATGGCAGCAGAGTGTACGCTATTAGTCTCTAATCCCAGATGGTAACATTTGCAATAATAAAGATATTTTTTGATGAGCATCACCATTAGAAGTAAAAGGAATTTCCCACTGTACCAATTTGCTACTTACTAATTTGCTAAAAACAGACAAGATTCAATCAATGTAATATGGCGTCAAGGTTTCTATGCGAGGCCTTCATTATTTAGGTTCACTACCAGAAGTCTAAAGGTTAGCCTCATAAACCGAGGTTCTTTTGGGAAACAAAACCAAATTCTGTAATTTGGTTTTGTATAAATGTTCAGAAAGTATACAAAAAAATGTATTCCTGCCTTTTCCATTTGTTTCCTAAACTAACTAACAATTCTCACCAACAACTAATATTGGGGGTGATGTACTAATGACAATGTAGCAGAATTCCAGAGTACTTTGAACCACATTTATTAACGTGTTTTAGACACTTTTCTATGCGTCTTACAAGGGGCAGAGCTTAGCGGAAAAGGGGTATGTTTTCATATTAAAGGGAAGTGGCCTAAATGTGTTATTCTGCACCAAAAAATGCACCGCAATTAAGACTAGACGTAGGTGCCCAATATTTACCATACAGCATCAGTTACTGAAAAATCTGGCAAGGTTTAAAGGTAATCTGTCATCAGTTTTTTGGTGTCCTAAGGGCAGCATAAATTAATGACAGATCGCCTCAGGAAAATGCTGGGTCAATTTATTTAATTGACCCGGACGTTTTGCTAAAATCTTGTACTGAACAGTTCCAGGGCATGCCGATTAGTAAATGTTGGCTGTTGTGCTGCAACAGAATTAATTAAAGGACCACCATAAAAAAGTACACAAAGTAATGTCTCTTTATTAACACAATGCTTTGAAATGTCCATAAATAGCAAATAAACATATAAGAATGACATTCTTGAAAGGCAGTGTTTTAACTGAATAGATCATAAATTCCCATAATTGGCAAACTGAAGAATAATTTGGCAGTAGTTACAATTGTAATACTAGCAACTATCTATTAAAAATCAAAGCACTGATTCATGTTTAATTGTACGTTAGACGAAGAACACAACAAAAAAAATAAAACATAAAAAATTGAGCATCTAAATCATGCCATAATTTGAATAGAATATACTTTACTTCACCAAAATATATTATTTGACATAGTGCACTATTGAATCATTTAAATATATTAAGAAACATAAAAAAAATATTGAAATAAATACTAAATCGTAGAGAAAATGTGTTGCAACCTGCAAAATTGTAGTATACAAAACAATTTGTGTATATATATTGTAATTAACAGTGCAATTGCCCCTCAAAATAAATAAATGTTAAAAATGATGTCTGTGGTCTATATAATAATAACAACACATATAAAACAATTCAAAGTATCTAATGCTAGGAGAGAATCTTTTATAATATGGAAGATGCAAATGCACCCATTAGATTCTCTATCATGGTACTGATGTACTTATTCATAAAAGGATTTCTCATAAATAGCATTGATCATCTATCTACAGGATAGGTTATTAATCTATGATTGCTGGGAGTCCGACTACTGGGACCTCCACTGATCACTAGAACAGAGGTCCCTGAGTCTCTTGTATGAAAGGAGTGGTAGGGAGCTTGCTATCTCACAGATGTGAATGGAGCAGTAGTCATGCATGTGCCCTTACGCTCTAGTGTCAGGGTTCCCTCATTCTAGTGATTGGCGTGTTCCCAGGGGTTGGACCCCCAGTACACTTATCATGTAGACAGATGATAAATGTTGCTAATTGGAACACCCCTTTAAATAATGATAAATCTTTTTTACGCCTAATTCACACCTCAGTGTTTGGTCAATGTTTTCCATCAATGATTAATAACCACAACCTGGAATGAATGAAGCTACACACAGATAAGGTACAATAGAAAGATTTCCATCTTGTCTATGCTTATGACCCACACCTTTTTCTGGCCATCACTTATGAAAAGTCACTGACCAAAAAACAAAGCCTTACTCTTTAAAGGGCTTGTCCAGTGTTAGGCCATTTTAACTGGTGGCAGCACTGCCTTGTACCTGTTAAAAAAATCATACATACCTCCTCCCCGTACTCCATTCTCACCCCCTTCACTTTTCTTCTGGTCCCCGTCCTGTAAACCTTTGAGGCTAATGACTGGCCTCAGTGGTGATGAGTCCCCAAAGTGGCACATCACTGTTGGATTACGAGCCGCTTGGGGACACAGCACTGCTGAGTCCAGTCATTGGCTGCAATGGCTCATGTGACACTGTCCATCTGGAAGTTTATAGGACAGGAACTAGAAGACCAAGGAATGGAGAAAAGGAGCCAGAATGGAGCAACGAGGATTACACAAGTGTGTAGAATGCAGTGAAGTCACTCATTACAATTATGCCAAAACTGGACAACTCCTTTAAGACTATGACTGCAGTACTTATTCCCTGAGGATTACACTGACTTGTACTTGCAAATCAAGCCGATTTTTTTTTTTTTGTCATGGCCAGGAATTCCAAATTATATCCTAACTCTGTTTAAAAAAAAAAAAACAGCTCATTGAAAAGAGGAGGAAGGGATGGAAGGCATCTAAACAGATGATTGTAGTGGAAAACCATCAGCAGCAGGTTAGAAGCAATTATATGCCGTATTATTATTATGATTCCTGTTATTACAAGTTGAGTTAGGATATAACTTAAGGCCTCACAGAAGATTTTTCAACAGATGAGTTTCTACTATAATAAATTAATCTGTAAAATGCGCTGTTCACTGACTCCTATCACCTTATATAGCCCAGTCTGTACCTGATATATACCAGTAGAGGTGATACTTACAATCACAGTTACTTATAGAAGAGCAGTGCTGGAATAAAGTCATACAAAACACCTCAATATCTGCACATCTAAATTACATGACTAGCACTAGAAAAATCATGTGGAAGGAGCTTGCTGCACGGGAAACTGCCTGTGATGGTAGAGCCGTACAGTATCAACATATCAAGATCACAAGAACATATTACACTTGAAGGTAGTAGACAACATTACGATAACATAATGGTTCGCCTAGTGCAGGGATGGGCAAACTGCGGCTCTCCAGCTGTTGCAAAACTACAACTCCCAGCATACAAAGACCTTACAACTATCAGCCTACAGCAGGGCATTGTGGGGATTGTAGTTTTACAACAGCTGGGGAGCCGCAGTTTGCCCATCCATGGCCTAGTGTACTTACAGTTAGTGTTTTTCTCATAAATGGTATAGATTTTTTTTTATGTTGATAAGGCTTTGGAATTCAGATTTGTTTAGAACATAATTGCCTCTATTGTGTTTCCCATACACAAACTTGTTAGTCTACCTGCTCCTGCAATCAGAGTTCAAGGGGTTGTCCTATCTCAAACATTGGGGCATACTGATAGGATAGTGGCAGGTCCCACACCTATACTTTGAATGGAGCCCACAAAGTCCCTGGGGGCGCACTATAACGTGTGGCGGCTGACTATTTTCAATGCTCTCATAGGAATGAATGGAGGGCGCACCACGCATGCGTGTTGCGCCCCTTGGGACTTTGTGGGCTCTGTTCTAAGAATAGGTGCGGGACCCAGAGGTGGGACCTGCACCTATGAGACATTGAAGGCATATCCTAGCGATATGCCCCAAATGTCTGAGATGGGACAACCCCTTTAATTTGTTTGTTAAAGGGGTAGTATGATATTAGAAAAAAAAATGAAGCATGGAGCAAAAACAAGAGTGGTACTGGTTTTAGAAAAAGTAGACCATTTATTCTAATCTTATAAAACCATTGAAATTGTACCTAAAGTGAAAAATAAAAAAAATTAACAGTGCAATTTGCTCCTCATATTTAGTACCTTGCAAAGGTACCTTATCCTCTAGCAGTTATCACTGTCTGCCATGTCACGGGAGCTGCAACACTGTCATTGTTTCCACAAGCCTGCTAGCTCACATTATATTGATACTGTTCCACAACTTCTATAGACTACCTGAATAAGTGCCCATGCTCCTGTGATCACAGGATTCCAGTTCAGTATCAAGTTATAGCTTTTCATTCTCAATTTGGATAAGATATGGAAGTTGCTTTATCTATCTATCTGCTCCTGTAACCAACATTAGCAAAGATCAGGTTGCAGAAATTCAAGTCACCTCCACCTACAACTGTACACTAAGTTCTCCTTTATTATCTAAAGACTTCCCCTAGTGAAAATGTCCCTCATACGGTAATAAAAAAGCCTCAGTACCAGAGATATGGATAAATGTAATGATGTTCATTAATGTCTGCACTTTTATTGCAATGTTACTGTTTTCAATGTGTTTCTTCTATACCTTTTCCAATAGTGGTAATATTAGTGGCTCTGATTATTTGATACTATATTAATAATAATATATAATGAAGATTTACTATTTTTGTATATATTTTGGGTATTTAGCACACTTTATACCAAAGTAATTTAAAACAATCTATAAACATACATCTTTGATGCAATTAGAAATGTTGAATTTTGAAGCTACAATGTACTGAAAGTTTAAATACAATGCATTTGCAGTTGCATTTCTACATAGGAAATACAATAAATACACGCATATGTGCTAGCTAAAAATAAGAATCTTCAGCCATATACGGCTGATGCTGCCATTTTTATAAATATACAGATTCTCTTGAATATCAAAGTCTAAAAAACCTACAACACTAAGAAAATCTGGCAGTAAAAAGTTTACATAACACAATGAGCCATATTCACTAAGGTTGGTGCACCTGTTTTCTGTAGTAGTTTGCACCAAAATTGTAGAAGATTTATTTTTACAGTCACCAAAAGATTGACTGACACAGCAGTTACTGATTTAACAGGACCAGTACACCTTAATAAAAAATCCGTCAAAAAGTTACATAGTCTCAACGGCGCTAACTGGGTCAGCAATAGTAAATGTGCACCAAATGCTAATGAATGTATCAATACTTTGGTGAATTTTAAAGCAATCTTTCTTTTACATTTTTTTAAATTTTAGGATCTGCATTTACCCTAAGTTCACACCTGAGCGTTTTACAGCGCTTTCAAATGCGCTGTAAAACGCTCAACACATGAAAACCAATGCTTTCCTATGGCCCTGGTTCTCACTTGAGTGTTTTACAGCGCGTTTGAACGCGCTGTAAAACGCCCGACGCATAAACAAGTACTTGAGCTTTTTTTGGGGCGTTTGTCGCGCGTTTTGTGATTGACACCACAGTAGTCAATCACAAGAACGCGCGTTTCCTATTTGCAAAAACGCGCTGAAATACGCGCGACAAAAACGCGCGTTTCTAGAACGCTCAGGTCTGAACCCAGAGTTAGAGGGCGCATCCACCAGTCAATTCTCCAGCTCAGCTACATAGTACTATCAGCATAAATAGCTCTTTATAATTTACTTACTTATACTCTTATGTTCTTGTTGCACTTTCAACAAAACTTCTTTTTTAATATTCCAAAAAAAGTGTTCCTATGTTTTTTTCTGAATTGCAGGGAAATTAAAACTAGAGAAAAATGTAGGAAATGATAAAATACTTCATATTCTAATAGTTCATCAGAGAGATGTGGTTTGTTATTGCTAGTCAGTATAAGTGGTCAGGATAGTATTTTATGGAGATGTTGCGGTGAACTTACTATACTACTTATAATACACATACATTATACTGTAGTATTGTACATGCGTTGTCCTAAGATTTGACCTTTGTATTGGTGATTGTAATGCTATGTACAGGTATCAGAGAATGCACAATAAATATGACTTTACATAGCTTTTGTACCAAGCATGATAACTATACATCAGGTGAAATAAGATCATGAAGTATACCTCTGTTTTCGCTAAGGTTTACCTAAGATTTTCCGTCAGTAGCTCCTTAGCAACAGACTACAAACTATGGAACAAGTGAATTTTGAGTGCCCATAAGTGAAATCTCTATAACCACCAAGTTATGATTTAGGGAGTGTCATCACGGCTCTTCTGTTCTTATGGGCACTTGCTTCATCTAGGAAGAAATGTTTTGTTTGAAATTTTGCATTGTGCTGGATCACAGTCGTGTGTCTTGTACTTCCTCTTCTGTTTCTTCTTGTAGGGCAGTAATTTTGGGCCTGGACTTTCTCTTACTCGAGTTCCGTCGGTGCAAGGGAAATAATTTTAAGCGATCAGAGTGACTCATGGCTTGTTTGAAGAAACTCTTCTCATTCATGACTTTCTGTATGGAATCATATTGCCGCACGGTATTCTCTTCTATCACCTGAGAAAAGGATTTGGATACATTTCAAGCAGACATTTAAATGTGATACATATAGAAATATTCTGGAATTTAGCCATTTCCAGTATAATTTGTCAAAATGTGCAAGCATACAAGACTAAGGCCTTATTCACACGTCCGCAAAATGGATCCGCATCCCATCCGCAATTTTGCAGACCCATTCATTTCAAAGGGGCAGGAATGGATGTGAACAGCACACTATGTGATGTCCGCATCCGCATTTCCGCAAAAAAATAGAACATGTCCTATTCTTGTCCGCAATTGCGGACAAGAAAAGGCATTCTCTATATAGTGCCAGCAATGTGCGGTCCGCAAAATGCGGAATGCACATTGCAGCCGTCCATGTTTTGCGGATCCGTGTTTCCGCAAAACATACTACGGACGTGTGAATTAGGCCTAAATGCCTGTATCTGGTAATGCACAGCATGTTCTCAGAATAGAAAGTACCCAGGAACAGCAGTTGCCACCATCTTGTGGCCCATGGGCATGTTGTTTACTTCAGTGACACCGGGGCAGCTGATGGCCTTCACTAAGACATACAGTATACAGTCATGGATGGATCCTTGTATGGAGCATACTGTGCATCACTCCATATGGCATTTGACATCTTACATTGGAAGTTGGCCAGACTTTTTACATTTCTTATTCAATAAGATCAGTTAATTCTTGCTTTTGGGGTAGTGGAGAAATGTATCAAAACCAGTGCAAGAGTAAAGTGCAGTTACTCATAGAAAACAATCAAATTCAAGCTTTTTTTTTTTCAGATGCCCTTTAAAAAATAAAGCATGAATCTGATTAGTTACTATGGCCACAGCTCCACATTACCCTTTAACTAGTCATATTCAGGAGACTCCTGAACCACTCCAACACTTCCCTTTCTTCAGATCGTATGTCCATGCATTTGTAATCTGAAGACGGGGAAATGTTGTATCCCTGAAGTGCATTGTTTCTATGTATGATCTACAGTAAGGAAGTCTTCATTCCATCTTCAAGTTGCAGTGGTCGTTTTCATCAAGCAGGGATTTTATCGTATCACTCCGAAGAAGTTGGGCATATCTTCTGAGGGCACCTAAACTGCAGCTGCTTACCAGGCAACTCCACTATTTATAATACATGCCTACAATAGAGTTTTGCCTATATTCGAGCCTCCAATTGAGGGTCTTTCTATTCATGGTCAACTGTTTAAGACATACTCTCCCTATGATGTGCCTTGCTTTTCTGTTTATACAGTAATTACCTGCCTATAACTTTGAAATCAATATCTGATCGGCAGGGGTCCAACATCATTCAACCCCGTCTATCAGCTATTCTTCAGTTGCTCCAGGGATGGAACTACACAGAACAGTTTATTGTGAGTGAACAGAGCAGGTTTCTGCAGTTCTTCTCACATCTAAGCAAATGGGAGCAGTGCTGCAGTTACATACTGGTTAACTTGATAGCCATCAACATAAAGATTATTATTATAATTTTTTTTTAACCTTTGAGGGTTGAGGGTTGTATTCAAGGCTGAGTGGGACTCGGGGGGGGGGGGGTCTGATCTGATGCTGAGTGGGGCTGGGGGGGTCTGATCTGAGGTTTATAGGGTCTGATGGGAGCTGATCTGAGGCTAATGGGGACTGTTGGGTCCCATCTGAGGCTGATTGGGGCTGGGGGGTCCTATCTGAGGATTATTGGCAGTGTGATCTGAAGCTGATGGGGGCTGATCTGAGGCTAATGTAGGCTGGGTGGGTCTGATCTGTGGCTTATGGAGGCTGGTGGGGTCTGATGGGACACTGATGTGAGGCTAATGGAGGCTGGGGATCTGATAGGAGGCTGGTGGGATCTGATCTGAGGGTGATGGAGGTTGAGGGGTCTGACTGAGGCTGTTGGAGCTTGGGGGTCTGATTTTGGGGTCTGCTCTAAGGTCTGATGGAAAATATATTTTTTTTCTTATTTCCCTCCTCCAAATCCTAGGTGTGTCTTATAGTCCAGTGCATTTTATAGTCCGAAAAATACGGTAACTTCTAATGAAGAATGGGGGTCTGATTTGGGGGTCTTCTCTAAGGTCTGATGGAAAATATTTTTTTTTCTTATTTCCCTCCTCCAAATCCTAGGTGTGTCTTATAGTCCAGTGCGCCTTATAGTCCAAAAAAATTGTAACTTCTAATTAGAGGAAAACATTTATTTGACCTAGTTGCCTAATAATGGCACAAGTTAATATATGGGGAAATAGGCCTGAGGTCTGATGAAGAATGGGGGTCTGATTTGGGGGTCTGATGAGGGTCTGATCTGAGGTCTTATGAAGAATGGGGGTCTGATTTGGGTGTCTGCTCCGAGGTCTAATGGAAAATATATTTTTTCCCTCCCCCAAATCCTAGCCGTGTCTTATAGTCCAAAAAATATGTTAACTTCTAATTAGAGGAAAACAATTATTTGACCAAGTTGGCTAATAATGGCACAAGTTAATATATTGGGAAATAGGCCTGAGGTGTGATGAAGAATGAGGTGTGATGAAGCAGGTCGGATCCCCGCCAAATCCCATTATAGCCGATGGGCTCCATTGAGAAAAGGTTGTATCTGGCTAAGCCAGATACAATTAACTCTGGCTGGCTGATCCTCTGCCGGATGATTTTGGTGCTAGTGTGAAACTAGCCTAAACATTCATAGTAACATAGTTTATAAGGCTTCCAGTTCAGCCTGTTATCCTGCAAGTTGATCCAGAGGAAGGCAAAAAAAAAAACTGAGGTAGAAGCCAATTTTCCTAATTTTAGGGGAAACTAATTCCTTCCCAATTGTTTTGCTATTTTATAGAAAAGCCTATCAATAGATCAATTTTTAAATAAGGGATGACCTTTAACACTCCTTGTAATGATTAAATTCTGCTGAAAAGTAAATATATTCCACTTTCATGATTAATATCAAAGAAACTTCCCGGTTCTCAGTAAATGGTTTTGTAGTCAGTGAGACACTGTGTAGCTTAGTAAGTAAGCTAGTTGTGGTTTTTTGCCGTCACTGAGAACACTCTGAAACTATCCACACAGAATATGGCATGGAACAATTGCACACCATTCCTAAGGTTCAAAGAGCAATGGCACGCTGACCTTTGGGATCACAGAACAAAGGCTCACTTTCTCAGCTAACAAAAGCTTGAGCAACACTGATATAATCTGAAGTTTGCTGTATGGATTGTACAAGACTACAAGGAACTCACACTGAGATTTCCGAAAATATTTTTAGTTACTCAGTCAGTGCATTACAATGTTTCAAGAGTATTAATGATACCCAGCTTATGAATAACCTTAGTTCTGTATTACACCAACAGATTATTTTACCAATAACTTTCCAATCAGACCAATAGTTGGTGTGTATAACAAAAGATCTGTTTATGTAAATGGCCATCCAACCAATGATTGGTCAGATATCTGTCAGATAATATTTTAGTGTAATACAGCCCTGCAAAAATTATGTCTGGCTTAAAACTTCCTACAAAAACTCTGGGTGAACCTACCCTTACTGTAATTGTGGTCATACCAGTTTTGTTAGTAAATATATATTGAGCTTACCAGGAAGAACTGACATTCAAGCATGGCTTCTAGTCTGTGTTCAGACAAGATGACTGTACAATTTGCAAATGCGTGCTTCAGAGTTTTCCTAATAATCTGAAAAGTTCTGTAATCAAATCAAAATTAAAGGTATTAATAAAATAAAAATATACTGTTTTAAATGTATACTGTTATATATATATTTATATATATATATATATATATATGTTTATAAAATTTAAACACTTACATTGGATCTAAATGAGCGCTGGGCTCATCCAGCAGAAGAATCTTGGCTTTACTGAGTACTGATCTGGCCAAACACACCAATTGCTTGTGACCATTACTTAGAACATATCCGCCATCCAGCAGCACGAAGTCCAGCTGACCTGGAAACTGCTCAATGATTGACTTCAGGCCGACCTGAAGATGAATAGAAAAAAAATGGGGATTTCTGTTGGTTAGGATGCTTTCACACTTAGGTTTTTTGTTTTTGTTTTTGCCATTTTCTTTCTTGTAAAAAAAAAAAACTATGAAATTCATGCAGTTTTTAAAAGTCTTTGTTATCATTAAATTCAAAAATATTACTTATAACCTTACTGTTGTGTATTGGATTTGGACATGTGATCACTATGTCTAACCACAAGGTGGCACCACTGTATGAAAAATCCTAACCTGATCTGTGTTTAACAAAGAAACATTTGATTATCCTTAACTGGGTCCTTTGACATGTAGAGGAAATGGAAGCACACATCCAGCAAACAGCCTTTGTTATTTGTCTGTCATTTTGTCGGGATGTTCACAATACAGCCCATTGTCAGCACTAGTCATTTTGTAATCCTTGTCACGCACATAAAGCCACTTGCATTACCTCTTCGGTTACTTTCCAGATTTCTTCATCGCTGTGTTCTCCGTAAGGGTCAAGGTTTTTCCGAAATGTCCCAGAAAATATGAAAACTTTCTGTATGGGAGATTAGAGTAATTAAGGTCAATAGAATTATTTTTCAGCGTCTCAAAGAATTATCAGTGCTGGTAGGATGGGACATTTAACTTCCTTGTGTAATGTAACAGCAGGTGAACCAACAAATTTAGCACTAAATCAAATTCTGTTTCCTATTGCATTTGAATAAACAGAATTGTCAAGCATTTCATTATAAATGGCATCCATTATTTCATTACTTATATTTAAAGAATTAAGTTGGACACATATGAGTTCATCTATTTAAACTCGATGGCTATGACCGGAGAAAACAAGGAAGAGAATTATAATTATGTTTCATTTTATGTTTACCTTTCCTTTTCTTCCTAAATCAAGAAGTTTGCATATCATCACATTGATCTCAATGCAGCGGTATATTTTCCAGCAGAAAGCCAGCATTCATGCTGAAAATCTGACAGATCCGGCAGGCCGCAGAGGTGTCTGCCTATGCCAGATATGGCAATACCAGTATTCCGCTCCTCTGCTGGAACAGATTACTGGAATGTCATATTGCAGATGTGGACATAGCATTACCTTTCTTCTTGGCTGGACATGTTCTCATATGTTTGTCACAAGATAACCAGTTTTTAATGCAACATGATATCTCAATATTGTGCCACAACATCCTTATCCTATATGTGTCTATGTGTGGCCATCCAGTGGCTGTGATGTGAATTGCAGCCTGTCATGGGTTTTGATAGCATAGCACAATAATGTATTAAACTGTTGTAACACAGTGGGTGTGGACTCACTGTATCCCTGAACAGATTTCACTCGGGGTTACTCTTAAGGGTGTTATCAAGGTGGTCACCTCTTATTCGCCCTTTCATTTATGTAGGGGGAGGCAGAGTTTGCGCAATATGGTAAAACAGGCAATAGGTCACAACAGTCAGTATAGGATCAATACAGTAATTAGGCAGAGGTCAGGCACTGGACAAAAGAAAACACAAACTATATGGACCATAGACAGTGAACCCTAAAAATTCTACCTGCCTTCCAAACCCACTCCGGGTAGTATAAAACTAAGGCTACCCCTAGGTATTCACCAGAGCCTGCTGCAACACAGAATGGACTCGGCTGCTAGGAGCTTAGGATACGTCTGAGGAGCTGATAACAAATTACTGGTGAGGGCACACTAGTTCCATATCTTCCAGAAGGACCAGGGAGGTGAAAAGCGGAGTCAGCAAGCAGGGTCAATAATGTGGAGATGCAGACACAATAAATAAAGTCCATAAGGGCTTAAAATAGAGACAAGCCAGGGTCGATTACCAAGAGAGTAGATATAAGCAGGAATAGTGTTTACAAGTGTAATCCAAAAACAAGCCAGAAGTTAGATAACCAGAATAGTCAGTACTAAATCACACAGTCCTGAATACAAATGCAATCACAGGCAATGTTGATAAGAATCAGCAGTCTTAAATCCCCCAACTACTTCTGGGATTGGACAGAGTCAGAAACCTGATTGGCTTTGTTTCCAGTCAGACTGACAGGTCCAGCAGCCAGGGTGTGTGGTCAGCATGGAACCCTCCCAGCATAGCAATGCATAGTGATGCAAGGTGAACTCCTGACAAGTGGAACTATCAAGCAAGGAATCTTATGGCTCAGCCACCCTCCCATAGGAGAAGGTGCCTTATATAAGATAGAATGCTATCAAAGGCTGGGGACAGATTAGCCTGTGCTCGCCCTGGTTCTTTAAGAGCAGGGCAGAGCATATGGGTGCCTGATAGGAACTAACAGGAGCTGGAAAGAGGAGGTGGTAATGGCTATAAGCAGCACAGGCCACTGCACAGAGGTGAGGGTGAGAATGTTGGTGTCCGTGCCCGCAGGGAGAGAAGAAATGCCAGCCATGGACTGCTGGCATTGCACTTGGTGTCATGAGAAACTGGAGTCCCTAAAGAGGTTATCCTATGAAAGTTATTTATGACTTATCTATTCAGACAGGGGGCTCAGGGACCCCTTGTTCTTAGGATCGCAAGGGATCCCAGTAGATTAACTCCTTGCAATCTGTCTGTTATTTATTAAATTTGAGCTATGGTAAAGGTGTAGTAAGATTACACTATGGGGGATTCAATAAATGGAAAAGGAGATATGCAAAAACTTTTAGGAAAACTATGCTACTACATTTTCTTAGCTGGCTCATGAAATTCTTAACTACAGCACAGAAAATACATATAAATGTCTGTGTGAAAAAAAGGCATAACTTGAACCTCTTGTTCCTCAATGCAAACTAGGTAACAGGGCCTACGACCTACCACGTGTCATTTTTAGTATTGTTTTCTTATGTTACAGAAAAGCCATTGAGCATCCCCATGCATCAGGGACTAGGTCATTTTTACCCCTTTGAATACCTAATAAATAGTAAAACAAATGCACAGCGGCACAACAAAGACTTAAAAGGGTTGTCTAGTTTCAGAAGGAACCTAGAAAATACAGGGGATCTGCTCCAGTAAAGAAGTGATTGTTACTTACCTGGCAGATCTTGCACCACTTTGTGTCTCTCGGCTGCAGCGGCGACATCACATCCAACAGTGCAGTGATGCTTCCATTGACTGGCTGCAGTGGTCATGTGTTGTCAACATGACATCACCACTGAAGCCAGGTAAACAGACCCCAGCTGAGAGAACCGGTGCAGAATCTGCCAGAACCTGAATGGCAGCTGCCAGATAAGTAATGATCACTTCTTAACTATAGGCAGATCCATTGTGTTGTCCGGTTACCTC
Source organism: Bufotes viridis (assembly GCA_033119425.1). NCBI lineage: Eukaryota > Metazoa > Chordata > Amphibia > Anura > Bufonidae > Bufotes > Bufotes viridis. The sequence continues at coordinate 225,128,178 of CM065590.1, forward strand.
CTGTATAAACTTGACACATATGCTTTATGTATAAGGATGTTACATTATGTTTTGTGTAACTTCTGTGTCTGCAAATATGAATCATTAATGTGAAAACAAGCATTTTATACTTTATCACAGCAAATAAAACTGGCTCTAAAGCAAACAATAAGAATTGTTGCGGAGTAAACGTATAACCCACCCATGAACACAGCTGACTGAAGAGTTTTGTATACATGAAATCAGCAAGGGGTCTTCTTAAGCTACAGTATATTCAGTTATGGTGGATTTGTTGCAGATATTCTGTGCAAATTGTGCATAGAAAATCTGTAAAGACTACACACACTGACCCACGTTAACTAAAGTGCCTGCACCTAGTCATTGTTGTAAAGTGCTCCAAAATTTGTCACAATTTGGCACATTTTTTGGTGTATTTAAGAAAACCCCACTCTATCTAGCTTAGAAAAGGGGAGTGGTTTAGCAGAAAAGTTGTGTGATTTGGTGAAGAGAGGGATATAGCCTAAAATGCAAAATTTAGCAACAAAATTTCAGCATAACATTCTGTTGCAAAGTAAGTTAAGAAATAGTTGGCATAAAATTAGACAAAAGAAAGTATCCCTGCATCACATTTATCATCCAGCCTGAGCCCCTGTGATAATAATCTGGTGTAGGTCTAGACATCCTGCCTAAGCTTGTTCTGTCTGTAGGATTAGTAAGGATGCCCCATAGTCTATTTCTGTACCCAAATCCGCACATTACAGTGCTGTGCAAATAATGGAATTTAGCTCACACTGTGTATGCTGCGGATTCCTTCTTGCAGATTCCATTTTGAAATCTTCAGGATGCCCATTATCCTGCAGATTGTGTGGATTTTCCACAAATTTTTTCCACTGAAGTCAAAGGATCTCTAAAGTCTGTATCTAAGGCAGAATGGTTTACGCAATGAAAACTGCTTTAAAATCCATGTAACATTTCAAAGTGGAATTAAAGGGAACGTGTCATGAATTTTATGCTGAACTCACTGAGGGCAGCATAAAGTAGCGACAGATGCGCTGATTATAGCGGTGTGTCTCTCATGAGCTAAAAGTAAGTGGTTGCCAAGAACCAGCATCATCATCATTGCAGCTTAGGCCTTGAAAAGAGTCAAATCTACTTGAGAAGAGTCATGGTTATTCATAATCTCCTGCACTCCCCACCCATCTGCTGATGACTGACAGTTTTCTTCTAGGGCGAAAAGTAAGGAGAAGACTGTCAATCATTAGCAGATGGGCAGTTACGTGTTATGTCATGTGTTTGTGGTACTCTATACGTCACCCATGCGGGCAGTAGAGCTCCTTTTGCTCACTGATATGTATTATGAGTAACTGTTGCAGATACTCCAATGGATGGTATAAGGTCGTTTCCCATACAGTTCCTATTTATCTTTACATGCCTGTTTCTGCTGCAGATTTTTTTAGATATATGTATTTCATGTTAATAAAGGATTTGTGTGTTATATAATGTACTGTGCATGGTATTTAATTTTTGGTGGAGTAGATCAATCCAGGTATACACAGTTTTGTCTCAAGTTGGAGCCATTTTGTATTTTGGTTTGTATCAAACAACTACATGAAGAACTACAAAAAAAACACACTCTGGCAGATATACTAAGATAGAATGCACTGCATTTATTAAGAAGCACAGGCGTGATTTAGTGCATCTCTGGGAAGTCTGTGCACCAGAAATTCAAATATACACCAACTATGAGCTGGCATAGATTTGAACAATCATTTACCCCAGTTTCTGGTGCAAATTATATTTGGTTTGTCAGGTCACAGGAGGCCATGCACCTTCTACTAAACCCCCAAGAGAAGTGAAAGTCTTAAATTATGGCACAAATATGATGTGCGTAAATTGCCACTTTTTGGTCACAGTCGGGGTTGTCTCTAACTATATGAGAGAACACTGAGTTGCAAAAACACCACAGTTTTGCGGGACATTTCCCATTGAAAGTTAAAAAGTTGCAGAACTTTGCGACTTATTCTACTCACAACTGGTGTTTTTATGCCACCCTTGCCGGTTTACAACGAGGGAGCACAGCAAGGGTTGGGTGTCAGCAAGGCCCCGACACCTTCATCATCATTTACTGGCTTGGACTGGCCCACAGAGGTACAAGTGAATCCCCGGTGGGCCCCTGAGCAAGGTGGACCCCTAGTCTCTCACCCCCTCACACAGTAGACTTACTGCACTACAGACATATTTTCAATGTACAGCACCTCAACTAGCTGATGTTCATATAAAAAAATTGATAGATTATCAAAGAAACTCCCCAGTTTATTATTATATACACGATCAGATAGCTGAGATGACTTCTAGATATAGAGGAAAGCTAGCCAGTATCCTCCTCTCCCCAGGACCTACCTTCTCAAAGTCACTGCAGGGACCCCCATATTCACTCATCTGGTAGAATCTTGCTGCTGTGTGAGCAGGTAATACAGTGCCTTGCAAAAGTATTCACCCCCCTTGACTTTTTTGTATTTTGTTACATTACAGCCTTAAGTTCAATGTTTTGTTAATCTGAATTTTATGTGATGGATCAGAACACAATAGTCTAAGTTGGTGAAGTTAAATGAGAAAAATATATAAATAAAACAATTGTTTAGAAATAGAAAACAGAAAATGGGCATGTGTGTATGTATGTATTTGTTAGGAAGCCCATAAAAAGCTCTGGTGCAACCAATTACCTTCAGAAGTCTCATAATTAGTGAAATGATGTCCACCTGTGTGCAATCTAAGTGTCACATGATCTGTCATTACATATACACACCTTTTTTGAAAGGCCCCAGAGGCTGAAACACCTAAGCAAGAGGCATCACTAACCAAACAATGCCATGAAGACCAAGGAACTCTCCAAACAAGTAAGGGACAATGTTTTTGAGAAGTACAAGTTAGGGTTAGGTTATAAAAAAATATCCAAATCTTTGCTGCTCCCCAGGAGCACCATCAAATCTATCATAACCAAATGGAAAGAACATGGCACAACAGCAAACCTGCCAAGAGACGGCCGCCCACCAAAACTCACGGACCAGGCACGGAGGGCATTAATCAGAGAGGCAGCACAGAGACCTAAGGTAACCCTGGAGAAGCTGCAGAGTTCCACAGCAGAGACTGGAGTATCTGTACATAGGACGTCAATAAGCCGTGCGCTCCTTAGAGTTGGGCTTTATGGCTAGGGGGGCCAGAAGAAAGCCATTACTTTCAGCTAAAATCAAAAAGGCACGTTGTGAGTTTGCGAAAAGGCATGTGGGAGACTCCCAAAATGTATGGAGGAAGGTGCTCTTGTCTGATAAGACTAAAATTTAACTTTTTGGCCATCAAAGAAAACGCTATGTCTGGCGCAAACCCAACACATCACATCACCCAAAGAACACCATCCCCACAGTGAAACATGGTGGTGGCAGCATCATGGGGGGATGGGACTGGGAAACTGGTCAGAGTTGAGGGAAAGATGGATGGTGCTAAATACTGGGATATTCTTGAGCAAAGCCTGTACCATGTGCGTGATTTGAGGCTAGGACGGAGGTTCAGCTTCTAGCAGGACAATGACCTCAAACACACTGCTAAAGCAACACTTGAGTGGTTTAAGGGGAAACATGTAAATGTGTTGGAATGGCCTAGTCAAAGCCCAGATCTCAATCCAATAGAAAATCTGTGGTCAGACTTAAGGATTGCTGTTCACATGCACAAACCATCCAACTTGAAGGAGCTGGAGCAGTTTTGCAAGGAGGAATAGGTAAAAATCCCAGTGGTTGGATGTAGCAAGCTCATAGATACTTATCCAAAGCGACTTAGAGCTGTGATTGCCGCAAAAGATGGCTCTACAAAGTATTGATCTTAGAAGGGTGACTAGTTATGCACATTGACTTTTTCTGTAATTTTGTCCTATTTGTTTTTTGCTTCATAATAAAATAAAAACAAACATCTTCAAAGTTGTGGGCATGTTCTGTAAATTAAATGATGCAAATCCTCAAACAATCCATGTTAATTCCAGGTTGTGAGGCACTAAAATACAAAAAAAAAGTCAAGGGGGGTGAATAATTTTGCAAGGCACTGTAGTAGGTGAGTGTAGAAAATGATTAGATAGAGTTATATAAACCTCTTGACTCCGCAGACAGGCTCAAGCTATATCACATAGAAGAACATGGAGACCCTACAGTAGATAGGAATCAGATCAGTGTGGTGTGACTCTGCAGTGTAGAGACTCTACCCCTTAGTCTCTGTAAAGCCAGTCATGATGGGAAATCTAAGATTCTTTAAGAAAACCATGTCTGAGGGGAAGAAGAAGTCAAGATGGCCGACAACCCACACATTGAACATAAACCAAGTATACATAAGACATGCACAAGGGCCTCTATGTTATTCGTCAAATAGGTTTTCGGGGACCCAGCAGGTCCCACAAACTCACCTTAATTACTCATTACACGCCTGCAGAAGAAAGCTTGTAATATCCTTTCTGTTCTGAAGTTGCATGGATTGACCTCCCAGGACCCGGCCATGTAGCACTCTTTTTCTCAAAATTCTGCTTCTGGCAACATCACATCCTTTTCCAGGTTTCTGTCACTTCCACTGTGACAGGGTCCAGAAGTGTTCCTCTCCCTGATGCATGCACAGATGAGGTGAATTCAGGAGTTTACACATGTGCCAGGGAGAGGACTAGTTCTGGACCCATCAACAGCAGAAGTAATATCCCATCCATAGCCCAGTCTGGGAACTTGGTACGGGATCTCAGAAGAGGAACATCACATGACCATAAAATAAAGTTAAAAGTATAAAGTAAATTAAGAATTATCCTCTACAGGCAAGTTATGTGTATTTAAGGAAGATTTACCACTATGACCCAGAAAACCCCTTTAAAGAGAGAACCAACGGTCAGCTGTTTCAGAAGACTCGCAGTGGCCTTCCTGCAACTTAGCCTGAGGTCATGTGACGTCATGTTCATTAGTCACATGGCCTAGGAGCAACTTGGCCCCATTGAAGTGAATGAGGTTGAGGTGTGATTCCAAGCAAACCCTATGTACAATGTATGGTGCTGTGCTTGGTGAGCTGTGGTTCTACTGTGAGCGCCAGTTTCTTCTCAAACAGTCAACACCCGGGACACCTGGGACGCCCCCACCAATCAGATACTGATGACTACATATGAGCAAAGTTATGAAGAATTCGATTTGGCTGCTTTGCCGAATTTCACAAAGAAATTACTTCGTCACAAAGCGCATTTCTTTGTATGTAGCGGGTGCAATGACGAGGAATGGTGATTGCACCGCCCCCGGTCATTCAACTCCTCAGATGCTGCCTGGCACCTGAGATTAAAATTAAGGCTATTTAGGGGATAATCCGGTTACAAATATATATATACTCACCTTATCAATTTGATCGCAGAGAGGCCGTTGAGGCTGTCGTGGCCATCTTGATCACTGATGACGTCACTGCGTCCGGCTAGCACAGTTTTGCAGTCAAGATAGCCGCAACAGCCTCTTTGCAAGCAAATGGATGAGGTGAGTATAATTTTTTTGCCACCATTTCAGGAAAAACAGATTCGTTACCACGAAACGCAAGGAAATTCGGCATCGCGGTGAATTGAATTTTTCCTGAAATTCGGATCAATTTGCTCAACACTAACTGATGACCTATCAGAGGATAGTGAAAAGGATTGGATAGTACTCCAATATACGATTGTCGTGGGTAGGGGGAGATGGTTCCCAGGCCAAGATAATGATATAAAATAGACTCCCACAATCCACAGGGTTCAATTTCGAATTCTGCTTTATTAGAAGTGCGGAAATCCAGTTATAAGAAATAAACGTTATCGGCCTATGGCCTTCTTCAGTGTAACTGGTTGAGCCGCTATAGAAGAGATAGAATAGGGTGGAATGCCCTATGAGGAATTGCTGAGCGTTGTGGTGCCTCAGTATGGTGCTCATATGCAGTGATAGTTGGTAGTCTCTTAAGATAAGAAGTCCATGTATGGAGCGGTGTATCCCATGAGGAGCCGCTGCGCAGCGGACAGCGGCAGATGCCCAGCACACAAACAGCCAGGCCAGACCCTACTTTTCTCCAGCGCACAGCGGCTCCTCATGGGATACACCGCTCCATACACCGGATACCCTCTACACAAATGCTGTATAGATGGGCCTCGAGCTCTAGCTCCCCATTGGTTCCTAAATCACATGTAGGAACAAGAAACATGTGGGACAAAACAGGGTATAACAGGGCAAGCAGTGGCATAACTAGAAATGACTAGGCCCCACAGCAAATTTTTGAATGGGGCCCCCTCCCCCACTAATTTTTTCACAACCCCTTTCTTTCATGCCGCCCCCTTTTCTACACTGTCTATACTGCCACTGTATATAATTTCATTGTGTAATAATGTTGAGGGGCCCTGACAAAATCTTTTAGTACTTCTCCTCCTCTTGGATGGGCCCCCTCTGGTTCAGGGCCCCAAAGCAGCCGCTTCCCCTGCTTCCCCTATAGTTACGCCCCTGAGGGAAAGGATCCACCATCAAGTTGTCCTTCGAGGGTCAATGTCCCTATTTGTCAAATAAGGAAAGGCAAGTTTGCTGCACATTTACACACATCAATCATAACAGTAGAAAAAAATCCAGCAGCAGGCTCAAGATAAAATCCAATTTCTTTATTATAAGATTCATAGGCTGACCAGACAGGCAAGGTCTACGCGTTTCGAACTGTCTGGTCAGCCTATGAATCTTATAATGAAGAAATAAAGAAATTGGATTTTATCCTGAGCCTGCTGCTGTTTTTTTTTCTACTGGTCTGGGATCCATGCACGGGTGGGTGAGCTGAAATCCCTTTTTTTCTTACCTTTACACACATGTATTATATATATATATATATATATATATATATATATATATATATAGCCCTAAAGCAGCCATAGTGTGTCTGGCACTAACTGTACTTGCTAAACATGTTTTAGAAAATTGGCTGCAGATGCAGAGAAGAGAACAGGAACGTTTGTATAATGGTGTTTGCTTTCTATTGATGATAAAAGTAAACTCATGAAAGAGCTATTCTGTTTTCTGTGTCATAATCTAAAAAAGTTACACTGAGCCAACCAGTCTTATACACAAGCCTGAGAGTTATTTACCCGCAACACAGTGTAAGATAAGGCAGGAGAACACAACACTTTTACAGTTCATAATTGCTTGTACTGTTTAATAAGGCCTAAGGCTACTTTCACACTAGCGTTAATATTTTCCGATATTGAGATCCGTCATAGGGTCTCAATACCGTTAAAAAATGCTTCAGTTTTGTCCCCATTCATTGTCAATGGGGACAAAACGTAACTGAACAGAACGGAGTGCTCCAAAATGCATTCCGTTCCGTTCTCATACCAGAGAGCAAACCGCAGCATGCTGTGGTTTGCTTTCCGTCCTGGGATGCGGAGCGAGACGGATCCGTCATGACCCACAATGCAAGTCTGACAAAATCTGACACAATAGAAAACGGATCCGTCCCCCATTGACTTTCAATGTAGTTCATGACGGATCCATCTTGGGTATGTTAAAGATAATACAACCGGATCCGTTCATAACGGATGCAGATGGTTGTATTATCAGTATCGGAAGTGTTTTTGCTGAACCCTGACCGATCCAGCAAAAACGCTAGTGTGAATGTAACCTTACACAGGAAAAGTAATATCCTCTGTATTATAGGCGTATAAAAAGAGGACAAGTGGCTTCATAGCAAACAAAACATTCATGGCGTATTCAGATGCTGACACTATCACACTTCTAGGCTCCTGCTTCCCATTATCCCATTTTCGTGACTCAAGGACACTTTTTACTTCTTTGCTAGCACTGCAGCACCTGGACTCCACATCCCTGTGCAAGTTGTCACCACCCAAAGGAATGGGGATCACAACTACCTGCAATGGGTCCCCTGTCTCCTAGGGCGCCATAACATCTGCATGGGCTGTCTCTTTGAAATTCCGACGTGCAGGACAGATGAATGACAATCACAGAATGAGCTCTTGTGGAAGCCACTTTGTATACATTTTAAAAAATGTACCTTAAAGGGGTTCTGCACGACTAATGTCAATTGGCCTGGGCGGGGCTAAGCTCCATTGAAGTGAACAGAGCTTAGCCGCGCCCAGGCCAGTTGATACTAGTCGTGACGTCACTGGCCCTGCGGTAAACAGTAAGGCCCCTTGCAGACGAGCGTTCCTCACGCAGCGAGTCCGCAACGGAGCTGCGTGTAGTTAATGTAGTTCCTACCACATAAAAGCACAAAGGCAACCCCCCTGTCTCCTAGTATTCTCCTCAAATAACCATATTCCGTGTCTGCATTTATACCGGAAGCCGGAAATGCTATCGACGCCATCTTGAGTGAGGGCAAATGCAGCGGCATTCCTGTGAAATTACTCAAAACACCTATTCGTTGATAGTAAAATATAACAAGTATGTCTAGTCGAGGGAGATACCCACCGGAGAGTCCCTATTAGTGTATATTTTTTTACTAATAATAACCCCGGACCAGAAAACCCCCCCGGTACCGGAGGACGCAAAAAACCACGGATGATCTTGAGCGTGGTGGATACATAGTGATGGAGCAGGTGATTGGGCCATGTGATGCTGTGACATCATCACAGGTCCTTAACCACTATCAAGCTAACGGAGAGGATGCCGGGCTTCGCGATCAAATGGAACAGGTAAGTAATTATTAGTTTATTATTTTTAACCCATTCTGCACCAGTTTAAACATTAGGAAGATGGCCAAGGGTATTATTTTACATTATAACTATGTTATAATGTGAAATAATACCAGCGGGACAATTTCTGACCCAAACATGCACTTCTGTGAAGAAGTGCAGGTTCGGGTCTGGGTACCAAAAGTGCCGATTTTTCTCCCGCGCGTGCAAAACGCATGACAGCGCTTTGCACTCGCAGGGAAAAATCGCGGCGATTCCCGCAACGCACCCGCACTGTTTGATAGAGTGCACCCGCAACGCCCGTGTGCAAGAGGCCTTACAGTTCTGGAATGTATTGGATAACACTGGCAGCATTATGCCAGTGTTATCCAATATATTCCAGAACTGTAAGGGTTACATAGCATCATAAATCAATATAATGCTATGTGAATCCCGTCAGTGCAGGAAGGTCAGGCCGGGAGCTCCGTTGTGGACTCGCTGCGTGGGGAACGCTCGTCTGCAAGGGGCCTAAGAAGGCCGTGGCTCTCCAGGAGCACCGCCTTCTCAAACAGCTGATCGGCGGGGGTCCCAGGTGTCGGGTCCCCGCCGATCAGATGCTGATGACCTATCCAGAGGATAGATCATCAGTTTAAACAAACTGCAGAACCCCTTTAAGGTAATTTAAGGTGTTAATATTCAGTCTTCAGACTGACGTCTTGCAGGGGCTGTAAAGGCCTTTTACACAGGCTGATGATTGGTATGGGTTCATTTGACCCATCATTGGCCCTAGTGTTGAGCGAAGCGAGCTTCGGATGCTTCACCCAAAGTTGCTTTGTTCAAAACTTCGGAATAATACTGTACGGAGATCCATCTTCGTACAGTAATAGAATGTATGGGCTCCTATGAGCGCGTGATTTCGTGGAATAACTTCGGTAGTTAATCTTAGTATGGGGAGGAGTGATCGCTAGTGCCATCGCTCATCCCCATACTGAATCATTGTTTGCCAGCAGCAGATCATGATTACACAGCACGATTTGCCGCCAGCAAACAATCATTTTTCAACCTGCTGAAAGATTCCAATTGCCCGATGAATGAGCGTTTGCTCATTCACCGGGTAATCGGCGGCAGTATTACACTGCCAGATCATTGCTAATAAGCGTTCATATGAATGCTGGTTAGCAATGATCTGCACGATTATCTGTGCGTGTAATATAAACTTAAGTGTGATTCCCCCACCTTATCGGTTCTGTGAGCTCTGGAGCTGAAAGAAGTGGGAAATAAGGTAAAGGAAGAAGCACAGCCATTATGCAAACTTTTTTGAAGACTCAAGTGCACTTCAAGTCTTATCTTAACATAATAATAATAATAGAATGATGGCAGGACGTCTCCGCATGTAACAAGTGGGTGAGAGGCTGACAATATGAAACCTTATGAGGGACGAAGAGTCATATTAAAGATCATTTGTCCCCCAAACAATTTGCACATGAAAAAAGCCCTTTAAACAAGTGGCAATGGTCAGTCGGACCTTGTCCCAAGCTAAAATCAGCTGATGTAAAAGGACCCAGGATCTTGGTGATACATTAGGAATTGATTTTAAGCAGTTACTGAACTGGACAGATACATTGCTCAGGCAGATTATTTGTGGTGGAATGTGCCGTTTGATGACGCTCATAAACAAGAAAAATCCTGTTTATCACAGAAAAGCCATTCCATTGCGTATGTGCTTTCCTGCTGTGTAGGACGAAGAATTTACATTATTGGATTGACTTCTTCAGCACGAGAAAACAAAAACTGTAGTGTGATGTTTTAGTTACTTTACCCTAGGGTGTCATCTCCATCTACACGTTGGCACAAGGGATGGAAAAGGAACACAGATTACATTAGCAGTTCATAGCATTACTTGGATGGATCACCTTATTTCCCATCGGACTTAAAGAAGACCTGTCACCAGGTCGAAAAATGTGTGCAAACTGTGCACACCACCACATTCACACCATCCCCCTCAGCATCAGCACCGTTGTTGAATTATGATGGCAATGTCTGGAAACAACACTTCTCGCAGAGCGGTTTTTTGAAACAAGGAAAAATTTTGTGAGATCACATTGTCAGACCTCTCTTACATTGCCCAGCCAAGAGTGGACATCACAGCGAGGAAGAAGACTCAACCCCACGAGACAGGCTGCGTGGCTAAATGGCCCCATGGCTAAAAAAAAGTCTATCTGCATGCAGCACATGGGGAATATCAGGGGAAATAAGAGGGGATGAGGTCAACCCCAAACAAAAAACGGAATGCTGATGGGGATGGCGCTAATGTGGTAATGTGCATGGTTTTTACTTTCTGACCTGATGACAGGTACTTATTAAGGTAATCCTAACTCGATAGTCACTGTCCATATTCCCTAATATGGCACACTGAAGTCTTAAGCATTCCCTAAATATTCTATAGGAGCCCATTCATTTGAATGGGTGCCATGTAATGCCACAAATTCCTTTAGCAGTATCAGCAGTTTACCAGAGGTACATCACTGACCACTAGATGGCATAACATATATATGGTACCCAAACCATTGGGCATCCACACCATTAGGCAGTGGGGGATGGAGGGCTTGGGTATTAACTGCTTAGTGACCACCCATACGTGTTTTTACATTGGTCACCAAGGGGCATTAGGCTGGGCCGCCACTTTTTTACGGTGCCCAGTTTAAGAGCTGCACAGTTACCCCGTGCAGTGGGGAGCGGGGACCCGGCTCTCACAGGAGAACTGCGGCCCTGCTCTAACAGCCCGGACTGGCAGAAGTGCATTTCCGGGCTGTTTAACACTAAAGGCGCCTGCAGCATGTAAAGTGCTGACAGTCTTCCATCGGCACCCAACAAATGTGATCGCGGGGTGCCGATGTGTGTGAAGGCTGGCTGGGGTCTCGTGTAGGCCCCAGACTAGCCTTGAGTAATTTCCAGCAGGCTGCGCCTTTCTGGCGTAGCCTGACGGTCAATGTCAGAATAGCACTGACATTAAAATGCAGTGCACAATAGGTATTTTAAAAGCAATCAAAATACTGTCCCTTGTGGCACTAATAAAAAATAATAAGAAGAAAAAAAACATTCACTAAATGCGCATTTCAATGAAAAAAATTGCAAAAAGAAAATTTCCCGAATATATTTGGTATTTCCGCGTCCATAACAACCCAGACTACATAAATATCACGTAAATTATCCCCTATGATGAACACCATAAAATGACAGAATTGCTAATTTATTCTTAGTTGCCACCAAAAAAACTTAATAACAAGCGATCAAAAAGCGTCATTTACTCCAAAATTATACCAATGTGAAATACAAGTCACTCTGCAAAAATCAAGCCCTCACACAGCTCAATAGAAAGAAAAATAAAAAAGTTACGGGTCTTGGGAAGCAGCGATGCAAAAAGATTTTTTCATTTAAAAAAAGGCAGGGTGTTTTATTGCAAAAAAGTAGTAAAACGTAAAAAAAAATATGTATTTGGTATCACTGTAATTGTACTGACCTAGAGAATAAAGATATTGTGTTATTTATACCGGAAAATGAACGCCGTGAAATTTACAACGTAAAAACGCAGTGGTAGTATTGCTGTTTTTCCCATCTCCTTCCCAGAAAGAGTTAATAAAAGTTAATCAGAAAGTTATGTGTACCCCAAAATGGCACCATTAAAAACTACAACTTTTAAAAAAATAAAAAAGTTAGGCCTCTGTCACACTTGCGTTCTGAGGATCTGGCAGGCACTTCCGTCCCGCCAGATCCGTCAGAACGCAAGTCGCCTGAAAGCATTAGAAGACTGATCAGGTTGCCATAGTAGTAGTGGGGAGTGGGGGAGCGGTATACTTACAGTCCGTGCGGCTCCCGGGACGCTCCTGAATGACGTCAGAACTCCCCATGCCCATGGATCGCGTGATCCATGCGATCACGTGATCCATGCGCATGGGGCGCCCTGACGTCACTCTGGAGCGCCCCGGGAGCCGCACGGATGGTAGGTATGCAGCTCCTCCGCTCCCCACTACACTTTACCATGGCAGCCGGGACTTTAGCGTCCTGGCTGCCATGGTAACCATTCAGAAAAAGCTAAACGTCGGATCCGGCGATGCGCCGAAATGACGTTTAGCTTAATGCCGGATCCGGATTAATGCTCTTCAAAGGACATTAATTCCGGATCTGGCATTAGAGCATGTCTTCCGGATTTTTGGACGGAAACAAATCCGCAGCATGCTGCGGTTTTGTCAACGTCCAAAATACGTTCACGTACTGAACGGAAGACATCCTGATGCATCCTGAACGGAATGCTCTCCATTCAGAATGCATGGGGATGATCCTGATCAGTATCTTTCTGTCCTAGAGCCCCGAAGACGGATCTCTAGGACGGAAAGTAAAAACGCATATGTGAAAGGGGCCTTATAGCTCTTGGAACACGATGATGAAAAAAGGAAGAAAGAAACTTGGCCAGTAAGGCCAAAATCAGGCTGGTCACTAAGGGATTAAAATACTTGATAATGGTAAATAACTGGGCCATCAAGGCAAGATACAAGGGACTGACTGGGTTCCTAAGCTACTGGACATAAGAAACCTTCTTAAACACAGCCATGGGACAGCAAACCTTTACCTTAAGTTCACACCTGAGCGTTTTACAGCGCGTTCAAATGCGCTGTAAAACGCTCAACACATGAAAACCAATGCTTTCCTATGGCCCTGGTTCTCACTTGAGCGTTTTACAGCGCGTTTGAACGCGCTGTAAAACGCCCGACGCATAAACAAGTACTTGAGCTTTTTTTGGGGCGTTTTTCGTGAGTTTTGTGATTGACACCACAGTAGTCAATCACAAGAACGCGCGTACGAACGCGCGTTTCCTATTTGCAAAAACGCGCTGAAATACGCGCGACAAAAACACTCGTAAAACGCGCGTTTTTAGAACGCTCAGGTCTGAACCCAGGGTTAGGCACAAAACTAGGGAAGTAAGGGCTCTTGCAGACGAGCGGATCTCCTGCGTGTTATCCACAGCGAGAATGAGAGCCAAGCTGCGCGGTGGACATCAGAGGCACGAAGCAGTAACATGATAGATACTGCTCCGTGGCTCTCTCTGACTCTTTTACTACAAAATCACAGTGAGATAAAGTTGTCACTGTGATATTGTAGTAAAAGGGTCACAGGGAGGCACAAAGCAGAATCCGCTCGTCTGCAAGAGCCCTAATAGTGTGAAATGGGGATGCACTAACCTAGGCAAAGTGATTCCGTCTACTTATTATTAAAGGAAGGCCTTAACCAATGTCTGATTTTTGCAAATAAAGTCACTAATAAGCTGTAAATGCTGTAAACAGATATACATATAGCAAAAACATAGTGGAAACAAACCTGTGGAATGACTCCAAAAGCTTTTCTCCATTTCTGAAGCGGTAATGACTGCCAAGATACCCCATCAATCAGAATTTCCCCTTGCGTTGACAATAATCTTAAAAAGGCAGACAACAATGTGCTTTTTCCTGAACCGGTTCTTCCCAATAAGCCAACCTGGAATTTGAGATATTTAAGATATTAATGTAAAGCATGTGTTTAAGGCCTCCTGCAAACAACCATATTTGTTTTCCGTTTCCGTTTTTTTGTGTTCCATTTGCGGTCCGTATGCAGAAACATTCACTTCAATGGGTCCGCAAAAACAACGGAAGGTACTCCGTATGCATTCCGTTTCCATATTTCCGTTCAAAGATAGAAAATGTCCTATTATTGCCCCCAAATCACGTTCCGTGGCTCCATTTAAGTCAATGGTTCCGCAAAAAACAGAATGCATACGTTTTTGCGGAACCATTTATTGAAAATTTTATGCCCAGCCCAATTTTTTAATGTACTTACTGTTTAAACATTATTGTATGCCTCCATTTCCATTTGCGATCCGCAAAAAACGTATCACAAACGGAAACCAAACGGAAAAACGGAACAGCAAAACGGAACAGAAACGGAACGGAAGCGGAAACACCACTGAAACAAAAAATGGAAAAACCGATCAGTTTAAAACGGACCGCAAAACCATACGGCCAGGAGGCCTAAAACAGCACTACACCTCAGAGAGTAGAGGTAAAATGTCTGTGCTCAGACAGAAAGAAGTGTACCAGAAGCTGGGGAGTGATTAAATATATTTAAACCATCAAAGAAAGTGTTTCACAGGGTAAAGCTTCATTCACACGTCGGTGATTTGGTCAGTGATTTCCATCAGTGATTGTGAGCCAAAACGAGGATTGTAGCCTCCACAGACATAAGGTATAAGGGAAAGATCTGCACCTGTTCAGTGTTTAGAGCTACACCTGGTTTTGGCTCAAAATCACTGATGGAAATCACTGACCAAAACACTGAAGTGTGAATGAGGCATAAGTGTGGAGACTGAAGACAACATAAAAAATATCTTAGAGGAGTTTTCTGAGATTATTATGATTTTTAACAGATATGCTGTATACACAGTAGCTGCTTACCCATGCCTTTTTCAGTTCGGAATCTCCTGACCCATTTTCACCATGTAAACAAATCATTCTGGTTTGTTGCATCCCGTACGTGACACTTCCTGTTGCTGTATCCAACCAAACCCATGATGCACTTGTCTTTTCTCTGTCACAGCTCTAGCACCTCCCCTAACAACACCCAGCTAGTTTATAGCTCCTCCCACCAAGATAGATACATAGACACTGCCCTATCACTGCCACTAGAAAAACCAAGCTAGTTTATAGCTCCTCCCACCAGCTAGTTACATAGACACTCCCCTATCACTGCCCCTAACACCCAGCTAGTTTATAGCTCCTCCCACCAGCTAGTTACATAGACACTGCCCTATCACTGCCCCTAACACCCAGCTAGTTTATAGCTCCTCCCACCCAGATAGATACATAGACACTGCCCTATCACTGCCCCTAACACCCAGCTAGTTTATAGCTCCTCCCACCAGCTAGTTACATAGACACTGCCCTATCACTGCCCCTAACAACACCCAGCTAGTTTATAGCTCCTCCCACCAGCTAGTTACATAGGCACTCCCCTATCACTGCCCCTAACGCCCAGCTAGTTTATAGCTCCTCCCACCCAGATAGATACATAGACACTGCCCTATCACTGCCCCTAACACCCAGCTAGTTTATAGCTCCTTCCACCAGCTAGTTACATAGACACTGCCCTATCACTGCCCCTAACACCCAGCTAGTTTATAGCTCCTCCCACCAGCTAGTTACATAGACACTGCTCTATCACTGCCCCTAACACCAAGCTAGTTTATAGCTCCTCCCACCAGCTAGTTACATAGACACTGCCCTATCACTGCCCCTAACACCCAGCTAGTTTATAGCTCCTCCCACCAGCTAGTTACATACACACTCCCCTATCACTGCCCCAAACACCCAGCTAGTTTATAGCTCCTCCCACCAGCTAATTACATACACACTCCCCAATTACTGCCCCAAACACCCAGCTAGTTTATAGCTCCTCCCACCAGCTAGTTACATACACACTCCCTAATTACTGCCCCTAACACCCAGCTAGTTTATAGCTCCTCCCACCAGCTAATTACATACGCACTCCCCAATTACTGCCCCTAACACCCAGCTAGTTTATAGCTCCTCCCACCAGCTAGTTACATACACACTCCCCTATCACTACCCCTAATAACACCCAGCTAGTTTATAGCTCCTCCCACCAGCTAATTACATACACACTCCCCAATTACTGCCCCAAACACCCAGCTAGTTTATAGCTCCTCCTACCATCTAGTTACATAGACACTCCCCTATCACTGCCCCTAACACCCAGCTAGTTTATAGCTCCTCCCACCAGCTAGTTACATAGACACTCCCCTATCACTGCCCCTAACACCCAGCTAGTTTATAGCTCCTCCCACCCAGCTAGTTACATAGACACTCCCCTATCACTGCCCCTAACACCCAGCTAGTTTATAGCTCCTCCCACCAGCTAGTTACATAGACACTGCCCTATCACTGCCCCTAACACCCAGCTAGTTTATAGCTCCTCCCACCAGCTAGTTACATAGACACTGCCCTATCACTGCCCCTAACACCCAGCTAGTTTATAGCTCCTCCCACCAGCTAGTTACATAGACACTGCCCTATCACTGCCCCTAACACCCAGCTAGTTTATAGCTCCTCCCACCAGCTAGTTACATAGACACTCCCCTATCACTGCCCCTAACACCCAGCTAGTTTATAGCTCCTCCCACCAGCTAGTTACATAGACACTCCCCTATCACTGCCCCTAACACCCAGCTAGTTTATAGCTCCTCCCACCAGCTAGTTACATAGACACTCCCCTATCACTGCCCCTAACACCCAGCTAGTTTATAGCTCCTCCCACCAGCTAGTTACATAGACACTCCCTATCACTGCCCCTAACACCCAGCTAGTTTATAGCTCCTCCCACCAGCTAGTTACATAGACACTCCCCTATCACTGCCCCTAACACCCAGCTAGTTTATAGCTCCTCCCACCAGCTAGTTACATAGACACTCCCCTATCACTGCCCCTAACACCCAGCTAGTTTATAGCTCCTCCCACCAGCTAGTTACATAGACACTCCCCTATCACTGCCCCTAACACCCAGCTAGTTTATAGCTCCTCCACCCAGCTAGTTACATAGACACTCCCTTATCACTGCCCCTAACACCCAGCTAGTTTATAGCTCCTCCCACTCAGCTAGTTACATAGACACTCCCCTATCACTGCCCCTAACAACACTCAGCTAGTTTATAGCTCCTCCCACCAGCTAGTTACATAGACACTCCCCTATCACTGCCCCTAACACCCAGCTAGTTTATAGCTCCTCCCACCAGCTAGTTACATAGACACTCCCTATCACTGCCCCTAACACCCAGCTAGTTTATAGCTCCTCCCACCAGCTAGTTACATAGACACTCCCCTATCACTGCCCCTAACACCCAGCTAGTTTATAGCTCCTCCCACCAGCTAGTTACATAGACACTCCCCTATTACTGCCCCTAACACCCAGCTAGTTTATAGCTCCTCCCACCAGCTAGTTACATAGACACTGCCCTATCACTGCCCCTAACACCCAGCTAGTTTATAGCTCCTCCCACCAGCTAGTTACATAGATACTCCCTATCACTGCCCCTAACACCCAGCTAGTTTATAGCTCCTCCCACCAGCTAGTTTACATAGACACTCCCTATCACTGCCCCTAACAACACTCAGCTAGTTTATAGCTCCTCCCACCAGCTAGTTACATAGACACTGCCCTATCACTGCCCCTAACACCCAGCTAGTTTATAGCTCCTCCCACCCAGCAAGTTACATAGACACTCCCTTATCATTATCCCTAAAACCCAGCTTGTTTATAGCTCCTCCCACTCAGCTAGTTACACAGACACTCCCTATCACTGCCCCTAACAACACTCAGCTAGTTTATAGCTCCTCCCACCAGCTAGTTACATAGACACTCCCTATCACTGCCCCTAACACCCAGCTAGTTTATAGCTCCTCCCACCAACTAGTTACATAGACACTCCCCTATCACTGCCCCTAACACCACCCAGCTAGTTTATAGCTCTTCCCACCAGCTAGTTACATAGACACTCCTCTATCACTGCCCCTAACAACACCCAGCTAGTTTATAGCTCCTCCCACCAGCTAGTTACATAGACACTCCCTATCACTGCCCCTAACACCCAGCTAGTTTATAGCTCTTCCCACCAGCTAGTTACATAGACACTCCCTATCACTGCCCCTAACACCCAGCTAGTTTATAGCTCCCCGCACCAGCCAGTTACATAGATACTGCTCTATCATTGCCCCTAATAACACCCAGCTAGTTTATAGCTCCTCCCACCAGCTAGCTACATAGACACTGCCCTATTACTACCCCTAGTAACACCCAGCTAGTTTATAGCTCCTCCCACCCAGCAAGTTACATAGACACTCCCTTATCATTGTCCCTAAAACCCAGCTTGTTTATAGCTCCTCCCACTCAGCTAGTTACACAGACACTCCCCTATCACTGCCCCTAACAACACTCAGCTAGTTTATAGCTCCTCCCACCAGCTAGTTACATAGACACTCCCCTATCACTGCCCCTAACACCCAGCTAGTTTATAGCTCCTCCCACCAACTAGTTACATAGACACTCCCCTATCACTGCCCCTAACACCACCCAGCTAGTTTATAGCTCTTCCCACCAGCTAGTTACATAGACACTCCTCTATCACTGCCCCTAACAACACCCAGCTAGTTTATAGCTCCTCCCACCAGCTAGTTACATAGACACTCCCCTATCACTGCCCCTAACACCCAGCTAGTTTATAGCTCTTCCCACCAGCTAGTTACATAGACACTCCCCTATCACTGCCCCTAACACCCAGCTAGTTTATAGCTCCTCCGCACCAGCTAGTTACATAGATACTGCTCTATCATTGCCCCTAATAACACCCAGCTAGTTTATAGCTCCTCCCACCAGCTAGCTACATAGACACTGCCCTATTATTACCCCTAGTAACACCCAGCTAGTTTATAGCTCCTCCCACCAGCTAGTTACATAGACACTCCCCTATCACTACCCCTAGTAACACCCAGCTAGTTTATAGCTCCTCCCACCAGCTAGTTACATAGACACTCCCCTATCACTGCCCCTAACAACACCCAGGTAGTTTATAGCTCCACCCACCAGCTAGTTACATAGACACTGCCCTATCACTGCCCCTAACACCCAGCTAGTTTATAGCTCCTCCCACCAGCTAGTTACATATACACTCCCCTATCACTGCCCCTAACACCCAGCTAGTTTATAGCTCCTCCCACTCAGCTAGTTACACAGACACTCCCCTATCACTGCCCCTAACACCCAGCTAGTTTATAGCTCCTCCCACCAGCTAGTTACATAGATACTCCCCTATCACTGCCAATAACATTCAGCTAGTTTATAGCTCCTCCCACTCAGCTAGTTACATAGATACTCCCCTATCACTGCCCTTAACACCCAGCTAGTTTATAGCTCCTCCCCCCAGCTAGTTACATATACACTCCCCTATCACTGACCCTAACAACACCCAGCTAGTTTATAGCTCCTCCCACTCAGCTAATTACATAGACACTCCCCTATCACTGCCCCTAACACCCAGCTAGTTTATAGCTCCTCCCACCCAGCAAGTTACATAGACACTCCCTTATCATTGTCCCTAACACCCAGCTAGTTTATAGCTCCTCCCACTCAGCTAGTTACACAGACACTCCCCTATCACTGCCCCTAACAACACTCAGCTAGTTTATAGCTCCTCCCACTCAGCTAGTTACATAGACACTCCCCTATCACTGCCCCTAACACCCAGCTAGTTTATAGCTCCTCCCACCAGCTAGTTACATAGACACTGCTCTATCATTGCCCCTAATAACACCCAGCTAGTTTATAGCTCCTCCCACCAGCTAGTTACATAGACACTCCCCTATCACTACCCCTAGTAACACCCAGCTAGTTTATAGCTCCTCCCACCAGCTAGTTACATAGACACTCCCCTATTACTGCCCCTAACAACACCCAGGTAGTTTATAGCTCCACCCACCAGCTAGTTACATAGACACTGCCCTATCACTGCCCCTAACACCCAGCTAGTTTATAGCTCCTCCCACCAGCTAGTTACATAGACACTCCCCTATCACTGCCCCTAACACCCAGCTAGTTTATAGCTCCTCCCACCAGCTAGTTACATAGACACTCCCCTATCACTGCCCCTAACAACACTCAGCTAGTTTATAGCTCCTCCCACCAGCTAGTTACATAGACACTCCCTATCACTGCCCCTAACACCCAGCTAGTTTATAGCTCCTCCCACCCAGCTAGTTACATAGACACTCCCTATCACTGCCCCTAACACCCAGCTAGTTTATAGCTCCTCCCACTCAGCTAGTTTACATAGACACTCCCCTATCACTGCCCCTAACAACACTCAGCTAGTTTATAGCTCCTCCCACCAGCTAGTTACATAGACACTGCCCTATCACTGCCCCTAACACCCAGCTAGTTTATAGCTCCTCCCACCCAGCTAGTTACATAGACACTCCCTATCACTGTCCCTAAACACCCAGCTAGTTTATAGCTCCTCCCACTCAGCTAGTTACATAGACACTCCCTATCACTGCCCCTAACAACACTCAGCTAGTTTATAGCTCCTCCCACCAGCTAGTTACATAGACACTCCCTATCACTGCCCCTAACACCCAGCTAGTTTATAGCTCCTCCCACCAGCTAGTTACATAGACACTCCCCTATCACTGCCCCTAACACCACCCAGCTAGTTTATAGCTCCTCCCACCAGCTAGTTACATAGACACTGCTCTATCACTGCCCCAATAACACCCAGCTAGTTTATAGCTCCTCCCACCAGCTAGTTACATAGACACTCCCTATCACTGCCCCTAACACCCAGCTAGTTTATAGCTCCTCCCACCAGCTAGTTACATAGACACTCCCTATCACTGCCCCTAACACCCAGCTAGTTTATAGCTCCTCCCACCAGCTAGTTACATAGACACTCCCTATCACTGCCCCTAACACCACCCAGCTAGTTTATAGCTCCTCCCACCAGCTAGTTACATAGACACTCCCCTATCACTGCCCCTAACACCCAGCTAGTTTATAGCTCCTCCCACCAGCTAGTTACATAGACACTCCCTATCACTGCCCCTAACACCCAGCTAGTTTATAGCTCCTCCCACCAGCTAGTTACATAGACACTCCTCTATCACTGCCCCTAACAACACCCAGCTAGTTTATAGCTCCTCCCACCAGCTAGTTACATAGACACTCCCCTATCACTGCCCCTAACACCCAGCTAGTTTATAGCTCCTCCCACCAGCTAGTTACATAGACACTCCCTATCACTGCCCCTAACACCCAGCTAGTTTATAGCTCCTCCCACCAGCTAGTTACATAGACACTGCCCTATCACTGCCCCTAATAACACCCAGCTAGTTTATAGCTCCTCCCACCAGCTAGTTACATAGACACTGCCCTATCACTACCCCTAGTAACACCCAGCTAGTTTATAGCTCCTCCCACCAGCTAGTTACATAGACACTCCCTATCACTGCCCCTAGTAACACCCAGCTAGTTTATAGCTCCTCCCACCAGCTAGTTACATAGACACTCCCTATCACTGCCCCTAACAACACCCAGCTAGTTTATAGCTCCTCCCACCAGCTAGTTACATAGACACTGCCCTATCACTGCCCCTAACACCCAGCTAGTTTATAGCTCCTCCCACCAGCTAGTTACATAGACACTCCCCTATCACTGCCCCTAACACCCAGCTAGTTTATAGCTCCTCCCACCAGCTAGTTACATAGACACTCCCTATCACTGCCCCTAACACCCAGCTAGTTTATAGCTCCTCCCACCAGCTAGTTACATAGACACTCCCTATCACTGCCCCTAACACCCAGCTAGTTTATAGCTCCTCCCACCAGCTAGTTACATAGACACTCCCTATCACTGCCCCTAACACCCAGCTAGTTTATAGCTCCTCCCACCAGCTAGTTACATAGACACTCCCTATCACTGCCCCTAACACCCAGCTAGTTTATAGCTCCTCCCACTCAGCTAGTTACATAGACACTCCCTATCACTGCCCCTAACACCCAGCTAGTTTATAGCTCCTCCCACCAGCTAGTTACATAGACACTCCCTATCACTGCCCATAACATTCAGCTAGTTTATAGCTCCTCCCACTCAGCTAGTTACATAGATACTCCCTATCACTGCCCCTAACACCCAGCTAGTTTATAGCTCCTCCCCCAGCTAGTTACATATACACTCCCCTATCACTGACCCTAACAACACCCAGCTAGTTTATAGCTCCTCCCACCCAGCTAATTACATAGACACTCCCCTATCACTGCCCCTAACACCCAGCTAGTTTATAGCTCCTCCCACCCAGCAAGTTACATAGACACTCCCTTATCATTGTCCCTAAAACCCAGCTAGTTTATAGCTCCTCCCACTCAGCTAGTTACACTGACACTCCCCTATCACTGCCCCTAACAACACTCAGCTAGTTTATAGCTCCTCCCACTAGCTAGTTACATAGACACTCCCCTATCACTGCCCCTAACACCCAGCTAGTTTATAGCTCCTCCCACCAGCTAGTTACATAGACACTGCTCTATCATTGCCCCTAATAACACCCAGCTAGTTTATAGCTCCTCCCACCAGCTAGTTACATAGACACTCCCCTATCACTACCCCTAGTAACACCCAGCTAGTTTATAGCTCCTCCCACCAGCTAGTTACATAGACACTCCCCTATTACTGCCCCTAAGAACACCCAGGTAGTTTATAGCTCCACCCACCAGCTAGTTACATAGACACTGCCCTATCACTGCCCCTAACACCCAGCTAGTTTATAGCTCCTCCCACCAGCTAGCTACATAGACACTCCCCTATCACTGCCCCTAACACCCAGCTAGTTTATAGCTCCTCCCACTCAGCTAGTTACATAGATACTCCCCTATCACTGCCCCTAACACCCAGCTAGTTTATAGCCTCTCCCACCAGCTAGTTTACATAGACACTCCCCTATCACTGCCCCAACAACACTCAGCTAGTTTATAGCTCCTCCCACCAGCTAGTTACATTGACACTGCCCTATCACTGCCCCTAACACCCAGCTAGTTTATAGCTCCTCCCACCCAGCAAGTTACATAGACACTCCCTTATCATTGTCCCTAAAACCCAGCTAGTTTATAGCTCCTCCCACTCAGCTAGTTACACAGACACTCCCCTATCACTGCCCCTAACAACACTCAGCTAGTTTATAGCTCCTCCCACCAGCTAGTTACATAGACACTCCCCTATCACTGCCCCTAACACCCAGCTAGTTTATAGCTCCTCCCACCAACTAGTTACATAGACACTCCCCTATCACTGCCCCTAACACCACCCAGCTAGTTTATAGCTCCCCTCACCAGCTAGTTACATAGATACTGCTCTATCACTGCCCCTAACAACACCCAGCTAGTTTATAGCTCCTCCCACCAGCTGGTTACATAGACACTCCCCTATCACTGCCCCTAACAACACCCAGCTAGTTTATAGCTCTTCCCACCAGCTAGTTACATAGACACTCCTCTATCACTGCCCCTAACAACACCCAGCTAGTTTATAGCTCCTCCCACCAGCTAGTTATATAGACACTCCCCTATCACTGCCCCTAACACCCAGCTAGTTTATAGCTCTTCCCACCAGCTAGTTACATAGACACTCCCCTATCACTGCCCCTAACACCCAGCTAGTTTATAGCTCCCCGCACCAGCTAGTTACATAGATACTGCTCTATCATTGCCCCTAATAACACCCAGCTAGTTTATAGCTCCTCCCACCAGCTAGCTACATAGACACTGCCCTATTACTACCCCTAGTAACACCCAGCTAGTTTATAGCTCCTCCCACCAGCTAGTTACATAGACACTCCCCTATCACTGCCCTAGTAACACCCAGCTAGTTTATAGCTCCTCCCACCAGCTAGTTACATAGACACTCCCTATCACTGCCCCTAACAACACCCAGCTAGTTTATAGCTCCTCCCACCAGCTAGTTACATAGACACTGCCCTATCACTGCCCCTAACACCCAGCTAGTTTATAGCTCCTCCCACCAGCTAGTTACATAGACACTCCCCTATCACTGCCCCTAACACCCAGCTAGTTTATAGCTCCTCCCACTCAGCTAGTTACATAGACACTCCCCTATCACTGCCCCTAACACCCAGCTAGTTTATAGCTCCTCCCACCAGCTAGTTACATAGACACTCCCTATCACTGCCCTAACAACACTCAGCTAGTTTATAGCTCCTCCCACTCAGCTAGTTACATAGACACTCCCTATCACTGCCCCTAACACCCAGCTAGTTTATAGCTCCTCCCACCAGCTAGTTACATAGACACTCCCCTATCACTGCCCCTAACAACACCCAGCTAGTTTATAGCTCCTCCCACCAGCTAGTTACATAGACACTGCCCTATCACTGCCTCTAGTAACACCCAGCTAGTTTATAGCTCCTCCCACCCAGCTAGTTACATAGACACACCCCTATCACTGCCCCTAACAACATCCAGCTAGTTTATAGCTCCTCCCACCAGCTAGATACATAGACACTGCCCTATCACTGCCTCTAGTAACACCCAGCTAGTTTATAGCTCCTCCCACCAGCTAGTTACATAGACACACCCCTATCACTGCCCCCAACAACATTCAGCTAGTTTATAGCTCCTCCCACCAGCTAGTTACATAGACACTCCTCTATCACTGCTCCTAACAACACTCAGCTAGTTTATAGCTCCTCCCACCAGCTAGTTACATAGACACTGTCCTATCACCGCCCCTAACAACACCCATCTAGTTTATAGCTCCTCCCACCAGCTAGTTACATAGACACTGTCCTATCACCGCCCCTAACAACACCCATCTAGTTTATAGCTCCTCCCACCAGCTAGTTACATAGACACTGTCCTATCACTGCCCCTAACAACACCCAGCTAGTTTATAGCTCCTCCCACCAGCTAGTTACATAGACACTCCCCTAGCACTGCCCCTAACAACACCCAGCTAGTTTATAGCTCCTCCCACCAGCTAGTTACATAGACACTGCCCTATCACTGCCCCTAATAACACCCAGCTAGTTTATAGCTCCTCCCACCAGCTAGTTACATAGACACTCCCCTATCACTGCCCCTAACACCCAGCTAGTTTATAGCTCCTCCCACCAGCTAGTTACATTGACACTGCCCTATCACTGACCCTAACACCACCCAGCTAGTTTATAGCTCCTCCCACCAGCTAGTTACATAGACACTCCCCTATCACTGACCCTAACACCACCCAGCTAGTTTATAGCTCCTCCCACCAGCTAGTTACATAGACACTCCCCTATCACTGTCCCTAGTAACACCCAGCTAGTTTATAGCTCCTCCCACCAGCTAGTTACATAGACACTCCCCTATCACTGACCCTAACACCACCCAGCTAGTTTATAGCTCCTCCCACCAGCTAGTTACATAGACACTCCACTATCACTGTCCCTAGTAACACTCAGCTAGTTTATAGCTCCTCCCACCAGCTAGTTACATAGACACTCCCCTATCACTGTCCCTAGTAACACTCAGCTAGTTTATAGCTCCTCCCACCAGCTAGTTACATAGACACTCCCCTATCACTGTCCCTAGTAACACTCAGCTAGTTTATAGCTCCTCCCACCAGCTAGTTACATAGACACTCCCCTATCACTGTCCCTAGTAACACCCAGCTAGTTTATAGCTCCTCCCACCAGCTATTTACATGGACATTCCCCTATCACTGTCCCTAGTAACACTCAGCTAGTTTATAGCTCCTCCCACCAGCTAGTTACATAGACACTCCCCTATCACTGTCCCTAGTAACACTCAGCTAGTTTATAGCTCCTCCCACCAGCTAGTTACATAGACACTCCCCTATCACTGTCCCTAGTAACACTCAGCTAGTTTATAGCTCCTCCCACCAGCTAGTTACATAGACACTTCCCTATCAATGCCCCTCTTGCTGCTTTGACACATTTGGACATAACAGGAAATAAGACAGAGCTGCATGGACATGGTCATGTGACCACAGTCCAGAAAGGAAGATAGGAGCAATAAATGTAAAAGAAATACATTACAACATTGCAGCTACCTTCATAAATGGTTATTTTAAAGGATGCAAACTGAAAAACCGCAGTCAGGCAGTCAGTGGGGAAAAGACACCTTGATGCTAATTACAATTGCACCCGTAGAAATCAGTGTACTTTCCTATTTACCCTCAATTGTTAGGGGCAGTATTTTCTGCTGGGATGTATAATAGGAATATATATAGCAAACATTAATAAAATACAGTAATATACACTAAGAAAAAAAAATTAATACTCTAAAGCTGGTAGAAAAGAACTGAAAATTGGGGCATTTTAATTGTTAAATAATTGATTTTTTATATACAGTATTTTTTTTTGTTGTGCTTCAATTCCATAGATTTCCATGATTTTGGTCTCTAATACGTATTGTAAGCTGCACCATTGGTGCAAAACATATGACTCCCCACTACGTCATACGTTCTCATATTCAGAATTCTTTAAATAGCACAAATATAGGGGTTAGACCCCAAATTGTCGAATTTTCCTATTGGCACTCAATTCTATTTGGCTACAAATTTAAAAACCTTGTCATTGCCTTCCAGCTCATATGTCTTGAATTCTAGGACTAAGACTAACTGCTCTGTAATTCGAGGATCATGTTTCTATACGTATTAGATTTTATTTTTACTTGGAAAAAAAAAATTGAGAGAAGTTCTTGAGAAAAAATACAAGTGCTAGCTAAAGATTTCATTTTGGCATATCTGAATGTTGTAAAATGAGCTGCCGGCTTTGCCGTCGAGTATCAGTTACACGGTACATGAGCACAGTACTGATCTTACCCTTTGACCAGGATTAATTGAGAATGAGATATTTTCCAAAACAGCATGGCCTCCTTCCACATACTTTGCAGTCAGGTCTTTTACAGTCATTTGACCCCCAGATGGCCAGTCGGGATCTTTCTTCGTGTATTCATTCTCAATGATAAGAACCTTTGACAGATCCTCCTTATTATTCTTGTCACTTGGCACATCTTCTCTTGGGAGATCAATAAACTTAAAGATTCTACTAACTGAGCGCATCTTAAAAAAAAATGGAAAGAGACCTTTGTTGGTTAAGTGATTCTGGATTACAGATGTGGAATAGTGTATTACATCGTAGTCAGATATGATGATGTACAAGAGGATGCCAGTAGGCCCTCAATAGAATGATGACTTTCGGACCACCCAAAGATGTCTATACCTCTAAGGATCCTTTAGGACTGCCTTATACTGAGAACCGATTGGAAATACAGCAAGTCAATCAGTGTTCATTTATAGACCTTCAAACAGATAGATAACTGCCCAAGCGAATGACCCCATAAGCGGCAAGATGCAGTGTTTGGCACAGCTGTTTTATGGAGCAGCCATTGGGTCTGTGTAACAAAAAAAGTGTGGTGCATGGCTTGTAGGAGGGGAGCTCCTTTGTGATGATTGGTGGGGGTCCTCGAGTTCAAACCTCCATAATCAGTATTGATGGCCTACAGTGATCAGCAACCTTGGGCATGCCTGCTGTTTGGAAACTACAACTTTCAGAATCCTACTTTCACTTCGATAGGAGTTACAAGAACAGTCGAGTAAGTGTGCACGCCGGGAGTTGTAGCTTCACAACAGCAGGGGTACCAGAGGTTGCTGATCTCTAGCCTACAATATTGATGTATGGCAGTGTACAATGAGGTTCTGTTTGCTGCAATGTTCACATGTGGTACATGATAAATTTGGCGAGACCCCAGATAGAAAATAATCCAACCCTGCTGTGTGCTGGTGGAGATGGGGTGACGTACAGAGATGGTGACTTGTGTTGGCAGAGTGCTGCAAGCCCCAAATGAGCTGGTGTGGAGGATGGAAGCGGTAGTGGCCCAGATGAAGTTTTGTGTCAAGGTCTACTCCCTCAGGGAATGGATCGAGGCAGTGGAAATCTAGTACTGAAGATTGAGGCCAGGATTAAACATAAAGTCTTTTTACTATGTGCAACATAGATCTTCAAATACATTCAATAGCAGCAGATTTTAAGTGCAATCTTCTGGCACCAGTAAGGATGATGGAGGCAGGTTGGTTGTCTGCAGTTTAGCACTATTACTGTACTGGTATAGTAGTACTCTGGGTGATGGGTGTCTTAGATGTAGACCCTCACCGTACAACAGTATCTTTAATGCTGGTTGTAGATGTTCATACTGCTGTCTGTCTTCTCAAGGATTCACTTGAGGCACAATCAAGTTTATCTCTGTGAGTAACCTCTCTTAGGAGCAGGAGATTCTAGTGTAGTGTACTTCCTCACTTCTCTTTGGTTACACAGGAACTCCCCCAAGCGCCCCCCCCACCTTCTCTCACGGGAAGCAGGACCAGCCCACCCACCCATACCAAGAGAGGAGGAACATGGTGGTCAGCCTTGTTCCTTACAACATTTGCCATTGTGGTCAATAGCGATCACAGCATTTAAGTGGTTAGACCGATGGAGGGGGCTCCCTCTGTCCTCTGATTGGAGCTCCTGTGGCAAAATTGTGGGTCTTCGATCAGTTGCCATGACAGGCTGGGGTCTTGTGAAGGTTCTCAGGCCTGTCATGGCTAACTGCCTGAAAAGCTGTGCGTGAATATGTGTCAGAATATGGCGATGCATATTTTTTAAAGTATTAAAACATTAAAAAAAATATATTAATTTGGTATCGCCGTAATCGGCATTATGGCCATAAAAAGTCATCATGCCATTTTTAGCGTGCAGTGAATGTCATAAAAACAAAACTTAAAAAAAACCTTGGTAGAATTGCCATTTTGCTTGCAATTTCACCCGACAAAGAATTTTTCCCCAATTTCCAATAAAAGCTATGGTAAAATAAACAGTGCTGTTTATTTCTGTAAAAAAACAAGCAGTTTATGAACAGGGTTAGCGTAGACCATACTAAAAGTGTACACAGACAAAAGCTGCTGGTTCTGTAGACTTATTTCAGGGTGGAAACAAATCTAATACTCCTAATGGTGGGAAAAACCTCTACAGATACAGCATAGAGTTTATTTTATAATGCAAAGCCTAATTCTGTCTGATACGAACTCTTATTGGCACAGTACTGAATTTAACTGTAGCTTGTCAAACAATGCTGATCTTCTGTGGATACCATTTCTGTGGGAATCTGGATTAATATATATTGACAATCTGGGTGCACATTTGTCGCTAAGTAAGGAGATTTTAGTGTATGCAAAATTAACTTTTAAAAATGTATTTTTTTAAGGTTTACCTAAGCAGAGTGAGAAAACTCTATAATAAAAGAAAGAAAAAAAAACATGTGTGATGTAATGGTTTTGATGACAGAAAAGAAACAGTACCCTTCTTATCAAGACCAAATGGAGACCCCCATCCATAGACCTCCCTCATTTATTCATGTTTGTGTCGTTATTTGGCACATCTTAACCCTTAGGATACTGGAGGTTTTTTCATTTTTGCATTTTCATTTTTCTTCCCTATCTTCTTAGAGCCATAACTTTCAATTTTTTTTCGTTTCACATATCTATATGAGGGCTTTTTTTGCGGGATAAGTTGTACCTTTAATATGTAAATTTAATATGGCATATAATGTAGTAGGAGGCTGGAAAAATTTCAAATAGGGTGGAATTGGAGAAAAAACACAATTCCTCCAACGTTTTACGGGTTTTGTCCCTTCAGTGTTCCCTTTGTGGCAAAACTGACCTTTCTCTGGGTCAGTACAATTATAACAATACTACATATGTATAGGTTTTTGTATGTCTAAATACTGTAAAAAGAAATTTAAACTTTGAAAAAAAATTTTTTTACATCACAATATTCTGAGCTGCGTGGGAGCTCATTTTTTGGAGGACGATCTGTAGTTTTTATTGATACCATTTTGGAGTGTGTGTGACTTTTTGATCACATTTTATTACTTTTTTGGGGTAAGAGAAGCAATGGAAAAATTCGACCATTTTGACACTTTTTTCTATTACACCATTCGTTAGATTGGAAAAATATTTTTAGATTTTAATAGTATGGGCGTTGATGCCCATGATTTTTTTTTATTATTTATGTATTTATTTTTTTATTCTAAGGAAAGTGGGGTGATTTAAATTTTCATATTTTTTTTATTTTTTATATATTTTTTTATAGCCTGTGTATGAGGCTATAACATTCACTCATTTTTTTGTTCTTATTCAATTTTACAACACTCCATACCGGAACATGGTAATGTGTGATTTTCTGATTTCTTATGCTTGCCACCTGCTGGCCAACATAAGAATTGCAGCTCTAATATGCTTGGTCTCTTCAGACCATTGGCTGCAGGGGGGGGGGGGGGGGGGAAGTGCGTGCTCCGGATCTTTACACTGTTCAGATTCCGTGATCACACTTGATCACGGCATCTAAAGGCTTGAATGACCGTGATCAGCATTATTGCTGGTCGCGGACATTAGCTGTTTGAAGTACATTGCCCTAGTGGAGTTTTTAGATATGGGGGTAAAATTTGAAGTCAGTTTTGCATGAGTATGCGTTGGAGTATTTTATGCCACATTTATCAAATGTCTCATGTTACTTGATAAATTTCTCCTTAGACCTGACAATTTTATCTAGAGAAGCTAGTTTTTCTACTCCACCCTCCTGGAGTGAGAGTGCAACTTTTTTGCAACTTTTTAAAACAAGTCTCAATGATAACTCTGGAGTGAAACTCATTAACATAGCTAACCACACTCACTTTTCCACCCACATTACAGAGATGTGTAAAGATGCAAAAAGTCGCAAAATGTTGTCCTTTTTTTTTGCCCTATTAATTTTGCCATATGTTTTAGACTTTTTGACACCAGAATTCTAGTGTGAAAGTATGATAAATAAGGGCCAAGCAATTTATCAAAACTCTACTTTCTTCCATCAGGCTATCATATTTACTCACCAAACTGTCCACATCAATACTTGAATTTACTGCCCATTGAAGAGTACTCATTATATTCATAGCTAGAGTCAAAACGATTGCTACTTTTTCTCTGCCAGCACCTGAAAGGCATGAAATGGGCATCAAGGTTTGAATAAAATAGTCTAGCATATGTTCTGATTTGACTGGAACATAAACAGAGAAAAGCATAAAGGAACATTTTGGGCTTTTTTTGGACCCACTCCTGGTTTTGGATTACAAACTCTGATGCAAAATACTGTCCAAAATGATGCCAGTTGAAAGTGGCTTTAATTGTGGCCATATCCATGTAAAATCTGTCACCTGTCTCCAGGGGTGGGATTCAAATTTTTAACAACAGGTTCCCAACTCAACTGAGGACAAGCAGAGTCACAACACATGTTTACATATACATACACCATATATATGCAACACACATAAGTACACCGTATGCATGGTACACATACATAAATACACCATATATACACTACACACATATCACCTGGACTTTTGCCAACACAAGCGAAGCTACATTTTGCCCCCCCCCCTCAGAACTCCCCCTAAAACCAGCATCCCACCCGAACCCTGCAGTCCACCTACCAGACCCACCTCCTGTGCATATATGTTTCTTTAACTTATTTTTCTTTTATGTTAAAAACAAACTAAATCGTGGTTTTTGTTAAGTGTGTTTTATTAATAGTTTAACAAAATAAGTTATACATCTATAAAACAAAGTTTTCACATCCCCCTCCATGTCAGATTTCTCCCCCTCCATGTCAGATTTCTCCACCTCTATGTCACATCACCCCCCTCCCCCCATATCACATCACCCCCCCATGTCACATTTTTCCCACTCCATGTCATATTTCACCCCCTCCATGTCACATCACCCCCTTTTTACATCACCCCCTTTGTGTCCCATTTCCCCCCCTCCCATTTCAAACCCCCCCCCCCCATTAATGTTGTGTAAAAGAACGCCGACGGCGCAAGTGATTTATTTAAAAAAAAAAGTTTCATCCAGTTTCACCCCCCCCCCTTGGCTCGGCGTCTCTGTGCCCTAAGGTAGCTGCTTGGTCTGCCTTATTATAGAGCTGGGCCTGATAATACCCAACTTTGAATAAGTCTAAGGAGCTAAACTATGGAATGGAAGCGCCCATCTCCAGCTGTTGCTGTAATTTTAACAACCGGATATGGAGAACCTAAGGGAACTGGCTAAATCCCATGCCTGCCAGTCTCCACCATTAACATGTTTGGTTGGTGGGGCAAGCGTGTTTATTTCAATGGTCAATCTTGTTGAAATCTTACATGCCTGAACCTTCTTACCCCTGGTATCTGCTGTCAGGGGGACATTTGACAGTTCCCATACACATTGGGGCATCTCTCAAGTTTTTTCCAATGTGTAATACAGAAAAACTGATCACATGCTGCCATACTGTGATACAAATTGTTCTAATACTGGGTATTATAGAAAGATTACTGTAAAAAATACACCTGATGTACTGTACCTGAGGTTGCAATAGAGATGAATGCAACAGCACAGAAAAAGATGACAAAGATCATATCAATAGTCATTTGGAACCATCGAAGCGTGGACAGGTAGAGAAACCAGTTTGCTGTGTGTAAGTTCAGTGCCTTATGAAAAAGGGTTTCAAAATATGGCTGCCGTCCAAAAGCTCTTAGAGTCCACAAACCCTTTAAACTTGTAATCAAGTGAGTGAAAATTGGACTGCGGGCTGTAGAAAGAGGAGAGATATATTTATTGGCATGCCTCATTTCATAGCCACATAAAAACATAATATAATCAGTGATAAGAGAGTGGAAAGATTATATGAGTGTATCATGACAAAACAATCTGTCACACCTGTGGGCAAATGTATGGAACCTGCTGCAGAACCTTTCTCATTACTAGACATCATGGTTCACGTTTGTGAATGTTCTATGTGGGACAATGCAAATTACTGAATTATACTAGCATAGTGTATACGACAACTGCACATCTTCCCCATCATTGCAATGAATACCTATCTGGGTATTTCAGCCTTTAGACTGATTTCACACAAGAGTGTTACATCTGTTTTTTTTTTATTCCTAAAACAGTATAGCACAGGTAAGTATAGCACATTTTTACAAATTTTGAAATATATCTTATATGAGAAAAATGCCTCTTTCCCTTTCCTCCCCAAACTAACTTTCTCTGGCCATAAAACACGCCTGCCATAAAATCTATGGAGAGGGAGTGAAATAGGGAGGAGATGTTGAGACTCACACACACAAAAACATTCTATTGAAAAGGAAGTAGGAGGAGGAAACAGCTGATAGATTGAGAAAAAGACATTTTCTCTGATAGGATATATTACAAAGTTTCCAACATTCACCTGTACTACTGGATTTTTCAAGCTATGGGCTGATCACATTGGCATATACATTTTATGTACATTTACAAACATGCTTTTATGAATCTGGCCTTCAAGCTCATTCACCTGTATTGCAGTACTTGGAGCATGTACAGTCGTGGCCAAAAGTTTTGAGAATAATACAAATATTAGTTTTCACAAAGGCTTTTATCGATAATTACATGACATTTATGCAAAGAGTCAGTATTTGCAGTGTTGGCCCTTCTTTTTCAGGACCTCTACAATTCGACTGGGCATGCTCTCAATCAACTTCTGGGCCAATTCCTGACTGATAGCAACCCAATCTTTCATAATCACTTCTTGGAGTTTGTCAGAATTAGTGGGTTTTTGTTTGTCCACCCGCCTCTTGAGGATTGACCACAAGTTCTCAATGGGATTAAGATCTGGGAAATTTCCAGGCCATGGACCCAAAATGTCAATGTTTTGGTCCCCGAGCCACTTAGTTATCACTTTTGCCTTATGGCACGGTGCTCCATCGTGCTGGAAAATGCATTGTTCTTCACCAAACTGTTGTTGGATTGTTGGCAGAAGTTGCTGTTGGAGGGTGTTTTGGTACCATTCTTTATTCATGGCTGTGTTTTTGGGCAAAATTGTGAGTGAGCCCACTCCCTTGGATGAGAAGCAACCCCACACATGAATGGTCTCAGGATGCTTTACTGTTGGCATGACACAGGACTGATGGTAGCGCTCACCTTTTTTCTCCGGACAAGCTTTTTTCCAAATGCCCCAAACAATCGGAAAGAGGCTTCATCGGAGAATATGACTTTGCCCCAGTCCTCAGCAGTCCATTCACCATACTTTCTGCAGAAGATCAATCTGTCCCTGATGTTTTTTTTTGGAGAGAAGTGGCTTCTTTGCTGCCCTTCTTGACACCAGGCCATCTTCCAAAAGTCTTTGCCTCACTGTGTGTGCAGATGCGCTCACACCTGCCTGATGCCATTCCTGATCAAGCTCTGCACTGGTGGCACTCCGATCCCGCAGCTGAATCCTCTTTAGGAGATGATCCTGGCGCTTGCTGGACTTTCTTGGACGCCCTGAAGCCTTCTTAACAAGAATTGAACCTCTTTCCTTGAAGTTCTTGATGATCCTATAAATTGTTGATTGAGGTGCAATCTTAGTAGCCACAATATCCTTGCCTGTGAAGCCATTTTTATGCAACGCAATGATGGCTGCACGCGTTTCTTTGCAGGTCACCATGGTTAACAATGGAAGATTTCAAGCATCACCCTCCTTTTAACATGTCAAGTCTGTCATTTTAACCCAATCAGCCTGACATAATGATCTCCAGCCTTGTGCTCGTCGACATTCTCACCTGAGTTAACAAGACGATTACTGAAATGATCTCATCAGGTCCTTTAATGACAGCAATAAAATGCAGTGGGAAGGTTTTTTAAGATTAAGTTAATTTTCATGGCAAAGAAGGACTATGCAATTTATCTGATCACTCTTCATAACATTCTGCAGTATATGCAAATGGCTATTATAAAAACTTAAGCACCAACTTTTCCAATTTCCAATATTTATGTAATTCTCAAAACTCTTGCCCACGACTGTACAACTCATTAGTACTGAGCTGCACAGCCTCTGCCATGCTGGGTGATAGATGTATGGATATAATTTCCAGTAGAAGTAATTGTATCCAACAAGACATACTCTGTATAATGAAGGCAGGCAGAGGTACAGTAGAAGCCTCATGCATCTGTGTGGCAGCCCCTTCTACGACTGTGTACATAAGCCTTTTATTGAAATTGTTACTATTCTAACAGCCAATCCATGAGTTTTAGTTTGTGATCCTTGTATAATGTATGTCAGTCACCAGTGGCCAAATAGGACCCAAATCGAGTTCTAAGATTTTTATTAACAGTTATAACAGAACATTCATGGGACAGTATTAGGACAAGGACTCAGTAAAAATATCTGCAGCTGGCCATACCAGGCAGATCTTGTAACTGGTTGAACACTAAAATACAGAAGTGGCCACTTATACATTTGAATTGTATTGTTACATTAGATATACCACTATGAAAACATTTCCACATTTTTTACAATTCCAGTAAGCTAAATCATTTCCAGTATTTGAAGCATTTTCTGAAATGACCATACAAAAAGAGGAAATGTGGATGTCACTTTTCAGACAGCAACCTGTGAATATAGTATACAATGCATAACTGCAATAAAAATAATCCACTAAACTACGGTACTCACTAATAAAAATCCACTTGATTTTGACATTTGGTAAAAAATACTACAAGGCAATAGAGTGAGGCAGTATAACTTGTCATGAGGCCTTGAGAAGGTGCAAGGAGACATAAAGTGATCATTGGATGAGTGAATCATGTCTTCCTTGTGTACCATATGTTGCTAAGTGTTAAGGTCTCTAGACACACAAATTTACACCGGTGTATTTATTTATTTTTTTTTGGGGGGGGGGTCTGTAAAATCACCATAATAACTGCATGTTTTCTGGTGTAAAAAAGTCACAAACCGTTTTTTTTTTATTTTTTTGCTGCCTTCACCAATTTCTGAAAAGGGGGTGTAGTGTCTTGGCGGGGCTACTGACCGCAACAGATTTATCATAATTTACGCTAGTTTTCTGGTGTAAACGATGACTGAAATCTATGCGAGCTTTAAGCTGGCTTAGATTTCATTCTAGGCACAAAGACTGCTTGGGAATGCGCTTATTTTATGGTGAAGCATGTGCATCATCATAGACTGAGTCCATCTTCAGGTGTTGCAGGGGCCATAAAGACTGGCATAGAAAATGTCAGTCTTGATAAATGACCCCCAGGGTGTTTTCTTCATGGTGTTTTTCCTTTATACAAAAGGGGATGTAAAAATGTAAAAAAAAAAAGCTAAGAGCTATATACGCCAGAAAGACAAAAAATACCATCTAAGGCTAGTTGCACACTAGCAGCGGCGATCTAGCAGGCTTTTCCGGCAGGGACATTGCCGGAGGTTTGTAAGGCTCACTATAATGGGGACCAGCAGAGATCCAGCTGCATTCCGGCAAATACACAGAGAAAACTGCTGCACGCGGCGCACTCCATCTTTTAGATAGGTGATTGTCAAAGCTAGAACGCTTATTCGAGTGAGAACGTTTATTTTATCAGTTTACGGGCTATTTTTGGTTTCCGTATACGGTCCGTATACGGAACCATTCATTTCAATGGGTCCGCAAAAAAACTATTTCCGTTTTTTTGTTCCGTTCAAAATAGAGCATGTCCTACTATTGTCCGCAAAACGGACAAGGATAGTACTGTTCTATCAGGAGCCAGCTGTTCCGTTCCGCAAAAACGGAATGCACACGGACATCTTCCGTATTTTTTGCGGATCCGTTTTTTGCGGACCACAAAACACTGAAAAAGCGATACGGTCATGTGCAACAGGCCTAAGGGGATCTGTTACTAGTTTATATTGCCCTTAGTTAGGAAAACTGGTGACAGATCCCCTTTAAAGATGATCAAGAGAAATGTGAGGCCCCCAGAACCCAGGGGCGGATTGGCCATTCACTCCACTGGGAAGATTCCCGGTGGGCCGCTTGCCTTTTACTGTGCAGTGGGCCGGCTGCACCCAGCCTCACTGTTTACACAGAGCCTCCCTGACACTTTGCTCTGCAGACTGCCGGCCCTGCTGCGCTCTCACTATGAAAGTAGATAGAGAGTGCAGCAGGGCAGGAGGCTTGTGATGTCACACACTGGGTGCTCATACCGCAGGACTATCCTCTCTGTCATACTGTATGAACTGTCAGCGCAGCCAGGGCAACCCCCAGGGCAATTACTATACTGGCAGGGGCCTGCAGGGAAGCAATATCTGGCTCCCAGCTACCGCCACCCCTGTTATCAGGTGCTGGACTGCATTCCATTTTACTTTGGTGAAAGGGACAGCACAATACCTTGCAGGGCTTGTTTCTTTCTCCAAAGTAAACTTCACTGACCACACAAGAGCAGAAAGTCCCCCCTCCTCTCTGCAGTGCAATATTCCATCATGTGTGAGGAGGGGGTGGAGCCAGAGGGGCAGAGGCAGCAAAATGGAAAATGGAGACACTGTTCCTTCTGACCTCCTCAGTGTTAAGCTTCATTCACACGTCCGTGCTCAAATCTGTGAGCAGGTGGTCAGTGATGCATCCGTGAAGCTGTCTGAAGGATCCGTGTTGCATCCGTGTGTCTGTTTTTTGCTGTCCGTGTTGCATTCATGTTTCTCTGACACTGCATGGCTAAAAAATAATTTTCAAAGCATCCCTTCTTAATGATCTGTGAAACATGGATGCAACACGGATGGCATCCGTGTTGCATCCATTGTTTTCACGGAACCATAGACTATAATGGACGTGATGGATCCGTGAACACGGACAAAATAGAGCATGCATCCGTGCTAAAAACACTGACCCACGGACCGCGCGAAAACACTGATGTTTGAATACACACATTAAAATGAAGGAGGACGTGTGCTGTCTGTGGAGAACATGTACAGCACCCATCAGTGAAACACTGAGGTGTGAATGAGGCTTTACTGTGCTTCCAGTATAATGTTTAGTCCCCTCACTGGTCCTCCTACTCCACACAGCAGCACTGGGGGAGGGAAGTTAGAAGAGTCCGGAAGCTGCTACTTCTGCACCTCTTGTGTCCCCCTGTTGTTCCAGCCCCTCACAGACCTCTGCTCATAGACTATCTCACCTATACTTTATACAGAGCTCCTAAGAAGTAATGGATGTCTTCCAGCGGCGGAGCGTTATAAGAGGAGCGGCTGATATCAGTCACATATGATGTCATTTCTCTGGAGGTTATATCAGCGCTGGAGCGTTATAAGAGGAGCGGCTGATATCAGTCACACATGATGTTATGTCTCTGGAGGTTATATCAGCGCTGGAGCGTTATAAGAGGAGCGGCTGATATCAGTCACACATGATGTTATGTCTCTGGAGGGTATATCAGCGCTGGAGCGTTATAAAAGGAGCGGCTGATATCAGTCACATATGATGTAATGTATCTGGAGGTTATATCAGCGCTGGAGCGTTATTAGAGAAGTGGCTGATATCAGTCTCATATGATGTAATGTCTCTTGAGGTTATATCAGCACTGGAGCATTATAAGAGAGCGGCTGATATCAGTCACATGTGATGTGATGTCTATGGAGGTTATATCAGTGGTGGAGCGTTATAAGAGGAGCGGCTGATATCAGTCACATATGATGTAATTTCTCTGGAGGTTATATCTGCGCTGGAGCGTTATAAGAGGAGCGGCTGATATGAGTCACATATGATGTATTGTCTCTGGAGGGTATATCAGTGCTGGAGCGTTATAAGAGGAGCGGCTGATATCAGTCACATATGATGTAATGTCTCTGGAGGTTATATCTGTGCTGGAGCGTTATAAGAGGAGCGGCTGATATGAGTCACATATGATGTATTGTCTCTGGAGGGTATATCAGTGCTGGAGCGTTATAAGAGGAGCAGCTGTTGTCAGTCACATATGATGTAATGTCTCTGGAAGTTATATCAGTGTTCGGAGCGTTATAAGAGGAGCGGCTGATATCAGTCACATATGATGTAATGTCTCTGGAGGTTATATCTGCGCTGGAGCGTTATAAGAGGAGAAGCTGATGTCAGTCACATATGATGTAATGTCTCTAGAGGTTATATCTGCGCTGGAGCGTTATAAGAGGAGCAGCTGATGTCAGTCACATAGGATGTAAATGTTGCCGGTGGTCTTGCTGTGATGTCATTATCATGCTCCCAGCCCTTCTCCTATCAGTAGGCCGCCAGTACCAACTGCTGTCAGGTCATTTGACACCCAGCGGCTGGACAGAAGTCACAACAGACTTACTAGTATTACTTTATCTTTATTTTTTTATTTGTTAACACTATAGGGAGCCAACATTATTGTGTGGAGGCAGCAGTACTATACAGAGGACATAACTCCTATGTAGGGGTATAACTACTGGGTGGGAGCAGAAAGGGGGCATAACTACTATGTGACACTGGGTGGCATTGGGCATATACAGAGCGGAGTTAGAGGCATGGCTTGGTGGAAATCAATTTGGCGCGTCACAAGCACACTCCAGCTATTATCCCTCGTTTGGCTTTTCAGAAGTCGGGAGGTATGCTGTGCGAAACACTCCTAATGGTTTGCTGACCCCGCCTCCTACCATTTTGGCCCCACCTACAACATGGGGCCACTTTGAGGCTTTTCTCCAGGGCCACTTTGAGTTCCCAATCCCAGAGCAAAGGGTCTGAATACTTATGTTTTTAATAAACTTACAAGCATTTCTATAATTCTGTTTTAACTTTGTGATTATGGGGTATTGAGTGCAGATCGATAGAGAGAAACGTATTCTTTTTATTTTAGCACAAGTCCGCAACAACAAATTGCCAAAAAAGTGAAAGGGTCTGAAGACTTTCTGAAGGCATTGTATATGTGAAAGCACACTGAAAGATTTTTTATGCTGTACTGGCCTATTTTAGTGGATTTCTGTATAATAAAAGTGTAAGTTCATCTATGTTTATGTAACTTTGTTGTTTTATAAGGTCTTCACCTCTGAGATAGAATTACATAGTGTACCATATCAAACTACTCAGCAAACTACTTACAAGAAGGAATGAGAGGTTTCATTATTTCTACATGACAATGTCTATATGGTATGCTGCAATTGCTCACAGGCTTACAGGAGGGAATTTATCACATCATGCACTCTACAATTCTGGCTTTGGTGACTGGTTTTGTGACTTTTTAGGCTAGTTTGCGCAAAAATGTTACAACATTTTGCATTTTTACACCACTCAGTTCTGAAAACTGGGTGGGAAAGTTGGCTTAGTTAGCTATGTTAATTAGTTTCACTACAGATTGATCACTACATTTTTTTTAAAGTTACAAACTCACGACATTAGGAGGTCGGTATAGAAAAACGTGAGTAACATATCTAGACAACAGTATTAGGTCTAAAGGGGTTGTTCACATAATTTCTAACAGGGGCCGGCATTCTGTCTCCCCTAATGAAAGGATCACACCTACAGTTGTGTTCAAAATTATTCAACCCCCAATGCTGTAAAGGGTTTTAGGGAATTTAGTGTACATTTGTCATTGTGTTCAGAATGAAATCTTACAAGGACTTTTTAAAGAACCAAATGCAACTAAAATGACATCAATTGTTTTTGTAATAAAGTATTAAATGTTTTTTTTTTTGTGATTTCTTCAGTGACACAATTATTCAACCCCTTAAAGACTACCACTCTTAAGAACAGAGGTTCATTCAAGTGTTTTCCATCAGGTATTGAAAACACCTGTGGATGTCAAGGAGCAGCAATCAAGCAGAATAAGCACCAATTAGGCAAATACTCAGCTCCTTCTAGACATTTACTGGTGTGTTTACAAACATGGTGAAGTCAAGAGAATGGTCCAGGAAGACAAGAGAAGAGGTGATTTCTCTTCACAGGAAGGGCAATGGCTATAAGAAGATTGCAAAGATGTTAAACATACCAAGAGACACCATAGGAAGCATCATTCGCAAATTCAAGGCAAAGGGCACTGTTGAAACGCTACCTGGTCGTGGCAGAAAGAAGATGCTGACTTCGACTGCTGTGCGCTACCTGAAGAGCAAAGTGGAGAAAAGTCCCCGTGTGACTGCTGAGGAACTGAAAAAAGATTTGTCAGATGCGGGTACTGAAGTTTCAGCTCAGACAATAAGGCGCTGCAAGACACTTGTGTCAAGCTATGCTTCACGTTTAAAAGCTGTTATAACTGGAAAAGGATGTTGTACTAAGTACTAAGATTAAATGTCACTTGGGGGTTGAATAAAACTGATAATGATGTGAGCACAGAAAATACATTTGTGGTTATTTCATTATAAATGTTATGTTATATTTGTCTGACTTACAAGTGCCTCGTTGATTTAATTGTAAACAAGATGACTGAAATGATCAAAATCAATGTCAAACTGGCCAAAACACTCAATTTCAGTGGGGGTTGAATAATATTGAACACAACTGTATCTGTTCCCCACTGCTCCTGTCCTCCGTGATGGCTCACATGTTTCCATCTTCCGGTCTGGGGTTTGTTTTCCTACTCTATGGCTTGGGCATGGTCACCTGATACTCTTCAGTCAACCACTGGCTTCGGCATTGATGTGTGCACAAGAGACACGTCACCTTTGAAGCTAGGGGTTGGCTGAAGATGATGAGGAATAAAACAAACCCTAGCTAGGAAGATGTAGACACGAGTCAACACGGAGGACCAGAGCAGGTAAGTATGATCCTTTCAGTAGGAAAGGCAGGCTGCTGGCGCCTTTTAGAAATTATGTATTCCCAGATAACCCCTTTAAAGATGAGCCAAATTTAACAAACAACATGTGACATTTGGAGCAAAGTACTTCAACACCAACACAGACTCAACCAAAACTAAGGCTAGGTCTACACAACGACATTTGTTGCACGACAATAAGTCGCGCAATGAATAGAGCACAACTACACTGCAACATGTGTAGCGTGACATTTTGTTGCATTAATGTTGCGCGACAATTTTTATAATGGTAGTCTATGGTGTCGCATTGCACATGCGACATGCTGGGACTGCGATGCGACAGTCGCAGAAAAATCCATCTTGAATTGATTTTTTGCGACTGTCATGTCGCAGTCGCAGCATGTCGCATGTCGCAATGCACACCATAGACTACAATTATAAAAATTGCGTGACATTTTGTTGCAATAATGTCGCACGACAAATGTCGTCGTGTAGACCTAGCCTAACTTTGAATATTACCTTCATGATAAATTTCCCCATTAGTGTCCTTAAAGGGGTTCTGATCTATCCTCTGGATAGATCATCATCATCTGATCGGCAGGGGTCCAACACCCGGGACCCCCGCCGATCAGCTGTTTGAGAAAGCAGCGGCACTGGCAGTAGCTCAGTGGCCTTCTCGCTATTTACCTCAGTGATATCACGACTTGCATCACTGGCCTGGGCGGGGCTAAGCTTCATTTGAGTGAACGGAGCTTAGCCCCGCCCAGGCCAGTGATACAAGTCGTGACATCACTGAGGTAAATAGCGAGAAGGCCGCAGCGCTACTGCCAATGCCGCTGCCTTCTCAAACAGCTGATCGGCGGGGATCGCGGGTGTCGGACTCCCGCCGATCAGATGCTGATGATCTATCCAGAGGATAGATCATCAGTTCAAAATTACTGCAGAACTCCTTTAAGTTTTATTGATGAGCAGAACTGCGCAATAACATACCCAGGATTATAATAACTCAGTATAAGGGTCCATTCACACGTCCGTGTGTGTTTTGCGGATCCACGGATCCGCGGATCCACAAAACACGGACATCGGCGATGTGCGTTCCGCAATTGCGGACCGCACATCGCCCGGCACTCATAGAAAATGCCTTTTCTTGTCCGCAATTGCGGACAAGAATAGGACATGTTCTATTTTTTTCGGGAACGCAATTGCGGACCCGGAAGTGCGGATCCGCAATTGCGTACCCGACCGGGACATCGCCTGTCCCCATTGAAATCAATGGGTCCGAAATTCCGTTCCGCAAATGTGGAACAGAATTGCGGACGTGTGAATGGACCCTAACAAGGATGATTTATCAAAGATGGTGTAACGTACAGTGAAGAGTTTTTCTATAAAAACCAAGCAGATTTAAAATCTATTTTTTATAAGCCCTTAATGTTTTAAAGGGATCTGATCTTTCTGTGTTTAGTAGCCAAGTGGGTGGTCTTCTCAATGATTGACAACTTTCCCTGTATAAATGTATATATAGAGATAGCCGTCAACAACTGATAAGACCACCCACTACTGATCTCAGTACTGCTACTAGTGCTAAGTACTTTTTCCCATAAAACTATATATTTATTTATTTAATGCACTTATATAGCGCTACTATATTCGGCAGCGCTTTACAGACATTAGCATCCAACTGTCCCCAATGGGGCTCACAATCTAACGTCCCTATCAGTGTGTCTTTGATATGTATATATCAATCTGCTCAGCTCCTCCTGCTCTATAACATGCTGCCTGCAGATTGCACTGCATTTCATGGTGGTAGGCTCCCTTTAAGCTGCAATGGGCACCTGCTGCATTTTATTTTGAACCAGTTTTGATGAATCTGTCCCATTTATTTTGCAATAACGGTTACTTGTAAGGTCAGCATTACCTCAAATGTTTGTACTGAAAAGGTGAATTGTATGTGCCTGCACAAACTTAGCTGGCACATTTCACACCTAAGACATGAAGTCTGTGAACATAGAAGTATTTAGGGTGTGGGCTTCCATGAACAATTGTTCTGTCAATCCTCATCTGTTGACATCAGCATTAGACGCCCTCTTCCCTGCATTCCATGTGATCAACCTAAATCAATATGTATATT
Organism: Bufotes viridis; assembly: GCA_033119425.1. Taxonomy (NCBI): domain Eukaryota; kingdom Metazoa; phylum Chordata; class Amphibia; order Anura; family Bufonidae; genus Bufotes; species Bufotes viridis. The sequence goes on from CM065590.1 coordinate 225,172,175, forward strand.
AGGAAGAATAAATGCATGTTGGAGGAGGACTAGATAATATTGTGTCACCAGGAAAGTCATGTTTGCCCTTCAGATAATGTGTCTCTGTTGTCCTTACCTTCCGATTCTAACTGTTTTAGTTGCTGGGAGGTGTGCAGAAAATAGGATCTTAGTAGAATGAAAGCTACAATCACAGGGATAGTAGCCAAGAAGATGTAAGGCTCCAAAATGGAAACCACTGTGATTGCCCCTATCACAACAAGCACCAGCTGTAAAGAGAAAAGAAAGAACGTTTTGACAGGGATTACTTTTTTATAAAATCATACATAGAAAGATGATTAATAGACACTAACCACGGAGCATGACTCCTTAAAACCACACTTTCTTTCCTGTGTATACTTAGTATTAGCAAGTTGCCCCTGCTGAGCAATCGATAGCATATTAGGGTGTATTGCCAATAGGTGACATATTTATATAGTTGTATTGCACTACCAGATTTATGGCTTATATATACGATATAATAGCACAAGTCCAGCTCACCTATGGGTAATTCCTGGAAGCACGGGTAACACCTGGATCGGGTGCCCAAATTTGACACAAAAATAAGGAAAAATCCAGCTTTCATAAAAATCCGTAGTTTATTTATGCGAAAAGATGAAAAGCCATACACACAGACAACAGCGTCTACACATTTTGCGTCATTACATACAGACCCTTACTCATGACATAGATTTTTATGGAAGCTGGATTTCTCCATATTTTTATATACAACATAGTGTCTTTTACATGGTACGTATATTACATGGGACTTATCTTACAAAATCATTACTGTGTCTTATATAATGCTGCATCTCATATTAGAATTATCACCATTTCATCCTGAATGCTAAATGGTAAAACACTCGGTAACACTGACATGGAAAAGGACTTAGAAATTTTAGTGAACCGAAAACAAGCTGTAGAAACCAGTGTCAGGCAGCTACTGCCAAGGCCAATAAGATAATGGGTTGCATCAAAAGAGGCATAGATGCCCGTGATGAGAACATAGTCCTATCACTTTACAAATCACTAGTCAGACCACACATGGAGTACAGTGTACAGTTCTGGGCTCCTGGGAACAAGGCGGACATAGCAGAGCTGGAGAGGGTTCAGAGGAGGGCAACTAAAGTAATAACTGGAATGGGGCAACTACAGTACCCTGTAAGGGTATCAAAATTAGGGTTATTCACTTTAGAAAAAAGACGACTGAGGGGTGATCTAATAACTATGTATAAATCAGTGATTGGAGTCGGGAAGGAATTTTTTTTCCCTAAAGTGAGGAAAATTGGCTTCTACCTCACAGGTTTTTTTTTTTTTTTTGCCTTCCTCTGGATCAACTTGCAGGATAACAGGCTGAACTTGGTGGACAGATGTCTTTTTTTCAGCCTTATAAACTATGTTACTTTTACAAATGACACATGCATCTGATCATCAGAATGCATTACTAGTGCCTTGAACCTTTTGATTATCAACATCAGATCAGGCAGGAGTATTGACCTTTTTGAGAGACAGGTGACATGACTAACCTTACAATTTCTACAAAGGTTATCACCTGGCCTCCTCCCAGGTGGACCCTCACCAATCAGGTACTGAGGACCTATCATAAGGATGGGTCATCAGTATCAAAAGCCGATTTACACTGCATAGTCATCGTCACACAGAAAAATAAGCGATAAACAATAGCACAGCGGAGTTTGATGCAGATTTTCAATAAGAGGCAACAATGATGCTCCTCATCCAATGGGCCTGGAGGAAACTTCCACAGTGAGGATCATAATGATGGAAACCACTGATGAATTTAAAGGGGTCGTTTAAGAGAAAAATGGGAAATTGTTCACTGATAGAGAGTACTATATGTCACACATGTTTGGGATGTTTCTTGTTTTTTTATTTTTAACAGAGGTTTTCACACTTTTTTTAAAATGTAGCCAGATGTTTCTTTAAAATCAATACAGCATAATGAAATGCACTATGTACACGTGTTTTTAGGGGGTCTTTTTTGCATTTTACCTTTTAGCCATTTTTTTTAAGTGCAGCATACTCTATGTATGATATTTTTCTTCTACCATGTTCCCCACAGGCTTCTCTACGATATTTAAAATACTCGCAAACAAGAATGTATAAAGTGTGCAAAAATGTTTCAAAAGATACCTAAGTCCTTCTTCACATGAACCAAAACTGCCAAAAAAGCTTCTTATACTGCATTTTTAGGGTAAAACAGCTGTTGTATGAAAGTCTATGGAAAATATTAAATGCAAGACAAACTGACATTTTTTGGGTAGAGTTTTTAACCCTTGAGGTATTTTTTTTTTTCAATAGCCTGTTTTTCAGGTCACAGCATGCTCTTGGTCTACCTTTTCTTTCATTGCCTGGCATTTTTCTCTCATGGGCATCCATTGTCTTTTTTAAAGAAATGCAGTGCAGTATGTGCTGGCTTTTTTATTGCTACTTTTGCATCACATGTTTTAAAAAAAAATTTTGTTCCCATACTACTGTACAGAGGAAGTGACAATACAGGGGGCATATACTTTATATATAAAATACCATTAAAAACAGCAGGTGCAGAAACATGCTAAATGGGGAAAAAAAACTTAAAGATGCTACCAAAAACTGGTCAGGTATTTTAAGGCTTTATTCCCCAAAAATGCCATGAACAAAATCAGTAAAAAAAACAAAAACAAAACATACAACGTAGAGAACATCATGTTTACACATTGGCTAAGAGCAAATATCTGGCTGTTGCAACAAATAACTTGCCATATAAAACAGCATATAAACCTGACCTAAATGCTCTGTGTGAATTCAGCATTACAGAGTCCAATAAGTACTACAAGTACAGTATTAAGGGCGCTTTCAGCTGGGCAAATTTTCCATTGAAGTTTAGCCAACACCCAAAAAGTTAATTGGTCTGCAGGAAAAATGGACTCTACATAGATTCCATCCATGTGTGGTCCGTTTAAGAAGTCACCTGTGTTCACCATTCGGAAGACCTACGAGTTTCTGATCGTCTATCTGAAAGAGGCCATAGGGTCCTTTTGCACAGGTAGCTCTTTTCCCCCGTAATGAGTGCCAATCTAGGAAACAGCATGTTGATTGGCGCTTGTTGCCTACAGCAATTATCTTTATAGGGATGAATGATTGGTAATGCGATTGCTCATGATAATATAGTTTTATTTGTTGGCGTCACATCCCCTTTTCACGCCGGATGTTGTGCTGCTGACAAATGAGCACTTTTAATGCTACATAAAAGATGCGATGCTCACTTCCAATCATCGTCCCACGTACAGGGGTGCTAACACATGTTTCACATGGCTAATTATTTAACTCACCTGTATGAAGTCAAACACTGTAAGAGGAAGGAGATCATCTAAGATAGCTATATCCTTGGAAAATCTGTTAAGGATCCGCCCTGTAATTAACAGAACAAATTAAAAACACCATATGACTGCGCAACATTCTTCCGACAGAAGAACATATTCATATTTGGATTATTCTATCTACTTGGCTTGGGTTCTTAGTTTTCACAACAGCCTGAGAAAAATGAAATGACTAAATATTTTCAATAGTCAATCAAAAGGCAAAATAATTCTGACACAGTACATGTAGAAAACCTTGGGTATACAATTACTATAGTGTTTTTAGCTCTCACAATTTAGTATCCCAGATGCAAAATTTGTCCCAGCGCATGTAAGAAATGAATGAAAGAATGCAATCAATGAATAATGCAGAGAGAGTAAATACCTGAAGGTTTACAAGGCTTCCCAATAAGAAATATAGGAGAAAGCACAGTTTCCATAGGCCATAGGACAGATTGTTTCCCAAGAAAGGAAAAGAGAAAAGAAAGAATCATAAAGTCCTAAGCAACACCCTTCTTTTAAGAGTCTGATGCCCACACTTTAGTAACCTATGGACATACCAGCTCTCATTGTACTGAAAGTAGACATTGGGGCATGAAGAATGGCATTTAACATTTTCTGATGCAACACCTTGGAGGCAGATATGAGACCATGCACCAGTGGTATACCACGGAATATTCCCATTGCCAGCAGAGAGTCCGCCACTCCAACATAGATATAAAACACGTAGTAGGAACTAGTTGAGGTCACGATTATTGGTGCCTTAGAGGTTCCATTTCCATTACTTGTTTTATTCGTTTCAGGACTGTTTCTAAATGAGAGAAGAAGAAAAGTATTTTAGAAAACCTTCAATTAAGTGGAATGTATCAACTAAAGGTAGCTTCAAGTCTGTGTCAGAGGGTCCATTTGGAGCCTCTGTTGCAGATTATGTCAAATTGAAAGGAAAATAATAGTACTAAATGACGGAAATCATGATGGACTCTAATTTATTAATAATAATGTAATTGTAGCCTTACATCTTTTACTAATTAAAAACATATACAAAATATCTGTTTTTATTAGATTTGCTTTAATGCAGTCACTTGCACAATCCAATTTTCTTCATCATGTGTTTGATTGTGTTAGGTTAATATGAAAGTCTAAATTTATATGATGTACTAAGTCTGATATTATATAGTAACAAACTAGAGTAATCAACAATTCAATCAATAGGACTAAGGGCCCTGCTCTCGAGAGCTTACAATCTATGAGAAAACAGGGATGACATAAGAGGTAAAGTGGTTTTCCACAATGATAGATCACATTAAGCTTTATGAGCCAGTCTCACCAGCCAGTATGTGTGTATAAATACTAAGTGCATATGAGTGCATAGAGGGTGTGGAATCTTAATCCAGTGACCACCTAATAACCCACATCAGGAGGGCTATTTTTGGCTCATAAAAACCCAAATAATAATAATTATGGTAGAAATCAGAGTTTTAATCATAGAGGTCACCATATCCAGTTGTGACTGCTGTATTAAACAGCAGACACCTGATGGTAGCGTCCATGATTGGACATAACGCCAATCATAGACATTTAACCCCTTAGAAGCTGTGGTCAATTGCAACCACAGCATCTGAAAGGTTATTTACCAGGAGCGGACTGCTCCTGGTGACTTAATGGGAGATGTAATGATCACATATTTAAGTCCCTTAAATATAATAAATTAAAAAAAGTTAAAAAGTTTTTGAAAATATAAAAACACAAAAGAATTTTAAAATCAAACCACCGCTTATCCCATTTTACAATTAAAAATAAATTGAAAAAAATCTGTATTATTCTGTCTGAAAATGTCCAACCTATCAAAATACAAAAATATTTATCTATATAGTGGGTAGGGTACCATAATAACTCAAAAAGTGAGTAGAAAGTGATAAAAAAGTCATACATTCTCCAAAATGGTCAATAGAAACTACAAATTGCCCTTCAAAAAGAACCCTCACACAGCACTGCAGACAGAAAAATGAAAAAAAAATTAAGGGTGTCAGAATATCCATTATATGGAATATTAAATGGTGCCAATAGAAACTACAACTTGTCCTTTAAAAAACAAGCCTAGGGCTATGTGAACAGAATAAAAAAAAAAAGGTATGGCTTTTGGAAAACAGAGAGGAAAAAAAATAGGAAAACTGGCTGCATTTCCTATTTGCCAACATGTAACATCTGGCTGCAACAATGTTAACTGGCCATATAGTATAGATTTTGAATGGCTGACCATTCACTGTCTACTATAAGCATCTGACATGAACAATCATGGCAGATGCCAACTGATAAAAAAGTTGATCTGTCACGTTGGTTGCTATTGACTGCTATAGTTGAAAAATCAATCATGCTAAATGACAGCTCTGCATTCTACGAATGGAAGCCCAAACTAGGCCATGAAGCCGAATTTTCTTACTCTTTGTTGTCACTAATCATTTTCTAAAAATGGTGGCTAAAGAATGGGAAAAAAATATACACCTCATCCACTTGCAGTCTGCTCCACTCTTGAGTGGAAAATACCTGCCGAAGGACCTGTGCTGAGTGTGATGACGTCACTGCAAGATCCCAGCGTGATCACCAAGCACTTCTGTGTAAGCGGCCAGCTCCTGGGTGGTGCAGTGTTTTGGCAACTTTTACGCCTTTTTCCTTGATACTTCTTTGTGTAGAACGTGGCCTAAAAACGCCCATACAACAAATATTGTTGCACAGGCATTAAGAAAGTTGCCAGGTCCTGCAACAATTTTACGTCATAAAGATGTGTAAACTGTTCGTAAATGACCCCCACTATATAGGCAAAAATGCCTCAAAAATGCCCAACAAAACCACTAACCCTAATTGACACAAAGATCGACACAAAGAATTGCTTAGGAAGGAAGCAATGTTATTTATGAAAATGAATGTGATGGGCCCTTTAGGTCTTAATGATAGGAATGACATGTCTGTATTTCTGTAAATGACCCTTCTTTGAATGAATTGTATTGCTGTTTTTAGTGTGATGTTAATGAAATGGTTAACAGCATGACGTGAGCGTTCCCTAGGTATAAATCACCTGATGGTATACTCTCGCAGCACGCAAGGCCCAGAGGAAGCACTAGTGCGCAAAACAGCCGTGGCCTTTCCATGTACCCTGCGTTCTGTACCCCAATGGCGCTTAAAATTGTTGTTTTTGGATAAAAGACGTTTTTTTACTGGTGAGTGCCGCAATCTTTTTTCTATACTTACTGCCAAACCACTAACCCTAACCTTACAAATACTCTGACCAAGGCAAGCATTTTTTTAGACTTTGTTTGGCCACTTGACCCCCCCAACACAAACTATGTGTGGCACCCTTAAAGAGTTGTACAGATCAGGGCTGTGGAGTTGAGTCATGGAGTCATAACTGGAGTCAAAGCTAGTTTTGGATGGAGTTGGAGTCACATCACCCTTTAGTTTTCCATACTTCTGATCTCTCAGAAGAACAGAAAAATAAAAACGGATCCATTATTTTGAGCATTCATTTTTCTAATTTTGCATTTATTTTTGGCAGTACAGTTAGAGATCCGTTATATAAGGTGGGAAATAAAGTCCTGCATGAAGGAATTTTTCTCCCATGTAAAATAACAGATCTCTGATGACACTGACAAAAACATATGCAAAATTAGCACAATGGATGTTCAAAAAAAGGATCTGTTAGAAATGTTAATCATAAATATATGTTATGTTCTATCAATCTGAGGACCTTATGTATCAAAAACAGTGATAAGCAGGGTGTTCTAGTGATGATAGATAATCAGTTCTCATCTCTCCTGTGTCCTCCCCTCCCCTTTTTCTATAGACAGTGATAAGCAGGGTGTTCTAGTGATGATAGATAATCAGTTCTCACCTCTCCTGTGTTCTCTCCTGTCCTTATACTATTATCAGTGATAAGCAGGGTGTTCTAGTGATGATAGATAATCAGTTCTCACCTCTCCTGTGTTCTCTCCTATCCTTATACTATAATCAGTGATATGCAGGGTGTTCTAGTGATAATAGATAATCAGTTCTCACCTCTCCTGTGTCCTCCCCTGTCCTTATACTATAAACATTGATAAGCAGGGTGTTCTAGTGATGATAGATAATCAGTTCTCACCTTTTCTGTGTTCTCTCCTGCCCTTATACTATAATCACTGATAAGCAGTGTGTTCTAGTGATGATAGATAATCAGTGCACACCTCTCCTGTGTTCTTCTCCTGCCCTTATACTATAAACAGTGATAAGCAGGGTGTTCTAGTGATGATAGATAATCAGTGCACACCTCTCCTGTGTTCTCCCCTGTCCTTATACTATAATCTGTGATAAGCAGGGTGTTCTAGTGATGATAGATAATCAGTTCTCCCCTCTCCTGTGTTCTCTACTGTCCTTATACTATAGACAGTGATAAGCAGAGTGTTCGGGTGGTGATAGATAATCAGTGCACACCTCTCCTGTGTTCTCCCCTGTCCTTATATTATAAACAGTTATAAGCAGGGTGTTCTAGTGATGATAGATAATCAGTTCTCACCTCTCCTGTGTCCTCCCCTGCCCTTATACTATAGACAGTGATAAGCAGGGTGTTCTAGTGATGATAGATAATCAGTTCTCACCTTTTCTGTGTTCTCTCCTGCCCTTATACTATAATCACTGATAAGCAGGGTGTTCTAGTGATGATAGATAATCCGTTCTCACCTCTCCTGTGTTCTCTACTGTCCTTATACTATAGACAGTGATAAGCAGATTGTTCTAGTAGTGATAAAAATCTATTGGAAATTCACTAGTGGGCATGTCTGCTGTCATCTCAGAATATAAAGACAGCATTAAAGATGTTGGCTGGGAATAAGTAATGTTTCACAGGTGCCTCTGCTATGAAAATAATCATAATTACCTACTTTCTGCTGTTTTGGTCCTGGGTGCCGTCTCTCAAGTGTCTATCTTTCGGTCCCCGGCTTGTTTAATTTGTCCCTGGAATAGGCATGATCATCTACACTGCTGCAGCAAATAATTGTCTTCAGAGGTGATGTGTCTCTTGTGGACAAGTCACCGCTGAATCCAGTCATGCCTATGCTAGAGAGAAAGTAAACAATCTGTGGACCGGAAAATGGATAAACTAGAACCAGAGAAGAAGTAAAAAATCTGTCGACTGGAAGATAGACACTTGGGAGCCTGTGCTGCAGGACCGCAAAGGTAGATAGCAGGTACCGCAGGTTCCCATAGTGGTGGTCGGCTGCAGGCACCTGTAAAACAATATTTATTTCCAGACAACCCTGTCATGACAAGAACTGAATACAGCAGCTCCACTTTTTACATGCTTCTTTTATTTCCATTTAGACTTTAACATGATTCTCTGCATTTTAAGGACAAACATATGGAGCTTTTCTAAGGTTTTCTGAGGACAAATTCATAGATTTCGTACAATTATTACATGTATAAAAGTGTTTTCCAGTTATTCAATGCATACAGCACTGCATATTTATTTACACAAATTTAAAAATAAATATGGTTTATGTTCTAAGTAGCCCTATTTACTTACATTATAGTAAGAAAAAGCCTGATGTTACCATGTTACTACAGTCAATTTGATATTACTAAATTATTGGCTGTTTATGAAGGAGTCATAGTGTTATAAAATGCAAAGGTCGGAGTCAGAACTTACCAACTCAACAGCCCTAGTACAGCCACTGGTGTAGGAAATCCCTGTGATGCAATTAAAGGGGGCCTTAAAAGGAGTCTTTCACCCCCAAACCCCATTTTTGTGCACTCACATCTTCCTGTGCTAAATTGCCCCCCATTAAAAAGCCTAGTACCCCATTGCTGTACCGCTTACCTATCTTCATAAAATCACTTTTATTGCAGCTGTCAATCACAGCTGAAGGTGCCCAGGGGAGGCGTCATAACGACCGATGCCCAGGCCGCGCGCTCATCTTCCTAACTGTCAACGCCCCCTTTCACCCAGACGGCCCGCCCAGTGTCTTCTGCTTGTCCCCCTCCTCAAGTGGCCAAATCCAGCGCCTGCGCCGAGGATCCGGCAGTCTGCTCTGAACAGCCCTCCGATGCAGCGCTTGCAGGAGTATAGCTGTACGGGCCCGCGCCTGGGCACAGGATACCCCGATGCTTGTGCCAGTAATTGGGAAACCAGTGCGCAGGTGCGGACTGCCGGATGCTCGCGCAGGCGCGGGATTTGGCCACTTGAGGAGGAGGACAAGCAGAAGACACTGGGCGGGCTGTCTGGGTGAAAGGGGCCGTGGACAGTTAGGAAGATGAGCGCGCGGCCTGGGCACCGGCTGTTATGACGTTGCCCCTGGGCACATTCAGCTGTGATTGACAGCTGCAATAAAAGTAATTTTATGAAGATAGGTAAGCGGTACAGCAATGGGGTAAGAGGCTTTTTAATGGGGGGGCAATTTAGCACAGGATGATGTGAGTGCTGAAAAATGGGGTTTGGGGGTGAAAGACTCCCTTTAAAGGAATATTATGGTTGTTAAAAGTTATCCCGCATCCACAGGATAGGGTATAAGTATAAGATCGGTGATGTCCTACGCCTGGGACCTCCACTCATCATGAGAACAGGTATCCGGTACCCCTTGGGGCCCACAAAAATGAATGGATCTGCAAGTCAAGCGTGAGCATTGGTGCTCTTGCTGCTCCATTCATCTCTATCTGAGTCCCAGAGACAGCCAAGTACAGTGCTTGGCTATTTCTATAACTCCCATAGAGATGAATGGAGAGGCAGTATGCTCTGTTCATTTTGGGGGCTCTGAAAGGTATGGGGTCTCCATTCTCGTCATCAGTAAGAGTTCCAGCAGTCCCACTGATCTAATAGTTATCTTCTTACCTGTAGATAGGGGAAACCCTTTTAAGCATTGAGAGGTTTAACCACATAAGCCCCCCTAGTTTAAACACCCTTAATGACCAGACCACTTTTTACAATCCTGCACTACACTAATTTCACGGTTTATTGCTCGGTCATACAACTTACCTCCTTTTCTTCTCACTAATAGAGCTTTCATTTTGTGGTATTTCATTGTTGCTGAAATTTTAACTTTTTTTGCTATTAATAAAAATTTAACGACATTTTTGCAAAAAAATGAAATTTTTCGCTTTTTGTTGTAAAATTTAAAAATAAAAACTAAATTTCTATATAAATTTTTCTCTAAATTTATTGTTCTACGTGTCTTTGATAAAAAAAAAAATCCAATAAGTGTATATTTATTGGTTTGGGTAAAAGTTATAGTGTTTACAAACTATGGTGCAAAAAAGTGAATTTCTGCATTTTGAAGCAGCTCTGACTTTCTCCCTGGGTTCACACCTGAGCGTTTTACAGCGCGTTCAAACGCGCTGTAAAACGCTCAAGACATGAAAACCAATGCATCCCTATGGGAGTGGTTCACACTTGAGCGTTTTACAGCGCGTAAAAACGCGCTGTAAAACGCACGATGCATAAGCTCGTTCAGGAGCGTTTTTTTGGGCATTTGTCGCGCTTTTCCTCCCATAGACTTCAATGGGAACGCGCGTTTAACGCGCGTTTAGTGTAGAAATGCCCTTTTTTAATTGGTCTCCAGACCAATTAAAAAATCTCCAGAGTCACGAACGCGCGTAAAACGCGCGTTTCCTATTGCAAAAAACGCGCATAAAAACGCGCGACTAAAACGCGCGTAAAACGCGCGTCTTAGAAACGCTCAGGTCTGAACCCAGTGTCTGAGCACCTGTCATGTTTCTTCAGGTGCTAGAATGCCAGGATAGTATAAATACCCCCTAAATGACACCATTTTAGAAAGAAGACACCCCAAAGTATTCGCGGAGGGGCATGGTGAGTTCATGTATGAGTTCATTTTTTTTCACAAGTTAGCGGAAAATGACACTTTCTGAGGAAAAAAAATAATAATAAAGTTTCCAATTCTGCTAACTTCTGGCAAAAAAAAATAAAAATCTCCCACAGGACTATGCCCCTCAGTGAATACCTTGGGGTGTCTACTTTCTGAAATGAGGTCATTTGTGCGGTGTGTTTACTGTTCTGGCATTTTGGGCGGGGCTAAATTGTGAGCAACCCTGTAAAGCCTAAAGGTATTCGTTGGACTTTACGCCCCTTTACGCACCTAGGCTGCAAAAAAGTGGCACATATGTGGTATCACTGTACTCAGAAGAAGTAGGGCAATGTGTTTTGGGGTGTATTTTTACATATACCCATGCTGGGTGAGAGAAATATCTCTGTAAAATGACAACTTTGTATAAAAAAAATGTAAAAAGTTGTCATTTACAGAGCTATTTCTCACACCCAGCATGGGTATATGTAAACATACACCCCAAAACAAATTCCAATGATTATCTTTAGGATTTCACAGGGCATTTTTATGCATTTGGATTCCAGACTTCTTCTCGCGCTTTAGAGACCCCTAAAATGCCAGGGCAGTATAAATACCCCACAAGTGACCCTATTTTAGAAAGAAGACACCCCAAGGTATTCTGTGAGGGGTATGGCGAGTTCATGTAAAATTTTATTTTTTGTCACAAGTTAGCGGAAAGGGAGACTTTGTAAGAAAAAATAAATAAAAATCACGCCCTCACGGAATACCCATTTTTTTCCATTTAGCCTCTGGGCTGGAAAAAAAAAATGAACGGCACAGATTTCTTCATTCGCATCAATCAATGTGGATGAAAAAATCTCTGCCAAAAAATATGCAAAAAAAATAAATAAAAGAGAGAGAGGGGAAAGTACATAGGAGTGCCTGGGGCCGGCGGTGATGCGGAGAGCTATGTGCTCTCCACATCAGCATTTGCTCCGCAAAAGATAGAGCATGTCCTATTCTTGTCCGCAATTGCGGACAAAAAAAGGCATTTTCTATATAGTTCTGGCAATGTTCGGATCCGCAAAATGCGGAAAGCACATTGCCGGTGTCCGTGCTTTGCTGATCTGCAGATCCGTGGATCCACAAAACACATACGGACGTCTGAATGAGCCTTACAGGGGTTGATTAGTGGGGGGGGGGGTGACAGAGGGTGATCAGGGGGGTGACATGGGGTGATCAGGGGTTAATCAGTGACGGGGGGTGGGGTGGATGGGGGGGTTGGGGGGGTCTGTGTGGTGATCGGTGCACTTACATATGTTTCCTTTGGTGGTCCCAAGCAAAAGGGACCACCAGAGGAGAAGGCAGCAGGCATATCAGACGCTGTTAACAAAACAGCGTCTGATATGCGAATATTTTTAACTACTACAGCCTGCCAGTGCACGATCAGCGCTGGCAGGCTGTAGTTTAAGTTCCTCCCGACGTGATACTGTGAGCGCGCACGCTCACAGCAAATCTCACCTCTCGCGAGATGATGCGCCGACGCGTCAAGAAGGAACATCCCGGCCGCCCGCAGGAGGCATCCCTGCGTTCGGCGGTCAGGATGTGGTTAAACGGCATACCCATTGTTGCGGAAATTTTATTAGGATGTGTTTTTAAAAATATGTCATGTATTGTCATCATGTCTCTCAGTGTGTAAACCATTGGAGTGGATATCTCACTGTGGATGTAGAGAACAATCAGCTGCCGGGCGCAGAGGTCTCCGCTGGCAAACAGTCTAGGTGCTATGCAAGGGCGTAACTACCGGGGAAGCAGGGGAAGCGGCTGCTTCGGGGCCCAGGCTGACAAGGGGCCCGGCACCAGGCAGCGCGTGTCCTCTCTCCCCTCTACTTCCCCGGTAATCTGCTGCTGCGCCAATTGCTGACTGAGACTCACACTGTCTCAGACTCAGTCAGCTGTGCTGTCTGTCTGCTGTGCCGGGCCCCCCCTCCCTACCGCCCCTTCACAGTTTGCCCCGCCCCGCTGCTTAGGCTTACATTGCTGCCTCCAGCCTCTGGCTCTGTGGTGGGCGGGCCTGAGTCAGGCCCTCCCACCACTGACGGCAGGGCCGTTTCTTGGACTAAAGGGGGGGCGGGTGTCCGCCTGTCACAAGGGGGCACTGGAGCTTGCCATACAATCCCCCTCCCTCCGATTCGCTGCCGTGCCCGCCCCGCTCACTAAATCTATCCAGCAGTCTGCTGGCAGCAGTGTCATACTGTCCCCCTCCACTCTGGCTGACTCTGGCTGCAGGATGCTGGGCCTGATGCTGGGCGCCGGCTACTGTTCACATAGGGGGCGGTGATTGTTGGACCCGGCGGAGGCGGAGCGCAGGCTGGGAGTGCAGCAGAGGTGACGTCATCATGTCACGCTGCGTGCCTGCCCGCGAGACTGTGTCTGCTATACCACAGCACCAACCACTCATAGGAACTCTGCCCTGGCCCCGAGCTGTGCTGAGTAAGTTCGAAAAAAAAAAAAAGTATGTACCCTATACCCTACCTGGCCTGCCACAATGCTATCCCAGCCCCTCCTCAGTTATACCCCTGTAATGTACCCTCAGTTATAATTTACCCTGATACCCCTCAGTTATATTATATAACTGAGTGGTATCAGTTATGCAGGGGTAATATAACTGAGGAGCGCTATCAGGGGTATAATGTCCTCTGATAGTCCTCCTGAGTTATATTACCTCTGTAGAATAATGTACCCTGAGGCCCCTTAGTTATATTACCCCAGCAGGGCAATAAACCAAGTGGTATCAGGGTACATTATTATACAGGGTAATATAACTCAGGAGGTCTATCAGACATTATACAGGGGTAATATAGCTATATTACCTCTGTATAATGTGCCCTGATACCTCTCCTCAGTTATATTACCTCTGTATAGACTGATACCACTCAGCTATATAATATAACTGAGGGGTATCTGCAAATTATACAGGAGGGTAATATAACTAATGGTATCAGGGCACATTATTATACAGGGTAATATAACTGAGGAGGGCTATTGGGACATTATTCAGGGTAATATAACTGTTATATTACCCTGTATAATATCTGATAGGCCTCCTGAGTAATATTACCCTGTATAATAATGTATCCTGATACCATTAGTTATATTACCCCTCCCTGTATAATTTACCCAGATACCCCTCAGTTATATTATATAACTGAGTGGTATCAGTTATACAGGGTAATATAACTGAGGAGGGGTATCAGGGCACATTATACAGAGGTAATATAACTGTTATATTACTCCTGTATAATATCTGATAGGCCTCCTGAGTTATATTACCCCTGTATAATAATGTACCCTGATACTACTTAGTTATATTACCCCTTGTTACCTCATGTACAGAGTCTGAAGAGGAAGAACGAAAAAACCATACTGCCCAGTGGACGGCGTGTTCTTAGACCTAGCCCCCCAGCCGAAGTCGTGTCTGAGATCCCCAAGGTCAAAGCCAAGTAATTGTAAGTTTTCATGTGGAGTATGTTTATGGTATACACATATAGCCTACACTGTGCCACACAATATACAGTATACCGCTACACTGTGTAGGGGTTATACTGTATATTGTACAGCATGGCGCAGGGGTTATATTGTCCGGCATGGTGTAACCTCCATACATTTTATGTACAGTATACAGTAATCCTTGCACCTTGCCATACAATATGCAGTAGGGGGAAGGATGGGGCCCAGCAATTGGCAGGCAGTGGCGATGGGCTATATATATATATATACACACATATATACTGTGTGCGTGTATATATATATATATAGAAAAAAGGCGCAGGTAGCAGCACTCAAATAACGGGAAATTGGGTGCAATTCCTGTCGTCCCTGGATCGGGATCAGCAAATTTTTAGATGAAGGAAAGGCAGCACTCCGTGGATACGTGGAAATGGATCTCTTTATTCCATACTGTGCACAGTATGGAATAAAGGATCCATTTTTACACGCATCCACGGAGTGCTGCTTTTCCTTTATATATATATATATATATATATATATATATATATATATATTCTCGTGACTTGCCAAAGGAGTGGGGTTTACACAAGAGGCGAGGGGGGGAGTGAAACGCGCAGGGGGGGGGGGCCCATACAAAAATTTGCTGTGGGGCCCAGTCATTTCTAGCTACGCCCCTGGTGCTATGCACTGGGCTGTAGGCCGGGGGAGACTGATGCACTGCAGAGCAGTGTTTTCTTGGGAAATGTATGTGCGCCAGCTAGGGCCCAAAGAGCGGATTTATTGGCTTGGCGTGGATGCATTTATTAAGAGAACAATATACAAAAAAGGAACGTGCGTTTATTGTTTCCAGTGTGCCTGATCAACCGCTGGAGATAATGGCGCAATTCCTGTACATAAGCACACATGAGAATCCTAGTGAACTAAGGTTCACTCCAGTGGTAATTGGAGACATGGGGTGGTTACTTCCTGTGTGTTATCACTTCCTGTATGATTGTACTGTACATGAAGGAAGTGGTCAGGTGTTGGGCCTGCCCCTTCCTATTGTTATCCCTTTTGCGCACCAGATCTCTAAGCATGGAACATCTTTTCTGATTCTGGAGGAGTGTGGCCTTTCCTTACACAAAAGGAGCTTGATACACGTGCTTGTAAGCACGGGAGAAATTGTTTGTGGCTGGCGTACTTTGGTGCACTTTTAGCGAAGCTTGGATATGTGCGTCGGACACAAGGAAATTTCTACTACACCATCATTGGTCCTCCAGGTGTTGTGAATTGGAATATGTAATTACAGGAAGAAAAATTTGGATAAAACACAAATGATACTACATCTTTGACTGTAATAAACAAAATCTAGTCATTAATATTAATAACTGTTAAAGGATCTTTTTAGAAAAAGAATATACTTACTGACTAATCAGCCACAGACCAGTCAGGGAAGCAGCAACCTGTGAATCAAGACAAACAATATTGTCTAGATACGATTTATATTTCAGTTCTAAAACCAACCAGCATATTTTACATAGAGTGGGCATTATTGGCTTTTCCTGCAATCAGTCAAATTATATAAAATATATTCTTTACATCTAAAAGACATAAAAATAATGATAAAATAAAAATAATACAATATAGGTGAAGGATGATCAATTGTTAGTGTGATGTTTCGAAATGTCAGCCTTATACAAATCACGCATCTGTGAGGTGACTTGTTGAATCAGACATCCTCCACTTACAGTTTACGCATCAGACACCCAGGAGTTAATCAAGTAGTCTTTAATCCGGAGATTGTATTACAAGATATGCAGGGAATCCAGATGGTAAAAGAATTATGCCTCTAATAATCTCCTTGATAAGAAGATGAGATACACAGATTCACCTCAGATTTTCCTCAGAATCACCTCAGAATTAGAGCACACACAGACAGCAATGCATGACAGGGAAAACAGGAAGTGGCTAGACTGAACCAAGTAGAAGCAGAAACAGAGGGGGGAGGAGAAGAGAGGAGCATACCAATACACAATGCAAGATACTGAAACAGAACACTCCCCGTCTGGTATCGGTAGATACCACTATGTATATGCATACACTGGAATTGTATAAATAACAATGAATAATGTCCATAAACCTGAAAAGGAATGCAATGAACATTTATTCAAACCAAAAAAGGATATATCTTCAGTTCAGACCATAGAGCTGGTACTGGAAACAGTCCTAGAAGATGATGAGCATCTCTGGTAGAAGGAATCTCAACATGGAAGTTCTTTCTATCCGAACTGGAAACGCCTTATTAATAAGTCCAGTAGGCCAGTCGAGACCATTAACTTGTTTGTCTCTTAACAGAACAAAATCTCCTTCCTTTATATTGGGCCTTGGTTCTTGCCACCTTCTGCATTCTTGCTAGAGGTAGAGGTACTTTCTTATCCACCTTTTCCAGAACTGACTGGCGAGATGTTTTACCTGCTTCCACCGAAACTTATAAAGGTTGTGCTCTTTGAAAACGCCAGATGGCACAGGAATATTTCCTATATTTTTTGGTTTATTCTTCAGTGATCTTTTATGCACCCCAAATGTGGATTTCTTCTTTTTTACTACAGGAGGTTGTCTGTTGCTTTCATTAGAAGCTGAGCGAGACTTGGTTCTCCTTGATCTTACCAAAGATTTAGAATGTGACTTCTCTGTCTGTGTCACCGATTTAGAGCGAGAGCGCTTATTTTGTGAGGCTGATTCACATGTAGATTGCTTTCTGTCTATGAATCGTGAATGCAAATGCTCATGTCTGCTTTTCACTTCTGAAATGGGATCTGTCTTTGTACGTACGGACTTGGGTTGGTGACATGCAGTATTTGTCATGGACATTGGCAGTAAACTTTTCCCTGTGGTTTTCAGAAAAGGCTGAGCAATATGAAGGTGCTCATCCATTGAAGACTGGGAAGAACTGTGATCCTCTTGAGTGCAATCAACAACTGCAGATGGAACTGAAGATTCTTGCAAAGTATCTGAAATGAACTCTTCCTGTGTTGAAGGAACCTCCTTTATAGAACATTCAGAAGATACTTCTTTTACAGAATTAAACTCATTGTCAAACAGTAGACTGGAAGGCTCAAGTTTCTGCTGTATCTCATCAGAACTACATGAATCAGAAGGCTTGTTGTCAGTGATGATATAGGATTCATTATGATAAACTGTGTGAGGACTGCAAAGCTGGGAAGGGCTTGAAGAGGGCTCCAATTGAAATCCTGAGGGTCTTTCTACAAGCTGCCCTTCTGTCTAGGAACATTCTTCTGCAGCTGACTCCTTGGGATTTAAGCTGCTTTCTGATGTTTTTAGAATATTTGGGCAAGGCATATCTTGCACATAGTAGTGGTTAGGACACTGCCTGAAGTAAGAAGTTCGCCCCCCTATTAATACTTCAGTTCTGAAGGAGTGTACTTGGCAGGGTCTGCGGGTTCTGTCCAGACATACATCCCCTACGATGATCCAACCCACCTGTAAGTTTCTGGGCATATGGAGCGTTGAAAGGGCCATTGCGAAGTTCAAGGACCTTATGAGCCTCAAGAATGTCTCTACCTAGCAAGAGTAAGATCTCAGCACGGTTATCAAGGGGAGGAATCTCTCTGGCTATGTTCCTGAGATGAGGGTAATGCTGTGCGGCTTCAGGTGTGGGAATCTCATCCCTTGTGTCCGGCAATTTGTCACACTCAATAAGGGTTGGAAGAGAGAGTTTCTTATCTCTTTTGATGGGCTTCAAGGTGAAACCATTAGCTCTTCTTCCTGAGGTTGTCACAAGACCAGAGCATGTTCCTAGGGTGTAGGGAGTAGTCTCTCCCTCTATCCTGAACAGATCAAAGAACTTAGGGCTAGCTAGGGAACGATTACTTTGGTCATCTAGAATAGCATACATTCTTATGGTCTTCTCTGGTCATGCAGTAGGAAACACATCCACGAGGCAAATCTTAGAACAAGACTTAACGCACACAAGTCCTTCTCCACATACCTTTGTGCATCGGGGCGTGACAGTTGTGGTTGGTCGGTCGGCACTCTCCCCGCCATGACTCTCCCCGCCTTGATCGGAATGGGGCTTGTGCCAGTTAACTGGTTCTAAGTTCCGCCTGATTGGTCCCAGGTGAACAGCGGTCATGTGTAGATCACTATTAAATTCAGAACACTTGACTGGAACCTTACAGTCTCTGGCGAAGTGCTCAGTGGATGCACAGCATCTGAAGCAGATATTATGACTCCTTAGGAACTCCTTACGTTCCTCAAAGGGCTTTGCTATGAAGCCACAGCATTTCCTTAAAGGATGTGGTTTATCATGGATAGGGCAATGATGAACGGGTTCCTTAGGGCTTTCATTTCCATTGTTAGTAGTGGGCACAACCCCTGTCTTTTTTACTGAAATTAGACCTTTAGGGTTTCTTTGTCTGGGACTTAAAGTCTCGTGTCTCTGTTTAGTAGAGCCAAAGATGTTGGTTCCCAAGGTGTTAAAGGTTGGATCGTTTTTAGCTCTAGCTAAGTCCTTGATGAACTTACAGAAGAATGAAAATGGTGGAAAGGGAACACGATGTTGCTCCTTGTATTTTGAACCTGTTGTTGTCCATTAGTCTTGAATATTGAGGGGTAATTTCTCCACGATCAGGCCCACACCATGGGAGGTATCAAGAAAGCTGAGACCTGGTAGCTGTGGGTCTTCCTTGACGATTTCAAACTCAAGAAGAAGATCGCTTAATTCCTGGAACCCTTGGCGGTATGTATTGGATAATCCAGGAAAGTCGTATAGTCGTTTAAATAAGGCACGTTCAACTACTTCCGAGCCGCCGTATGTCTGCTCTAATCTTTCCCATGCGAGACGAAGGCCTTTGACTGGTTCGTAGATATAAATGGTTTTGAGTCTCTTAACACAGTTTGACGACCATGGACCTAGCCATCTAATTAGTAAATTAAGTTCTTGCATAGGCGGTACAGCAAGGGTTTGAACTTTTGTCTTGAAGGTGGCCTTCCAACTTCTATAGTTCTCTGGGCGATCATCAAAGTTCGCAAGGCTAGTACTGATGAGGTCCCTGAGAGTGAGGTACTTAGCGATTTTTTCGTTATTTCTTGCGTTATTTCTTTCCTGCATCATGGCGATGGGAACTTCTCCCTCGCTGGTGTTGTTGGCACCATCTGATACCCTATGTTTGGGCGTTGGAAGATGGAATGGAGTGGCAGCTGGGTTGAGCGTAAATAAAGGCTTCACATCTGGTAATGTTGGCGCCAGCGTCTTGGTTGCTATGTAACTAGTCTCAGGAGGTTTTAAAGTGATTTGATGATTTTGAAGCGGCTTGGTCTCTAATGGCAACTGAAATACTGTGTACGGTGCCATAGGTTTGAAAGGAAATGAAATGTCCACTGGACTAGGCTCAACTGTATAGTTATTAGCTGCCTCTTTTCCTACTCGCATAAGTTCAGCAGGCTGGCGTGGAGAGGCCAAATCTTCTGGTGCAAATGCATTGACATTGCTTTGGTCTAGGACGAATTGCAGGGTACGCCCTTCTGAGTTATTAGATATCTTGGACATAGGATGATAAGCTTCTTCTTCTTCAGCTGCTTCTTCAAGAACTCTGAGTTCAGCCATGGCTGCTGCTTCTTCCCTTTCTTTCTGTAGAACCTCCAACTCAGCTTCAGCCTTGGCTTTGGTCGCTTGCGCCTGAGCCTGTATAGCTGCATGATTAGCTTGAGATTGGGATTGTATAGCTTGCGCCTGACCCTGTATAGCTGCTTGATTAGCTTGAGATTGGGATTGTATAGCTTGCGCCTGAGCCTGTATAGCTGCTTGATTAGCTCGCGATAGCGCTTGTGTCTCTGCGACTTGTGCCTTAATGGCTGCTGCCTTTCTAATGCAGTGAGCTTGTACCTTTGCTGCTTCCGCTTTTGCGCGTGCCAACACCAATGAGGTACTCAGCGAAGAGTGCTGTGAGCGAAACCTTAGCGATGAGGACTGAGCAATAGATTTCGAGGAACAGGATGAAGCCTTGGAGTGCCTTGAAAGGTTAGAATGGCGGGACGCAGTTTCATATTGTTGTGATATCTTGTCCTCTAGCATTGACTTGACTGCCATAAATCTGCTATATCTTTCATCATTAAGTGCAGTGTGGGTCTTTAATTGTAGGATGAATTCCTCTGAGTTGAGACTTGATAACAGAGAAGAATATTTTTCAGAGAGTCTATTATAACTATCATAGGTCTTATTCAATTTTGTACATATGGCCTTTAATTGATCTTCATTATAGCCTGATCCATGTGCTGCATCCATACATTGTTCAGTCTTTTCCCACAAAATAGATAAATTATTGTATATTTCAATTTTGTCGGTTAAGAGGGCCTCTTTCATTTTTAATGAAGGTTTAGAAATCCTTCTAGCTGTGTCCTGCATTTCCATTTGTAACACAACAGCGACCTCTAGTGGTGGTTCAGTCTTTTAATAGCCCACAGCAGGCAGACAATATTTACCTCAGAAAACAGGCCGAATACAGTTCCTAGCCTGTATGAAACTGGAATTGCTAGAAGCTTGTGTGATCCAAGTGAATGCAGTACTGAGCAGTATAAGATATTACTCTTACTACTGTAGCATAACGGAGACAAATGATGATGGCTTATTACTTGGAGGAGGAGAACATTCTTTTCTTAACGGGAGAAGGAGAGTACTAAGACAATTCTTTTACTGTGGCGTTTCGAAATGTCAGCCTTATACAAATCACGCATCTGTGAGGTGACTTGTTGAATCAGACATCCTCCACTTACAGTTTACACATCAGACACCCAGGAGTTAATCAAGTAGTCTTTTAATCCGGAGATTGTATTACAAGATATGCAGGGAATCCAGATGGTAAAAGAATTATGCCTCTAATAATCTCCTTGATAAGAAGATGAGATACTACACAGATTCTCCTCAGATTTTCCTCAGATTCTCCTCAGAATTACAGCACACACAAACAGCAATGCATGACAGGGAAAACAGGAAGTGGCTAGACTGAACCAAGTAGAAGCAGAAACAGAGGGGGGAGGAGAAGAGAGGAGCATACCAATACACAATGCAAGATACTGAAACAGAACAGTTAGCTATGTAGTACATTCCAAACAAGCTACCATTTCCAGTTTTACATTAGCAATCCAGTATGACAAGCAGGATGTATAGTCAATGTTAGCATGGGTAGAATGCTGACCTGCAATATATCTAGTTTCTTTAACATAGAATTCCTGCCTTTTGACCATATAACGAGCCATTTGCTGTAGCATAAATGTTACTTTTACATACCTCTACTATGAAAATGACTAGGACAAGAATAAGAATGAAGATTAGACTTTTATGCACAGTAACGTATCTGAAATAGGTGTTCCAAGAAGTAGTTGGCGTTGCGCTGTCTGTGTCATCAAGGAAACATTCCTGTGCAAAGAGAATCCAATAGTGCAATTAGTGCCTGTTTACAATCACTTACACTTTGCTATATTACAATTGAGACTTAAAGGAATTGTCCAGCCTAACTAAAATGCTTATGTAAGGCAATGCCATGCCCTTCTTTGGCTGCAGAACTCTTATCACCAAGAACAGGTTTCTGTCACTTCTGGTACAACATGGATTGATGGAATACCTGGTACTGGAACAGATGGCATCTGGAAAGGTGAGTTAGTTTTGTTCTAAATAACTGAGTCCTGCCTAACATAAATTTATTTTAATCACTTTAATTCACACGGGGAAGAATTTATTATGAGGTTAGTATTTGATGTCAGTTATTCTTTAGTTTGCATTGGAGTACCTTGCTTTAAATTTATCAAATGTTGCATGTTGTTTGTTACATTTTGTCTATAAATGCTACTCCAGTTTTATTACGCCACCCTTGGTCTAGGCCAGGAATCAGCAAACTTCGCCACTCCAGCTGCTCTGAAACGACAACTCCTAGAATGCTCCTTTCACTTCTACGGGAGTTAGAAGATCATCCGTGTATGTTTGTATTCTGGGAGTTGTAGTTTCACAACAGCTGGAGTGCGGAAGGTTGCTGATCCCTGTACTAGAGTGAGTTTGTGACCTTTTTTTCCAACTTTTTAAAATGTGTCACTGATAAATCGGGAGTAATAGTCATTAACAAAGCTAACCATACCCACTTTACTGTACACATTTTAAAACTGGACTGAGTGGTGTAAAATGTAAAAAGTCGCAAAAATTTTGTGCAAGTGCCCTCAAAAAGTCTCAAAGCCCCCATTTTGCGACTTTTTTTAAGCCAGAATTCTGGAGCGAAAGCATGATACATTCTCAGAGTAGAGCACAATGGCTCGCTTGTTCAACCCTTCTGGATTGTGGTGCTCTATCCTAGGCGTATCCCCAGCCTAATGGAGAAATTAAATATGGCAAATGTATATGGATGGCACACACTGTATCCGGAGTAGTATCGAAAATAGATGGTATATTTATTTATGTTAAAAAATCTATATCACGAGAAAATAAAAAAATGTAAATTATAAAAACATGAAAATACCAAAATTTATTCATCAATATACATGGATATACATGATTAGTAACAATTATAAGCAATTATAAGATTTTAGTCATGCTCAAATAAATCTAGTAGATCCCATTTTATAACGTTATAGAAAGTATTAAACACTTCCTTTGCTTAAGGGGAATTGTTGTTAGTCCTCCTATATTGCATATGTATTAGTCTTCTTATAGTAAGTAATCCTTCAGGTAATGTTGATAAATAATACTGTCCCAGTTCATAAAGTTAGTAAATAGATCAATCAAATCATGTCATCGCTGACAGTGATCCTGCCTTGGTTTCTCCCCTGGTGTGTTCTTTGTGTATTGATTATAATAACACTGTTCAGATGCATTTCAGAGCATACATGCTCCTTCTTCAGTGGTCATGCCTACTGAAGAAGGGGCGTGTATGCTCCGGCGCGTCCAGAGGAGAGACCAAGGCAGGATCACTGGAGCAGAGTGCAAGGAGACTGCACCACCAAAGCGCGAGTTACCCTAAGCAGGGACACTCATAATAAGGAGAAAACTTATTATTGAATAAGATTAGTTGCTATACAGGATTGATAAAAAGCGATGATATATGAACTACTCCAAACAGGAGATACACAGTAATAATAAGCAGATTTTTACTAAGATTGGATTAACAAATACTATGTTCCCACCAATATTGACTATCAACTATTAATTATCTGGAGATAACATCTGAAAATCCACAATGACATTTGATCGATCTATTTACTGACTTTATAAACTGGGACAGTATTATTTATCAACATTAGGCCTCATGCACACGACCGTATGTGTTTTGCGGTCCGCAAATCGCTGATCCGCAAAACACAGAAGCTGCTCCGCACTCCGTTCTGCAATTTGCGGAATGGAACGCGGTCCATTGTAGAAATTCCTATTCTTGCCCGCAAAAAGGACAAGAATAGGACATGCTCTATTTTTTTTGCGGGGCCACGGAACGGAGCAACGGATGCGGACAGCACACGGAGTGCTGTCCGCATCTTTTGCGGCCCCATTTAAGTAAATAGGTCCGAGCCGCAAAATATGCGGCTCGGACGCAGACCAAACATACGGTCATGTGCATGAGGCCTTACCTGAAGGATTACTTACTATAAGAGGACAAATACATATGTAATATAGGAGGACTAACAAAGATTCCCCTTAAGCAAAGGAATTTAAAAAAAATGTTTAAAAAAAAAAGTTTTTAATACTTTTTATTATGTTATAAAATAGGATCTACTAGATTTATTTGAGCATGACTAAATCTTATAAGCGCTTATAATTGTTACTAATCATGTATATCCATGTATATTGATAAATGAATCTTGGTATTTTCATGTTTTTATAATTTTTATTTTTTTAGTTTCTCGTGATATTGATTTTTTAACATAAATAAATAAACCATCTATTTTCGATACTACTCCAGATATAGTGTGTGCCATCCATATAGATTTACCATGATACATTCTCCCCATGATGTTTGGCTATTGTACTGAAATGTGTAATGTCAAAGACATATGCCAAAAAGAAAGACAAAAGAAACCTATATTTTGGTAGATTTCCCCAGCATATACACCAGTAGTTGTAATGGGCAATGGGCATGAACCCACTGTGCAGTTAACCAGTGTGACTTTGGAATAAACTTAAATGCATTGTCCTAGAATTCACTCTTTAACCCCTATACAGGGATCTGGACTTTACTGCAGGAAACCAACCAGACAGCTAACTCTCGGAATAGTTCTAGTGTAATCGCCAGCTGACCCACTGGGGTCAGAGAGACCGGTGCAAAGCACCAAAGGAGCAGACAATACTCGTAGTCAGGAGACTGGCTGGGATAAGGGAAGGCAGAGTAACTGCCTATCCGTAAAACAAATTTGAGGTTAGGGCAGGCAGTGGAGGATCCGAGTTGGTAAACAGGCAGAGTTCATACATGGGTAACCGTTCAGAAAAAACACATCTTCACTCGGAATAGAATACCTAAAGCTCAAGGAAAGGAGTGGAAGCAACAGCTCAGCACAAATAGGAGATCTGGTCAGCACCTTTGTCAGCAGCTGGGCAGAGAGCAAGAGGTAAAGATTTACTCTAGCAGTACCACATAGAAGATCACTGAGCACTAGTTCCAATACACACAGGGTGAGTGGAGCGACGCCAGCTCCTGACTAGCATAGTGGTGCAGCAGTGGATTTAGGCTGTCAGCGTAACAGCAGCGCAGAGCTGATGTAAAGTAAATCAAGTCTAAGCTACAATTCAGCAAACATTTTTCCATTTTTTTATGTATTCCAACAATATGTGAATTACAGAAGGGAAACACTTTAGATTTTACCATTTGCACCAGAGTATTATGACCCAATAGGTTACCACAACAATGTAATGATCCAATGACTAAACTAACCTCATCTATTATACTCTGTCCATAATCAGATGATGCCAATGCCAACTTGTAAAATGTTTAAAGTGAAGCTTTATTAAATTGTAGCTTCTGGTAATAGCAAAATAGCTATCCCTACCCAAACTCAGCACCATGGCGAACCTCAATGAACAATTGGATTTAAGCAGATATTTGAGCATTGAAAGCTTGAAGTACCAAACATGAGGGCAAATATCTACTGATCAGAAAGCTTATATGAGACTATAAATAATATGCATGTTAATGTGTGTAAAACAGGGAAACATAAAGTAGAAATAAAATACATTTCTAGTTTTTTTCCTTGTTTAATGGGTTATGTTCTGGGAAGCCGCAGGTCTCATTAGCAAATGCAACTTTACTGAGGCTTAATTAAAACCCTAGTTGCAGTAGTCTCTGGGCAGAGCAAACTTACAGGGGTTCACTGTTCTGGAAAATCTCTGCTAGAAGGGTCCCTTAGCAATAAGCTAGTTCACCTTCTCAGAAAATGATCATCTGTAATCTGGCAGTCATTTTTCTACAGCGTCACAAGGGAAATTAAGCATTAATGCAGTTCTCACTAAAGTCAATGGGGTGTAATATTGGGCAAGTGCTCCAGAAAGAGGATATGGCCATGTGAAAGAGGCCAAATAATCACTTCAATGATATGATCTCATAGACTATAAAGCACACTAGATCCGAGAGGAAGCATAACCGTTTTACTGCTCAATAACAAATATTTGTATTTCTTATTTAAAAAGTGTACTTCCTCTTTGACTGCTTGCTGTGATAACCACATTGAAACCTTTACATCCACTGCCAAATCAGATTTCATATTCAGTAAACAACCTGATAGATAGACCTTACGGTACCTTCAAATCTTCCTCGTTAATTTCTTCACTTATTTCCAGGACGCTGTCTTGTGAAGAACGCCTGCTGTAAATGTCTAATTCTTGGGATATTTTGGATTGAGGGGCTACTGAGATTTTCCTTACAGATGCTGCTCTTCCATAAGGACCTTGATTTTGTGAAACTGATGTACCCGTCATAAAGTTTAAAACAGATTGCCTTCTTCGACCTTGAAAAGTTAGGCCAGTGTTGAGAATGTTACTCCTTGGCAAGATTGCTTCTCCTTGCTCTGAATCTGGAACTAAGGAGAGCTTTCTCTCCTCAGGCTCAGTGGGAGACTCTTCTTCTATTCCACTCATTTGTGGTTGAGATTTTTGCATGATAGAAAATTTTCGACTTGATTTCCGAGCATTAATAATGGAGTTCTTTCTCTTCTCCATAAATTCTGCCGCTTGCTTGAATGACTTATTTTTTACTTCATTTCTAACAACTACTGGATCACTGTCGACGGAGAATCGCCTCAAGGTGTCAGTTAATATTGAATTTCTCCTTTCTGCACTAAAGTTATCAAAAGAGTCAAATCCCATTAGCTGAGAGCTGAAGTCAGGACGTTGATCTTGAAGTTCTGCAAATGTTCCGTAAAAATAACAGCTACCTTCATGCAGAAGGAGAATTTTGTCAGCCTTCTTAAGCTGTTCTAGTTTTGAAGTAACAAGGATTCTGCTCTTGTTGGCCATCAGTTTACAGATGCAGCTAAAAGGAACAAACAAAATCTGTCAAAACTGGTAAAGGCAAACTAAGTGTGCATACACTTCATACACAGGAAAAAAAATCAGTTTTGATGCTTAATTCCTAATTGTTCAGATCTATTAGAATAAAATACTCCAGCAGTATATTTGCAAGATTGTTGTTTTTTTTTCAAGGATGCGGCTGTACAAATGATGTGACGTTTTGGCCACACTGGCCTTTATCAAACTGGTGCCGCTCTGGGTAGTAAATCCAGGGAAGCGTGCGCATATCCTATAGTGCTGAGGCACATGACAAGAGCGCACGCTTCGCTGGATTTACTACCCAGAGCGGCACCAGTTTGATAAAGGCCAGTGTGGCCAAAATATCACATGATTTGTACAGCCGCATCCTTGGATAAAAACCAACAATCTTGCAAATATACTGCTTGAGTATTTTATTATACTACAAACAGGGTGGGAACCCAACTCCTAGCATCAAAAAGCGGAATGCCACAAAGTAATTGTGAAATTGTTCATATCTATGTCAGAGCTATAGAAAAGATTATAAGATAAAAAAAGTTAGGCTAAGTTTCTGTCATTACTCTTGTTTATAACAGAAGACAAAGACGCTGTTCTGATTCCTTCATATAATGGATTTGATGATTTCACTGAGGTTTCCATAATTTTGACAGCAAGAATAGTGCTGCATGCTAAGTTACTCTCGCTGTCAACATTGATGGAACTGCCAACAGAACCCTTAATGGCAGGGGGAACAGAGGTTTACTTGTATTAAACAGAGGCTTACTTGTATTAAACAGAGGCTTACTTGTATTAATGCAACCCTAAAGCCTTAGACCCAATACTGATCTAATATTGATGGCCTCTTACAAGGATCGATGGTCTAGTCTGGTGATATAAAGGTGAAGAGATATGATGACATTACTACTCTGCTTTGTTTATTATCTGACTACTGTATACCATGAACCTTCTAATATTTAGCAATTAATGTTACATAAAGGGAAAGACATTTTTTCCTTTTGCTATAGAGTATAGGAGAGATTTCAGTGAGATTCCAGCAATTATTTTTCAGAGGCTCCTGAGAAAAATGAAATTTTGATATATGCAACAGGGGCATTGCCATTACACCTAGAGGCTCTGCTCTCTCTGTAACTGCCACTCCCTCTGCACTTTGATTAACAGGGTACGGCAGTGTGTAATGACACCTGATTCTGTCAAAGTGGAGAGGCTGCGGCAATTGCAGAGAGAGCTGAGAATCTAAGAGTAATGGCGACGCCCCCATTGCTCCTAGAAGCTCATTTGCATATAATAAAACTTCAGTTTTCTCAGCAACGCAGGCACATATGAACATGGGACCAACACAGATGTCTTCAGCAGTCAAGCGCACATGTATCAGGTCAGTCAATTTCATAGGTACAAATCTGCTGAGAGATGCCCCTTAATGGAGGACATTCACTTTTGGAACTGTCTGTTCAACATCAGAACACCCTGACATTTTCATAAAACCACCCCTTTAGTGGTTTTGTTCACTGAAAATGATGGAACCCTGTTACAGGAGAGAAAATATGGGAATGGAGATGATACTTGGCACAACCGCTTGTAGATGTTGGTTTTATATTTGTCTTATGACAAGAAATATCATCATCCTAGCCATTGTCAAGGAACAAATCTATCCAAACATTGCCACCTCTAAATGCACTCTGCAGTTTCTAATGTAACAAATTCTTTCCTTTTTGTCTTTTTCACAGTCTAACAAAATGCATTACGCTGTCCCAACAGCCTTTTCTTCAAGATCCCCCAGGAAGACAAGATCCTCTGTCTCCTCTTCACAAACATCATTTAGGACTAAAACTGGGACATTTTTTAAGCTCATGTCTACCCACATCTTTTACCTTCATTCAAAATATAGACACATTTGATTATTATGATATTGAATGAGGTTAGATTTCGGGAAAACAAATGGATTATGTAGCATGTATAATCATCTAATCATCAATGAACTTGATAGCATGGCCAAGTTTATTACTCTGATGACTCAAGATGCAATTGTTTGGTGTTCTGATCATTGTATCCTGCCCATATTTTGTTGTTCTTTATTATGTTTTAATATGTATTGGTATTTGCATTGTTAGGTACTTAAAGGAAGTCTGTCATCACTAAATGTATTTTTAGTCATAGTATATAAGACCGAAAAAGACATTTGTCCATCCAGTTTGGCCTGTTTCCTACAAGTTGATCCAGAGGAAGGCAAAAAAATCCTGTGAGGCAGAAGCCAATTTTCCCCACTTAAGGGAAATAAATTCCTTCCCGACTCCAATCAGGCAATCAGAATAACTCCCTGGATCAACGACCCCTCTCTAGTAGCTGTAGCCTGTAATATTATTACACTCCAGAAATACATCCAGGCCCCTCTTGAATTCCTTTATTGTACTCACCATCACCACCTCCTCAGGCAGAGAGTTCCATAGTCTCACTGCTTTTACCGTGAAGTCTGTGCACAATGCTTGGTTGGACTGCCTCCCACTATTATACCCATACCTTTTGATGGCAGAACTAATCCAGCAAACTTTAAGAAAACCAGCCTTTACATGTGCGTTGTTGCGCCTGGCCCTTTCAATCAAGCAAAAGAGGAAGGCACTGGGAGGGAGGAAACGGTCAGAGCTATGGTGCATGGAGGGTAGAGCTAATTTGCATATGGATTAAAAGACGATTTTCTCAAGATTGCAAGATCGGTCATAGCAGCTAAAGGTATAGGTATAATTATAGAGGAGGAGACAGGCCCTCTTTAAAAAAGAAAAGATTAAGAAAAAAACGTACGTTTTCAAGAATATACATTTTTGGAATTTCATGCAAATACAATGTTAGAAGAAAAATGGCCCTATTACGTACCTTTCAAATATTTCCTTTTCTGTAAACAAGTCAAGATAACTGAATGGAGAATCCAATAAGTAGAGGTCAGCATCTTTGTACACGGCTCTAGAAGAACACAAATGTATTGTTTTAATTGGCTCATCACCTGCAGACCGCACACAATTCGTGAGCTGATGCAAAAGTATTGAGGGCAGCATTATGTGCAATCGTCATGCTGAAGGAGTTTCAGAAGCCCGGTCAGAGATGAAAATGTATAGGCAGAGAATTATTGCACTACATGAACTGTATGTCAATAATTTCTCAAGAAACTTAGAGAACCTGTCACCTGGTTTGGGGTCACTAAACAACCAGTAGAGATGGCCCGAACTATCCGCCGGCGAACAGTTCCCGGCGAACATAGCTTGTTCGCGTTCGCCTCAACGGGCGAACACATGCGATGTTCGGTCCGCCCCCTATACATTATCATTGAGCAAACTTTGACCCTGTACCTCACAGTCAGCAGACACATTCCAGCCAATCAGCAGCATACCCTCCCTCCCAGACCCTCCCATCTCCTGAACAGCATCCATTTTAGATTTATTCTGAAGCTGCAGTCTTAGTGAGAGGAGGGACAGTGTAGTTGCTGCTGATTTAATAGGGAAATTGATAGCTAGGCTAGTGAATTCAGTGTCCACTCCAGTCCTGAAAGACTCATCTGATCTCTGCTGTAAGGACAGCATCCTGACAGCACCCCAAAAAGCCCTTTTTAGGGCTGCAACATTAGTCTGCTTTTTTTTTCCTTTATATACATATTACAGTTGCCTGGCCTGCCTGTGTGTGAGGAGCTGCAGGCCCACAGACTGTAGTGTGCCCACTGCCAGTGCCCACCCCTGTCATCCCGTGTGGCACAGGACTTTGCATCAAAAAAAGGCATTTCATTTTTACACTTTAATCTAAGGTTAGTTGCCTGCCAGTGTGTGTCAGGCTGACTTCCACTGACTGTATTGTGCCCACTGCCAGTGCCCACCACTCATAACGGCTGGCACAGGACTTTGCATAAAAAAGGCATTTAATTTTACACTTTAGTGTAAATTCAGCTGCTTGCCTGCTGCTAGTGTGTGTCAGGCAGACTTCAACTGACTGTAGTGTGCCCATTGCCAGTGCCCACCCCTGTCATCCCGTGTGGCACAGGACTTTGCATCAAAAAAAGGCATTTACTTTTTACACTTTAGTGTAATTTCAGTTGCTTGCCTGCTGCCAGTGTGTGTCAGGCCGACTTCCACTGACTGTAGTGTGCCCACTGCCAGTGCCCACCCCTGTCATCCCGTGTGGCACAGTACTTTGCATCAAAAAAAGGCATTTAATTTTTACACTTTAGTGTAATTTCAGTTGCTTGCCTGCTGCCAGTGTGTGTCAGGCCCACTTCCACTGACTGTAGTGTGCCCACTGCCAGTGCCAACCACTGATACCGGGTGGCACAGCAGCTTGCCGATAAATAAGGCATTTAATTTTTAGACAGTAGTCTAATTTCAGTTGCTTGCCTGCTGCCAGTGTGTGTCAGGCCCACTTCCACAGACTGTAGTGTGCCCATTGCCAGTGCCAACCACTGATACCGGGTGGCACAGTAGCTTGCCGATAAATAAGGCATTTCATTTTTACACTTTAGTCTAATTTCAGTTGCTTGCCTGCTGCCAGTGTGTGTCAGGCCCACTTCCACAGACTGTAGTGTGCCCACTGCCAGTGCCAAATCTATTCAATAAATGGCCCCCAGATTGGGGAGTCGGGGACGTTAGAGGGATTAAACTGATGAGAATAGTACTACAGAAAATACCACTCATATCGGGTGTGACAGTAAATTGCACGGCGCAGACGCAGTGACCGTGGATAAAAACAAAGGGGAGGGAGCAAGAGTTTTTTTTAACCATCTCCCCGTTCGAAAAATCAATTCAATTCACCTTTTGGGGACCCTTGGTGTACGTGGCTGGGTGGAGGAAGAAACCTTCAATGACATCACCGGGACATGGCTAGCTTGGTATCCAACCTTGTGCAAATGGGGAGTTTGCGGTTGTGCAAATGAACTGTTTGCAGTTGTTTGCGGTGCATTAAAAGGGGAGTTTGGTCTGTCAATGTCTGTGAAGCGGGCGTAACCCTTACACTACCTGATCGATACAACATCATACCTGATCGTATACACACACTGGATGTTTTAAAGCATGTTATTCCAAACAATTTAGGAATGTTAGTTGATTTATGCCCTTTATGGATTAAAACCCGACTCTGCGTCCCCTACGTAATTTTCCATGGGAGTTTTGCCATAGATCCCCCTCCGGCATGCCACAGTCCAGGTGTTAGACCCCTTGAAACAACTTTCCCATCACTATTGTGGCCAGAAAGAGTCCCTGTGGGTTTTAAAATTCGCCTGCCAATTGAAGTCTATGGCGGTTCGCCCGGTTCGCCCGTTCGCGAACATTTGCGGAAGTTCGCCTTCGCTGTTCGCGAACGGAAAATTTTATGTTCGCGACATCACTAACAACCAGCAGGCTATTGTTTAGTTCGGGGGTTTAGGGTCACAAAACCTGCCCAAAGCAAATCCATTTGTCCTAGTAAAAGAAAGTAAATGAAATTGAAACTTACTGGGAGGAGTCCAGGACTCTTTTCCAGTGGCACTGGGTGTATGATGAAGCCAAGGACAGTACACCTTGCTTCACTGTGCATGCACTGCACATTGGCAAATTGGAATGTACAGGATTTTGTTCAGATATATATATATATATATATATATATATATATATATACATACTGTCTTTCAAATATCCAATTTCAAAGGACGTGCATGTTTGTTCCTTTACTCATTGGAATTGGAAAAGTCAATAGAATTTGGGTGTGTGACTGCTGTGCAACGTTTTATTGAGTAGAAGTAAATGGGGAAATACTGGCTGTTTGGCACACTTCTGTACTTCTTTCTGGTACTAAGGCATTGAGATGTTTCCATGTTTTTGCTAGTCTGCAACAAGAAGACCCAAAATCTGTAACAGAGTTCCCACTTAAAATACAACTTTTATATTTCTGGTGCCTTCTTACGTGGGAAAATATGCCTTTGAGACTGCTTAGATACTAATAATGCCTAGGTGCAACTGCTACCTCTGCATCCTAGATAGCTATGTCACTGGCAGCAAATGCACAACTGTCGTGATCTAGAACAGGCCTTGAAGAGCCCACCTAAGATCTGGGCTGCATGACCATTTCAGTTGTGGTATTTTTTCATCACACTGAAGTTATAAGACACTTGTGTGACACAGAGGAATGCAATACATCCCAATTTACAACACAGACACACAAAAGTCACATTTTAGTGTAATATTGGCACCACATACAATAGATGCTCTCAAAGAGAACTGAAACCCTGGTAACTGGAATCTGCTTTCAGAAAGGACAAGATGCAGGACTGAATGACTTGTCTCTGGATAGAACTGCACAAACAAGGTGTATTATCTTATGGTGCCCCTCAGTCTTGCTTTTAGATGAAATAATCTAAGGGATATATAGATAAGCATTTGTCACTCAGAATGTAGGGTTCTACCCAATAAAAATAAAGCAGAGCTACAAGTACAAAGCATATGGACATACGTTCTATGCAGCCGCTTAAACCAAGGCGATCTTTTAGACGGCTGCCAGCTACGAGCAGAGATGACTTATACAGGAGGATTACCAACACCACAGGAAGTAGCTTTATTATTTAAGTGGATTTGCTGTGTGACATTTATTTAAAGCAAGGTATTGCTGTTATAAGATATGGGGCTGGAAGCTGAAAAAATACAGAATTAGCCTTACCTTGCTAAAGATATTCTTGCCCGTTGACCTCCGCTAAGTGTTATTCCTCCTTCCCCGAGAACAGTATTATCTTTCTCTGGAAACTTTGCAATGTCCTGCAACAACAAATGGTTATGATGACATTTAAGGACCTATAGTGTATAAAAATCATCATGTAAATCTGAGTTGTAGGGACCATGAAAGATAAAGCAAATAAAAGGGAACAATGAAATAATTTATGGTGTTAGGTTAAGGCAACTTTCACATCTCCGGTTTAAATGCTGGCAGGCTGTTCCAGCAGAGAACGGCCTGCCGGAATTCTTCGGATGTGGTGCTGCCGGATGTGGAAGAAATGTCCGGCGCCCCTATTAAGTATATTGGGGTCTGACGGAGATCCATTCACATTCCGGCAGACAAGTGGATAACCAGCCGGGCACAAACCGCTGCATGCTGCGGCCGATCCTCTGCTGGTCTGACGGAACAGCCATGCCAGAATTTCACACCGGAGGTGTGAAAGTTGCCTTTCACCTAAAGTTTTCATGGTTTTGTCCACGAAACATTTTAAAATACTGCAAGGTTTTAATGTACAGTTTCCTCTGTGGTAGTGCCCCCTGCTAGCCATTCTTCTAGTCCACTTTCTCCTGGATTCGGTGGTGGACTAACATACTATGCAGCTTCCCTGCTCCCTTCTTCCAGTGCCAGCATAGTGATCACATAGCAAATCAGATGAAGAGTTAATTGGGATGCATCTTGGAAGATGCAGGAGTATCACTGTCTCATGTGATAAGCTGCTGCCCACACACAGAAAGGGAAGAAAGTCATCCAGATAAGTGAGTAAAAGAATAGTTTTAAATTTGTGAAATAACCATAACGGATAAGTATAAAGGCCAATGTTCACAGAAATTTTTCTAAATATACTCAACTACATCCTAGCTTCGATATATCTTTTGTCTCAGTTAGAACTCAGTTGCCCTTGTTTCCTCGCTTAATTGTAAAATAATAGTTGTATAATGAAAATTTGTACAACTGTCTAGTACACTTTGCATGAATTCCTTGCCATTTTCAAGATCTCTGTTTGCTGTCAGTGGAAACATTCTTGCTTACACAAGAAGCTGAAAATCAACAGTAGACAGTACTGCTCAAATTTCAGAGATGAAAACAATTATATCCAGGCCAAGCGATCTTCTTTGAGCTGGACAACCCTGAGAAGCATTACATATATATTGATATTTAGCCTCTGGATGTTAACATCAAACAGATCTTGAAAATCTAAGCACTAAAAAGTTGTGCAACATTTTTTTATTACAAAGTTATCAGGGGCATAACTAGAAAAGGCTGGGCCCCATAGCAATTTTTTAAATGGGCTCCCACAGCAACTTCCCCGCAACCCCTATCCCGAGTCTAATCAAGACTGCCCATGCTCTACACAGAACTCCACTGATACAGATTTGCTGCCCTGAGTTCAGCGGCTGTGTCTGTAATCATTATGATGTGTGTGTACAGGCAGATGAGGCCCAGGTCCTCCTGCTACTGCGGGCCCCTAACAGCCACCAGTAAATACTGTATACATTTTGACATTTAGTAAATGAAGCAGATATACAGCAAATACAATTGAAACCAGAAGTTTACATACACTATATAAAAAGACACATATGCATGGTTTTCTCAATATCTGACATGTAATCAGAATAAACCTTTCCTGTTTTTGGTCAATTAGGATTACCATAATTATTATCACTTGCCAAATGCCAGAATAATGAGAGAGAGAATGTTTTAAGGCATTTTTTATTACTTTCTGCAATGCCAAAAGTTTACATACAGTAAGGTTACTATGACGTTAAACAATTCTGGACTACCCATATGATGATGTCATGTGTTTGTCATAATGATGATGTGTGTGTTTGACACACCTGTGGATGTATTTAAATGCACACCTGAAACACACTGCTTCTTTGTGTAGCATCATGGGAAAGTCTAAGGAAATCAACCAAGATATCAGGAAGAGAATTGTGGACTTGCACAAGTCTGGCTCAACCTTGGGTGTAATTTCAAGATACCTGAAGGTGCCTCATTTATCTGTACAAACAATTATACGCAAGTACAAACAAGATGGGAATGTCCAGCCATCATAAAGCTCAGGAAGGAGATGGGTTTTGTGTCCCAGAGATGAACGTGCTTTAGCCCGTCATGTGCATATCAACCCAAGAACGAAAGCAAAAGACTTTGTGAAGATGATGGCGGAAGCTGGTAAGATTGTGTCCATATTCACAGTGAAACGAGTAGTGTATCCACATGGGCTGAAAGGCCACTCTGCCAGGAACCATTACTCCAAAGGAAACATAAAAAAGCCAGATTAATGTTTGCAAATGCACACAGGAACAAAGATTTACATTTTTGAAGACATGTCCTGTGGTCTGACGAAACTAAAATGTAACTTTTTGGCCATAATGACAATCGTTACATTTTGGAGGAAAAAGGGAGAAGCTTTGAAGCTTAAGAACACCATCCCAAATGTGAAACACGGGGGTGGCAGCATCATGTTGTGGGGTTGTTTTGCTGCAGGAAGGACTGGTGCACTTCACCAAATAGATAGCATCATGAGGAAAGAAGTTTATTGTCACAGTACGCTTTTTACACGGTTCCAGGGGGGGGGGCGGCTGGGGGGGGGTCACTCCGACATATGCTCCCTGTTAATTCTTGAAAACTTACCGGTAGAGGTAGTACTGGGGATGCCTTGGCTCCAACTAGATAACCCCACTATTGACTGGACCAAGGAAAAACTGGTGAAATGGGGGTTAAAATGCGACTCGTGCTTGTCTGCGGTGCAAGCTGGGGTTTCAGCAGAATCCGATATATTGCCTTTAGTACTCCTTGAACCCCGAATCTTTACCGCCCCAGAGATCTTATGATTGCGCCATTGAATTGGTAGAAGGTGCCAGGTTTCCCAAGGGACGCATCTATAATCTTTCTAAGCCTGAACGCAAGGCCATGGAAGATTATGTTAAGGACAGTCTCATTAAAGGGCACATTAGGCCTTCTGTATCTCCTATGGGGGTGGGATTCTTTTTTGTTAAAAAGGATGGAGACGTCAGACCTTGTATCGACTATCGGAAATTAAATAAGATTACGATTAAGAATTAATACTCTCTCCCGTTGATTCCCAATTTGTTTAATCAAGTATTGGGGGCTTCCTGGCTCTCTAAAATTGATTTGAAGGGGGCATATAACTTAATTCGAATTAAGGAGGGAGACGAATGAAAGACAGCTTTCAATACCCCAGCTGGACACTTCGAGTACCTTGTAATGCCTTTTGGACTCAGCAATGCCCCAGCTGTGTTCCAAAATTTTATGAATGATATTTTCAGAGAAGTCTTCGGTAAATTTGTAATTATCTACCTTGATGTTGTCTTGATTTTTTTCCTCTAATCTTGAGTCTCATGAGTTTCACAAGTTAAACAAGTGTTGGAGAATTTGAGGAAGAATCAATTGGCTGCCAAACAGGATATTATTTCTCGGGCATGTTCTCATTCCTCACGCCTTTAAAATGGATCCTTGCAAGGTATTAGCGATTATGGATTGGGTAAGGTCATCGTCCTTAAAGGCCTTACAACATTTTTTGGGTTTCACTAATTATTACCGTAGAGTTATAAAAAAAATTGGGTAATTGCTAGACCCTTGACCAATGACCGACCTCACCCAAAAAGGAGCGGATCTGGAGAACTGGTCTGTTGAATCTATTGAAGCATTTGAAACTCTAAAAAAAGCTTTCATTAGCGCTCCTGTTTTGATTCAGCCGGATCAAGAGAGACCTTTTATTTTGGAGGTGGATGCCTCTGAGGATGGGATAGAGGGGTCCTCTCACAAGGTCCCTCTAGTCTTACCAATTTAAGGCCTTGCGCCTACTTTTCCAGAAAATAAAAGATCTTACGGCTCTTATTAAGGCATAACAACATCTGGCCCTGGCACCCACACCAACAGATAAGTTGTTTGTCCCCGAACAATTCCGTCTCCGGCTGTTGGGTGGACATCCTGGTATTGAAGCTACTAAAGAGTTGATATCAAGGTCTTACTGGTGGCCCACTCTATTCAAGGATGTCAAGTCCTATGTGTCGGCCTGTGAGGTTTGTGCCCAGTCTAAAACCTCTAGAACTCACCCTGCTGGTGAGTTGCGACCCCTACCCATTCCCTGTAGACCCTGGTCTCATATTTCTATCGACTGCATCACGAACCTGCCACCTGCAGAGGATAAAACTGTGGTTTAGGTAGTAGTCGATAGGTTTAGCAAGATTCTACATTTTGCTTCTCTTTCTAAGCTTCCTAATGCTAAGACTCTTGCCTCTGTATTTGTAGAACAAATTGTACGTTTGCACGGTGTTCCCGAGAATATTGTATCTGACAGAGGTGTCCAGTTTGTGTCTAGATTTTGGAAAGCCTTCTGTCAGAGGTGCCAGATCTCTTTGTCTTTCTCATCTGACTATCATCCTGAGAGTAACGGGCAGACTGAACGCCTTAATCAGTCTGTGGAACAGTTTCTCAGGTCATACGTCTCCGATGATCAACAATTACGGGTTATGTACCTTCTTTTGGCAGAATTTGCGATAAACTACCATGTTAATTCCTCTGCTGGTTTCTCCCTATTCTTTTGCAATTATGGTTTCCATCCTCATTTTCATTCTAGGTCATCTGTCTCCTCGTCTAACCCTGAGGCGGATAAGGTCTCGTCAGAACTGTGCACAGTTTGGGCTCGGGTTCAATCGGACCTAGAAAAAGCTCAAAACAATCAAAAGATCAAAGCGAATAGGAAACGTTCTTAGGGGATGGATTTTCAGGTTGGGGAGACGGTGTGGCTGTCTTCTAAGAATTTGCCTCTTAAAGTGGCCTCCAAAAAGTTTGCACCTCGCTTTATAGGTCCGTACGAGATTTACGGAAGTAATTAACCCAGCATCTTTTAGGTTGAAACTGCCTGAGTCTTTCCACGTCCATGACGTCTTCCACAAATCTCTGCTTAAGAGACATATTGCACCTGTTTTTCATTTACAGTCCGCTCCGCTGCCAGTACTAGTTTATGTTTCCTTGGAGTTTGTGGTTTCCAAGATATGGGTTTTTGGAGAGTCCGTAACTCTACAGTACCTGATGCACTGGAAAGACTATGGACCCGAGGAAAGGTCCTGGGTACCAGCTAGGGATGTTCATGCCCCTAGACTTGTTAAGAAATTTCATGTAGAACATCCTGAGAAGCTGTCGCCTGACGCCTTGGGTCCGGTGGCCCCGCGTAAAAGGAGGGGTACTGTCACGGTGCGCTCTATATGCGGTTCCATGAGGCAGGGATGGCCGGGGCGCGCCCGGCGTCACCCGCTTCCATGGTAACTGCACTAGGGCTGAGTGCCGAACTGCTCACTCGACGCTCAGCTGTATTGGTATTCAGGAGTCAGGTGACACTGGCCACGTCACATGACTCCACAAGCGCAATTTTTAAATAGGCCACAGATTGCCTGTTATTTAGGTCCTTTGTGTGATCATACCTACCTGGCGTGTTGGTCTCCTGCTCGTGCTTTGACTACCTGTTTGTCTGCTCCCTTGGTCTTGGCGTTCCCTCCTGGTTTTGACTCCGGCTTCCTCCTGACGATTCTCCGTTTACTCCTTTGGTACCTTGCTGCTCTCTTGGTATTTGACTCGGCCTGTTGAACTTCTCTGTTATTAGTCTTGTCCGTCTTCCCAGCACCTATTTAAGTTAGGGTTTGTCGACCAGTTGTCCCTTGTCGCTAGGACTTGCGAGGCAAGTAGGCAGGGACAGGGGAGTGGGTTGAGCTCAGTGGTCACTTCTCCCCCTCCTCTGTGTGTGACAATTATGTGTAAATAATGAAGCAACATCTCAAGACATCAGCCAGGAAGTTAAAGCTTGGGCGGAAATGGGTCCTTCGAATGGACAATGATCGGAAGCATACCGCCAAACTGGTTACAAAGTGGCATAACAAAGTCAATGTTTTGGAGCGGCCATCACAAAGCCCTGATCTCAATCCTATTGAAAATTTATGGGCAAAGCTGAAAAGGCAGGTACGAGCAAGGCGACCAAGAAACATGGCTCAGTTACACCAGTTTTGTCAGAAGGAATGCCCAAATTCCGACCAACTATTGTTGAGAAGCTTGTGAAAGAATATCCAAAACGTTTGACCCAAGTCATACAGTTTAAGGGCAATGGTACCAAACATTAATGAAATGTATGTAAAATTTTGACTTTGCAAAAATTAATAAAAATGCCTTTATGTGGTAATAGCTTTGGAACATTTTTACTTATTCGAGCCATTCTGAGACTGTTTTCTCATGGCACATTGTACTTCATGATAGTCATAAATTTGAGTCAAAATATTTGAACTTTATTTATGAAAAAATCCCAAATTTACCAAAAATTTCTCTTAGAAAGTGATACCTCATAACATATTTATTACTTAACATTCCCCTATGTGAACTTTATGTGGGCATCATTTTGTAAATTACATTTTCTTTTTTTTAGGACATTAGAAGGCTTGGAAGTTTAGAAGCAATTCTTAAAATATTTAAGAAAATTTCCAAAACCCACTTTTTAAGGACCAGTTCAGGTCTGAAGTCACATTGTGAGGATTTATTGGTACCATTTTTGGGTACATATTATTTTTTGATCATTCATTATTACACTTTATTGGGCAATGTGACCAAAAATTGGTTGTTTTGGAACAGTTTTTATTTATTTATTTTTACAGCGTTCACCTGAGGGGTTAGATCAAGGACATTTTTATACAGCAGATCGTTACGGACATGGCAATACCTAATATGTATACTTTTACAAAATAATAGCATTTTTGAAACAAAAAAAAATGATGTTTTAGTGTCTCCATAGTCTGAGAGCCATAGCTTTTTTTATTTTTTGACTGATTGTCTTAGTTAGGGTGTCATTTTTTGCGGGATGAGGTGACGGTTTGATTAGTACTATTTTGGGGAGAATACGCCTTTTTGATCGCTCGGCAATTTTTGTGATGTAAGGTGACAAAAATGGCTTTTCTTGGCACTGTTTTTATTTTTTATTTTTTTATGGTGTTTAGCTGAGGGGTTAGGTCATGTGATATTTTTATAGAGATGGTTGTTACGGACGTCGCGATACCTAATATGTATACTTTTTTTAATTTATTTCGCTTTAAGACAATAATGGCATACTTGAAATAAAAAAAATGATGTTTTAGTGTCTCCATGTTCTAAGAGCTAACGTTAATTTATTTTTTAAGCGATTTTCTTATGTAGGAGCTCATTTTTTGCGGGATGAGGTGGCGGTTTTATAGCAGAGTGCAGATCAGAGCCTGAAACCAGCATTTTTACGCTGACTCGATCCAATTGGTTAGTCTTCACAGACTAACCAATCGGAGCAATTGTCGGCAAGGGACCACTCTGAATGGTCCCTTGCCAGCATTATTGCACTGTATGCTGTCCGTGACAGCAGCAGTCCAGGGGCCGAAACTTTAATTCAAGCACTTTGCAGCACTTGGATTAAATAACTGCCATGATGTCTATACATGTGCTAGCTGCACAGGGTATGTGCAGATAGGACATATATAGCCGTAGTATGGCAGTCGGGAAGGGGTTAAACATTTTCTCTCTCATTATTCTGGCATTTGGCAAATAATAATAAATATGGTAATCCTAATTGACTAAAAACAGGAAAGATTTATTCTGATTTCAAGTCAGATATTGAGAAAAACATGCATGTGTCTTTTTATATAGAGTAGGTAAACTTCTGGTTTCAACTGTATATAGTGTGATATTACATGATATTTCTATTAGTACAGATCGTAGTCGAATACACATATATTTATATACGAGAATATAAATCACGGCTAGGGATGTGCGCACTTCTGTTTTCAAGTTCGGCGTACAAGGTTCAAGGTTCGGGTTAGCTAAGAACTACGTTACGGATTCCATAAGTTATGGTCCGTGGTAGGAGAATCCATAACGGAATTCTTAGATAATCCGAACCTTGTATGCTGAACTTGAAAACAGAAGTTAGCTCAACACTAATCACGGCCTCTGTACAAAACAAGAAGTGTCAGGAAAGACAATTTAAACTAGTTGCTTTACTTTTAACAGCATGTGAAAATTACAACATGCCTCATAGTATATGTATTACACAAGAGAAGAAACCGCCAGATGCTGGGCACTCCATGCCTTAAATACCTATTCTTTTCACTATTGTTCTAGAGAACATAAAGGTCAGCTCGCCCTTCGTTCACAGGGATTAATAGCTGATGTACTGGTCTTTCTGTTAAAAAATCAAGTTCCATGGTGGCATCAGATTTAATTTATTACCCTCCCATACCTGAGTAAACACATGAGCGCATTCCCAAAGAATAAGAATGCTACTCATTAGCACTTCATCGGCGTGACTAATATGAGCATACGGGCTAGGAAATGATAAAGAGTTCATGTTATGCTCCTGATCTATGTGGGAATAAAACCTCTGTGGGAGCTGTAATGGTGACTCTATTAGGCTTCAAACTTTAACTACAAATAATTTTTTATGTTACAGAAGGACGTATACCATATTTAAAGGGGTTGGCCCATCATAGACAATGGTGACATATCGCTAGGATATGCCTCCATTGTCTGATAGGTGTTTGTCCCATCTCTGGGACCTGCACCTACACAGAGAAGGGAGCGGGGAAAGGTGGTGAAGGCCACACTGCGCATGTGCTGCTGCACTCCATTAATTTCTATGGGGCTGCCGAAAATAACTGAGAGCTGGCTCGGCTATTTCCGTCGGTCCCATAAAAATGAATGGTAGCGTAGGCTGAGCATGCACGGTGCGCTCCCATTCACTTGTATTGGGAGAGCGCTTGACGTTGGCCGGACCCTGTACTTCAGACAATGGGGGCATATCCTAGTGATATGCCCCCATTGTCTATGATGGGCCAACCCCTTTATTGGTGTTCTGCTTATCTTTATAGGAAATGTTTTTTAGGAGCAGTCCTGCACAGTAACCAGGCATGGCCTCTACACAGTCGATGGAGCATTGTAGTTCCAGCACTGGAGCCACTAAGGAACAGATGATCGACGAGGCTACCCATTAAAGACTTATCTTAAGGGTAGAACATCAATTAAAAAATTCTAAAGGACCCCTTTAAAGAACTTATTCTGGAAAAGATAATGATGACCTACTATCAAATATCATCATTATCACATTGGCAGGGGTCCGAGTCCAGCATCCTCACCGATTTCATTTCAGGAAACGGTGGCGCTCCAGCTTACTAAGCACAGCGCAGTCCATTGTATAGTGGCAGTGCTTGGTATTGACTTGAATGGGGCTGAGTTACAACTAGGCCATGTGACCAATGTACGGTGATGTTACTGGCTTAGGAAGAGGCCGTGGCGCTTAGGGGGCGTCTGGCATCTTCTAACAACTGATCGACAGGGGTCCCAGATGTCGGACCTCCTATCCTAAGAATAGGTCATTAATATCTTTTCCTTTAAGGTCTTTGAACTTGCAAATATGGACTATAGATCATGCAATGTGTAGGACATGACTCCTGTAAGGGTATTTTCACACAGAGTGTTTCGGGAAAAATGCTGAATTTTTCATGGTGTCTTTAACAGAGTGTTTTTGTAAATATTTATTTTCTTTTTATTCTTTCTTGGTCAGTGCTTTTTTTTTC
The DNA here is from genome assembly GCA_033119425.1 of Bufotes viridis. Taxonomy (NCBI): domain Eukaryota; kingdom Metazoa; phylum Chordata; class Amphibia; order Anura; family Bufonidae; genus Bufotes; species Bufotes viridis. The sequence continues at coordinate 225,215,679 of CM065590.1, forward strand.
AAAAACACAGCACACTCTGAATATAGCGTTTTTTTCTGGCATTTGATTTGCTATAGGACATGAACAATGCCAGAAATGCCAGACTGCAGTGCACCGCTGAGTGCTGTGATCTCATCCTAGGCCAGTGACATCATGTTCATTGGTCACATGACATTTGTGCAGCTCAGTCCTATTCAAGTCAATAGGCCTGAGCTGCAATGCCAAACACAACCACTATACAAATTATGGTGCTGTGCTTGGCATGCTGTGGGAAGGCTGCAGCACACACCAGAGCACCTCAAACAGCTGATCGGCGGCTGTGCTAGAATTCAGACCCCCACCGATAAGAGGCTGATGATACTGTAGGTCACCAATATCAAAATCTCCTTAAACTACTTCCCGACTGCCCATTGACTATAAACGTTCTTGGGCGGTTGGTAAATTAAAAAAAGTAAACAAATAAATAAATAAAGTGTTTTGACAAAAAAAAGTTCACATTAAAAATAAAAATTTCCCCCAAATACGTTATTTGAAAAATGTTAAAAAATAGAAGAAAAAAAAAATAGACATATTCGGTATCACCGCATCCAAAACGACTGGCCGGCTTTATAATAATATCATATGGTCTACCCCATCATGTAAATGCTGTAAAAAAAACAAATAAACATTGTGCCGGAACAGATTTTTTAGTGAGCTCCCCTCCCAAAAAACATAATGGTAATCAATCAAAAAGTCATATGTACCCTAAAATGGTAGCAATAAAAACGTCACCTCATCCCGCAAAAAATGAGCCCCCACACAAGACCATAGCCAAAAAAAAATATGGCTCTATGAATATTGAAACACAAAAACATAATTTTTTTTTCTAAAAATGCTCTTATTGTGTAAAATGTAAAAAAAATACATAAAAAATAGACATATTTGGTATCACCGCATCCGTAACAATTGGCTCTACAAAAATATCACATGATCTACCCCATCAAGTGAACGGTGTAAAAAAAGACAAATAAAAATTATGGCAAAACAGTTTTTTTTAGTTACCTCACATAAAACATAATATCAATCAATCAAAAAGTCGTATGTACCCCAAAATAATAACGTCACCTCGTCCCGCAAAAAACAAGTCCTCACAAGACTATAGCTGGAAAAATGAAAAAAATATGGCTCTAAGAAAATGGCAACACAAAAACATGATTTTTTTTTCTAAAAATGTTTTTGCGTAAAACGTTAAAAAAAACTAGACCTATTTGCTATCGTTGCGTCCGTAATGACCGAATCTCTAAAAATATCACATGATCTACCCGATCAAGTGAACGGTGTAAAAAAAAATTGAAAAATGGCAACAAACTGCTTTTTTTGTGACTTCACCTCCCAAAAATGAGATAAAAAGCAACCTGAAAGCCAAATGTACCCCAAAATGGTGCCAATAAAAATACAGCTTGTCTCGCACAAAATAAGCCCTTACGCAGCTCATTAAACAAAAAAAAAGTTATTGCTCTTAAAAACCATGACAGAAAATTCCATGTTAGAAAATCCAGATGCCGCTCCTTCCCTTCTGAGCCCTGGCATATCCCCAAATAATAGTTTATGACCGCACTTGGGGTGTTACTGTATTCTGGAGAAATGGGTAGCAAATTAGGGGGGGATATTCTCTTGTTATCTTTTGTGAAAAAGAAAGTTTGGGCCTAAAGCAACATTTTCTTGTAAAAAAAATAAAATGCCATTTTTCATTTTCACACCCAAGTATTAAAAATTCTATGAAACAGCTGTTGAGCAGTGAATTTTTTTACATGTCAGATTTGCTAAATTAGGCCTGGTCAGGATGGCCCGGTCTGGAAGTGGTTAAAAAATGCCACCAAAAATGCTTGTAAAAACGAAATTAAAAAATGCTTGAAATTTGTGTTTTTTAAAAAAGAAAAGATGCTGGGAAAAAAGTGTGTGTGAAATGGCATTATAAAAAGAAAACATCCAACCGATCCAGGCACCTTTGCTTCACCCATTTTGATACATTGACAGGTTGTGCCATAGAAAGTTCAAAGCTGAAGAAAGCAATCACACAGGATATGGCACTGGGCACCTAATGACACCGACAATTGCATCATCAAGATAAAGCTGACAACCCAGTAATATTTCACACTACGCCAGTATAGAAGGGGATTTACAAACTGCAAATAAATAAAGATTCGGGAAGTTTAATGAATAGCAGTAAATATTTGCACACAAGTGTTGCACTCCAGAGCTGCTTAAACTCTTCAACACTCTTTCACAACACAAGTTATGTTGTAAGATAAGAGCTCACTTTACAGGCTGTAAATCAGATTTATTATCCTGGTTTCATACAGTTTAGACCTTGATATTTCCTTCAGTAATTACATAGAAACGTCTTGCCACAGATTTCTCCAGACATACAGAAGTAGAAAGAGAAGGCAGAAGACATTTATTTCCCAGGGGAGATTTATCAAAACTGGTGTAAAGTAGAACTGGCTTAGTTGCCCATAGCAACCAATCAGATTCCACCTTTCATTTTTCAGACGTCCTTTGGAGGTTGCTATGGGCAAGTAAGTCAGTTTTCCTGCACATCACATTTGATAAATCTCCACTATGTCAACGGCAAAAGGAATATTTATCCAATTATCCCACTGAAGGGCCACTTACACAATCAGATGAATGGGAGAACGTGCACGTCTGCAAGCCCGGCTGCCCGGTGTTAAGATGTCAGCTGATCACATCTTTTATATCTGCATCAAAACTATGGTTTCACAGCAGCACATTGCCGCAGAGAAGCCGGGGATGGCGACAATAATGGAAATGAATGGCCGCACGAACCATCGTAAGAAGAGGTTATCATTCAATTGCAGAAGGTCCATAAATGAGCGCAATCCGTTTGCTATTTCGTTGACTGTCACTCGTGTAAATGTTCTACTGAACATTATTTCAAGCCAAGACAAAATGAACCACAACAGAGCACAAATAAGATTTCGAAGAGGCTTGTAATTATGTCCCCTGTCCTCAGGGGTCCAGTCAGAAGAGGTGGGATTTTGGCAGAACGGGTGCGGGCCCATTCATTTCAATAGTCTCAAAAAAAATAGAACATGTCCTATTCTTGTTTGCAATTGCGGACAAGAATGGGCATTTTCTTTGATAGTGCCGGCCATGCAGATCTGTGTTTTGTGGATATGCAATTACTTGATCCGCAAAACACTGCGGTCATCTGAATGAGCCCTTATTTAGAACATCGCTGGAGATTAGGTGAGCAGAATTTCAGATACTGATGATGGTTTAGGGGGCACATGCCTTCTGAAGCGCTACTTTTAATGAAGACCGGTCACCACTCCTGACATGTCTGTTTTACAAAATAAATAATTTTATTCCCCATATAATAACGGTTCAGGAGCATCCATTCTTCAATTATTGCTACCAAAAGTTCATCTGCAACTGTGTTTTTCCAGTTGGGGTGTGTCCTGCACAGTCTGACAAGGGCAAAACTGATTGGATAGCGTCAGGCTGTGCAGGAGCACACCCCCAACTGGTAACACCGAGTTGCAGATTCATTAATAAACTTCTAGTACTGTAGCAATAACTGAGGAATGGTACATGATAGAGTTACATAAAAAAGATGCTTCAGAATGGTTCTTACACTGGTAATACATCAGACACATCAGGAGTGGTGAATGGAAATACACTGCCTGTCCAAAAAAAGTCGCCACCCAAAAAAAAAAGGTCACACACTAATATTTCATTGGACCGCCTTTAGCTTTGATTACGGCACGCATTCGCTGTGGCATTGTTTCAATAAGCTTCTGCAATGTCACAAGATTTATTTCCATCCAGTGTTGCATTCATTTTTCACCAAGATCTTGCATTGATGATGGTAGAGTCTGACCGCTGCGCAAAGCCTTCTCCAGCACATCCCAAAGATTCTCAATGGGGTTAAGGTCTGGACTCTGTGGTGGCCAAGCCATGTGTGAAAATGATGTCTCATGCTCCCTAAACCACTCTTTCACAATTTAAGCCCGGTGAATCCTGGCATTGTCATCTTGGAATATGCCTGTGCCATCAGGGAAGAAAAAATCCATTGATGGAATAACCTGGTCATTCAGTATGTTCAGGTAGTCAGCAGACCTCATTCTTGGAGCACACACTGTTGCTAGACATGACCAACAGCAGCAACCCCAGATCATAGCACTGCCCCCACAGGCTTGTTCAGTAGGCACTGGGCATGATGGGTGCATCACTTCATCTGCCTCTCTTCTTACCCTGATGCGCCCATCACTCTGGAACAGAGTAAATCTGGACTCATCAGACCACATGACCTTCTTCCATTGCTCCAGAGTCCAATCTTTATTCTCCCTAGCAAATTGAAGCCTTTTTTTCTGGTTTGCCTCACTGATTAGTGGTTTTCTTACGGCTACACAGCTGTTCAGTCCCAATCCCTTGAGTTCCCTTCGCATTGTGCGTGTGGAAATGCTCTTACTTTCACTATTAAACATAGCCCTGAGTTCTACTGTTGTTTTTCTTCGATTTGTTTTCACCAAACATTTAAGTTATCGCCAATCACGATCATTCAGGATTATTTTCCGGCCACATTTCTTCCTGGAATACGATGGGTCCCCACTATCCTTCCAGATTTTAATAATGTGTTGGACAGTTTTTAACCTAATTTTAGTAGTTTTTGAAATCTCCTTAGATGTTATCTCTGCTTGATGCATGCCAATGATTTAACCCTTCTCAAACAGGCTAACATCTTTTCCACAACCACGAGATGTGTCTTTCGACATGGTTGTTTAAGAAATGAGAAGCAACTAATTGCACCAGTTGAGGTTAAATAACTTGTTGCCAGCTGAAAGTCAATCGCCCATGCAGTAGTTATCCAATAGGAGGCTCATACCTATTTGTTTAGTTAAATCCAGGTGGCGACTTTTTTTTTGGACAGGCAGTGTGTAATTGTTCTGCCACAATGAAATGTAGTAAAATACACAATAGTGATGCACCATTATGTAAGGCATGTCTCTGCTGACAAACTGTTGACTGGTTCCAGTAGCCAGCAGAATTGAGAATACAGTGGTAGACTATTACCAATACCACCTACATATTAGGCTACTTTCACATCTGCGTTTTTGCTGGATCTGTCATGGATCAGCAAAAATGCTACCGGTATGATAATACAACTGTCTGCATCCGTTATGAACGGATCCGGTTGTATTATCTCTAAAATAGCCAAGACGGATCCGTCATGAACTCCACTGAAAGTCAATGGGGGACAGATCCATTTTCTATTGCGTCCGAGGAAACGGATCTGTCCCCATTGACTTACATTGTGAGTAATGACGGATCCGTCTTGCTCCGCATACCAGAACGCACTCAAAAACGCTGCTTGCAGTGCTTTTGTGTGAGTCATGGTAACGCAATGAAACAGAACAGAATACATTCTGGTGCACTCTGTTCCCTTCAGTTCAGTTTTGTGCCTATTGACAATGAATGGGGACAAAACTGAAGCGTTTTCCTCCGCTATTGAGACCCTATGACAGATCTCAATAGCTGAAAAGGGAAAACGCAGATGTGAAAGTAGCTTTACAAGATTAGTTATGTAAAATACCTGCAAAGTACATCAAATGGAAGATACAGACAGGGTTCTATTATTTGTGTAAGCATGTCAGCACATCTATCCAAAACTCAGCTAAAAAATTAATATTATTAAAATGTTGTATAAACTCTGGATGTTTTTCCTTCAGTCTATGTGACATCATATATTCCATGACGAATTAAAGACGCAAATACAACCTCAAAGAATTGGCAGCAATATAAACTCTGTACGGTTGGATTATGTTTTATGTGCAGTTTGATTTTCCGTCAATGCTGTTTGTTATGATACATGAATTGTATTATTATCATAACACAACTGTATCATTAGTGCACACAGCGCAGCGTGAACGACAGCGTGGATTTCAAAACCCAGCAGAAAACAAAATGACACCATTCAGGGGACCATAATATTACAATGTGCAAACCCTAGTCAGAGCAAATCCAAGCCAGACACAGCAATATCACTTATAATGTTCACATCATTGTTTTTTTCCGTTCTTCTGATCCGTCAGAAGACCAGGAAAAAAAAAGAAGAAAACCGATCCTGCAAAAAAAAAAAAAGTAACCCTAGCCTCTCTCCAGCCCTTCCAGAATTTCTTCTTAAATTCTTCATGATACTGTGCTATTGAAATCTCACACAAGCGACAAGTTTCTAATGAGAAATCTACAAATGAAATCTGTTTGAAAGCCCCATTGTTACACTGTCAGGTTTCCTGATATAGTTTTGGCAGCCTAAATCAGACGTAAATCTTAAAAGGAGATAAAGTATATGAGTTTTGAATTCATTCCATATTTTTGCTTCCAAAACTGCATCAGGAATCCTGAACGTATAGTCATTTCCATACAATCACAGAGAATATCCTCCATCTTAGCCAAGTCAGGGTGCATTCAAGCAACCATGTCCATTTTGCAGTTAAACAAAACACGGACACCAGCCATGTGCTGTGTGGAACCATTGATCTGATGTTGCAGTCAAAGACAGCACATGTCCTATATTTTGCCGCATGGCCACTCTGAAGTGCACGGAAGGGCCATGTCCGCAAAACAGCTATGTGAATGCACTCTCAACACGTAACGCTAAATGGCTCCTTGATTAAATCAAGCCTATGGACTCACACTTCTGTATACACCCCCCTCCTCTTGGCATGTCCTATTATGAAGGTGATATTTTGATCAAAATAAGCATAACTAACCATATCAGAAAATATCCACACACTGTTGCAGGTATCATGATATCTTTGGTGTATTTTATTTGATAACAAGAGTTTATTTCTCTTAAAAAAAAAAAAATCTTTCTCGGCCAGGTTTCCTCCTAGATGTGTTTAGAATATTTCCAAACTAAAAACTCGGACATCAGTACATGTTGGTGCCAACAATGACATCTACAATACAGCATATTCACTGGCCAACACTGAGGGTAGACAAGAATTCAGGCAAAAAAGGCAGCTTCCTCAGCAAGGGAAGGCACGTTCCTGAGCTATACTCCTTGTGAACAGATGAATAAACCCATATTTTTTTGCTGTATATATCCAGGGGTGCCACACCAACAAGGCGAGGCGTTTCCTCGGGAGGCGCCACTAGGGTCAAGTGGGAGTGGCAGCAGGGCCGTGGGCAATGAGCACTCATCTCTCTATATTTGATTGTATTACCACAATTGGTATCTACTGGGGCACTAAAAAGGCGCATTTTTGTACTGGTACACATAAGAGGGCATACATTGTAAAGGGGGGCACTATGGAGGCAATGGTTCAACTGGGAGCACTAAAAGTGGGGAATTTTTTGTACTGGCACGCATTTATACGGGGGCATTCTTGTACTAGCACACATAAGGGGGCATTTTTCGTACAGGCACACATTATAAGGGTAGATTTTATGTACTGGCACATGTTATAAGGGACATTTATTTTGAATTTCCACAGATTCTAAGGGGTTATTTTTTGTACTGGCACACATTATAAGGGATTATTTTATGTAAAGGCACACATTATAAGGGTTTTTTTTGTACTGGCACACAATTATTTTTGGAAGACCCTATGTTCACGACACTATTAGTGTCAGAGATGCTATTTGCTGGGTGCATAGGGCTCTGTGTGCCAAAAATATTACTTATTTATTTTATGCACTTATATAACGCTGACATATTCAGCAGCACTTTACAGACATTAAGGTGGATTTACAAATCCAGATAATCGGGCATATTAATGGGAACAAACATTCCTGCGAAAGCTCATTCTCAACAATCTGCCCATTTAAAGGTGCAACTGATCACTTGATGAACGAGCAAAATTCTTGTTCATCATGAAACTGACGACAGGCACCTAAATTATTGTTTCTAGACAGCAGATTGTGCTGTCTAAATAGCGATCTGCTGCCCAGAAACAATACAGCTGTATGACGACATGCGATCGTAATAGCTATTCCTTGTTCCTCATACTGTGGAGAGGATTGATGCATGTAAATGCAGTTCTTCCCCTCTACTAAACAAGCAGATGAATGTTGGGAAAGATTTATGTCCTCCTTCTTATCTTAAAGAATGTGCCCCTCAGACTTCTTGGATTCATCATATTCATAGATTGGATATCTATTAGAGAACAATAAAAGTTTCACACTCCTTATCTATAATTGCTACAACAATTTACTGCTACAACTGTTTGTTTACTCCTCCACTCATATTGATCTGCTTTACATCATATTTCTCATCTACCTCATTATTCCTATGTACAGTGGTATATAAATATGTGAATCTTCAGATATTTTCTTAAAAGATGCCTGAGAAAGAGGCTTAAGTAGTCTTAAAAGGTTGCAACTGTGTCATCTTTTCAGTTAGCCATTAAAATGTACAAACACTCAGGACTCAAATTTTTTATTTTATTTTTGTCACACACCACACACTTACTCTCTGGGCTCCAGCTGCGTGATCTCCAGCTTTGGCACGACTGATTTGTGACTATCCTCTGTCTTACGATTTAGTACTGTTTTGACCTTCCAGTTCTGACCCATTCCCGTATGACTCCGTCTCTGTGTTCTTCTGTCTTTGTGTGTGTCTATCTTGCACTGTAGCAAAGTAGGGAACGCCGACTAGTTGCAGACTTGCCGCCTAGGGCTTGCACTGCAAGTAGGCAGGGAAAGCGGGTGGGGTTCCAGTTAGGGCTCACTGTCTGTGTGTTGCTGCCTACTGTGGTTACACTCTTATACTGTAGAGAGTAACAGAATCTTCTGATCACGTAATCTCTCTTGTTTTTTTTTAAATATTTTTGTCATTTATCAAACATGTAATAGAAATGTACTCAGTGAGACAAGTGGGTTACAAATCATGGCTTCTCAATCTTTTCACCGAGTCCTCACCAGATAAAAGACAGTGATGCCTGGTCGTCACTAATGGTGTGTTGTCCAATCGAAACATTTTAAAAATTACCTCAATTTATTTTAAAATTTGTTTTCTAAACCCGGTACAGCATTAAAATAAGCATAAAATGAGTCACAAGTTATGTTACTAATCCTAGGAAAGTTATCCGCAGAAAATGATCCCTTCTGTCAAAACCTCCTCACATATTGCGCCTAGGCAATAACCTGGGGGCACCTTACCAGTGAGACCCACCTTGTAATTTGAATAGCAATATATTAGCACAGTACATAGCTGGCCAGTATTTCGAAAAAGGCTAATGCCTCATTCACATGTCAGTGTTTTGGTCAGTGATTTCCATCAGTGATTGTGACCCAAAACCAGGAGTGGAAAGATCTGCACTTGTTCTGTGTTTAGAGCCGCACCTGGTTTTGGTCACAATCACTGATGGAAATCACTGACCAAAACACTGACGTGTGAATGAGGTCTAACATTTAACATACAGAATATACCACTTTGTAATGTGTCATGAATCAATAATTGTATTTTTAGTGCATCAAGTCTACAGTAACATCTGTAAGTCAGTAAGAATAAAAATAAAAAGCAGACAGACCTCTTCCAGTTGGCAGGCTTTAATGACACTTAGATATCTGTATTGGTCATATGACACTCCAAACACTATGTTCTCCTTGATGGTACCAGGCATGATCCAGGAGACTTGAGGGGAAAATGATATCCTTCCACTGTGTTTTATTATCCCTGATGATGGCTCTAATTCTCCCATGATCATCATTAAAAGAGACGTCTAAAATAACATAAAAGGGCATTAAATGTGAAGTTGGTCATATACATTTATTAATATATAATACACATCTATCTATCGATTGATTATCTATCTATCTATCTTTCTATCTATCTAGCTATCTATCTATCTATCTATATACTATCTATCTATCTCATATCTATGTACTATCTATCTACTATCTATGTATATACCTATCTATCTCATATCTATCTTCTATCTATCTATCTATCTATCTTATATCTATCTATCTATCTAATATCTATCTATATACTATCTATCTAATATCTATCTATCATCTATCTATCTATCTATCTATCTACTATCTATCTATCTATCTATCTATCTATCTATCTAATCTATCTATCTATCTATCTATCTATCTAATATCTATCTATCTATCTATCTAATATCTATCGATCTAATATCTATCTATCTATCTATCTATCAAATATCTATCTATCTATCTATCTATACATCATTATCTATCTATCTATCGATCTATCTATCTAATATCTATCGATCTATCTAATATCTATCTATCTAATCTATCCTTATGCTGCTCAGTATTATATAAACTAAGTAGACACTAATCTGTTTTGAGTAATAACACCTTTGAGTAAGAACAAATATAATACAAATACACAATTTACACTTTGTGACACAAGGATATAATGAGTCACAAGCTCTTTGTCCCAATGTTTTATGTTGTGGTTATTAGTACTGTATTTTTGATGCACAGTTCAAATGAGCCCATTTTGATGCACAGTATATTTTATATTCATCCACAGATATAACATTTATATTAGAGATGAGTGAATCAATTGTAAACTAATCAGATTTGTTACAGATTTCACAAAAAATAGTTTGCCAAACAAATTCGAAATTTTTTGATTTGTTTCGGACAAATCATGGAAAAACAGTATCCAGCGTTATTTTACTGTTAAAATTGGCGACGAAAACAGAGGGAGGAAAAAGATGGATCACATGACACTGCGAGCAACTGGGGGGAACAGCTTGATCAGCCATACAGCGGGCAGTATGCAGGCTGAACTGGATGGACAGATGTCTTTTTCAGCCTTATAAACTATGTTACTATGTTACTTTTCTGTTCCCAGCTAAGGGTACTTTCACACTAGCGTTGGTGCGGATCCGTCTGTTTATTTGTACAGGCGGATCCGCGACCTCTAATGCAAACGTTTGTATCCGTTCAGAACGGATCCGTTTGCATTAGCTTTAAAGAAAAATGACAAAGTCCAAAACGGATCCGTTTTGACTTACATTGAAAGTCAATGGGGAACGGATCCGTTTTCAAATGCACCATATTGTGTCACTGACAACGGATCCGTCCCCATTGACTTACATTGTAAAAAAAAACGGATCCGTTAGGCTCCGTCTCTTCAGACGGACACCAAAAAGCTGCATGCTGCGTTTTGGTGTCCGCCTCCAAAACGGAATAGAGGCGGAACGGAGCCTAACTGATGCATTCTGAACGGATCCTTATCCATTCAGAATGCATTGGGGCTTAACTGATCCATTTTGGACCGTTTGTGAGAGCCCTGAAACGGATCTCACAAACGGAATCCAAAACGCTAGTGTGAAAGTACCCTAAGCTTGTGAAAGTCTTGTTGCAGTGTCTATCAAAAAACAATTGCAAATACAAGTCGGATACTGGGGACGCTGTAGGCATACTATAAGGAGAGAATATGGATGCACAATTGGGTAGATTTTAGAGATTTACCAGGGAAAGCTTAGCACAAGGGACTTGGTCATTGTCCCAGTTGTTTCATACAGTTTGCTGGCAAGTTCTGAATGACAGAATCCTGCAAGAAACTAATATTTTTCAGTATAAACAACCAGCCTGCATTCTTTTTGTAAAAACAGTTTATAAGCCAACTTCCAACATCTCAATACCATACATTCTGCTGCAAACACTAAGGAACCGACTTCTTTTCCTAAATTTTTTTTTATAATTTCTATTTACCATTTGTAATTGGGTATTTTAGTGCATTATACCCGTATTAGTGAACACACTGTATGTTTCTACAAGGTGCCGTTCACTGTTATAACAAAAGCAATACGACAATAACACTATTTTTATACCCATGTTATTGAACACGTTGTATATTACTGCACAATATTGTGTTATAGCAAAAGTATTTTATTGCAATAACGACATTATTATACCTGTGTTATGGAATGTATATTACTGCAAGATACCGTTCAGTATTACATATTTTACTGCAATAATGCAATTATACTTAGGGCTGGTTCACATCACCGTTTCTCGGTTCCGTTCTCCGGCTCCGTTAAGAAACAGGAGAACGGAAAGGACGGATTCTGCAGATAACTGACACCTAACTGAGCGTAACCGCTAGTTGTTTGCTCAGAACATGATTTTTGAGCGGCTACATGCAGTACTTTCGTCTCCACTCAAAAATCATGTTCTGAGCGGACACGGAACAGACCCCATATAGTCTATGTGGTCTTTAGGCTGCGTTACGCTCAGTTCCTTAATAAAGCCTGAGAACGGAAAGTAGAAACAGTGATGTGAACGAGCCCTTTTAGAGATGAATGGAGAGGCAGCGTGCATTCTTGGCCTGCTGCTCCATTTTAAGGTCTTTGTTTTTATCAGTGGGGTCCCAGTGGTAGGGCGCCACAATCTAATATACCATGTCCTGTGGAACTTGGTGTAAAAGAAAAAAAAACATGTATTTTCTTAGATTCTAGATTTCTGGCATACTGAAGGACAAAGATGAACACATTTATTAAAGAGAACCTGTTACCTCTCCTGACATGTCTGTTTTAGCAACTATTTGCACCACCCTTGTACTAACAGTTCTGGAGCATCTATTCCTATGACTTTATGAAATGCCACTCCTTTATTATTACTACTAGAATTTATGAATGAATTCCCAGCAGGTTGCAATGAAGGTACAGTTGAGTGTTACCAGTTCGGGGAATGTCCCTATGCAGCCTGACCTCCAGTGTGATACCCAATCAGTACCGCGAGTGTCAGACTGAGCAAAAACACCCCCCCAACTGATAACACCCACGTGGACCATCATTGCAAATGGATAACAGTTCATTCATAATAAGCAGATTTCTTATTATATGGGGATGCAACTAGTTACTAAAACAGGCATACCAGGAGAGGTGACAGCTCCTCTTTAAATATTGTTCCTCTGTTGTTCAACAATATGACCTGACACAGCAGGAGCGCTAAGGAAATTGTCCAAATTGCCCAAATTCAAATGTTTACTTTTCTGTCTCTTCTATAGACTTCAATCATCTGCCTCTTTTTGCGGAACAAACTTTCTGAATGTCTATTCATTTTAGCAGTTATATTCTGTTAGGACTAAACTGTATAGTTCAATACTTTCTAGCATCTGTATGTTCCTTCCTAAGTGCTCTCGGTCTATATGCCCATGCTAAGTTTATTCATTACTGTGGAAATCTATGTACAATATTTCTCACTAAGACAGGTATCTTTCTGGTACACACAACTGGTTAAAACACAGTAATAAGGCAAAGTAATTGTTCTTGACATTCTTCTTGGCATGCTATGGGAGTACAATAACAGTCATAGATAAATACCAAACTAAGACATGGTACTAGTCAGCTTAAAGAGGTATTCCCACCTTAGACATTTATGGCATACCCTGTGGATATGCCATAATGCGTAAAGTGGACAATCTATCAGCTATTTATTGATATAGTGAAATATTGCCAAGCTTAAAGGGGTTGTTCATCTTCTGGAGGTCTTTAGGCAGAACCCCCACCATCATGGCCAGAGGAGGGAAGCATACTTACCTGCATTCCACAGCTGGGTTCTGGCTTCTTCACTTCCCAGCCGCTTCTGCAGTGCTGAGGTCCCCCACTCTCAATATCTGGTTTGACACCGCTGCAGCCAATATATGGCCTCAGCAGTAACCTGCCCCGTGACCAATTGATGTGATGCAAGGGGGGGGGGTCACTGCCGCAGCCAATCATTGGCTGCTGAGTCAAACCAGATATTTACAGTGGGGGACACGAGCACTGCAGAGTCACCATGGAAGCAAAGAAGCCAGGAGCCAGGAGTGGAGATCAGGTGAGCATGCTTCCCTTCCAGATATGAGGGAAGGGGGGGGGAGGCTGCCAAAAGACCCCCAAAGATGAACAGCCCCTTTAAATCAGTGATTACAAAAGACTTGACAAATTATATATACTATATATCGTATATTTTGATGTTTGTGAGTAAATACTCTGCAAGAATATTGCAGCTTTGACATGCAGAAATTTTGATTTAACTCTGGAATTCTGACAAGGTTATAGCGTCATGAGATAGATAAGGAGACTCCTCAGTATGCTGTGAAATATTTGTCCAATATTAACAGAATCCTTATTTTGATACATGAGAACTCTGGAAATAATGAAGAAAACAAGAAGTCTATATGCCTTCACAAGTGTACAGACATATACTGTGACATGTCAGTGTAACAATAAGCCAAGAACCTGGTACATTATGGCTTATGATGGTTTAGTAATTTATAGATAAGGCTGTAATACATAACTTTTTAATTGGTGCAGACTTCTTGTTGAACAGACATGTTTAATCACAGAAGCTATTCTGAAGAGAGAAGTGAAGGAGCAGCAGCTTGAGATAATAATGAGACAGGAGGTGTGTCTCAGACAACCTTATACTCCTTGTAAGCACTGACGTTAACCTAAAGTTCCAGATTATAACCTATGAGCTTAGGGAAAAAAAACAGAAACGCATAAACCATAGGTCATGACATATTTGTAGGGCCTAAGTCTAAGTAATCTGTAACAGTTTATTGTTAAATATTAACATTTGTATCTGTACAGTGATTGAGGACTGTAAAAGTTATCGTACAACATATGGAACACATATGAACAGTTAGAAATATGGATAGCCCATGCTTTTCTTTTTTCATGGAGATATGCATATTTAAAGGGTTGTCGACTTTTTTATATTGATGACCTATCCTGAGGTGACTCCCTATAAAGTGAATAGGAAGATAGGAAGAAGCTGTCCCACCAACGGTTGCGGTGGCAAGCAGGTAAACAATGAAGAGAAGGCAGCTCTGGTTGAGCACTGCGTTCTCTTCAAACAGCTGATCGGCAGGGGTGCCAGGAGTCAGCTCCCGCCAATCTGATATTGATGACCTATCCTGAGGATAGGTCATCAATATAAGAAAGGGGACAACCCCTTTAAGGCTACTTTCACACTTGCGGCACTTGTATCCGGCAAGCAGTTCTGTCGTCGGAGCTGCCTGCTGGATCCACCGATTAGTGTCAAAACTGACAGCATTTGTAGACGGATCAATTCAAAAGAAATGGACGGCACTGTGCATTTATCAAGGTCCGGGTGCACGGTCAGCAGGTCGGGGCCCCATCAAATGCAATGAATGGACCGGCACTCCGCAATCTTTGTGTAGAAAATTTATTTATTCGTCACCCATATGTGACGCGCGTTTCGGCACAAGCATGTGCCTTTGTCAAACAATGAGTGATAGTTGTTCTACAAATGCATTGCAAGAACGGATCCGCCCTCCGCTTGTCATGCGGAAGGACAGATCCGTCCTTCAGTTGTTTCACAATGCCGACTGATGAGGCATTTTGGCAGGACATAATACCGCAGCATGCTGCGGTATTATGTCCGGCCAAAACGCCTGACAGTGATTGAACTGAAGGCATACTGATGCAAACTGAACGGATTTCTATCCATTCAGATTGCATGGGAATATGCCTGATCAGTTCTTTTCCGGCATAGAGCCCTTTTGACGGAAAAGAATAACGCAAGTGTGAAAGTAGCCTAAGATTAAATAGTTTGTCTCTCAGAGATAGCACCTTCAAAATGCAGGGTCCCACTCCTGGTACCACTGGCAAACAACTGATTTGACTGGGAGGTAGTTCCCTTGCAGTGTCCCTGGAATCTGTAGCACATCAATCTTCTTGAAAACTAGTTTAATGTAGACTTTCATACCCTATTCTGTGGGTGCACTACAAGTTGTTTTAATGCTGTTTAGATAAAGATCATGAAGAGAAACAAATTTTTGCCAAACTCCCCACTCCTCATTAATGACATGATTTCCTTTATTAATTCCTAAATACTATTAGAATCCTTAATGTGTTCAAGGGGAAATATACCAAAATTAAATAGTCAAGTAGACATACAGTATATAACGTAAGACGTGAAAAATGCAGGATAATTAGTATTAAAATTTTACAGGTGGCAACTTGTTATAAATACACTGCCCAAAAAATTAAAGAGACATCATATTCATAGTATAACCTCAAATCAGTTCAGTTAGGAGCCATAGGCAATTGTGGCAATTTCGTCAGCTTTGGGGCAAATGAAAGTGAAAGCAGGTGCACTTTAGAGGCAACAGCAAGAGAACTCCCAAAAAGGGAATGGTTTTGCAGGTGACGGCCATAGACAAATTACTCTGTCCTTATCCTTCCTGACCGATTTTTCTCTAGTTTTGCTGTTTGCTAGCGTCCTTGAGGCAGTACCTGTAGCTAAATTAGGTTGTACAGGTATTCCTTCTCCTCCCAGATAGAACATTAATACATGTCATTGCAAGAAGGCTAACTATTTCTCCCAGCTTAATTTCAAGAGCATGGAGACAATACCAGGACACTGGGAGAGATGAACAGGGCCATTGAAAGGTATCAGCCCAGCATCAATTCAGGACCAGTATCTGCTCCGTTGTGCGAGGAGGAACAGGAGGAGCACTGCCAGATACCTACAAAATGACTTCCACTGGGCTACTGGTCTGCATGTTTCTGACCAAACTGTCATGAGGGTGGCATGAGGACTCAACATCATGTAATGGGATCTAAGCTCACAGGCCAACACAAGGCAACTCTGACATTCACCAGAGAACACCAGAATTGACAGGTCCAGTATTGGTGCTAAATTATCATCACAGATGAGACCAGGTTCATGCTTAGCACATATTAGAGACATGTAGGAGTCTGGAGGTGCCCTGGTGAATGTGATGCTGCCTGCAATATAATCCAGCATGATCAGTTAGGCAGTGGGTCAATGATGGTCTGAGGCTGAATATTCTTGGAAGGTCACATAAACGCCACCAAGAAGTGCCACAGACTTTCCAGTTAACTGATGCAGAACATTATTATTCAATTCCTGGAGAATAAAATAATAATATTCCATTCCTGACACAGTTTCACGATTGCTGAAGCCACATTTTTCAAAACTGAAATGTGTCTTTTATGTGGTAATAGCTTTGGAATGCTTTTAAAGGGGTTCTCTGGGAATTAAGAAAATTAAAATACTTAAATATTACTTTATTATAAATATATTCCCAAATGCCTTTCATTAGTTATCATGGCTTGTTTTGTCTAGGGAGCAATCATTCGAAAAATTAAAATGGCCGCCATCCTATTAGTACACACAAAACCTGTCCTAATCACACAGGAGGACAAGTTACTTCATAAAACTGAGCTAAAGATCTGCCTCATCTTCCTCTCTGCTCCGCTTGTCAGGGATTATGATCCTGAATACAGCTGATAAGATCTTCAGCTGAATCTCTGTAGAAATTCATGAGGAGACATGAAGTACACAGAGGACGGACAGGACAGACTGTGGGGTTGTAGTAATGGAGTCTGTATACAAGTACTGCTGCTCATTAGCCACACCCCCACCTCCTCTCTGTATTTAATGTCTCCTCATGAACTTCATTCCTACAGAGATTCAGCTGAATATCATATTGAACTTTATTCAGGATCATAATCCCTAAAAAAGCAGAGCAGAGAGGAGGATGAGGCAGCTCTTTAGCTCCGTGTTGTGCAGTAACTTGTCCTCCTGTGTGATTAGGACAGGCTTTCTGTGTACTAATAGGATGGTGCCCATTTTATTTCTCCTAATGAAGTAATATTTAAGTATTTTCATTTTCTTAATTCCCGGAGAACTCCTTTAATTATCTATAAGATTCTGATATGATTCTTTTCCAGGATGTTAGAAGCTTATTAGCGATTTCAGGTTCATTAGAAACTTTTTAAACTTTCAAGAAAAGTTTAGAAGTTAGAACCAATTCAGTTCTGAAGGCTTACATGTTAGAAAATTCCCATAAATCGCCCCCATCAGTTAGTGATTTAACTGGTGTCTCTTGGCACAAATTATTATATTTACTTATATAGACTTCTGAACTTTCCTTCATCAACCTCATATTTACTGATCTGGCCTTTCATTTTCAACTGAACAAAGGGATTGCATGTTCACCCTGCCCTCCAAACAGAGTTGGACTGGCCTACCAGTGTACCAGAGGATCCCCTGGTGGGCCCAAGCTCTGACACAATAATGTACATCTAATAAAACAGGTCCATTAAGGTCTATCAGAAGCTAAGGTTGACATTGCTTGGACCAATAACCAGACCACAGATAGACATACTTTATATGTAGCTTGTGCAACAACACACTTTCTCAGTAATAAGAGAGGCACAGGGGCTATTTTCAGACTATGTCCACATCTGAACCAGATGTACTGCATGTGCAAAGATAACAATTACTTTAACAATAATTTCCTCTGGTGGGCCAAAAGAACTTCAGTCCGACACAGCCCAAAAATCATCTATAGCTAGTTGGATACAAAATGCAGGTTTTGAGATTCTTTCCAGGTCATACAGGGTACCCTCCAAACGCCATGCCATGATGCCTGGCATTTTTTCTCTTTGTTGGGGGTTTAATGGTGGTCCGGTAAGAATTCTCCATATATTCTGGAAGTGTTTTGGTCGGAAGTTTGGCAGATAACTTTTATGTTTATGTATTATGTTACACCTAAATCTGCCATCTTGTTTCTGCTTCATTTATGTGACATTCGTTTATATACATGTACCTACATGTGGTCGGTGGTGCACCATCTGATTAATACTGTAAGAGCATGCATTCCATCCCAGACTACTCTACCACCCATTGTCCTTTTATTGTTCATTCAGCAAGATTCAAGAGATCATGAAGATGGCCTCACTCATGGCTTCACTTGAAGGTACTCATGCTAAATTTCTTAAAGTGTAACTGTTTTTTCAATTTATTTTAAATATTGTATCGGGGACAGGGATGTTACATTTTTTTTTGAACTATAAACAGGGTATAGAAAGTCTTCTTAGCAAAGCTCTAATTGAGTAATGCTAAGGAGCGTCTGTCTTCAGTCTTCAGTTCTACTGAGCGTTGAAGACACCTGTGTGTAACAAGTCGGATAGGCAGGGTGATAGCCAGTGATTGGTCAAATGTACACAGTAGTCAAGGTCTGCGGCAGTGACAAGAGGCAGGCTGGAAGCCTCTGTATGTTATACACAGGTGTCTTCAGACTGAAGACAGACTCTCCTCAATAATGCTCAGTTAGAGCTTTGCTAAGAACACGCTTTACACTCTGTTTTCTAGTACAAAGAAACATATTTTCAGTCCCTGTGTATGGCACAGAGCTATCTAATTAAACAGTGTCCTCCTTGTTTGGGGTGAATAAGCTGTCTAATTCTACTGTTATTGAGTTTCCACCTTGTTTAATAGATAAGCAATTCTATTTGGCCTTGATTCTCAAATTAGGGTGAATAACCTGTCTTGTTCTACTGTCATTGGGGTGTCTACCTTGTTTAATAGATACACAATTCCATTACGCCTTGATTCTCATATTGGGGTGAAAAAGCTATCTAATACTACTGTTAGTGGGGTGTCCACATTGACATTGAATAACCTATTATACATATACAGTTAGTGTTACAGTACAGTATGTCCAACAGAGCCCTCCGAGGGAACGGACAGTGGCAAAAATGTTGCTATAGCAGGCACAAGTAGCAGCAGAAAAAGGGGTGGTGGCAGCAGTCGCAGCAACAAGCCAGAGCTGCCACTGTAATCCAGAGCTCGTGTTTTTCTTTTGGTTTAGCCAGTGGTTACCTGGGACTGTTGGTGGCCTGCATGATGATGCACACGTCCTGCCTGTGATACTAACGTACAGTATCTGTTTCACTACCAGAAAGGACTAGCTATGCATGTTGCTGCAATGCACAGTGATGTACACCGATATATACTCTCCCTGCAGGCTGGGATATAGCTGATTTAATGCACCTTTGACAAATTAATTCGGACCCAAGCAAATGTTTTCTCTCTGTCAACCTATGTAAAACGGCTCTTACTGTAGGGATTTCAAAATACTCTGCAAACATTGGTCTTTAAAGGGAATGTTCACCCCATGCGACCTTTTCAGTGGGAATCATACTTATCTGATCCCTGATGCTGGCTTCAGGTTCCAGTGCTTCCTCTTGGGTGCTTCAGCTTTCAGGTATCCCCACATCAACATCTGGTTTGTTATGAGTCATGTAGCTGCTGCAGCCAAGGACTGGCCGCAGCGGTGATGTGTTACCCATGTGTCATAGCTATTCTCCTATTTTTGAACCCTCAAAGGATCAGTGTAGAGGCCAATTAACTATTTCTTTTTAACATTTTGGGACATTCCAACTAAATACCCTACTCTTGACACTGTCCATATATCATCTAAATTGAATAAATCATCTATATCATCTAAATTGAATAAGACGTAACTTTTATTTCTTGTCAAGATATAAATCCCCAGAAATCCCACCATTAAAATGACTAGGTGGTTTACACATACATCGATCTATTGATACTATTAGTAGTATAAGGCACACTGCCCCTGAAGATGCCAAGTACTTGGCGAAACATGTCGGGGGGCAGTGCGATCAGAATTTTAATGTACACAAACTAGGTCCGGTTGCACTCAATAGTGAATACGGCATAGTCGGCATTTTAAACAGGTTCCTTTGCGGCAGCATTGCGCGAGCAACACAGCAAAGAAAGTAATCCTGTGGCTACAAATAATAGTATCAATAGCTCGATGGTTGTGTAAACCACCTAGTGATTTTAATGGTGGGATTTCTGGGGATTTATATCTTGACAAGAAATAAAAGTTACGTCTTATTCAATTTAGATGATCTATGGACAGTGTCAAGAGTAGGCTATTTAGTTGGGATGTCCCAAAATGTTAAAAAGAAACCCATGTGTCATGTCACTGGGTCAGCTGAGTACACAATGTACTGGTTCTAATTCTCAAAATAAGGCCACTTACCAAAATCTAGATTCAATTAAATAATCATTGTATCAGATCCAGTTCTACATAGGTTAATTCAATTGGTAACCTAGTAGTAAATGGAAGAATTCACTGTATAGCACATGACATTGGTCATACCAAGAGGTACGCAATACTGTGAGAAAATCTCTGTACTGCCCTTGACAACGGTTTATTCCTATCACTGTGACAAATGACTCCACATATCATCTTGCAAAATCATATTCCCAGATGTCACATCAGTAGATAATCAGAGGATTGACTACTGCTCACATGCTGAAAGCTGCCATAATTCTCTAGTTAATTAGTAGACAGCAACCTTGATCAAAGCCATGAGTTGAGAAATGCAGGGAAGGTGTTACATGTATCAGTTTAGTGCCAGCCTTATCACCGGCTTCCTTTCTGAGGTCAGCAGCAAGCCAGGGGGGAGTAAATCATGAATCATTTTGGAAAACAATTTAGCATAATTTGAAGACGTCACGAAATAACGTAACATATCACTCGTACGTGCAAATTAGTTCACACGCTTATGTCAAATATTTCTTCGTAAAGAGACAGTTACTAAACAGAATTCCTTGTAACAGCTCGTTACTTTAAACAGTCAAAGGTTTCTTGTAAAATACATTAGTGAGATGTCACACACAGCTTTTTGTGGCAGTTTTTGAAGCAATTTTTTGGAGCCAAAGCCAGAATTGGATCAAACGAGAAGTATAAGCCCTTCCTTTATATTTCACATTCCTTCGCAAACCTATAGTACTTCAAAAACTAAAGCAGTATCTGACTTCACTTTTAAAATTTCACTCAACTTTGAAAAAAACTTTTGCTATGTATTGTGACCTATCAAAGGTTTTGATCAGTAGGGGTCTCAGTGCTGAGATGCCCACCGATCACTCAAATGTAGTGAGAGGTGTTCATATGTCACAATCTCTATGCTTGCTGCAAGAGACGGAAGAGACAGGCCCATAGACTCTCTATTGCAGAGAGGAGAGACAGCACGTTATGTGAGCACTTCTCTCTCCTCATTCTAGTGATCGTGAGTCCCAGCACTCAGAGTCTATTTCCTTTCCTGGCTCTTAAAGGGAGCTACCTTCCTGTCAAAATGTTGGTATAGACACATACAGTAGCCATGGTTTACCTGATTAAAACTGTTTTTTTTTTTTGTTGATGTGAGGCTTTGTTCTCAAGTTATGATACTTTTTCTTACTATGCAAAGAGCGCGTCACCGTTGCACTTTTTGCACCTACGGTCCACTCCCTTCTGTGGCCAGCCCCTCCTTCGCTGTTTTGCCACTGCCCGGCCACAGAAAGCTTGAGTGGAGCTTGGGTGCAACAAGAGCAAAGATGACGTGCTCTTTGCACCAATGGCCCTATTTGCATATTTAAAAAAGTGTCATAACTCAGGAATAAAGCCTCGGATCAATAAAAGAAAAACAGTATTTTAATCAGGTGACTACCAGCTATGTGTCTAAAGGCCCCTTTACATTGGTAGATTTATCAGACGAGACCACTAAATTTACATGTAGCAATCATCTTCACTAATGCCATCACTTGTCCCCATACAGACCAGTTTTTTTTTTTTTGGGGGGGGATGGGGGTCACTGGTGACTGATTACATTTAAACTTTTTGTTTGGATTTTTGGCATAGCAGTCTTCCTTGACTTTATCAGTTGTACCATCAATGGGGATGAGTGGACTTTCTCTAGGTCTATCATGTCAGACGATCATCCTAATTTTACAATCTATTATTATCATGAATGTCATCCTTTTGGCTTACATTTTCCCCTCACAGCAGCAGTAAACTAACAACCTCTCTATATAGGGGTTTTATCTCTCTGTACTCAGTGCTACAGAAGGACAATATTTTGTATGTAATTGTCAATGGTATAATACTGTTGCAATGAAAATCACCCAAAAATTACTTCCCAATTTTTTTTAATGAATGTTGAGTTTAATATATCTCCAGTTACAACCTTTTTCTCATTAATCAATTGCTTTTGTCAGGCCAACCAACTTTCCTTAATACTTTAACCCCTTCTGGACCTCTCTCATACATGTACAGTGGAAGTCTGGTCTGTAAAGATGGCGCCCACTCACAAGCACAGCTGGTGCCATAACTGCCGGGTTTCTGCTTTTTTAGGCAGCCGAGACTTGAGGCTAATGTTCGCGTTTGGAGATAATGGCAATCGCAGACATTTAACGCCTCAGATGCCGTGTGACCACAGCATCCGAGAGTCCTAAAACAAGAAGTCACATGCTTCAGGCTGAGCTCAGGGAAGGCATTCTGTACTAGTAATAGACAGCAAATAGCATTTATTATGACCGCCCTACAATCCAGCAGCGGTGGCTGTGCTTGTACACTATGTGCGCTCTCACGGTCCCGGCCACCAGAGAGGCTGCCTTTTTTTCCTATAGTGTGCAAGCCCGACCACTAGTGATGGATTACAGGGTGGTTGTAACCATAGAAACAAGCAGAGTATCATGGTATGGAAAAATGAACCAAGCCAGCAAAGGAAGCAATATGGACAATCACAATACATTAGTAAGTGGCTTATATTAACTTTCTCCGGCTTAAAAAAAGGAGAAAAAAAGTTCAACTCACCCCCTTTTTCCTCAGAGTAAGACATAAATAAACAATGAAAACAAATAAACATCATGGGCATCTCCATGTACTATTAAAATCTAAAAATATTATTTCCATACAGCAAACAGCCTAATGAAGAAGAAAAAAATCTAAATGGATGATTCAATATTTTTAGATCACTTCATCTCTCAAAAAATGTAATAGAAAGTGATCAAAAAGTCACACGCACTCCAAAATGGTATTAAGAAAAACTACAGATCATCCCATATAAAACTGGGCCCTGCATACATAACTATAAAAACTTATGGGGGTCATAATATGGCAATGAAAAGAAAAAAAACACCCCACTTGTGGATACGCTTTATATAGTTCCATAAAAGGATTTGCCTGAGATACAGCGGGCTTTTCGCCTGGGTTCGATTTTTAAATAAATATATATTATTAAAACTTTGTTATTTTTCATTTAGTATCCTTTCAGGCAGAGAATTTAAAAAAGAAACAAACAGCAGGTTAAAGGTAATTAACCTATTTAGTACCTTGATCATTTCCATATTTGCATTTTTGTTTTTTACTCCCTGTCTTTCTAGAGCCATAATGTCCAAAAAGTTGAGCATAGGTCTTCACAGTAAGAAACTGTTAGTTCAGTAGCTGGAGCTCAGTCACTATCTATCTGATGTATCCCTAGGTAAACAGATTCTATAGACTACCAAAGATTATTCAGTGCTAACTGCTTTTCACTTCTGAGTTAACCCAGGAATACATTAGATAGATCGTACCTGCATTCCAGCTACTGAACTAACATTTCCTCAAGGTAGAATTAAACTGCACAGTTTTTGATAACACATCCATTGGAGCTCATTTTGCAAAGGCTGATTACAAAGGCCGCTACTGCAGTCGTTCACTCCCTCATTCTGTTCTATTCAATACCAGCAGCACATCCCTGATTACACACAGATATGTGCTGCTGATATTCGGGCATAATCTGTGTAGACTGCACCCCCTTTCTTTTCAGCTTGGCCACTTAAAATATAAGGGAACTGATTCTGCAATCAGTTCTCTTAGCATACAGAATATTTTTGATATATATTGAATGGGCATCAATTTACTTGTCTTTTCATGTTTAATTTTTTTTTATATATATACCCTTTTCTCATGGAAGTATCAATTTAACCTAGGCCTTTGCAGGTGATTTCAAGCTCTTTATCATAAAAAACAGACCTGACCTCTATAAAGTGAAGTTTTTTTTTTAAATCCTTTTCTTCAGACATATTTAAATGTTTACTATGAAGAGAAATCCAAAATGTAACCCATATATCCAAATCTGTCTTTTACAGATCTCCATTACATCAAAAATTATATGCTCATTTTCATGATTTTTGTGGGTTCTGAATACACAGGAGCCTAAGCTTTTCAATACAATTGGAAATGTCATCTGGATATAGACTTGTCAGTCTTTTGCTCATTGGTTAGCACTGTTGTCTTTAAACACTGAGGTCTTGGGTTTAGATCTGACCAAGGACATCTGCATGAGGTTAGTGTGTTCTTCTCATGTTTGTTTGACCAGGGACATCTGCATGTGGTTAGTGTGTTCTCCTCGTGTTTGTGAATTTTCTGAGGGTACTTTGATTTTCTCCCAAAATGCAAAAAAAAAAAAAAAAAATACTGATATGTTAATTTGCTTGCTATGAAACAGGCCCTAGGGTGTATGTGTATGAGATGTTGATAATCTACGTACAGAGCACTATAAGCAACAGGAGACATAGGTAGAGGACACTGTATTTGCTTACATGTGCAGACTAGGTACTTATGATGCACATCTGCAGTGTTTTCTATAGTACAGAGATACAAAAACCATGCTTGTGAGCAAAGGCTGTCAATGTGACCGCATAGATTTTTTGTGCTAAAAAACATAAAATATTACATAACAATGTTGAATACCTTTCCAGACCCTGTAGAACCCGCAACTGCCAGCAGTTGTCCTTTTTCCAGAGTAAAACTGATGTTAGAAAGCACAGGAGTGACATGCAATGAGAAGTTACTAAAAAACAGATTGGGGTCTTCCTTAGGACCACTGCCTCCATTCTCAAGCATGGCTTTCCCAAAAGCTTCTCCAATACCCTGTATGGGAATAGTAGAAGAAACAATGATTTTATTGGTGAGATTAATATTTCTGTAAAGATGCATTTGAGTTTATGCCTGCTAGGAAAAAACTGTGAAAATGGACTGCAGCCATATTTCCAGCAGTGCTGCCAGATCCTTTCAAATAGAAAATACCTGATTCACTCAGCGAGGGAACACTTGTTCCACACAGAAGGCAGCAGAACCTGACGCTCCCAGAGCTGTGACGTCAAGGTGCCGGTAGTGTCATGTCCTGATGCTTTCAGTGCAGAGCAAGTGTCCCCTCGTCTGCAAGTGCATGAGGTGAGCATTTTTTTTCAAAAGGATCTGTTGGCACTACCCGAGGGGATTGAAAGGCCATTATATAATGGGGCACTATGTGGGGGATCATTTTATATACTTGGGCACTATGTGGGAGGCACTTATATATACTGTTGCACCATGTGGGGGCACTTATATAAACTGGGGCACTATGAAATGATATACTGAAGGGGTTAATGGCCTGTTTTTAATGGCATTTTTTATCGGACGTTAGATACCAGTAAAAAATGGTCATTAAGATTCATAGAAGTCCAGAAAATGGATGCACACACAGATGCAAAATGGCCATGAAAAACTGATGGCCGATGGTCGTGTGAATGTAGCCTTAACCATAATATAACCAGGGCAGGATAACATGTGTAAGGGCACAGCCACACATGCAGATTTTTTAATGCAGTTTTTGAACCTACAACCAGGAATGGATTTAAAATAAGAGGAGGTCTTATACACTATTCACAAAAAGTCAGGGATATTTGGCTTGAAATTTATGGAAAACGTAAAAATTTCATGCTACAGTGATATTATATCATGAAAGTAGGGCATTTAAGTAGAAGCATAAAATGGTGATTTCCACATACCAGGGTTGTAACTATAATAGCGGCAGACCATGCGACTGCTATTGGGCCCAGGGCAAGAGGGGGCCCAGTCTTAGTTGGGATTATCTGCTCTTCTACTGGAGGTGAAAACTTGGTCAGGACTCTACCCTCTAACAAAAACAACTTTTAGCAAATGAGGCAGTGGAAAAAATGGCCCAGGGGTCATTGAAAAGGGCTTAGGCAGAAACCCTACTGTCCTGTGTGGGGGGCCTAGTTTGATCCTTGCTATGGGGCCCTTACTTCTCTATGTCTCCTACAAAAGTGGTGAGTATACCCCCACAAAAAATTTAAATGTTTCAATAACTTGTCATGTGGCCTCGAGCATCAATTACAGCTTGACAACGACGTCTCATGGTGTTCACAAGTCAACTTATTGACTTATTGTCTGCTGAGGCATGGCATCCCACTCTTCTTGAAGGGCAGCCCTCAGGTCAATGAGGTTCTGGGTACAGAGTTACGAGTCTCTACACAGCAACCGAGTCTCTACACAGCAACTCAGCTGATCCCATAGGCCACTCCATTTGAGGTACCCCAATCTCCAGCAGCCGTTCCCTAATGATGTGACCTCGATGAGCTGGCGCATTGTCGCCCATGAAGATGAAATTAGACCTGTGTTGTTGATGCCGAGGCACAATGACTGAATTAATGATGTTATTCAAGTAGTATGGTCTTGTCGCTGTACGATTCATAAGGTGTAGGGCAGTTCTGTATTGACTAGACACACCTGCCCACACTGTAACACAACCACCAAAGGAAAACAGTGGCTGATGCATAATATTCTCCTTGATGCCTCCAAAATCATTGGTGGCCATCATTTCTGCTCAGTGTGAATCGACTTTTATCAGTGAATGGCACTGACCCACTGATCCATTGTCCAGCGTAAATGCTTCCTGGGCCATGAAAGACGATGATGCCTGCGGTCAGGTATCCTTGCAAGTCATCTAGCACGCAGACCACACTGATGTAAATGGTTTTAAATGGTGACACTTGGGTGCCTCTCACCTCCCTTAAATGTGCCTAAAGTTGTGTGGCATTCATCATCCGGTTCTGCAGGGCATTGTTCACAATGAAACGGTCATCAGTGTGGGAAGTTGCCAAAGGACGTCCACTTCTATGCCTTTCTGTGACTCTTCCAGTCTCTCTGTATCTCTGTTGCTAATGACATTCTGTGATGCTCTAAACTTAGTGGCCCCTTCTGTCTGAGAACATCCTGCTTGAAGCTTTGCAATCGCGAGGTACTGTTGATCAATTGTTAGGTGTCGTCTTGGTCTCATGATGTCAAAATATGAACAGCATCATGAGGAGGACTGTTTAAATACCAATTCTAATTGAACCAGGAAATTTATTGGGCGATTCATGAATCAAACACCTGTTGTGAATTTTGCCGTTAAGCTCCTTGTTATAGAAGCAAGTTGTGCAAAAGTACTGAAACATTGAACAGTTGGACATGTGCATTCAAAAGTTTAGAGAAGGTCACATTAAGTTCCCCTGTAAAGAGTGCATTTTAGGTTCATACTGAAATATGACCCACAAGCCAAATGTCCCTAACTTTTTGTAAGTAGTGTATGTCCTTAATACTTTCTTTTATGATCCACTCCTGAGTTCAAAAACTGCATCACAAAACCTACATGTGTGGCTGTACCCTAAGGATATATTGTTATAGCTAAATCTCCTGATTACTTCATTTACATGTCAAATACAGAAATATTACACTTTATATTGAAAAGTTTATATGAGAAAGAACAAAAGAAAGACATATTTATAAATTTATAAATACGATTCCCTTGTTGTTATACAAAAACATAGCAAAAATCAGCACGACAAATCTGGAAAATGTCATATGCAATCATACAGTATTTTTGCAAATACACTAATATACTACATACAGACCTCATCCCAGGAAGCAGTTACATTCTCCAATACTGCTTCTGTGGTTGTCAGGTTGTACTCCAGTGATTTAAATTCATCTTTTTGTAAAAAGTCCTGTTAAACATATTGAAATATATTAAATGACATTTATTAATAACATCATTAAACAATATGTCATTCACATGAACTGTACCATTTAATTCTGACAATGTAAGAATCACATTTACAGGTGATCACTCACTAGAAAGGATCAATCACTGATAACACCTCCCTGTGTACAACTATCAGTGACTGACAGCTATCTATGTATACACACTTACACAGGGAATGCTATCAATCACTGATAACACCTCCCCTGTGTACAGCTATCAGTGACTGACAGATATCTCTGTTTTCCCCCCTTTACAGAGAATGCTATCAATCACCGATAATACCTCCCTGTGTACAGCTATCAGTGACTGACAGCTATCTATGTATACACACTTACATAGAGAATGCTATCAATCACTGATAACACCTCCCAGTGTACAACTATCAGTGACTGACAGCTATCCATGTATACACCCCTACACAGGGAATGCTATCAATCACTGATAACATCTCCCCTGTGTACAACATCAGTGACTGACAGCTATCTCTGTATACAAACTTACACAAAGAATACTATCAATCACTGATAACACCTCCCCTGTGTACAACTATCAGTGACTGACAGCTACTGTATCTATGTATACACACTTATACAGAGAATACTATCAATCACTGATAACATCTCCCCCATGTACAATTATCAGTGACTGACAGCTATCTCTGTATACACACTTATACAGAGAATACTATCAATCACTGATAACACCTCCCCTGTGTACAACTCTCAGTGACTGACAGCTATGTATACACACTTACACCGAGAATGCTATTAGCCACTGATAACACCTCCTCTCTCTACAACTACACAACTATCAGTGACTGACAGCTATCAATGTATACACACTTACACAGAGAATGCTATCAACCACTGATAAAACCTCCCCCGTTTACAACTATCAGTGATTGACAGCTATGTCTACACACTTACACAGAGAATTCTATCAATCAATGATAACACCTCCCCTGTGTACAACTATCAGTAACCGACAGACATCTCTATATATACACACTTGCACAGAGAATGCTATCAATCAATGATAACACCTCCCTGTGTACAACTACCAATGACTGACAGATATCTATGTATACACACTTACACAGAGAATGCTATCAATCACTGATAACACCTCCCCAGTGTACAACTGAAGTCAGAATGAGCACATATTTAAGTTTTTTAAGTTTTACTGAATCTTTTCCCATAAAATTCTCCAGTCTTCTCCACTTCTACTGCTCTATAAGATTACACTGCATTTCATGGCTTCAGATTCTCCTTAAGTAGTCTGGGGATTTGACCAATCTTCGGTAAAGAGGTTTTTTGTACAAAATTATTTTATGTCTCTCCACACTGTCCAAACCAGCTTTGAAGCAAGTATTTGAACCTCTGAAGTCAGAATGGTTGGCATACAATGCCAGACAACTAGGCCCTATAAATAGAGTTGTCAGGCAGTGCATCCCTAAGAACCAGTCTGCGTCAGATCTACATACTAAGGTCTCAGGTCTAGGGCAAATTCTTACCCAGAAAAGGGGCAAGAGGCCTGGCAGTGCTCTAACACCTGAGATTTGTAAAATTTATTTAAATGATAACTCTCTTTGAATGTTTTAGTTCTGAACATTCCTGAATCTAGCTGTATCATGCTGCTGCACATTGTATTACCACAGGCTGTATAAGGAAGTAAGAATATACACTAATATAATTCTGTGTACATCATACCTGCGAGCTTTTCAGATGCAAAGGTGTAGACATTAATTTACTTCTGTCACAGAGGAAGTAGGGCTTGAAATAAGCAAGGGTCAAACTGACCGGTCAATAACTGCTCACAATGGAGCTGCAGCATATTCTACTTAATTTTTAACTTTCCAGCTAAAGTTATTAAAGTTCTATATGTCATAAAAATTAAGAATGAGCATGAGAAATTTCAGGATCAAAAAATACTAATGAGTATGAACTCACTACTTTTAAAAAACATTGTGTTGTAAATGTAGAAGTTCAGATCCTTTCATTTTTCACATTTATTCCCAGTGTGTTCATCCTGTTGTGCGCCACATAGACATACCTGTATTTTATTTATTACGCCCAGGGAGTCGTACCAGGTCTGCACAGCCCAGGGGAACTGTCGTGTAACAGCCATACGCAGAACAATGCTGAATGAAATGGTGGTGAAGACCCTTCGAATACCAATCCCATCAGTTAATAAATGTGGAAGAATGGAAAGAAACACCACAAAGAAGCCAGAAAAGAAGAAGGCTGAGCTGTTGAAATATCTCACATAGGCAGCTTTTCTGGTGAGTTTCAGTTCAGTCCTGGGTAAAAGCAAACCAAACTGTGAATTTCCCGTTTACATTTATATATAAACTTTGCATTAAAGTGTACCTAATTGTAAACCATTAGAAAATGTAGTGTTAAACAGGCAGGATATGCTCAAACCCATATGCAGTTGTGCATGTTTATAGGGGAGCATATCCTGCACTTGTAGTCCGTTGCTGATGGCAATCAACAGCAAAAAAATGCATACAATGGAAGATGCCAGCAACGGACTACAAGTACCACAGTAACCATCCTACATAAGGTAACGATTATGTGGATGTGGAGTACAATCAAAAACTTAACAATAGCAAAGGCAGGTGCACTCTGCGGCAATACTAAACCCTCACACTGATGTTAAAATTGAGAGGTTAGTTTGACATATCCTACTAAGAGGACATGTCTTAAGCTCGGACACCACGTCAAGGTCTCTAAAGTAGCCTGAGGCCCTACCACTCACATACCTGTGCGGTATGGGCGATACCAGGGGCCAATGGGCAAATTATGGGAGCATAAGGCCTGACTCACAGACAGCTTACCAGTAAACTCCACCATGTAGCCATGCTTGCATTGGGAGGTGCCTGTGAGCCCCACCTGAGACTGGCTGATATGGCCCAGGGCCTACGAGGTGCACCTAAATGTAGCCTGTAGATGAAAAGCAGGCACATTTAAATTGTAGTTTATACACCTCCAAACATAAGAATATACAAACCATTAGAAAACGTGGTGTTAAACAGGCAGGATATGCTCAAACCCATATGCAATTGTGCATGTGTATAGGGGAGCATATCCTGCACTTGTAGTCTGTTCTTATGTTTGTTGGTGTATAAACTCCAATTTAAATATGCCTGCTTTTCATCTACAGGCTACATTTAGGTGCACCTGTTAGGCCCTGGGCCATATCAGCCAGTCTCGGGTGGGGCTCACAGGCACCTCCCATTGCAACCATGGCTACATGCTGGAGGTTACTGGTGAGCTGTTTGTGAGTCGGGCCTTATCCTCCTGTAATTCGCCCACTGGCCCCTGGTATCGCCCATAAGGCACAGGTAGGTGAGTGGTAGGGCCTCGGGCTACTTGAGAGACCTTGGCGCGGTGCCCGAGCTTAAGACGTGTCCTCCTAGTAGGATATGTCAAACTAACCTCTCAATTTTAACATCAGTGTGAGAGTTTAGTATTACCGCAGAGTGCACCTGTCTTTGCTATTGTTACGTTTTTGTACCTAATTGTATAACAAAACTTCTTTAAAACCTCATAGAAATGTGCAGAAAATAATATTTCTAATATACTTCAATTATTTTTTATTTTTCCTCTGAAATAGGTGCCTGAAGTTCAGGTACCTATTGCACTTTACATTCTGTACTTCTGAACGTCACTGAGTACTGGAATACAGATTCCCCTGTGGCTGCATTAAGCGCTGTATGTGGTCTGCCTGTACCAGTGCTGCTCTTCCTCAAGCTTGGGATACTGTACATGTATCTGGCCTGATAGATAGATACGAGATAGATATGAGATAGATAGATAGATAGATAGATAGATAGATATGAGATAGATAGGTAAATAGATAGATTGATTGATTGATAGATAGATAGATAGTAGATAGATAGATAGATAGATAGATAGATAGATAGGTAGATAGATAGATAGATGGATAGATAGGAGATAGATAGATAGCTTGATAGATGATAGATAGATAGATAGATAGATAGATAGATAGATAGATAGATAGATAGAATTTCTTTTGTGACTTATTAGAATGTTTTCAAATTAACACTGTCCTAATTTCCAACTGCTATTTGCTGTTCCTGATTTTACATATTTTGTTATCATAGTACAAGTTAAGCTTTCAGGGCTTGGCCCACAAATAACTTTTATCACTACCACAGCATAAGTGATAAATGTATGATTGCCAGGAGAACCCCCAGTGATCATGATTATAGGGGTGCCCGAGTTCCCTTGGAGAATGGCAGTAGTGCCTATGTGTGACCATAGCTCTATTCACACGGGTGACTCACGCACCACCGTTCTCATGACTGTTGGGGTTCCCAGCACTCTGACCCCTGCAATCATCCATTTACTGTAATTGTGGTAGGTGATGCTTGATGCTAATGTCTGTAAAGTGCTGCGGAATATAGTAGCGATATATAAGTGCATAAAATAAATAAATAACACATAAATAATAAATAAATATTGTTTGTGGGCCAAAGCCTTAAATATTTTAGGAGAAATTTAATAGTACATAAAGGTATAAACTGTATATGTAGCAATATTAGTAATGTGGCAACACTAATATGCATACAAATGCTTCACATTAGGGATGACATTGCGCCATACCATAAGAATCACATATTATTTTCAGTATAACCTGATTATAAAATGAAACACTGATTCATACACGTTATACTTACTGCCTGAGTGACTGAATTATTTTCTCCATGGCATCTTCCCAACAGTAGGCTTTTACTGACTGGATATTGTCAATAACTTCGGAAGTGATCACAAGCCTTTCATTGATCTTGCCTGCTCTTCTGTCTCTATAAAGTGTGAACAATATTATTCTATAAGTATGTAACTATTCAATAATGAGTATAGAGTACCTGTTCTACAAAGCTTATTGGAGATGAGCAAAGTATTGGAAAATTAGATTTTGCTTTGCTGAATTTTACCAAAAATTTGCTTTGTGACAATATACTTAGTCACTAAGCGCATTTCTTTGTAAGTAGTGGGTGCAATGACCGGGAACAGCGATAAGCGCTGATCCCCATCATTGTACCCCTCTGATGCCGCGTTGATAGCTGATCACAGAATCCAACATTAATATTACAGTGTAAAATAAAAATAAATAAAATCATAGTTACCATCATTCATTTGATCACGTCACAGCGCACGGGATCTTCAATCAAGATGGCAGCGGATGGCTCGTTGCGCTCAAACGGATGAGGTAAGTATGATTTTTTTACTCTTTACTGCTATTCAGGGAAAATTGATTAATTACCAAGAAGTATGAGGAAATTTGGCTTCGCGGCAAATCAAGTTTTCCCTGAAATTCGGTTCATTAATTTGATTTGTGGACTTCGATTCACTCAACACTAATATATACATATATATATATATATATATTCAATACTGTGCAAAAGTTTTATGCATGTGTGGGAAAAAATACAGCAAGGCACGAATGCTTTAAAAATAGAAGTGTTAATAATTTAGATTTCCATTTTTTCTGCAGCAGGACAACAACCCCAAACATACAGTCAATGTGATTAAGAAATATCTCCAAAACAATGAGTCCCGGAAGTGATGATATGGCTCCCACAGAGCCTATATATATACAGTACACATATACACACAATTGTATAGTGTATAAGTATAATTATGTTTATGTAACCCATCATTCAGCCTAGTCCCCATAATAATCATTGGATTATTGATGCTTTCTGAGATTAGAGAAGTGTGATTAGATAAAATAATTGCTAAAGTTACATAGTTGATAAGGTTGAGAAATAGACATATGTCAATCAGGTTCACCCTAGAATTCTACTGTGTTGATCCTCTACTTTTGTTGAGGCATGCACCCAGGGGCAGCGTGGCAGGGGGAGGGGGCCAGCTGCGCTCACATGTAACGCGGCCCGGCATTTTCTCTGTACTTAATGCCGGGCCCTGTCAGAGCACTTATATCACCTTCATGATATGATCTTCTGCAGTCTCTAGGCCTCCAACATCATGCTCCGGCGCTGCCACTCTGAAACTAGTCACAAATTAAGCAGGTGGGCGGAGCCTGACTAACGTAGGTTAGGCTCTGCCCACCTGCTTAATGCGTGACTACTTTTAGAGTGGCAGCGCCGGGGCCTGATGCTGGAGGCCTAGAGACTGCAGAAGATCATATTATGAAGGTGAGATAAGCGCTCTGACGGGGCCTGGCATTAAATACAGAGAAAATGCTGGGCCCCATTACGTCAAGATTGTGGGCAGTCGGGGATACTACAAAGGGCTGTGGGAGGCACTACAGGGGACATTACCGGGGCAGTGGAGGACACTACTGGGGGCATTAATTAAGGCAGTGGGGGACACTACAGGGGACATTACTGGGGCAGTGGAGGACACTACTGGGGGCAGTGGAGGACACTACTGGGGGCAGTGGGGGACACTACTGGGGGCAGTGGGGGCCACTACTGGGGACATTAATTAAGGCAGTGGGGGACATTACTGGGGCAGTGGGGGGCACTACTATGGGGCTGGGGGGGCACTACTGAGGCCATAACTGGAGGCAGTGGGGGACACTAATAGGGGCTGTGCGGGGCACTACAGGGGACATTATTGGGGGCAGTAGTAAACACTACTAGGGGCTGTGGGGGCACTACTGGGGACATTACTGAGGGCAGTGGGGGGCAGTGAGAGACATTACTGGGGACATTACTGGGCGATCAGGGACCAGGGGTGTGACAATTACAGACACAGAGGGTGCGACCGGGCGTGGGGGAGGGGCCCCGATCCAAAGTTTGACATGGGGCCCATAGCACTCTAAATACACCACTGCACGCACCAATCACCCCAAATTAGAAGAAATAAATCCCTGGACAATGCCCTGGATTAACGCCCCCATCTCCAGAAATCTAGAACCCATAAATTGTGATATTACCTTCACTCACATCTGGTTTTTATAATGCAATTCAGTTGAAAGAAATGTAGCCTTTGCTCCTGCAATAACTCTCGTGTGTACAGGTGCTGCAGTTTAAAAGCATACAGTGGGCCACCCATTTAAAAGTAGGGAGATGCCCATATCGAAACACTGCGGAGGAAGAGACCTATAGTAATGTATCCTGACCTGACACTCATGGAGCCAGTCACCAGGTAGGTAACAATAACAATGCTTACTTTGGCAAAGTGCCAGAGTTTGAGCTGGGTGATACTTTATGTCACAAGTACAGCATTTGTAAACCACTTCAGCACTGCACTAGCATACACTTAATTTTGTACCAATGACGCATTTCAATGACATTATAATTAATAAACGAAAAAAGACAATAGGATCTTACCTATATGTCATCATCCTTCTCCCCAACCATGCCTGAAACAATGCAAGAATAACAAGGAAGCCCAAACCACAGAACGCAGAAGCCTGCAGTAAATCCCAAATGAGACCCATCAAAAGAATCACTTGAAGTGGAGCAATCCATACAAAATGAGCCAAGGCCAAGCCCTATGAAATAAAGAACATTTGTATGAATGGAGTAACACAAGAATAAAATACAAATCTGTATAAACAAAAGAACAGAATAAATCTGTAAAAACGTTCTGGAATTTTGTTGGCATTTTAATGCTTTACTTTACTATAATAAAGTCAATAATTTAGGGGGTTGTCCAGGCTATGTATATTGATGGCTTATCCTCATGATAGGTCATCAGTATCAGATCAGCAGGGCCCTGACTCCGAGTCCCGGAAACCTAGCTAATCAGCTGTTTGTAGAGGAGGTGGTGCTTGTGCGAGCGCTGCTTCCGCTTTAAGATTACACTGCGCATTGTCTCTGTGAATTAATACTGTACTCAGGTCTCATCCAGATGGGTGTAGTGTTATCTGTATTCCAGATGATCGTGATTCTATAAGTTCTGGTCAGTAGGGAGGTCCACTTATTACATCCAAAACAACTACAAATAAAGTTGTGATCAATAGGGTTGTCTGAATGAGGCCAGAGCTTGCTGGAATAACAGTGTAAATATGTAGATTATCAAGCTGATCTAGTCCAAGTTCAGACTGGTGCATTACATATATAACATCCCACAGAATTTATATTATAGAAACAATGTCAACGTAAGATCAGCATTTCATTTAGCAGTGCATATAGATGCTACATGTGGAAAGGCTACATTAATGTGTCTCTAAATTCCACATACTGGATACAATTGGTTTCACGCTGTACAAGGCACATGCTATTCTTAAAAAGGTTCAGTCAATATTTGAATGTTCAACTTACTTTTCATTTTTTAACGTGGACACTAAAATATACACAATATTCTGCAATGTAGTTATCATTATTTAGAGTTCCTCAACATATACCCATTAAGCAGCTGCCAGACACCCCTTACTTATATCTTTTGAGAGCATTCAGGCATGTTGAAATACTATTTGCCAAGCAGCAACAATTGCTCTCGGGAAAGAGTTGGGAGCCCCCCTCCCCATACACATTAGATCAGGGAAGGCCAACCTGAGGCTCCCCAACTGTTGCAAAACTACAACTCCCAGCATGCCCAGACTGCCTACAGCTAGCAGCCTACAGCAGGGCATGGTGGGAGTTGTAGTTTTACAACAGCTGGAGAGCCGCAGGTTGGCCATACCTGCATTAGATGGTCATCCAGTCGCTCCAAATGGGCAACCTTGGCCGACCTTCATTTGTTGTGTATGGCCACCTTAAAATGAGGCAGCACGGAAAAAAGTATGATGTCATTAATCAGTTTCATTAACATTCAAAGCCGATAATTTGATGCACTATGAGTCCTCAGCCTCACTCCACTGTTATTTGTGGACACTTGAGCCTGTTGGACTTCGTATCACTTAGGCACTGTTCGATGGGTAATTATGGTTTGCTCTTAGTTACCATTGTTCCAGCCATAACATTCTAACATTACGAGCAGAGTGTAACAGTAACAGGATCACATGGAACACACCTTCCCATTGTCATTCACAGGAGACACACGGCTCACTTATGAAGGTCTATTTTACATTCTGGGACACAGCTTATCAGTTCTCTATAGATTAGTTCCTGTTTTTTTTTTAGTTTGACACACACATTTAAATCTAAAGTCTATATTACACCGGCAGATAATCTTTCAGATCATTGCTAACAAGTGTTCAAATGAACGCTCATTAGCGATGATCTGGCAGTGTAATGCTGCCGCCGATAACCGGATGAAGGAGCTTGTTAATCAGGCTATTGATCCCTTCTCCCCATACTGTGGAGGAGATTGCTGCATGTAATAGCAGTGGTCTGCTCTGCTGACAAACAAGGGATTGCCAGGAATGGACGCTTCCCTCCCAACAATTTCCTGCAGGATCTACTCTTGTAATATTAGCCTAAGGGCTCATGCACACGGCCGTGGTTCGGCTGTGCCCGTATTGCGGCCCGAAAACAGTGGCAGTAAGTTAAAGTGAACCTGAAGAAAAAAAAAAGGTTAGCCCAGCACCTCCAAACAACAAGAAATAAAGAATAGGTGCATGGCTGAGATTCAAAAGCAATCAAACACTATATGTAGCAGCACACAGCTTCATGTGCACATGCAAACACTGGAAACATGAGTTATACTAAATTGCATTACTACTATATTTACTATGCATGAAAATTATACATGAGTTATACTAAATTGCATTATTACTATATTTACTATGCATGAAAATGATTAAAGCTGTTGGTAGATGGGCCCAACACAATTTTGATCAAAAATTTGCGCAAAGATCTTCTAATGTATAGTAAGTATAGCAGTAATGCAATTTAGATTAACCCATGCTTCCAGTGTTTGCATGTGCCATATGGCAGTGTCTGTCTCTGAGACTACAGCTGCCAAAGGAGCAGCTTTACCATCCGAGTAGCCCTGATTTTAAGAGACCAGACATCTTAGAAAGTCCAGAACCAACCAGGGCATGCAAGTTATCTGCTCATTTATGGCACTGAGACTTTTCTGCTGTGGAAAGGATCATTGCCTTCGACACCTACCACACTTTGAGACGGACTGGCCATCAGTATCTTAAATTTGCCTCCCTTGGTCTTGGAAATGCAGAAGGAATTAATAAGGACCCAACTGCATGCCTGTGGTTATTTTGGTGAGACTGCAAAGGGTTTTTATAAGGAGAGTCAGGGAGTACTACAACTACCATCACCGTTGCTGCATATAACCCTTTTGGGAGAAAGACTCACTGTGATATACTTTGGAACTGTGTATGTACTACTACTACTACTTATGTCATCAATACAGTAAAGAAAATCTTTATTTATTAGCACCACTGCCTCTGTACTCCTGCCTTACACCCTGCCAAACACTTAACATCAAGAGCACCCTACCTAAAACTAGGCAGGAGACCCTAAAGGTCCAGGGCGTACCTAGAGGGAAGAACAGTTGCAACCTCCAGTCACTGCATGGCCCCAGGGAGTGCCAGAGGGGAGATTGCCACTGTGAACTGTGGGTACTACCACCACCATCGTAGCCACAACTACCACTACCATCCTTCCCACAGTCCTTCCCCTCCAGGCTTGCTGCACATGTTTAATCTGACAGTTTTCCGTTAAGGACAAAAAAAATCTATATAAAGTCTACAATTTATAACCACAAGAACAGTGAGCAAAAAAGTGTGAAAATG
Organism: Bufotes viridis; assembly: GCA_033119425.1. Classification (NCBI taxonomy): domain Eukaryota; kingdom Metazoa; phylum Chordata; class Amphibia; order Anura; family Bufonidae; genus Bufotes; species Bufotes viridis. The sequence continues at coordinate 225,254,771 of CM065590.1, forward strand.
ACAATGAGACAGTATTAGAACAAAGTACAGGTCTTCAGTGCTGACTTATATAGCTACCATAAGAGACAGCTGCTGGTGATGTGGTTTCCACCATGGTACCAATATAAGTTATACTGGACTGACCCTGGTCCCAAAAATGTTGTAATTAACCTTTGCATTACATGGAAACACTTCTATGCAGCGTACTTTACTAACCGAAGCAACAGCCTGTTGACGTGTGAATTCACAGTCACTGCCACGTGGGAGCTGAGGCTGTATTCACATGTCCATTTGGTAAATCCAGTAGTATGTTCTGTCAGAGGAGCAGACTACAGGACTTATCGTATCCATCTTAGTCGGAAACTGCCGGATCCCTATTCATTATCATTGGAACCGATTGGTTTAAATACCAGCTTTCTGCCAGAGAAATACAGAAACCCGACTGATCCCATTATAGTGAAAAGGGATTGTTGTCTGTCTGTGCCAGATATGGTAACTGGAGTAGTCAGCCGATGTGGGGATAGTTTCGGCATAGGAGCAGCCTGCTGGAAAACACTGTATCCGGCACAGCCACATATTGCCCAACCCCGCCAGAGCCCATTGACTATAATGGGACTCGGTGGAAATCCAAGTTTAGTGCAGAGATTTGGCCGGATAAAAACCACAGCTTGCAGAGGCATTTGTCCAGCCGAATTCCGGCACTAATATCGAAAACAGGCCGAATCCCTGCCAAGTCCCATTATAGTCAATGGGATCCATCGGTGCTCTGGACTTTTCTGGTTTTGCCAGAACAGCCTGCCGGAAGAATTTACCACCAGTGTGCAACTAGCCTGAAAACTACTCAAACATGCAAAGGGGCCAAGTGAAGTTGTGGCCTGAAAGAAAGCGGTTGCTAGTTCCGCTGTGAACAACGTTCCATATTTCTCAGCTTGTCTTTGCTTTTCTTTTACCATGTTAATCTCCAGTGATGGTAATGCAAATACTGCAGATTACTAAAAGTAAACAGGTATTGTTAGTCTTTGATAAGAACTGGTAATCAAATGCACATAAGATTTAGATAAAATGTGATCATGGATAAAAATACGTATCTATGGCGTTTATACCAATTATTAACTTGTTGATATAGTATTTCTTAAATATTTGCCTTAATGATTTATACAGTATAGCTAGAATGAAGGATTTTTATTTTCATCTATATTTCTAAGAAGTCTGTTTATACAGCTGGCCAGATTATTTAATTTAAAGGAACAATAATCCTGGAAACAAATTCTTAAAGGGGTTGTGCCATAAAAAAGATTCTACATTTTTCAAACCAGTACATGGTTCTGAATACTTTTGTAATTGCATGTATTTAAAAATGTAGTATAATCACTGAGCTAGTCATTAAAATATATCTGTATAGCGCCACCTGCTGTTTGTTCTTTTCCTTATTTCTGGTCCACCTCATTGTGGTGATCGGACACGCTCAGTGTCACTAACTATATCTTCTGTTAGAAACTGTGGCAGTTACAGGGAAAGAGGTAAAAGTAGAAAGTACACGCCCCCTAACTTGCCAGCTTGAAATAAATTTAGCGGGGCAATGCATGGGCAGTTCTCATGTGCTTCCAAGAAATAGAGCCGCCCTCACTGTTTGTCAGCCTGCAGCAGTTCTGCATGATCCTGACACAGTCCTATAGGTATTCTGCAGAGAACACTGGGGTTAATCTCTTACATGTAAGACAGGTGGTCTGCTGAGGGGCAGGGCTTAGCAAAGAGGTGGGACTTGGTGCCCTTTTGTTCTATTGCAGGGTAGAGGGGGAGGCTACAAGAGATACAGTACAATAGGGTCATTGGAAAAGAAGAGATAAAGGGAAGAAGTGCTGCATTCTTGTGTGCATTATCTGGGTTTAGCATTCCTTAAAAAAATAAAAAACACAAAAGCAAAGCTTGCTTAAAGTTTTCCATAAGAGTTGGCCACCGATAGCTTGGCAAAGGTCCGCTATTTTATGTCTGTAAATGGCTTGAGACACTTTATTATGAACATGATGTCACAGGCCAAGGAAGAGACTGCCACACTCCCTGGAGCACTGCAGCCTCTTCAGCTGATCGGTGGGATAGGTCATATCCTGAGGATAGGTCATCAGTATAAAATACTCGGAGAACCCCTTTAAACTTGTAACTGAAGTTTTTTTTTCTTAAGCCATAAATAAATAGTCACTTTAAGACTGTCAGCAGATCTGTACCTATGAAACTGGCTGACCTGATACATGTGCACTTGGCAGCTGAAGGCATCTGTGTTGGCCCCATGTTCATATGTGTCCACATTACTGAGAAAATTTAGGTTTTAATATATGTAAATGAGCCTCTAGGAGCAAAGGGGCATTGCCATTACACCTAGTGGCTCTGCTCTCTGTGCATATGCCGCACCCTCTCCACTTTGATTGACAGGGCCAGGTAGTGTAAACGTTATCACAACTGCCTGGTCCTGTCAACCAATGTGCAGAGGGCGCGGGAGTTGCAGAGAGAGCAGAGCCTCTAGGTGTAACGGCAATGCCTCCGTTGCTCCAAGAGGTTCATTTGCATATATATGATTTAACTTTTTCTTAGCCATGCAGGCACAAATAGCAAAAGTTGGAAACTCCACCATAACCTGACCTAGCAGCAAGTGAGTGGCTCATGCACATGTATGTATTTTGTAATCCACAAACCTTGAATCCACAAAATACAGACACTTGCCACTTGCCACTTCCTATTCATGTCTGCAAAATGGACAAGAATAGGATACGTTCTACAATTTGCTGAAAGGCCACATAGATGCAGGCAGCACATGGATGACATCTGTGTCCTGTCCACATTTTTGGCAGACCCCTAGAATAGGTCCATGTGGTATGAGCGTTCAGCCACACATTAAAGAGGACATTTCACTAACCCTGACATTACAATATTAGTACCTGGCAGTGTAGGTCATGATGAGTAGATATCAGGGAGCTTTTTTTTCAGGTGCGCTGCTCCGTTCCCCCGCTGTGCCCCCTATTCGCTTTTTCCGCCCTGTATGCTAATAAATAGCATGGGTACAGGGAGGAGGAGAAAAAAAAACTCACCCTCTCCCTGACGGTGACGATCTCCTCTGCGATTGGGCAGCTCACAGTCCCTTGAGAAACACGTCCGTCTCCTCCTCCCTGTACCGATGCCAGACAGAAGGAGATGCCCCTTGAGAAACACGTCCGTCTCCTCCTCCCTGTACCGATGCCAGACAGAAGGAGATGCCCCTTGAGAAACACGGCCATCTCCTCTTCCCAGTACCGATGGTATTAATTAGCATGCAGGGCGGCAAAAGTGAATGGGGGGCACAGCAGAGAAACGGAACAGCACACCTGAAAAAAACTTTATTTTCCTCCCTGGCCTCTGCATTCAACTATCCATGGACTCCTTTCCAACATTTTCCAGGTTTATCCATTTTTTTCAACTAAACACAATGATCCCTACCTGTTCCTGACCCTAGTTGAGGTTGTTGCCATCTTAGCTGCTGGGCCTTATAACAGATGTTATGTCTACTACACAGGAAGCTATGCCTTTATTAAAGGGATGGTTTGGTTTAAGCAACAGCTCTTTTCGCTAGCGCGGACCAGTAATCGGCTGCCATTTCTACAGAATGTGCTAAGTGCTCATGGGAACAAAATAAAGTAGCTGAAAAGATCCAACATTGATGGTTCAACATGGACCCAAGGAAGCCTAGTAGTCCTCATAGCTACATGGTTGTATAGGTTGAAAAAGACACACATCATGGCCAGCCTTTTCCAGGACAGTAAATTAGACTCCTGGTGTCTTCTAACTAAAATGGAGAGATTCACTGAAAATAACTACATTTGTACAAATGGTTAATTCATGATCTCTGTCCCAGCTTGATATCAATGGATGACATTAGATATAATTTTACATAAAGATGTTACCAGGTAAAGTAAATGAACACGTGTTGTAAAGCAGGGATGCACAACCTGCAGCCCTCCGGCTGTTGCAAAACTCCTACTCCCAGTATGCTCTAATAGGTGTAGGCTGTCCAAGCATGCTGGGAATTGTAGTTTTGCAACAGCTGAAGGGCCGCAGGGATGTTTTACAAGGAGGAAGTAAGCACAGAGGACAGCCAGACACAACATCGGTTGGTTAATTCCTCCCAAACAGCATATGCATTGTAAATGAAATGCCCGAACAAGCTATTCCCACAATTCTTTACTCCACAAAGCCACTAGGAGAACGTCATAAATCATGGAGAAGTAGAGTGTTGTTCTAAAATGCCGTCAGTATTTCAGTCACTTAGAGATTGTGAACCATAAAAGACATAATCCACCATACATCATTGAGGCGAGTCTTCCCAGTGTCCTGGGACATTACAGGTTAGATTGCATTGTTGACATTTTTATTATACCTTATAAATCTGCACTTTATGTGTAATTTTTTACTCTTATCAGTTCACCCAAAAAAAAGGATATTACCCATGATGTAAGATGTTGCTAACTGGTTCAATGATGTTTTCACGGAAGAGCAAACAGTAGATAATCTTAGTAAAAATGTAAAATGACCAACTGTGCTTTTGATTCCTGTTGACGTGGGGCAAGTTACAGTCAAAATTTCTGCTTGTAGCTGCATGTCTACCTCTGTACAGCATGAGGTATGGAACACGGATTATCTGCCATACTTTTTCCCAATGGGATAGGTTTAGTTTATGTTCATGGCATGAGTGTTTAACTGACTGCTATTTCCAGCTTTCCTGTTTCATGATTATTGTACAAATCAGAAATTATCAACACTCAGAAACAAGTTCTAGAACGTTGTAAAAAAAAACTCCCTCCTAGAAAACTTCTTTCCTCATCAGAATCACCGAAAACACTTTGTAATATTTCATGTAAAGGGGTTGTCCCATGAAAAATATTCTACAGTTTTCAAACCAGCCCCTGAATCTGAATACCTTCGTAATTTCATGTAATAACAAATTTAGCAAAGCCACTGAGTTATTCTATAAAATGCATCTGTATGGCGCCACCTGTAGTTTCCTATTTTTCTTTTTTCTTTGCCCTTCAACTGCTCAGTTTCATCCTTCAACTGCCTCCTGGGCTGTGATAGGGAGAGCATAGACACGCCCCCTGAGCTGTGATAGGGAGAGCATGGACATGCCCCCTTAGCTGCAGCAGAAAAGACACTCCCCTTGAGCTGTGATAGGGAGAGCTGAGACACGCCCCCTTAGCTGCAGCAGAAAAGACACTCCCCTGAGCTGTCAGCTTGATATAAATCTAGCAGAGCAATGAATGAGGAGATCTCTGGATCCATGTGAGGTCCAGGGCTGGTTCTAGCTTTTTTAGAAAGAGATTGTCATGTACTATAAGGTGTCAGGTTTTCATTTTTTTTTTTTTTCATTAGCTATAGGATAACCCCTTTAAGTTCTGTCAATCTTTGACTAAAAGGACACACAAACCACCCTGTTCCTCCCCTCTTGGTCGGAATGGGCTGTATAAGGAGTTCCTGAGAAACAGAAAAGGTAGAGGAAGTACATGGCTGAGCTTCTACTCCTAGGAACCATATCCAATTCTCCTGTGAGACCATCACTCCAGAGAAATTCTCAGAATCCAGAACACTGCTTCCATGAAGCTACAGTGTACAAAGACAGCATAGTGATCAGTGAAATTTCAGCTTTACAGACACTGCTGCAGGTGATGGACTACAGCTCAGACACCCATAACCTAGAACAAACACCAGGCCAGAATAACTGCAAGCCTGGGTCACAGTGGACACCTATATCCACAAGTGCCTACAAGTGCCATTAAACTGCCACACAACCAATCACCATACATCATCTGCTGCCAGAAACTGTATATTGTACTTACTACTGCTATATTGGACTGAACAAAGAAGGACTGCTATACTTCTATTTCTGTCCTGATTCTTCAAACAACCTTTACACTGCACCAATCCCCAGGGATCAACGGTCTGAGTGCACCATGACACAACACCTCATCAGGGCCACTACCACTTTCATCCACTGTACCGGCTCCTCAGGGGCTCACTGCGCAGAACCTTGTTGAGCATGGCCAAGAATGGAGAGGTGGCTGTGCATGCGCAGCTCTCTATTCACTTCAATATCACTTCTGATATTGGCTTGGCTACTTTAGAAGTACTTTTGAAGTGAATGGAGAAAGGTGCACATGTGTGGCAACCTCTCCATTCCAAGCTTGGAACCATGAGGTCCCCTTCTTGAGAAAGGAGCAGGTCTTAGAGGTGGATCCATTTTACATCTCTACTCATTTTGGGCTTAGAAATCCAGTGGGTGGACCTACTCAGTGACTGACAACCTTCCCTGTATGAGCCTGAATGTAATACAAGTTTTGATCATTCTTTTCCCACAAAACTATATTTCAATCTGCTCACTTTCATGGTGACAAGTTTGTTCAAATATGTCATACACCTGAGAATTGGAAGCCACATACAGCCATATACCCCTTCTCAAAAACAGAACCGGAAAGCATAAGCGTGCCTTAATCTAAATAAATCAAATGGGGTTTTATCTTTACTCAACTGTTTGGAGTTAGGATACTTTGGTTCATTTTCCTATTGAGCTGGCAAAAAATGCTGGGAGATTTGAGCTCTTAAAAATTAGGAATGCAGTCTTTGACGACAATAAAGATATACCAATATATAAATAACTATATTTCATAGTGAAATTTAGAAAAACAGGCAGACTTCTTATTTTCTAATAAATCTTTACATGTCCCCGGATGTAGCCATGGAAAGCCATAGAAATAATGGTACAATAAATATTACCTCTTTTTCATTCCCAACTAAACATTTTCTAATAGAAAATACATGATAAAACTCTTTTTAGTGTTGGATATAGCAAGATCGACTCCTTGTTACTAGTGTTGAATGCGAATATTTGAATCCCGAATATCGCCACTTCGAGAATTCGCAAATATTTAGATTATAGTGCTATATATTTGTATTCGTTACTTCCCATTCTGTACAATAACTGCAGGATGAGAAGGACACAGTGGAAATATTTTCCTCCAGCAGATGTGTTTCATATTTATTGGCATTTGTGTCCATGATTTTCCCAAAACAAAAAAGACTGAATAGGAGACAAACCTCAAGGTTATAAAGAATAAAAACAAAGAAAAATATGTGCACCTGCAGTTGCTACAAAAATGATAAATGGTAACGTCTAAGTTCCATGCACGCAACCGTGATTTTCTTCAGTGTGCTAATTATTTTTAAATGTGTAGTACACTGTTCCATACAAGTCAATGAGAATATTCACACATCAGTTTTTTTTTTTCACGGATCTGGGTTCCCGATTTCACTACAGGTCCTATTTTTGTGCATTTTTAAAGATTAAAACAGCCCTTTCTATTGATCGGAGTGAATAAAAAATGGAATTCACACAGAAGCAAGTAAAGGGGGCTAAGCTGCAATACCAAGCACATACTACTGTATGGCACTGTGCTTGAAGCCAGCAGCGCCTACAGGAACACTGCTGCCTTTTCAAAACAGCTGATAGGAGGGGGTCCCGAGCGTTGGACCCCCACCGATCAGATACTCATGACCTATGCAGAGGATAGGTGATCAGTGACAAAAATCTCCGTAAAGCCTTTTTAGGTGAATGCGATTGTAACCTATGGGTGACAGATGACACTGTTACTTTTGTTAGCTGCTCTTGACAAATCAATGCTGCATTGTAATAGTTTGCAATATATTTATATATTCCATATAATCGGTGACTTGTAATATTGAGTGTTTTTGGATCATATACAATTTAATTCCCTTTTAGAGCAGTATTTAGCAATATTCATTGCATGTGTTAACATCACACTTTTGTTCCGAGTTCTTGCATGTTGCCATGCATCTGCATGTCCATCCCATTACCAGAACAGAGCTATCCACTGGGAATGAACAATGAAAGTTCCAATGGAATGGCAGATACAGTGCGTAGTGTGAGAATTGTAAAATTTTTCATAACATTTATTTGCTAAAACCAAACCTCGTTAATCTGCAATAGCAGAAAAAGCTAAGGTGCACCTAGCAGTATGTGTACGTTTCAGCAGAAGCCTTGACTGATTGCCAAGATTCCTCCCCTTGACTAGAGTTGACTTTGATAAGAAGACATTTTGCTATATTCATCTATTATTCTATGGCAGAATGCTTTCATAGGTAACGATTACTGATAAATAAGTCTAAAGATAGTAAAATATGCTTTAGATTATTTCCCCAGATAAGTGACAAGATACAAGCAATATTTGCTTACTGGATAGACAGAATAGGATATCTTACCTCATCAAATTTGTTCAGGTTGTTAGAGAGAAGACTTACAAGCTGCCCGGTGCTTATTTTATCTAAAACCTTGCTTGATAGTTTTAAAGTCTATATGAAGAAAAAGACACAGTACATTTAGATCTTCCTTAGCAAACAAGGGAAGGCATATACAAATATGATATATATATATATATATATATATATATATATATATATACAGGAGTGATAGATGAGATAGATAGATAGATAGATAGATAGATAGATAGATAGATAGATAGATAGGAAACTTACTTTTTTATAAATTAAACTGAACATTGCTATCCTCATTTGCATTCCTATACGATGGAGACCAAATATGGCCGGATGTAGGAGCAGCATTCTGACCACAAAGAGTAGAGACAGGCCAATTGCTAAGTAATAAGCTATAGATCGCTCTAATGCATTACTTTCATCATAAGATGCTATGATTCTCCCAAGAAGAAGTGGTTGAACAGCTTTGGTGACTTCCTGAGATAGAATTGATAAAAACGGTGTGATTAGTATTGTAAGTTTATTTTAGTATTTAAACCATTTAAGATCAAATTCACAATATCTGATAACAGGAGGTCCTTTATTGGAATGAGCTGTAAGGAACTGTTTTCCTGAGAAAAGGAACCTAACAATAAGGAAGGGCAGTATTGAATACCAGAGGAAAGATAGGAAACAAGTGTCCTGACAGCTGTGTATGCAGTTGAAGACAATACTCAGTTGTGGCTAGTCTATGGCTGTCATTTTCCCGTTCTTGTGCTACTGCCCAATTTTTCTTAATGGCTTTCATTTATAGAAAGATAAACTGGATGGTGGCCAATCCACAACTTGCTCAGTGACTCACACAATTTAGTCACAGAACTTCTTCCTCTAGGAAAACCGAGAACGGAGTGTTACTCATGCCTGGCATGGTCTATATTGTAATAGGTTACAGACAGTACTTTAGTACTCAGCAGGTCAGTGTCTGAATGTGCTTGATTGTTGACAGTCACCTTATCCATCTAGAAATATCTTCAGTAAACTTGTGAACCCCATTCTCTCACCTTTTTAACTACAAGCAGACTACAGTTCCTTGTGTGCCTACATGACAAATAGTTCCCAGTGCCCGACCTCCATCTATAGACAGCATCCAAATGTTGAAAACATTCATGCAAAGTTTTAATTGTATAATAAGCTTTGTTGCTATCATTCTATATACAGAACATTCATCAATACTGTCAAATCGGTTAGTGTGAATCAAGAAAAATAGACTCTAGTAGTGAGCGGCTCAAAGGCCCACTCCACCCCAAAAGAGGTCGCCTTCTGTGGAAGCTTTGGGAACCATTATAGTGTCAGAGCCTGAACCCACTAAAGGATCCTTTAGTATTCCAGCACAACCCTGTGCATAGGAGAAAACCTCACAGAATGAAACAAAGTTGACAACTATCATGCATGATGGAATGATATTGATAGTATTGAGACTAATATCTGTTGCAATGGTGGTAGGTCATGTATAGTTAATAAAGGAATTGTGTCACCAAAAATGTTATCAACCAGTTAAAACCAGATAGTGACACATATTCCTTTTTTTCTAATCAGTTTTTATTTTCTAATTGCAGATATAAGTATTCTACTTCCTGAATATTATTATGGGGGCAGCCATCTTGCCTGAGCTCAACAGCATTTAGAAAGCATTAAGATGGCAGCCCCATGGTCCATAGACACAATGGTCAGGAGACGTGTCGTCTCCTGTGTAGTGGCGGTGTAGTGTAATTACAAGTGAATGGAGCGAGAACTCAGCTTTACACTGCACTTCCGAGACAAGTGCAGTGTAATGAACAGGAAGCGGCACTTGCAAGGAGCACCACCTCCTCTTCAAACAGCGGATTGGCGGGGGTGCTGGGTGTTATGTCCCCACTGATCACATAGGTCATCAATATAAATTGATCCACAACCCCTTTATACATAAAATCGTAATTTAAACAACAGGTAATTTTCTGTTTATGGTATTGTGGAGTGCACATTAATGAGCTCAGAGATTAATTGAGATGAGATATACACAGGCCTGACAAAAAGTATAGAGTGCACATTACATTACCGCCTATTGGGGGCCATTTGGGTGGCAAACAGCATGTGACAGGTTCCTTTTAATTCCAACACAGTAAGGTGTCACCTAGTATTTTAATATAGTAATTTAATACAGTATAATATATAGTAAAAAAAACCAAAAATAAAACGAAATAAAAAATACTTGTATAACTATTGAAAAATACCAGTAAATTGTTACTATCATCATTTGTTACTAAAAAATGCCAAGACACTTACATACTGTATGATGCACAAATATATAATCAAAAATGTCCTCTTACCCCAAGATACAGTAAGATACCATAAAAAAGAAATTTCCAGTAAAAACAACGTTTGAGTGCATTGATTAATTTGGGATTGTCCTTTGATGTTGCCAGTTCCCTGTCCCATTCTCTGAAAGAGAACACAAAGCAAGACAGTTATCCATCAAATGTAGAGTTTACACTTGTAACATTCCTCCTGATTTCCAGGTATTTCCAGGGAAACTTGGTACTATCAAGTAAAGATGGCAATAAAAACTAAGCTTCAGCGAATAGCGATCCATTCTTCATGATCATGAAAAACGTAAGTGCAGGGGCAGCTCATTCACACATTTGACAGATTTAGGTACCCATATATCTCATGGCAGGGAGTTAATTCATGTAAAGGTCACAGTCTATGTGTAAAAAACTGCCAGGGATCTTAAGACCAGTGCAAAATAATAGACAAATAAAGTTTTTGGAGATCATCCAGTACTCAGCACCATGAAAACAAAGGCAGACTATTGTAACTGGTAACAATGCAGACAAAGCTGACTTGTTGACAAAGTAATATCTTATCTATCAATGTACAAATGAGGCAAATCAAAACTTTTCTTACGTTCCTATTGTGACTTTGTTTCTCAGCGTGAAACACCTTTATACTGTGACAGAGGGAATAATCCAGCACATAATGAGATATGATACATATATACTGTATACAATGTAAACCCATAAAATGCATGCATATGTATTAGGCTGGGTTCACATTGCACTTTCGGCTCTCCATTGGGCTTACCTGAAAACTATTTTCACCTTACACTGTGACCATGGGCGTAGCTATAGGGGTGCAGAGGTAGCAGTCGCTACCGGGCCCAGGAGCATGAGGGGCCCAAAGACCCTTGTGCCGCATAAGAAGACGCACAAAGCACTGAGGGAAGGGGCCCAAGCGGAACTCTTGCTCCAGGGCCCATGAGCCGTTAGCTACGCCCCTGACTGTGACACAGCTCATTCGCATCAATAAGGAAAATGGAGTCTAAAGCATTAAAGGGCATATACCTTGAAATAAATGCAGCTGCCCTGGGAGATGCGCACTGTGCACCTGAATATAACTCCATTTGTCCCATGTCGATATGTTGTGGCAATCTATAATATTATAATATGCCAGTCAGCTCCTTGGTGCAACAAGATCATTGCAGTTGAGCCGCGATGCATCCTGAGCTCCAGTCAATGTATGCGCCAGCCACGCCCCCTCCTTTTATGAGTAATAAACCTCATTGCACGCACGCTGTACACTAAAGAAGTTTGGAAGATGCATGCACAGTACGGGTTTCATCTGCTCGGAGAGCTTCATTAGTGTACACTAGCGGGCCAAACTAAGTTACCTTTACACTGCCTGGCCCTGTCACTCATAGCGAAGGGGGTGTGGCTGGCGCACACACTGACTGGAGCTCCGGGTGCAATGAGGTGCAACGGCAATACCCTTGTTGAATCAAGGAGCTAATTAGCATATTATACAATAGCTAATATCTCTCGATTGCCATAACATATCGACATGGGACAAATGGAGTAATATTTAGCTACTTGGCACGCACTTCCCATGGCAGCTGCATTTCTATCAAGGTATGTGCTGACAGATTCCCTTTAAAGGGATTGTGTAGTGAGTTTATACTGATGACCTATGAATGGGACAAGCAGTTGTAATTACACTGCGCTGCCACAACAGCTCTGAGGAAGCACTGCTTGCACGAGTGCCATCTCCTCTTCGAACAGCGGATGAGCGGGTCAGGAGTCAGACCTCGCCGATCAGATATTAACGAACTATCCCGAGGATAGGTCATCAATGTAAACCTATTTCAAATGTTGGACTACTAGGACGATATTAGCACAATATTGGGAATACCCTTGATAAAGTTTGATATAGTGATTAATAACAAAAAATGATATGGGTTAACTATATTTAGGCTTGGCATGCTCTCATATGGTGTTCTCAACCCCACAATGTGGTGAGATTTTCACACAAACGTGCCCTTGGGCAGTATTTTTTGATAGCAAAACATTGATAGCTAATTATCCCATGATAACTGTCATTGTAAAATGGATTCAGCAAGGAAATTGTGGGAATTTATCAAGCCCTGCGCTCCAGAATTCTGGCTTCAAAAATTCCCAAAATAAAGTGGGTGGGAAAGTGGGTGTGGTTAGCGGTGTTAATTAGTTTCACTCCAGATTCATCACCGTATCAAAAAAGTCGCATAATCACTCCGACAGACAGGTGGCATTGAAAAAAAAATGGAGTAGTATTTCTAGACAAAAGTGTTAGGTTTAAAGATGCGGCAAATTTTAACAAACAACATGCGACATTTGATAAATTTGATCCCATTATAGACGCAAGAGAAGTTGACTTCAAATATTACCTTCATGATAAATTTCCCCTATTATCTTGCTTATCAGAAGCTATTTCTAAATATCCAACTGTCCATTCTTTAACACTAATACCTTGATTATCAACAGATCTTTAAATGGACAACATGCTGCCTTGATTTTAAAATATATGCCTTAACGAAAAATGTATTATCTAGGTACCTTTCAAGTCGTTCCGACAGATTATCTGCAGAGTCCCCGGTAGTAATTTGATAAATGTCTGACAATTCCAATCGCTGCTTATATCCTTTCTTCAAAATAGGCCTGGTCCAACTGGAATGGAACAGAGTTTGAGCATTTTAATGGCATGATAAAATTAAAAAAAAAAGCTTTAGTTCTATTTAAAATGTTACACAATCATAGGTATCCTAATATAAGGTACGAAATAGTTGCATTTATGTGGGAATATATTTTATAATAGTGTCACAAGAATTCCTAGAAATGTGTAAGTCATTATAAAGGTGGATGCAAACTCAGTAGCCTAAGCATAAACTTTCTATGCATGTGATTTATAGCTTGCAATTCCCAGTTTATAGTGTGCAATTCCCAGGTAGTTTGTTATATATAGGGGATAATGGTGATAAGAATATTAAAGGACACCAAGATGTTCCATGACTTTATGGCAGCACAAGGCCACAGGGTGGATGTTCGCACCGATATCCTTGACAACTTCTGCCATTTTAATAATTTATAGCAATGGTCAGAATAAGTCTTATAATACAAACCCAAGCTGTTGCACAACCTGCCAATCTATGGCACACATACGCAAAGGGTGAGATTCATCAAAACTAGTGCAAAGAAAAACTGACTTAGTTGACCATAGCAACCAACTGGATTCCATTTTTCATTTTTCAGAGCTCCTTTGGAAAATGAAAAGATCAATTTGATTAGTTGCTATGGGCAGTTTTGTGAATTCTCCCCTTTCTCTTTTTAAATGAGGGTGAGAAGCAGTTAGGTTAACTTATAATACAAACTACGTCTATTAAATTAATAAGAATTCAGCTTTTAAATTGATAAGAATTCAGCTTAAAAGGGATTCTGGGACTGACCCATCCATAGGATAGGTCATCAATATCAAATGTGGTGGTCCTACATCTGGCACCCTTACTGATCAGCTGTTGAGGTTTCAGGTAAACAGTGTACAGAGCCTGAGCACCACAGCTCCATATACTGTGATGAAGCTGTTATGGGGTTCTAAAGATCAGCTCTCAGTCACTTGAATAGGAGCTGCTCTGATGTTAGTCCTGAAGAATCCCTTTAAATAAGTGTTTATAAGCTCTATAGAAGGTAGAGATACAAGCTGCAGAGTAACTCATAAGGTTAGCTTTCTGACGGATTTCAGTGAGACGGGGGTGAAGCAATCAGGGGCGTAGCTACAGGGGAAGTGGCTGCTTTGGGGCCTGAACTCAGAGGGGGTCCACCCAGGAGGAGAACTAAAAGATAATATTGTCAGGCTTCTGGGCCTCATATGAGAGAGCGATCTTGACTAACCAGAGAAGTGGGGGTTGCACGAGAGGAGGGGGCTGCAAAGAAGTTGCTGTGGGGCAGTTTAAGGGGGCCCATTCAAAAATTTTCTGTGGGACACAGTCATTTCTAGTTATGCCACTGGAAGCAATCTGCAGGCTCACTGAAAAGGAGGACAAATTGTTACAAATGTTTAATATAGACTTATTGGAAAATGTTTTTATCCCAAAATAAGTACAATGCAATAATAAAAAATACCACCAAAGATGTTCATAGTCTTTAACCAGCTGAAGAATGGGCTATTTAACCCCAACTCCACAACCAGAAAATTTTTTTAGTACATGTAGCTTTGAAAGCTGTAACTTTTTTTGTTTGGTTATTTAAAGAATTTTTGCACTTTTTTCAGTGATATACAGGGCTTCATTTTGGTTCCATTTTTATTACAGTATTTGATTTTTTGTACCCGAGAAAATGAAACAATAGTGAAAAATATTTTGCTTTTCACATTTTTCAGTTTTTTAAAAAGCACATTGTGCAACTAAGGGAGGGTTCACACTAGCGTTATCGTTTCTGTTATGGCCTTCTGTTATAACATGGTTATAATGGAACATAACGGAATCCATAAGATGGAAGGACGGATCCGTTCTTTTGCCCATAGACTTCTATTATGACGGAATGCAAAACGGAAGCCTTTAAAAGGCATTCCATTTACTTTCTGTCATAATACAAGTCTATGGGAAAGCATAACGGATCCGTCTGGTTCCCGTTATGCAAGAAGGAAAACAAAGTCCTGTGGACAGGACTTTGTTTTCCGTTTTGCATAACGGGACCCAGGCGGATCTGTTATGCTTCCCCATAGACTTGTATTATGACAGAAAGCAAAAGGAATGCCTTTTAAAGTCTTCTGTTTTGCATTCTGTCTGGGCATTCTGTTATTTTTTGTTATAACCATGTTATAACGGAAAGCAATAACGGAATCCCTAACGCTAGTGTGAACCCACCCTAAAATACATTTTTAAATTGTGCTCTTTGCGATCATTTTGATATGGGAGCGGAGCTCAAAGCTGTGATGCAGGTGGCTAGTGATGCATTCTTTTTTTATATAGTTTTTTAACTGTTGTCTTTTTTCATTTATTCTAAACTTTGTGCCCCCATACTTTGCCATTTTAACATTACAATTTCTTTTATTACTGATTTCTCCTGGGATGACATATTAGCTCCAGTTACTAGCAGAATAGAGCCTCCTGATATGAACTGCAGAGATGATCTGTGTCTGCTAAGACCCAGCAGCTTGTGCAGTTACCTGGGATACAACGATCATTTGCTGTGACCGGAGCAGGAGTCTGCATTGCCTCTTTCTAATTTGTATACACAGTGATCACTGAGCCACCTATCCCTTGGTTGAACTTGATGGACTTACTGTATGTCTTTTTTCAACTATATTAACTATGTCATGTGGCACTGTGATAACTACTGAACTTCTGAAAGGTAACACATCCTTTACACAGGCAGACTCGGCAGGCAATTATCAGGAACGAGCCACTCATTCATAATAACTGCCTGCTTGTCAGAGGGGAAAAAAGCTGCATTTACATACAGCAATCATCTCCTCTGTAACTGATCGCTATTGCCATCGCTCATCCCCATAGACAATATTTAATTTCTAACGATAATTTGTTTTCCCTTAGTACTAACAGCAGCACAGATGGGGTTAACAACCCCCCGTGGACTGGTAAGATCGGCAGAATGTTTAATGAGCCCAAGACTAATAACTCAATTTAACAATTAAGTATCTCCTTAAAAGGAGGAAGTCAACCCCCAGCCCACTGTGTTTATAGCAAGAAAAAAACTAGACTTACTGGGGTGGGAAATTTGTGTGCTGCTGTTAGGAGTAAGGGAAAACAAATTATCGTTAGAAATTAACGATTCCCTTACGTCCTACCAGCAGCACAGATGGGGAGATAGCAAGAAGAAACCCCTAGGGAGGGCCTTCCTGCCTGGCAGAAGTAAGAATAGTCTGCCCAAAGGCCGAAAACTCAGCTAGACTGGCATCTAGTCTATAATGGGAGATGAATGTCGATTCAGAGCTCCAGGAGGCAGCTTTGCAAATCATGTTGAGAGGCAGAAGACTCCTCTCGGCAAAACAAGTAGCCACATCTCTAGTAGAGTGGGCCTTCACGAATCCCGGAGGGTCCAGAGATTGGGAAACAAAGGATTCCTTAATAGCCTCCTCAATCCACCGACTGATGGAAGGTTTGGATGCCTTACAGCCTTTAAACTTACCGGCAACAGGATTAGCAGATTCTCATCTTTCCTGAACTCCTTGATATATCCACATAGATCCGGAGACATCTCGAGACGTTCAGAGGATGTCTAGCAGGTTCCTCGGAGGAGGTGGTAGATGTCGACAGAACCGGGAGGAATATCACCTGGTTGATGTTCTGGAAGGAAGGAACTTTAGGCCTAAAATCCGGGAGGAATCTAAGAAGGACCCGGTCATGTAAGAAAATGGTATAGGGCTAATGCCAGCCAGACGCAACTGCGCGCGGCCGGCAGCAGATAAGCTGCCGGCCAAACTGACAAAGTACCTAGGAAAGGGCAATGCCGTAACCCAAAAGAAAAGAAGGCTCCCCGCACTTTCCATAAGAAAGGGGGGAACAAACCGCCTAGTCCACCTGTCCGGGAGGACAGAAAAAAACACAGTGGGCTGGGGGTTGACTTCCTCCTTTTAAGGAGATACTTAATTGTTAAATTGAGTTATTAGTCTTGGGCTCATTAAACATTCCGCCGGTCCTACCAGTCCACGGGGGTGGTTAACCCCATCTGTGCTGCTGGTAGGACATAAGGGAATCACTGTTTCTGTGCAGCAGCTTGCTGTTTATACAGGACAAATTGCTGCCCAGAAATTATGATTTTGAGTTCTGCATTAGAAATACTTTCAGCTGATGAACAAGCAGCAACTTTACGCAGGGCAATTATCAGTACAAGCATTCCTGGGAATGTTTCTTCCCAATAATTGCCCTAACCATTGACCAGAGTAACTCATCCTTAGATAACTTAGTACAAGAATCCTTTTCTTCACTTTATAAGATATGTCAAATTATTTGACTCTGGTCTTCTAGTAGTTATCAGTTAAAGCACAGTTGATCAGCTTGTTTTATCGTCGATCAGTCAGGTTCTGCTTTTGCAAGTGCATTGGAGATGGAAGTTCACTGTAAATTGTTCTCTGGTTTCCACATAGAGCTGCTTTACAGCTAAGTGACAGCTGTAGCATCCTAAAAACAATAGTAGGTGTATACTGCGCCAATACTATTATGCCCAGAGTATTTGCACGCTGATCATAACTCCTAAACACCAATATGTGGTCCACTATAAAGCACACAGGTACAAACAGAACTGGCACCGCTCTCTCAGGAACACAAATTACCTTGTAGATGACTGTCCCCGTGCCTTAGATCCTCACGGCGTCTCTGTCCTATCTCTGGTGCAGTTTCTGAATGGATCTCTAAACTTGCAGCACGCGCCACGGCCGGTGGCGCGTAGCTGCCGCTGGTGAAAAGGATCGCGTTCGCGATCGCGTTCGCTGTAGCATCCAACTAGGAGACCACTACATCTATCATTAAGAGCAGAGGGGAGGAGCAGACAGCATTTCACAGTGACGCTCCACCTCCAGGGCACTGACATGAACAGAAAATGGAAGAATGAGCACGGTCAAAATTGATTGCAGACTCCTGTTAAAGGGAGTTAAAATAAATATGCGTGTATAGATATATCTATATATCTATATAAATACATATACTTGGTGTCCTACAGTATATAGGCACATCATTGCTACATCCCAAAAATTATGTTATGGCTGCATCTGCGAGGAGGAAAAATGTAGCAGTGCTGGAATGGAGGGGGTCCAGGAAGGTGAGTATAACATGTTATTATGAGTAGTCTCTGTGTGGTTGTCAACTGACCCATGGAGGTCAGAGACACCGATGAAGAGCACTGAGAGATCAGGCAGAACTGTAGCCAGAGACAGGCTGAGGTCAAGTCAGGCAGAGTATATACAAATCTGTAAAACATGTCCGAAGTCAGGGCAGGCAACAAAGGGTCAATCGGCTAATCAGGCCGAGGTTGGATCAGGTAGAGGAGAGTCAAAGGAACCAGACACAGGTCGGTACATGGGCAAAATAGAAGAAGAGCACACTTCTGCAGGAACTAGCAAACTAGATTAACCTATCGCTCAGACATGCTAGGGGAAGGTGCATTAAATACCCAGAAATGGTCACCCAGAGGACGGGGAAAAATGTGGGTGCATGCACTAGTCCATTAGGAGCCCTGATTAGAGAAAAAAGCTAAAAAAAAGAAAAGAGGGACCTATGGAACTCTGGAGGCTGTGCCGCTGCTGGAAGGAGGAGGGGGGGCCAGTCGACCAGGACTGCCGGAAGGTACAAAGCAGCAGTAGCTGGGTAAGCGAAATGGCACCCATGCTTGCCTGGAGAACAGGACAGCAGCGGACGTGGGGTGCCGATATGACAAAAAGTGAGTTCATTTATTTACTCTTTCTGAGTACAGGGAGTAGTAGTAGCACAAAGATCATAATACTGTGAACATAATCACTTTAAGCATCATGTTACAGCACACAATGTTATTCACACAATCACTTTTAATCAATTGATACCATTTCCCATGAGCTATGACAATTGTGCAAGCACAAGCTACTGTACTGTAATTTCAACACTGTGCGGTTCTGCTTAACAGCGTGCAAGACAGTAAGATCCGAAACCCACTGTAGGAAACGAATAAAAAAGGAAAAAAGGAAATGCAAAAATGATGATATACAAATAATCAGAAAGATTTGTGTGGTTTTATTAAGCTAAAAGGAAGTAATTGGGCAATTTTGGAAAACCCTGTGAACTGTTGACAAGAGTGGCTTAAAACAATAGCTGCCTACTGTATGGCTCGCTTTGGACATCTTAGTTTCAAATGAATATTCTAATATCCAATCCTAAATTACAGTCCATGTTATAGTCTAGAGACTTTTATAGGGGTCAGACCTGAAATCTTCCAGTATTCCTTACTGTCTATGTCTGCGCAGAGCTTTCTCTGTTGGTTTGCATTCTGGATAGTGTATTCTTCAGATACAATAGAACCCCCCCCCCCCCCTGTTATTTAAGTCCTCAGATGCTGCATTCAATGCTGATCGTGGCATCTGAGAGTCACTTTCAGCCTATCAGGGGGCTAATCAGGGGTTAAAACTAAAAATACATACTCATCTCATCCATTTAATCGCAGAGAGGTCCTCGTGGCCATCTTAAATATAGAAGACACCACCAACATTACCATGTCATCGCACTGGACGTGTGCAGTGACGTCATCACCGATCACGTCACTGCACCCGCCTAGCGAGATGACGTCACACGTAAGCGCAGAATTGGAGCATTTTCTTTAATCAAGAGGGCTGCGACGGCCTCTCCGTAATCAAATAGATGAAGTAAGTATGTATTCTTTTATTTTTTACCACTATTTTAAGGGAAAATGGATTCATTACCACAAAGCATCAATAAATTCAGATTCGTGGCAAATTAAATTTTTCCAGAAATTCGGATCGAATTCCACTTTGTTAACTTTGACTCGCTCAACCCTACTGATGACCTATCTTAGGATAGGTCATCAGTAAAAAAAAAATCTTGGAAAACCCTTTTAAAGGGGCTGTCTCACTTCAATAAGTGGCATTTATCATGTAGAGAAAGTTAATACAAGGCACTTACTAATGTATTGTTATATCCATATTGCCTCCTTTATACGGCCACATTATTTACTACTCGTTTCCATGGTTACAGACCACCCTGCAATACATCAGTGGGGGTCGTGCTTGCACAATATAGGAAAAAGCACCAGACTATGTGTGCTCCCATGGTCCTGGCCACCAGACAGGCTGACGATTTTTCCTATAGTGTGAAAGCAGGACCGCCACTGATGGATTGCAGGGTCTTCTGTAACCATGGATACGAGCAGTGTATAATGTGATAGAAAAATGAATCCATCCAGCAAAGGAGGCAACATGGACAATCACAATAGATTAGTAAGTGCCTTGTATTAACTTTCTCTACATGATAAATGCCACTTACTGAAGTGAGACAACCCCTTTAAGTTATACTGCAATTTCAAAAATTTGTCACACTGGTATATGTATAATATGTATTTTTTAAATTGTACATTTGAAAGCAAAGTTCAAGGTATCTACCGTACCTCTCGCGACATCTCTTTGATATGCTGCCCTTTTTTGTAATGCTCTGTTTCTTATATCTGATCAATACAATACATACCATTACAGAGTGACACAATTACATAGAGTATGTTGAAAAAAGACACAGGTCCATTGAGTTCAGCCTTTCTCATCAATTATGGGCCATTATTAGTAGTTTAATGGTCCAATGCCATTTGCTATTAGATAAGCATATAGCCCTTTCATAAATGCTGATATAGTATCTGCCATTACTACCTCTTGGGGTAGGGAATTCCATAATTTGACTAACTGTAAAGAATCCTTTCCAGTATTGATGTCTAAATCGCCTTTCCTCCACATGTAGGGGACCATTCCTGGTCCTCAGTAAACTCTTTGGAAGAAATAAAACCTTTGCTAGTTCTTTGTACTGACCACACATATATTTGTACATGTACAGTAAATCAGATCACCTCTAAGCTTTTTTCCAAGCTGAACCAGCCCAATCTTTTAGGCATCTCATTATAAGTGAGACCTTCCATCCCAATTAAAAATAGCTCTTCTATGGCCTTTATAGCATTTTGGGCCCAAAACCGATTCCCATATACAAAATGTGTCCTTACTAGGGATTTATAAAAGTGTAATATTACATTGAGAGAACAGGTTTTTTACCCCTCTTTTTATACATCTGCTGCCTGGCATTGAGTACTGCTGCTTAGCTTTCTTGTAAGCAGAATATCCAAGTCCTTTTCTTGTTCTGTTGTCCCCAGTTTTATTAAATGTAATGTGTATGGAGGCATACGATTACTGTGGACTAAGTGTATTACTTGTGTGTACATTTATCAACATTAAAAGCCACCCGTCACATTCTTGCCCATGCCTCCAGCTTATCTAGGTCTTCCTCTAAACTTTGACAATCCTATAGAGTTTATGCCATCTGCAAAAACTGACCCTGTACTCATAATCCTGTACACAAGATCATTAACCCTTTCAGCCACTGACGGTGTTTTGTTTTTGCGTTTTCGTTTTTCACTCCCTGCCTTTCCAGGGCCATACCTTTTTTAGTTTTCCGTTCACATAGCCGTATGAGGGCTTGTTTTTTGCTGGACAAGTTGCACTTTCTAATTCCACCATTTAATATTGAATACAGTGGGGATCTGGGAAAAAAATTGCAAATGGGTTGAAATTGGAAAAAAAAAAGATTCCGCAACAGTTTTATGGGTTTTGATTTTATGGACTTCATTAGTTTTGCTATCGCATGTGAATTTGGTCCACAAACTAGCATCGGATACTGCACCACACAAGAGGCTTGTGCTGAAACTACACATGCAGGGGCTAGGAGACAATATATGCACATGGGTAAAGACTTGGTTATGGAACAGAATACAAAGAGTCATTGTAAGTGGTATATACTCAAAATGGGTTAAAGTAGGCAGCGGGTTACCACAAGGGTCAATGTCAGGGCCGGTTCTTTAATCTACCAACTCTAACAACTTCTCGACTGGCCGGGATTTTAATCATGTTGCGTGCAGCGGACGCCATAGTCGCCGGATGCCTGCTGTTTCATACGACAGACACCCAAAAGGGGGATGGTGGGGGAAAATGGAAGGAGGGGGCCCTAAATGGGTAAATTGCCCCTGGCCTATTATATACTTTATCCGCCCCTAGTTGACATAACTATCACCAGTGTAAAGCAAAAAAGATATTTTGCATTACCAGCTCCAGTAATCTGTGCCTGTGCCCTGTGCCCATTTGTCAACTATTTACAGTATATGGGGACCACCAAGCTCTCCCCAATGGCAGATATCGGGGGAAAGATTGTTGAACTTCAGTGCCTCTGTGCGTAGAATTGCAGCCTTATTCATTTCAATTTAAGACACAGCTTTTGGGATGCGCAGTTTCTGGGGCCATGCTCTTTTAATCTCATACAACACATTCAACATTACTTTACATATTTAATCTGTACCTCTAGTTATATAAATAGGATTGAATGTCACCCAAAACCCACTGGGAAAGGTTTCCCAGCTTTTCCCTGATGAGAATCGCAAATACTATATATACGGGGAGATTTATCAAACTGGTGTAAAGTAGAACTGGCTTAGTTGCCCATACCAACCAATCAGATTCCACCTTTCATTTTCCAAAGGAGCTGTCAAAAATGAAAGGTGGAATCTGATTGGTTGCTATGGGCAGCTAAGCCAGTTCTACTTTACACCAGTTTGATAAACTATCCCATATAGTTCTTTGCAATTTACGGTGCATTTTCCTGAGAATGATTTGGCTTAGCCCTCACCATTCATTTCTCCTGTTCAGTAAATCAAGTATTAAATCCGGTAATGCATTTTGGATAGCTGCATATTGTATGGACGTGTCACTAGTGTCCACACGAATATGTCTTCACTGTTTACACATAAGCTTTGTAGAGAAAGGCTCTAGTAGTTACGCAAATAACACAATGGCTTCCTTTCTTTACTGCCCATTGATTTTTTGCTTATTTACTATGATCTGATGATCCCCAATTGTTTACACTACCCTAATAAACTTCATGAAAAGTGCTAAAACCTTGACAAAGCATGAAGAATCTCGAGTACTGCTGCTCCCTGACCTTGTCTTGATGAGCTCAGCTAGGAGCCCAGTGTGTGCTCCCAACACATATGTTCCACTTGTTGTACAAAAATATTATATTACATTACATACAATGCTGACTCCGCATGAATATGGGGGACACATACCAAGTAATTAAGAATGAAGGAACAGTATCCACAATGAACGCAATGGGACTATTTTGACAGTGATGTCATTGCTTATAAGAACACAACATAACATTATTAAAGTTGCTGATTGTGCACTCGAACTCAGGACCAGAACTTCATTTGATCTTAAACCAATCCAAATTTTGGCTTATTCATTTAATAGGTCTTGAACCTTTCAGTCTTTTATACTAGCCCACTTGCTCTTGTTCATTGCACAGTAGTCCCTGCCATGCTCAAAGACATCCCTGGTTATTGCCCCCGTTGGGGTGTTGCAGATAGTATAGCATGGTGCTTAGAATGGGTCAAAATCATTGTAAAGTTTATTGTATTTCCATGGATACAATAATCAGATCACTGGACACAGAGGAAAAACACGCATTTAGGGTCCATTCACACGCCCACAAATATCGGATCCGCAAAACATGGACAAGAAAATAGAAATGGCTATTTGGCTGTGGACAAGAATAGAACAAGCTCTATCTTTTTTGCAGGGCAGTGGAACAGAAAAACAGATGCGGACAGCACATGGTGTGCTGTCTGCATCTTTTGCGGCCCCCTTGAAATAAATGGGTCCGCACCTGTTCCACAAAATTGAAAAACAGATGCGGACCTATTCATTCAGACATGTGAATGGACCCCTAGACCTTTTTCACACGACCGTTGCTGTCCCATTCCCGTACTGTGGACCGCTTTTGCAGATCCGCAATACACTGGCACCGTTCCGTTGTTATTCCGCATCACAGATTCGGACCCATTCACTTCAATGGGTCAGCAAATCCCGAGATGCGGAACGGTGCGGAACGGAATCACGGAACGGAACACTACGGAAGCACTATGAAGTGCTTCTTTGGGGTTTTGTTCCGTACTTCTGTACCACAAAAAGATAGAACATGTCCTATCTTTTTGCGGAACGGACGAATGCAGACCCATTCAAGTTGAATGGGTCTGGATTCATCCTGGCGACATACGGAGGTTGCCCATGCATTGGGGACCATTGACATTTATCCAATCAGATACACCAGTTTTTTTTTACTTAAAATATTGGAAATCATGATGATTGTTTTTGTTTTTGTTTGCAACATTTGGTTAACCTCACCACCTTTCAAAGTGCTCTATGTTTAAGGGGTTAACATGAGATTAGACCCGGATTATGGCACATTTATTATGTGCGATCTCCTAGTGTACTTTTACACATATAGGCGTAAACCATTTTGCACTCATATATTATTAAGATGCATCATTTCATAAATTTCGTACAGGCACACAAAGCAGACAGACTTAAAATCTAACACAAAAACAACTGCAAATGATAAATGTCCCCCATATTGCCTTAGATCTATGAATTAAGTGGCCATGTAATGATGTTCAGTTAACTTTATTGGATTACATATATTGGATACAACTGATTTGAAGCTTTTAACAATGTGTTAGAACAGATGAGGAAATTTAGACAAACACAACACTAACACCCAAACCAACAGAATCAAAGATCTGAAACCTATAATAACAATGGGAAACATTTCAACTTTCTAACATGAAAATGCTGTCACTGCCTGTATATGGGGTCTCTGACTGCCATTGACAGCCAGGCTGTCTGTATAGACCTGAGATTTTTGGTAAATTGTATTGAAATTTGAGAAATCCACCAACATCATTATTATGTCTATGGCCTCATGCACACGACCGTTTTTTTATGCTGTCCGCAAAAAGGGGTTCCGTTGTTCAGTGATCCGTGTCCGTTTTTGCCTTCCGTTTGACTTCCGTGTGTCTTCCGTTTTTTTATCGGACATGACCCAAAAGATTTTACCAAAAGAAAGGCTGACAATGTTTCCCAAGTGCCTGCCAAGGGATCCGCAAAAAAAACGGACACGGAACACGGATGACACACGGATGGCCATCCGCATTTTTCATGGACCCATTGACTTGAATGGGTCCGTGAACCGTTTTTCACGGACAAGAATAGGACAGGTTATATTTTTTTGACGGACTGGAATCACGGACCACGGACACGGAGGACAAACGGTGCATTTGCCGAGGTTTCCACGGACCCATTAAAAAACCAATGGGTCCGCAGAAAATCACGAAAAACGGAGCAACGGACACGGAAACAATCAACGGTCGTGTGCATGAGGCCTATGGCTAACTATAGAAGAACATTTTCAGTCCTAAATGGATATAAAATTTATGATAATACAACAGTCAATATGAAACTCTTCCTAGTAAGTAGGAAGGCAAGTACTGACTTGGGAAGTGCTTCATTCCACTTTGCTATAGCGAAGAAGCCAAGATGCAGAAAGGGTGGTCACAATGGCTGACCCTTTTTGATCCCGATGAACCAAAACAAGGGAAAGGGTGTCCTTTATGCTAGCATGATCTAAACCAACTTGTGAATTATGCATACAGGTCAACCCTTCCATTTCATTCTCATGCCTGAGTTCATTCTTGCACCCTCGCAATTATAATTATAGCCAAATGTAGTTTGACCAATTCACCATAGGTCTACATGAAAAACCAAACAAAGATTCTTTTGTTAATAGAAATAATAATAATCGGATAAAACAAATTGCAGATATCTGCCAATTGCAACAGGTCCAAATTACAACATGGCCAAACAATCAGGTTTGTTGGTTCATACTGTTGACGAATCGTGAGTTTGTCAAGATACAACATCCAAGCAGATCAGTGGATTGTTTTGTTAAGAAATTCAGTTGGCTCTTATACTCCTGCAAATAACCACCTCCTTACAGAGGAAGGGTTTGTGACTTTTTCATCCCCATACAATTTTTCTCTTGTTCCTATTATTCCTTATTATACCATCTTTAAGTCAACTATAAATGCATAGTTAGATTGTTTGATTACACTTATATTTTCATTTGTGAGGCTAGTTTATTATTAATGCACGCTCAAAAAAAGAGAAAAACTGCATTTAGGCGCTGAGAGGAGCGCATTGTTCCTTCCTGACAATCGGCTGCTCGTTAAGTGTAGGTGAAGAGCTGCATTTACATACAGTGATCACCTCCACAGTATTGGGACGAGCGATCGCTGCTGCTATTGCTTATCCCCATAAAAAATCATTGTTCCTGGGCAGCAGAGTGCTGTTTAGACTCAGATCATTTTACCCGATGATTGAGCGTTTCAATCGTTCATGGGGTGATATGCGGCACCTTTACATGGGCCGATTATTGGGAATGAGCATTCATAGGAATGCACACGGCCGTTGCCTGCCTCCGCGTCCGCTCCTCCTGTAAATTTTGCGTCCGTCAAAAAAAACGGATGCCGGACCGTTTTTTTGGACGGATCCGATTTTTATGGCAGATCCATTGTAAAAATCCCTATCCTTGTCCGCAAACGTGAAAAAAATAGGACATGCACTATTTTCTTGACGGAATGAAAACACGGACCACGGATGCAGAGCAAAAACGGTTGACCATCCGCATTTTTTGACGGACCCATTGAAATGAATGGGGAAGCATCCTATCCGTGAAAAAAACGTAACGGATGCGGAAACAAACAACGGTCGTGTGCATGAGGCCTAACATAGATAAAAATAAGAAAGGAAAAGTACCTGAAGCATTGCTTTACAATTTAAGGGGGGGGGTTCAAATTGCTTTATACTGATGGCCTATGCTCAGGATCAGCTGTAAAGAGGCCTGTGAGCGTGTGGGTGCTGGGAGGCGGACCCACAGTGATCAGATACTGATGACCTATCCTGAGGATAGGTTATTAGTATAAAACACTCAGAAAAAAAACCTGTAAAATGCCCTAAAAGCCTAAACTACATACCCACTATATATACACAGCATGAACAATTATTAGAAAATTCCTGCCTCTTGGGGTTTTACTGGTCAATACATACAATAGTACTGCAAAAGTAAATTAGTGATAGGTTTATTTGTACTCAAACTGTATGGCATAATATAAATTGACAGTTATCCTATGTTCAAAATACATGTTATTTTTTAAAAATTAGATTGCACAATTAATAGGCAATTAGATTACAAATGAAAAATGGTTTCCATACAGAAAGTTTTATTGTTTATTGATAGGATAGATCATAAAACATTATTCAGCGGGGATCTGACCAGTGGGACCACTCAATATTCCTGAAAGCTTGGCAGTTCTAGCGCTATCCACCATGAAAATGTAGACTGAGTTTTATAGAGAATGATGAATGCTTTCATGTGATAATTTCTATAATTCCTAATAATTTCTCCAGGGAGAGACTGTCCAATCTGTCATTGGAAATGGGTTGAAAAGCAGCTTATTTATAAGATCAGTAAGGCCTTTACAACTGGACTTGATCCAATATTTTATGATCTATGCTGTGGATAGGGCATAAATCAGTCCGGTGGTAAAATGCTTTTAAATTCAGGATATTCAGTTGCCAATAACTTTCACGAGTCCCCATGCATAGAACATGTGTTCGCCATCAGTTTTAGATATAGTGAAACAGTGATTCTTAACTGAAATTCAGTATGCTAAAACTAAAGATAGTCCATCAGACACACATAGTGGCTTTACCATCCCCGAACAATCCCCTTGACACAGAAGATGAAGTATGGAGTACTGGCAGAGGCGTAGCTAAGCTTCTCTTCAACCAGGGCAAAAGTTTCAATTAGTCCCCTTGTCCCCACTTGGAAAAAAATAATTTGTTTTCTGCCACCCACGCAGCTTCATCACATCACACCACCAATTCACTTAAAAGTAGCTGGGTTACAGCAAAGGCCTTTATTCTCAATATCGAGGAACCAAAAACACAACACCATGACCATATGTTACCCCATACTATTGCATGAACGGAGAAAAGACTGCCTCCATGGACACAGGTGAAAAGGACTTTGGGCAGCTCTAAGACAAGGAAGTTCTGGAGCAGGTCAGCCCCGGTTACACTGCTCATCTTATCATCTAATGAAAGGACAGTAGGGGTGTCACCAACAGTGTCAAGATCTATCCTGTACCATAATGGCAAACACCAAACCCCTTTCATGAATTCCATTAGATTTGCAGTTGTGAAGACCTGTTATCTGCTGTAGTACTGTAGCTGTCTCCCATAACTGGTGTCTATTTAAAGAGTTGATTTGGAGTCTACATGCATATGAAAACCAATAGCTTAATGTTAGTCATAATTGTTTACATTGTTAAAATTAAACTACAGTTTAGTCAAATGGACTTTATAGGGTCATTTAACACTCCAGGGCTGTCAACTCTTTCAGTATGGCCCCTAAAATATGTTTCCAAGGTACCCTGCACACTACTGTTGTCCAGGAATACAAAATTTCTAACAGGTGCTGGCAGCCTGCCACCCGTACTGAGAGGTTCATACTTACCTGCTCCCCGCCACCGAACCTTTGGCTCCTTCATCTCTATCTTCAGATCTGAGGTTTGTCTTCTTCCTTCCCAGCATAAGCATGGAGATCTGATTCTCTTCAGCTAAATGCTAGCTTCAAGGATGAAGTCACCGCTGAAGCCAGCAGTTGGCTGAAAAGAATCAATCAATTCTCTGATGAACGATCCAGAGAATCGGTCATCAGTAAAAATAAATCTCAGAAAACCCCTTTAATGTTAAAGGACCCAGCATATAAGTCAGATAAACAGATCTGTGCAGGTCCTCAAGCCAGAGAATGGAACTGCAAAGCTGAAGTTGGCTGCATTGTCCATCTCTGTGTATTTAGGAGACTATTTAATCCAGCCCCACTCCTCCCCAAGCAGTTGAGTGTGATGTGAGCGTAGGCATTCACACAAGTATGCTGCTTGGTGCTAGCTAGAACATACAGTACAAGACCTGTGAACAAAACATTTGCAACATGAATTGTGAAATGTAACACGATACAGGGAATCTCCCCCTTACCAGCTTCATCAGAGAACCACAATATCCACAAGGCTGCCGGCGTCTCACGGTGAGCAGAGACTCTTGAATCCAAGTGAGAAAAAACCCAGCACTGCCATATTCCAAACTCGTCGCTTTAATGGAATAAAAAAACACTCAAGCTAGAAAAAACATAACCTTCTTGACGCATTTCAGGCACCCAGGGCCTTTGTCTAAAGAATGGCATGATCATGAAAAACTGTAGTTAAAATACATATTAGAAAATAGATTTACCTATCAAGAGAAGACACGTGATAAACAGGTGGGAGTAACCTTGGTGTTAAATTAGCTCCAGGGTAACAGGCATCTGTGGATGGAATGTGCTTCAACAATTCATCAGCACAAGTGAATAGAACACTGTTCAGACACACACAGGATGCATTATCAACACCATTGAAAAGATACTAAAAATGAAGATAGTAAATGAATATATGTATAATCTCCAACATCAATAATAATGAATAACATCCTGTCTCCTATTTAAACCTGTTGGAAATCTAGTCTCAAGGATAAAAATCCAAAAGGTTTCCCTTGCCAATCCCCCTCTGTATGGTTTAAATACCCTTTCAATTCCACAGAAGGTGAAAAAAGATAGATTTTCCCTGTGGAAGTCAAGAAAATGTTGAGAAATCGCAGAGGCATTCAATGCCTTTTCATTGTTTGCATCGGATGAATGTTTCCGAATCCTCGTTTTTCAGGTATTCGTGCATCGCACGTACTGCAGTCTACAAGGGGTGCAGCAGACGAGGTACACAACGTATTTCGTATTGCAATTAATATAAGAGGATATCTTATTATAACTGATGTTAGTTTTATATGATGAAAAGGTTTTTGTTGTTGCAACAAGGTTGCTAAACTGGCAAATTTTGTGTCCACACCTATAACATCCTTTCGATTTCAACCAAGTACATGATGGTTTTTCAGAGAGGAACATGCTGGGGGAAAGTTTAGAGCCTACAGTAGGGGGCCTTTTAGCAACATATGTATAACCCCCTGTAAAATTCTTGAAAAAAATCTCATCTTGGTACAGTATGGGAATATATGTATTTATGATGTTGACAACCTGTCTGTACTCCAAGCTATGTACTGTAGAAAAAAACAACACCTTTCTTTTCCGTGTAATTAAAATAGATATTACAGCGGCTCACCACAAATCCCCAATCAGACGAGGGTGCACACTCCGCGGCCAACCCCTTTGCCGTAAAGAAAAAGTGTTTAAAGAGTATATAGGGGAGGGCACTCAACTTTCACTCAGGCATATGGAGACTAGAAGTATAATGTTAAAAATCAAATAAGTTTATTAAAACATACCTATATCTAAAACAAAACAGATAGCCCTATTGTGTAATCTGTCCAGCCACGATAAAGAGATCTTATAGCATATGTTCTCTCCAAAGCTATCAAATCTGGGTACCCAAATTAATTAATTGGCAAATATAAAATACATATAAAATCAGATGTGCAAAAGATGTGCAAAAGATCAAATGTGCATATGCACAATCAGTCCACATAGGAATCCTCTGTGACCGCAGTCAGGTAATTGTTCTCCCAAGGGAGATGTAACAGTTCACTTTTTGTAGAGTAGGGGGCCTCCTCGTGGTGCACCTTAGAGGTACAACGCCCTCCTTTTAATGTTGCGCCCTCTTATAGCACTATACCTACACCAGTCTTGGTATATAGGCTGAAGATGTTAGTATACGGGTTGGAAGTGCAGTGATGAAGGGGCACCAACATAAGAGCCCCGAAACGCGTTTGGGCAGAACAGTGAGGCTACATAATAGAAGAGCGAACTGCTTTTGGACTTTGGATACTGGATTGATCACTATACCGCTGCATCGCTATTTGTCATCTAAAGCGAGGACCAATAAGACGCTCTGATAACCGCCAAGTAAGGACCAATAAGACGCTCTAGTCACCGTCACGTGGGACGCCACTGTATGACGACGGTGATCACGTGGGTCGCTGCGGCAGGTCCTAGCAGGTCACAGTATCGATCAGCGAGAGAGCGGAGGATACAAGAAGAAGACCGCAAGGAGCGGTAACGTATGAAACGATTATAACGCTTGATACATTTTTGTGAGACATTAATGTTAGAACGGAAACAGCACTCCCAACCCGTATACTAACATCTTCAGCCTATATACCAAGACTGGTGTAGGTATAGTGCTATAAGAGGGCGCAACATTAAAAGGAGGGCGTTGTACCTCTAAGGTGCACCACGAGGAGGCCCCCTACTCTACAAAAAGTGAACTGTTACATCTCCCTTGGGAGAACAATTACCTGACTGCGGTCACAGAGGATTCCTATGTGGACTGATTGTGCATATGCACATTTGATCTTTTGCACATCTTTTGCACATCTGATTTTATATGTATTTTATATTTGCCAATTAATTAATTTGGGTACCCAGATTTGATAGCTTTGGAGAGAACATATGCTATAAGATCTCTTTATTGTGGCTGGACAGATTACACAATAGGGCTGTCTGTTTTGTTTTAGATATAGGTATGTTTTAATAAACTTATTTGATTTTTAACATTATACTTCTAGTCTCCATATGCCTGAGTGAAAGTTGAGTGCCCTCCCCTATATACTCTTTAAACACCTTTCTTTTCCGGCTGGCTCATACGTGTACTCCTAGAAGATGAAGCCACTAAGTCCCTCCTTCTAGTTCGGGAGGCATATTAAACGCCTCGATCCAATGACCAGGTGGGATATTCTCTCGCTAAAAAACGACTAGAGATTCTTTGACATTCACTCTGAAAAGTCGCATCATCTGAACAGTTACGTCTAAACCTTAAAAACTCACCCTTTGGAATATTTTTTATAATATGTAATGGATGACAAGATTTCGCATGTAGTAAAGAATTACCCGCAGTGGGTTTAGTGTAAGTGGCAGAAACAATGTCATGATTATATGCAAAAAGCGACATATCTGAAACATTTATATTTTTTGTGTCATAATTTAAAGTGAAACTCAAGTTACAATCATTGTTATTGATAAAGGTTCCAAAAGAAATGATGTCTTCTTAGCAACCCCCCCATATAATGAGGAGGTCATCTATAAATCTGCCATACCATATTAGGTGTGGTGAGAAGGAATTATCTTCTGAAAAAATATAAGATTCCTCCCGCCACGCCACAAAAAGGTTCGTTAAAGAAGGTGAGAATTTGGCCCCCATAGATGTGCTTCGCACCTGTAAAAAGAACTAAAAAAACGTGGAAAAGGATATTCAGCTACTAAACAAAACAAGGTGTCGTTTTCTGATGTGGAGTCTTCTGATTTAGACTCTGGTGACACCACAGATAATTCTCAATCCTCTTCAACATGTTTTTTAACAAGTGCCATTTCTCCTAACCACGCAAGTCATCCAAAAAACACATTCGCAGAGCCGGATGCCAACAACGGCGAGGGAAGGAGAAGACATTATCCCTCGAGGAGGCGCAAATAAACAATGTTCTGAATCTTTCTGCCCAGATATTGAGTGATGATCATATCTCACTCTTGAGAAAAGGACTGGGCTTTTCACCTAGCTGTCATTTGGATTTGTTTGGGACTATCGTGGATGTCAATCGTTTCTCCCGTTTATTAAACGTTAAGAGACATTTTTCTTAAATGAATTCGGCAGAGGAAGCCAAGGAAATAAGTGTGACACATAGTTTGTCTCCTGAAAATAAATTGCACACTTCTATTGGACAGCCCTTCTTGTTATATCAGGATGAACTGTCCAGTAAAGGGCCCCATTCACACATCCGTAGTGTGTTGCGGATCCGCAAATTGTAGATCCGCAACACATCTTGCCGCCAGCCCCATAGAGATGCCTATACTTGTCCGCAATTGCGGACAAGAATAGGACATACTCTATATTATTGGGGAGCCGCCGGCCGGAAGATCAGCGGCGTGCTCCGCAAATGCGGATGCGGAGAGCACATTGTGTGCTCTCCACATCCATCACGTCCCCATTCAAAATGAATGAGTCCGCACCCGTTCCGCAGATTTGCGGAACGGGTGCGGACGAACAAGTGAAGCTACATTTCGGCACCAGCCCCCCACTAGAACTCCCCCCAATCACACACCCCCCCTCCCCCCATTAATGTTGTGTAAAAAATATTCTGCACACCTGGCCCAGGTCCCGTCTGCAGCAGCTCCCCTTCTCCTCTGTGTGGTCCTGGTATCTTCTCTCTGCTTCAGACAATCGTGTTGCCGTGTGCCGCTCGCTCTTTGAGTGAGCACATGCAGCACACAACACAGCTGTGAGGCGGGCGGCTGGCGGCACAAGTGATTTATTTAAGAAAAAAAGTTTCATATTTTTTACAGGTTTGAAGCGCATCTATGGGGGCCAAATTCTCACCTTCTTTAACGAACCTTTTTGTGGTGTGGTGGGAGGAATTTTTCAGAAGATAATCCCTTCCCACCACACCTAATTTGGTATGGCAGATTTATAGATGACCTCCTCATTATATTAATGTACCTCATCTTTTGGAACCTTTATCAATAACAATGATTGTAACTTGAGTTTCACTTTAAATTATGACACAACAAATATAAATTTTGGGGATTTGTCGCTTACTGCATATAATCATGACATTGTTTCTGCCACTTAGGGCTCTTTCACACCCATGCCGTGCGGGTAATCTGTGCGTGAAAGGCAGCCAAACCCCATTCCGGCCAGCAGAGACACCGAGCATTAACATGACTGATAATGCCTCTCTGTGATCTTTTTACTACAAAATCACGGTGACAACTTTATCTCACTGTGATTTTGTAGTAAAAGATCACAGAGAGGCACGGAGCATTATCAATCATGTTAATATTCTGTGTCTCTGCTGTCCAGAACGGGGCTTGGCTGTCTTTCACGCAGCGGATTACCCACACGGCATCCGCTCGTGTGAAATAGCTCTTACACTAAACCCACTGCAGGTAATTCTATACTACGTGCAAAATCTTGTCATCCATTACATATTCTTAAAAATATTCCAAAGGGTGAGTTTATAAGGTCTAGACGTAACTGTTCAGATGATGCGACTTTTCAGAGTGAATGTCAAAGAATCTCTAGTCGTTTTTTAAGCGAGAGAATATCCCACCTGGTCATTGGATCGAGGCGTTTTTTATGCCTCCCGAACTAGAAGGAGGGACTTAGTGGCTTCATCTTCTAGGAGTACACGTATGAGCCAGCCGGAAAAGAAAGGTGTTGTTTTTTCTAAATAAATATATTCCCATACTGTACCAAGATGAGATTTTTTAAAGAATTTTACAGTGGGTATTACATATGTTGCTAAAAGGGCCCCTACTGTAGGTTCTAAACTTTCCCCTAGCATGTTCCTCTCTGAAAAACCATCATGTACTTGGTTGAAATCGAAAGGATGTTATAGGTGTGGACACAAAATTTGCCAGTTTAGCAACCTTGTTGCAACAACAAAACCTTTTCATCATATAAAACTAAAATCAGTTATAAGATATCTTCTTATATTAATTGCAATACAAAATACGTTGTGTACCTCATCTGCTGCACCCCTTGTAGACTGCAGTACGTGGGATGCACGAATACCTTAAAAACGAGGATTCGGAAACATTCGTCCGATGCAAACAATGAAAAGGCATTGAATGCCTCTGCGATTTCTCAACATTTTCTTGAATTCCACGGGGGTGATTTATCTTTTTTCACCTTCTGTGGAATTGAAAGGGTATCTGAACCATACCAAGGGGGCGATCACAGGAAAAAGTTATTGGCAAGGGAAACCTTTTGGATTTTTATGCTTGAGACTAGATTTCTAACAGGTTGATGTTGGAGATTATACAGATATTAATTTACCATCTTTATTTCTAGTATCTTTTCAGTGGTGTTGATAATGCATCCTGTGTGTGTCTGAACAGTGTTCTATTCACTTGTGCTGATGAATTGTTGAAGCACATTCCATTAGGCTAGGGCTACACGACGACATGTGTCACTCGAGAATAAGTTGCGCGACACGTGATATCGCACCAATGTCGCGTGACAGTTTTTATAATGATAGTTTATGGTGTCGCGACTGCGACGCAACAGCCTCAGAAATATCCATTTCAAATGGATTTTTTGCGACTGTCATGTCGCAGACACAGCATGTCACATGGTCGCAGTGCAACACCATAAACTATCATTATAAAAATTGCAGAGCTACATTGATGCTACAAAATGTCGCGCGACAAATGTCGTCGTGTAGCCCTACCCTTACCCTGGAGCTAATTTAACACCAGGTTTACTCCCACCTGTTGATGTGTCTTCTCTTGATAGGTAAATCTATTTTCTAAGGCCTCTTGCACACAAACTTGTTTTTTTCCGTTTCCGTTCCGTTTTTGCGGATTCTGTTTGCTGTTCCATTCACAGAACCTATGCAGAACCATTCACTTCAATGGGTTCGCAAAAACAACGGAAGGTACTCTGTATGCATTCGTTTCCGTATTTCCATATCTACGCTCAAAGATAGAACATGTGCTGTTATTGCCCGCAACTCACATTCCGTGGCTACATTTAAGGGCTCATGCACATGAACGTATTTTCTTTCCGTGTTCGTTCCGTTTTTTTGCGAACCATATACGGAACCACTCATTTCAATTGGTCCGCAAAAAAACGGAAGTTACTCCATGTGCATTCCGTTTCTGTATGTCTGTATTTCTGTTCCGCAACAAAATAGAACACGTTCTATTATTGTCCGCATTAGGGACCAGCATTAGGGGCCAGCTGTTCCGTTCCGCAAAATACAGAATGCACAGGGACGTAATTCGTATTTTTTGCGGATCCGTTTTTTGCGGACTGCAAAGTACATACGGTCGTGTGCATGAGGCGTTAGGGCTCGTTCACACAAATGTTTTTTGCGTTCCGTATACGGGCCGTTTTTTGCGTTCAGTATACCATTCATTTCAATGGGTCCGCAAAAAAAAAAAACAGAATGTACTCCATATGCATTCTGTTTCCGTATTTCCGTTCTGCTACATTTTGAGTCATGTCCTATTATTGCGTGCAAGTCACGTTCAGTGGCTCCATTCAAGTCAATGGGGCTGTAAAAAAAAACGGAATGCATACGAAATGCTTTCGTATGTCTTCGGTATCCGTTCTGTTTTTGCAGAAGCATCTATTGAAAATGTTATGCCCAGCCCAATTTTTCAATGTACTTACTGTTAAATCATTATTATATGCTTCCATTTCCGTTTGTGATCCGCAAAAAACAGATCACAACCGAAAACCATATGGAAACAGAACGGAACGGAAGTGAAACGGAAAAATGGATCCTGTTAAAAATGGACCGCAAAACCATACAGTCATGTGACTAAGCCCTAAGTCAATGGTTCCGCCGCAAAAAAAACGGACTGCATCCGTATGTCTTCCATATCAGTTCCGTTGTTACGGAACCATCCACTTAAAATTTTATGACCAGCCCAATTTTTTTATGTACTTACTGTTTAAATATTATTGTATGCTTCCGTTTCCGTTTGCGATCTGCAAAAAACGGATCAGAAATGGAAACCAAACTTAAAAACGGAATGGAAATGGAAACACTACTGAAACAAAAAAAATAGAAAAACGGATCAGTTTAAAACAGACCGCAAAACACTGAAAAAGCCATACGGTCATGTGCAAGAGGTCTTATATGTATTTTAACTCCAATTTTTCATGATCATGCCATTCTTTTGACAAAGGGCCTGGGTGCCCGAAACGCGTCAAGAAGGTTATGTTTTTTATTTCTTCTGTGGTTTTTTTCTTCTTCCAATAAAGTGACCAGTTTGGAATACGGCAGTGCTGTTTTTTTCTCACTATGATCTGGGAAATAGGCAATCTGCCCAAGCTGTTGCAAGGGAGTTATGGTTACATTTTCACCCAGAGAGATAAGTGTGATTTTACTGCCTGTTTACCTGTTGTAACATTTAACTATGGAGATTTTCTGCAGAGAAGGGTGACTTTCACTACCTGTCCTGCCTGTCAGATTACAGGGGTCTGTATTTGTTCAGAGGTTCTGGGTCTGGATTGATTTTGATAGTTTGGTCTGGGACTGTATTGGTTTTGAGGGGATCATTTGGGATCTGTATTTTATCTGGGGTCTGTAAGGGGTTTGGTTAGCAATTCTGCAATATTTTAGGATAAAAGGTGGAAGGAGCTGTAGTTTTAATTGGTGCCTTTGTGGGTACATTCATTAATAAATTAGGCACATCTTACTCTAGCACAGGGAGATCACGACTGACATATGGGAAAGCCATATCTCTCTGCGCTGGAGTAAGATGTGCCTAATTTATTAAGAGACAGATCCCTGCACATCCGTGTCCTGCTGTGCTTTAGAGACTCAAGTCTACGCCTTGAGCTATAGGTTACGGTAGTTTACGGCGTGTGCCACTATTATGGTGAAAAAGCTTTGATGAATCCTCCTATGTGGGATATATACCAAGATACTTTAATAGTCTGTACTTTTACAAATGTGGCAAGTATGTTTATTTTATTTGTCTAGATTTTCGATGTGATAAAATTACATTTCTTTGGGGTTTTAATGAGTTTTTAGGAATATTTTTAGACATTAACCTGCCATGTATGGCAGCTCAGCTCCTGACCATGGTCCCTATATTCCTGTGTGCCGTGTGATGTACATGTACATCATATGTGAGGAAGCGGTTAGGGCATCTGATTTGGGATCTGCATTTATTAATCAATACATGGGTAGGCCATCACTTGTAAAATCCTGGACAAACCCTTTCATTTCAACCTGCTGGCAATTCTTTCATAAATGTCTAGTAGGCATAATAAAGGGATGGCGCAACATATAGCTATAAAAATGATCTCTCAAGAATGGTTACAAAGAGCAGAGGACCTGTTTTGTCATGCATTATACAGAAAACCTATTGACTTGATTGTACACTGTGTAATGCTTAAAGGGGTTGGACACCTTCTGGTTACTGCTGACTTATCTGTTTGTAAGATGAATATAAGACATTTACTAACATAGCCTTTGTTGATTTCTGCACCATTTTCTATATTTCATGAGGTACGCAAAGTCTTTTGTGCTGTCCACACAGAGATCTTGTCCATAAAATGGCTGCTGATGGAGGGTCATGTGACCAGGCAGATCACCTCCATGTGATGTTTCCTGTTTTCAAATACGCTGCACCTGTCATCGCCACTTGCACTGTTGGAAGTTTAGTGGAGGTGCAGTGCGCTGGAATGCAAGAGACATCACACGGAGATGATTTGTCTGGTCACATGACTCTCTATCAGCGACCATTTTATGGACAGTACCTATATGTGGACAGCACAAAAGACTTGGCAAACAAGGGAGCATACCTAATGAAATATAGAAAATTGTGCAAAATATTAAGACTACATTAGTAAGTGCAATATAATCATCTTACAAACACATTGGTCACAAGTAGCCAGAAATTGGCCAACCCCTTTAATTCCTCCTGTGACGGCACTGCAGAGAAACTGAAGACTTACTAAAAAGTTTCCCCACAGAACACAACTAAATGGGGACACTTTATACTCAGCTTATTGACTAGCATGTAAGAATTGTCCAACATGGAGAACCCCTCTAAAGGGAACTCGTCATCAACTTCATGCTGCCCATACTAATGTCAGAATAAAGTAGAGACAGGTGAGTTGATTTCAGAGTCTGTCATTTATAAGTTAAAAGTAAGTGGATGCCGAGAACCAACATCACAATCATTGCAGACTGGGCCTAGAAAAGAGTCAAGGCTACCTGAGAAGAGTCCTGGTTATTCATGAATTCCTGCTCTCCCGCCCACCTGCTGATGACTGACAGTCTTCTACCTAGTTTTCTTTTGTTTACAGGGCACTTGTCATGCTCTTTTTGCTGCCTTTTGCAGCACATTTTGCTGCCTTTTGCAGCCCTCTAGGCCTTTCCATGACTCTTTTAGAGCCATTTTAGTGCCCCAAAATTCGGGTCCCCATTGACTTCGCTGGGGTTTGGGGTCAAGTTCGGGTCCCGAACCCGAACTTTGCGGGGAGGTTCGGCCGAACTCGGCGAACCCGAACTTCCAGGTGTCTTCTCAACTCTACTCATGAGTGACACACCACTGAAATCAGCATTTCTGTCACTATTCTATGCTGCCCTCAGTGAGGTCAGCATAAAGTTGATGGCAGGTTCCCTTTAATGAATGTATTGATGACTTTATGCACATCAAAATTAAAACTGTACAACTAACAATCATCTCAACAACTCTAAAGTAACAAGGACACAAATACTAGAAAAATGAGCTTCCAACTGTCCATAGTTATAGCTTACTGCTACTTACATAGTAATGATGTCCTGTGCTTTGTGTGCCAGTCTGTGTCAGTATGAAATGAACAGAGAATCTGAGTCATTAGTTACTAAAAAAAAGACTACATACGAGCTAGAAAAAGAAGCATGAAACTGAATAATCAAAAACAATTGATATAAGTGCCTTCAAGTGTCATAATGTACTTTAACCCTTTCAAGCCCAGAGGTTATATTTTTTTTTTTTTTGTTTTCGTTTTGCGCTCCCTGCCTTCCCAGAGTATTTTATTCATCTGTTCACATAGCCATATGAGAGCTTGTTTTTTGCGGCACAAGTTGTACTTTCCAACACCACCATTTAATATTGCATATGATGTAGTGGGAAGCGGAAAAAAATTCCAAAAGGGATGAAATTGCAAAAAAAAAAAAAAGCGATTCCACCACAGTTTTACGTGTTTTTTAATTACGAAGTTCGATGTACAATACTTTTATTCTACAGGTCAGTACAAATCCAGCGAAACCTTATATGTATAGTTATTCTTGCGTTTTGATAAGGATAAAAAAATTAAAAAGTGGGAAAAAAATCTCTCTTAGGCTTCATGCACACGACCACATGTGTTTTGCGGTCCGCTAATTGCAGATCCGCAAAAAAAACTGATGGCGTTCCGTATGGCATCCGTTTTTTTTTGCGGATCCGTTATTTTTGCGGATCCATTGTATTAATGCCTATCCTTGTCCGCAAACTAGAAAAAAATAGGACATGCTCTATTTTTTTGCAGAACGGAAAAACAGACATACGGTAACGGAATGCACACGGAGTACCTTCCGCTTGTTTTGCGGACCCAAATGAATGGTTCCGCATATGGTCTGCAAAAAAAAAACGGAACGGACACGGAAAGAAAATACGTTCGTGTGCATGAGGCCTTTTTTTTTCGTTGCCATATTTTGACACCTATAACTTTTTGTAATTATGTGTACGGAGCTGTGTGGGGGCTCATTTTATGCGGGGTGATCTGAACTTTTCATTGATACCATTCTGGGGTGTGTATAACTTTTTGATCACTTTTTATTACATTTTTTGTAGAAAATGAAAAGACCAAAAATGTAGAATCGGCCATTTGGACGCTTTTTTCAATTTTGCTGTTTACCGTATGGTGAATATATCTTTATATTTTTATACTATAGGCATTTTCACATATTGCGACACCCATGATGTGTATTTTTTTATTTTTTTAGTTCTTTTATTTTTATTTTGGGAAAAGGGGGTTATTTTAATTTTTATGTATTTTTATTTATTTATTTTTTAAACTTTTTTAATTTTTTAAACTTTTTTATACTTCCAGAAGGGAACTATAACATGCAATCATCTGATTGCTATTATCATAGACTGCAATGCACTTTCATTGGAATCTATAATGATTTTGTTCTACTGTCCTATGGAGCCCTATGATAGGCAAGGGCTCCATAGGAAATACTACGCAGCAGCCTCGTGTCATTCGTAAAGACACGGGCTGCTCCATAACGCTCCAGCTGTTCCGATCACCGCTTTCGGTTTTCAGTGCTCTCAGGTGCCGTGGTCAGGACTGGGGTTAAATGTCCACGATTGGCATCACTACCGGTTGTGGACATTAGCAGCAGGCATGAGCGGGCGACATCTTTAAACACTGCGCCGTACATGTAGGGGTTAAAGCGTACCTCCAGTTATACGGAAAAACAATTATAGGGCAGGACTGTGCAAAATAACTACATGATTGTGAGCCTCTTATAACAAAAAGCTTTGATAGATTTTAATCAATGTTAGCCCAACGCAGGCAATACATATAATATTACTAGAGATGAGCGAATTGAAGTTGACAAAGTAGAATTCAATCCGAATTTCAGGAAAAATTTGATTTGCCCAGAATCCGAATTTCCTCACACTTCGTGGTAACGAATCACATTTTTTCCTAAAATGGCTTAGGACATGGAGCAAAGAATTCTGGGAACAAAGGATCACCCATAATGCCATGCATGCAGCCAATTAGCAGCTAGCCCTGTGATGTCACAGCCCTATAAATAGCCTTAGCCATCTTGGATTCTGCCATTTTCCAGTGTACTAAGTGCATGGAGAGATGTAACAGGCGCTAGGGACAGTGCTAGGAAAGACTTCATTGTGCTGAAAAAACGAATTACAGGTTCAGGGAAAGATCATTCAAGGTGTAGTGAAAAGATAGGGAGGAATCATCTACACTATAAAAGGAGAACAGGGTGCAATAGGAGAGTGTACAGCCTGGGTAATTGGAGCGATTCTATTACACCTTGCTGCACTAATTGGAGATCCAAATTGGTGTTATACTGCTGCTTTTAGGTTGTTTGCACCAGGGCTGTGGAGTCGGAGTCGAGGAGTCGGAGGCAATTTTTGGTACCTGGAGTCGGAGTCGGCAAAAAATGGACCGACTCCGACTCCGACTCATACTAGATTTAAATTGGAATAAAAAAAAATTGGAATAAAAAAAAAGCAAGTTTAAATGTCCCAATTCAGATAAAGTTATAATTAATGACTTCTCTACTGTAAGAATAAAGGCCAATGCATGCAGTGCGTCACATTACCGCTAAACAAAGACGTTAAGTGACCGTGAAGAAGCTTTTCATATGCTTTACTATGCAGTTAAAGGGACACTGACAGGCTGATATATCTGCTGAAACAAAGCAATAGCTGATCTTAGGGAGACCAGCTACAAAAATACCGTGGAGCCTCACTTAAGAGTCTCAAACACAGCAATCCAAAGTGCAAAGCTCCCTGGGAAACATAAAATGCAAAAAGATTGTGGAGCCCCAGTTATGGGTCTACAACACAGTGAAAGCCAGATATCCCTCAAAGAAAGGAAAAACAAGCAAAGAGGTGTCTCCATTACAGAGATCACCAAAACCACCATATTAAGTGGCCCCTATGTCAAAATCCCGCTCTTTTACAAGCTTTAAGGATGTGACGGGGAAGACCTAAGCAAGTTATCCATCCACAGACAGCTGTTTCGGGGTGTTGCCCCTCATCAGTGTGGAGTAGGATTCTGGCTAACCGGGAGCGATGCTTTGGTGACTACTCAAACAAAGCAATAGCTGATCTTAGGGAGACCAGCTACAAAAATACCGTGGAGCCTCACTTAAGAGTCTCAAACACAGCAATCCAAAGTGCAAAGCTCCCTGGGAAACATAAAATGCAAAAAGATTGTGGAGCCCCAGTTATGGGTCTACAACACAGTGAAAGCCAGATATCCCTCAAAGGAAGGAAAAACAAGCAAAGGGGTGTCTCCATTACAGAGATCACCAAAACCACCATATTAAGTGGCCCCTATGTCAAAATCCCGCTCTTTTACAAGCTTTAAGGATGTGACGGGGAAGACCTAAGCAAGTTATCCATCCACAGACAGCTGTTTCGGGGTGTTGCCCCTCATCAGTGTGGAGTAGGATTCTGGCTAACCGGGAGCGATGCTTTGGTGACTACTCAAACAAAGCAATAGCTGATCTTAGGGAGACCAGCTACAAAAATACCGTGGAGCCTCACTTAAGAGTCTCAAACACAGCAATCCAAAGTGCAAAGCTCCTGGGAAACATAAAATGCAAAAAGATTGTGGAGCCCCAGTTATGGGTCTACAACACAGTGAAAGCCAGATATCCCTCAAAGGAAGGAAAAACAAGCAAGGGGTGTCTCCATTACAGAGATCACCAAAACCACCATATTAAGTGGCCCCTATGTCAAAATCCCGCTCTTTTACAAGCTTTAAGGATGTGACAGGGAAGACCTAAGCAAGTTATCCATCCACAGACAGCTGTTTCAGGGTGTTGCCCCTCATCAGTGTGGAGTAGGATTCTGGCTAACCGGGAGCGATGCTTTGGTGACTACTCAAACAAAGCAATAGCTGATCTTAGGGAGACCAGCTACAAAAATACCGTGGAGCCTCATAGAGTCTCAAACACAGCAATCCAAAGTGCAAAGCTCCCTGGGAAACATAAAATGCAAAAAGATTGTGGAGCCCCAGTTATGGGTCTACAACACAGTGAAAGCCAGATATCCCTCAAAGGAAGGAAAAACAAGCAAAGGGGTGTCTCCATTACAGAGATCACCAAAACCACCATATTAAGTGGCCCCTATGTCAAAATCCCGCTCTTTTACAAGCTTTAAGGATGTGACGGGGAAGACCTAAGCAAGTTATCCATCCACAGACAGCTGTTTCGGGGTGTTGCCCCTCATCAGTGTGGAGTAGGATTCTGGCTAACCGGGAGCGATGCTTTGGTGACTACTCAAACAAAGCAATAGCTGATCTTAGGGAGACCAGCTACAAAAATACCGTGGAGCCTCACTTAAGAGTCTCAAACACAGCAATCCAAAGTGCAAAGCTCCCTGGGAAACATAAAATGCAAAAAGATTGTGGAGCCCCAGTTATGGGTCTACAACACAGTGAAAGCCAGATATCCCTCAAAGGAAGGAAAAACAAGCAAAGGGGTGTCTCCATTACAGAGATCACCAAAACCACCATATTAAGTGGCCCCTATGTCAAAATCCCGCTCTTTTTTTTGGATATATCTGCTGGTATTCATCAGAGGATTAGGAATACAACTAGACGACTGTTACCCCCAGTTGAGGTTTACTTGTGTTTAAAAACGTTTTAATCAATATGCAAATTCTCTACCTTTGTGCCCAAGGGGGCAGGCGCACATGTAGAGTACTGGCAGCACTAGACAGGACCAGGTAGCGAGGAGGAAGAGAGAAAGCTGGCACAGCCTCAGCATAGCCAGACGAGGCTGCTGCCAGCACTCTACACGTGCGCCTGCGCAGGAAT
The DNA here is from genome assembly GCA_033119425.1 of Bufotes viridis. Classification (NCBI taxonomy): domain Eukaryota; kingdom Metazoa; phylum Chordata; class Amphibia; order Anura; family Bufonidae; genus Bufotes; species Bufotes viridis. Next base: position 225,299,125 of record CM065590.1, read on the forward strand.
TCAGCGTTCGGCTAGCCTGAAAAAAAAGGCCAGTGCAGTGAATAATAACGAGGGGAACAGCGCTGGAAGCTGTACTTCGGATGCGGCTGGGCACAAAGCCGCAGGAGACGCTGCCCCATTGGGCACAAAGATAGTGAATTTGCATACAGATTAAAATGTTTTTTAAACAAGTACAGCTTAACTGGGGGTAACATTAGTATAGTTTTATTCCTAATTCTCTGATGAATACCAGTATATATATATATATATATTTAGCTGGAATATCAGCCTGTCAGTGTCCCTTTAAGGAGCGGCAATACTTACACTTTCCATTGTCTTGTGGTCTGCTGTTACAGGGAACCCATGGTTATCCTCGCCTCTCACTGATAACTGATTAAGGACTGGAGACACTTGTATAAGTGAAGGGAATGGATAGTCAATAGTTCAAGACTGAAGCTGTAAACCATTGGAAAAACTGCTATCATTCAGCTAAGGCTATAAAACATGTAAACTCAGATTGTTAGCTTAAATTTTAAACATGACTATGGGATTCTACTAGGAAAATCATGTCTTAAAATAAATGCCCCTTCCCCTGCCCCTTCCTGGATCCTCCCACTACTCTATCTTCAGCAGAAGATCAGCACACAAAGGAGAAGGCAGCAGCTTCTGCTCAACTACCTCTCTGTGCTAGAGAAGATTAGAAGAACTTGATGGAACAGCTTCGTATTTGCATATTAAATACAGAGGAGTCGGAGTCGAGGAGTCGGAGTCGGAGTCGGAAGTTTCAAAATCTGAGGAGTCGGAGTCGGACAATTTATCTACCGACTCCACAGCCCTGGTTTGCACTGTATGATACATCACTAATTCCAGCAAACCTTGCTTGTGATTGGGGTGCGAGTTCTGTGTGATACAGCCATTTATAGGGTGTATTAATAGGATAGGTACGAACGTTCTATAAGCCGTTCTGCGTTGATTTTACATTGTTTTACTTTTTTTTGGGGGGGGGTGTATTAAATATATGTCATAATTACTGTTCAGTTTGAAGTTACATTGTACTACAGCCATTTACAGGTTGTATTAATAGGAAAAATACGTACATCCCATTAGCTGTCCTGCGTTGATTTTACAATGTTTTATTTTTTTATTAGGGGTGGTCTATTAATAGGAGAAAAAAAAGTGCCTTCATAGGTGCCGCTTGGCAGTGAAGTTACATTGTACTACAGCCATTTACGTGGTGTATTAAAAGGAAATATACATATATCCCATTAGACGTTCTGCGGTGAATTGTGATTGTTATATTTTTTTTGTTTGGGTTGTAGTTATAGGAAAAATTAATTGCCATTCTGCAGTGAATTGTGATTGTTATTTTTTTTTTTGGGGGGGGGAGAGTTCATTAATCAGAAAAAAATATATATGTCTTAATCGCCGTTCAGCGGTGAAGTAACATTGTACTACAGCCTTTTTTGGGTGGTATTATTTTAATTTTAATTTAATCTTTTATTATACAGTATGTCAGACAGACAGATGACAGGCCCTTCAAAGGGAACGGGCAGTGGCCAAAATGTTTTTGTCGAAGGCAACAGAAAAAGGAGGGGTGGCAGCAGGACTGGCAGCGAGAAGCCTGAGCTCCATGTGTCATCTAGCAGTCGTGTCTTGACCAGCAAACCAGCGGTTAGCAATACTGATGGATTACTGACCAAATGCTGACCGAGTGAAGGTGGATGCTCAACAGACAGGATCCGTTTTTTTGGGGTTATTGTTCTGATGGATCAGAGGAAGGGCAAAATAATCAGTGATGTCAACGCAAACTTACTGCTGACATCCTCTCCACTCTATCGGGGGGCGCTACTTGTATAAGCGTTTAATAGAACAGGTTCTGTAGACATCAGCTGATGACGGTGTAATAGGAGTGCACTCTTTCACGCTATATTAGGATCTTGGGCCTCTGGACGGTTCTTTATACCTGGCGCTAACATTGACCTGTAGGGCTGAGTTTACTGGTTGATGATTCATCTGTCGGATGTATGAATGATCCAACCATCAACATTCCAGAATAAGGCTACTTTAACACTTGTGTTGTTAATTCCGGTATTAAGTTCCGGCAGAGGATCTCAATAACGGAATTAAATAGATACTTTTTGATTTTGCACATCAGGATGCATCCGTTCCGTTAGGATGTAGTTGTGTGAAATCAAACATGGAAAAAAACAATCCGTCACTAAAAACATTGAAAGTCAAAACGTATCCATCACTATTGGCTTACATTGTTTTCAGTGACAGATCCGTTTTTTGCAGCTTGCAGTCACATCACATTTTTGGCAGACAATAGCCTGCTTCTGGCCACTAGAAATGATTGTTTGCACATAATTCTCAGTGATGGCCGGTGAAATGGCCAAATCAGAAATATCGGCCCACTTTTACCTTATGTGTATGGGCAGTTTTACATATTTTAATTTTATTTTATAATATAACAGAAATTGTGGGTTTCTCTTTGCTGTAATCCTTTTGACTATTAGTTTGGTGTCACTGTTAGCTAAATATTGCCCATAATATAGAAGGCACAGGCATAATTGCATAATAGATACTGATCACCCAGATGAAAAAATGTTCACTAGATCTAAGTGATGGAATGGGTTGCTAGTTAAGTCATTGTCATTTTCCACTTTTAATTTGGTGGTATGAAAGTGGTCAAGGTACGTTAGAATTTTTTTAATGTTCTTCCCTTCTATTAACACTGTGTAAATCTTTAGGAATATTCTTGGAGTTCATTATTATTATAAGAATGTTACCTAAAAGTGATGATCAAGAATAATTTGAGAACAGGTATCTGCCATACTCAGAATAGGGTACTAACAAAATAGTTTATTATTATTTGAAGTTATTTGGTTCAATGTAATGTTTTTGTTTATTGTAATGAAACTCATATAGTTTTGTATGGGTTAGTCAGGGTTAATAATGCTGACTCTGACCTTGTAGGAAGCTAGAAGATAGACTTGGGTCTGCTACTAGTCAATTATCTCTAGTGTTAGCTTAAGAGGAGGATATACATGTTCCCACTCCTTAGAGTTTGCAACAAGAACACAATTTCTACGCACAGTAAAAAAAAGAAAAACAACTAGAAAGAAAGAAAGAACTAGAAGGTCAGGCATCTGCATGGCCAAGCTTCAGAGTCAGTCAGTAAGGTATTCACTGTTTAAGGTCGATAAAGACTTCACTGCACTGAGAGAGAGATTGCCCAAAGGCCCTTCTACATTTTGACACGGTCCTGGCTGGCTGTATCCTTAACCTTTTCCCCCACAACCAAGGTATTACAGACAAATGTCCAAGAACCTTATTGCCAGCCTTAGATTCTGCAGAGAGAGAGACTAAGGAGAGATATAGGAAAGGGGTACTACAACCTCCATCTTTGCTTATATCCATACATAGCTATCTGGGAAGATTTGCACTGTGAATTGTTTGGATATGTGTTCAATACTGTTGGAAGTTCTACAACCCCTGTTCTGCACTTTAGTAAAAAGTGACCTATTTTATACAACTAGCCTGGTTACAGACTCCAGCACCATTCACTGGCCATAGCACCTACATCTCCTGCCTTGCACCCATATCAAACGCACCTAAATTACCATCTGGCTGGAGCCCCAACATCAGGGTATGCTCCAAGGGTGCGCCCTCCTGTCACTGATCAAAATGTACACTAATGCCTCTGTTAAACTCTAGTATAGAGGCAGGGCAGAGTGCTGGTTGCAGAGTGCTGTTGCATTTCTGTGTTTGTACTGGTCAGCCCTAGGCAGTAGTGTTGAGTGAGCATGCTCAGCCGAACTGGTGTTCGACTCGAGCATCGCGATGGCAGGGGCTCTATAGGAACAAATGGGCAGCAGCCTCTTGTCATTCAGGAGAACAGAGGCTGCTGCACACTGGATCCAACTCTTACGATCTTTGCCAGGAAAAGCCGGAGCAAACCTGCACATCTGGGTTTTTGCTGGTACAGATGCTATGGGCACGTTTAACCATGGCATATAAAGGATTAAAAGTCTGCGATTGGCGTTACCACCAAACATGGGGGGTCTGCTGTTTAAAACTGCAAGCACTCGGCGGCTATGTCGCTTTGCTTGCGATCAGGCACCATCTTTAAAGTCCCTGGGTTAAGAATTAAAAAACAGTACAGCCTGTTATTCTGCAACATTGATCCAGAGGAAAGCAAACAAATGCTATAAGGTAGAAGTCAATTTTCCTCATCTAAGGAAAATAATTGTTTCCAAATTTGTCAATCTGGTGAGAACTCTAGTAACTGTAATCTGTATTATTGTTAAGATCTGGAAATTGATCCAGGCCCCTTTTAAGCTCCTTACAGTAAAGAATCCTCTTCTTGGTATAAAAACCTTTTTTCCTCCAGGCATAGAGGATGTCCCTCGTTATCATTACAGTCCTGGGTATAAATACATCATGGGAGAGATCCCAGTATTAACCTTTGTTATATTTATACATACATTAGCTATTATTTCATCCCTCACTGTCGTTTTCTAAACTAAATAACCCTAATTTTGATGATCTTTCGGGGCCCATTCATTCCATTTGTTACTTTAATTGGCCAACTTTCATCCAAATAAAGGTCTATGTTTTTCTTGTGCCCTGGTGCCAAAAACTATACACAATACTCCACGTGAGTTATGACTAGTAATCTGTAAAGTGGTAGAACTATGCTCATGTCACGTGCATCTATGCCCTGTTTGATGCATCCTATGATGTTATTGTCCTTGGCGGCAGCTGAGTGACACTGGTCGCTACAACTGTTTACTGTCAACTAAAATTCTGTCAACTAAGTAGAGATAAGCAAATCAGTTTTATGGAATCAAAAATTGACCCATATTTTTCCATAAACTTAAATTTAGTGGAATCCTTCTCTGCCCAAGCAGTCAGCACAAATGATAAAGGCCACTTTTAATGGGCCAACTAAGCAGGCAATTATTGTGAACGAACTGGTCATTCACGATTATTGCCTGGTCATCAAAGGTTAGTGCAGCACTTACATTCAGCCATGGGTGTAGCTATAGGGGGTGCAGAGGTAGCAGTCGCTACCGGGCCCAGGAGCCTGAGGGGGCCCAAAGACCCTTGTGCCACATAAGACGACACACAGAGCACTGAGGGAAGGGGGACCCAAGCTGAACTCTTGCACCAGGGCCCATGAGTCGTTAGCTACGCCCCTGCATTCAGCAATTATCTCTTCTGAAAGGGAAAAAGTGATCCCTACTGCAGTGCTTTTACCAAATAAAAGAGGATTTATTAAGTGATCGGCGATACCTTTACACAGGGCAATTCTAGGAACACTCTTTCCTTATGATTGCCTCGATTATTGCCCTGTATAACTGCCTCGCTCATCAGCTTCCTAAATTGACAGTAAATTAATTATCAAAATGTTATCTGCATAGTAATCCTCATGAAAATAGTCGTCTATAGTTGGGATAACATTATAACAGCTATATTTTACTCTTCATGGGCCGAGATAAAAATTCTTATAGAAGAGCATTACATTGATTAATGTAACGTGTGATGCTATAATTAAGTCATATATCTTCTCCCCTGTCTCGCCAGATGGCTTGACTAAGAGAGTAAAGTGAGAATGTCAACTGTGCTAAAAGTCCAGATATAGAGGAAGTAGAATATGTCAAGTGGTTTAAAAAATTATATACAGAAAACCATCCACCCATTTTTATAAACAAATACATAGAATAGTTGAATATTGGCTGTTGATACGTGATCTTTTATTTTATGGTGTGTCTATGGGCATGGAATCTGCTGACAGATTTTCCCTTTAGTGTAATGAGTGATGTATGTCTGTCTTTCCATCCTAGACATCTGAGTGGCTTTTCTCCAGTTCAAGGTGTAGTGAATTTAAAAGTCTTTCAGACAATTGTATAGCCAATGATTACTCTACCCAGGATCACTACTAAAAAGAGAAGCTCCCACTTTGGCAGAATCACCACAATCACGTGATTTTAATAGACTCCATGTAACACTATACTTCCCCTGTAGTGTTCACCTAGAGCAGGGATGGGCAAACTGCGGCTCTCCAGCTGTTGCAAAACTACAACTCCCAGCATGAAAAGACTGCTTACAGCTATCAGCCTACAGCAGGGCATGGTGGGAATTGTAGTTTTACAGCAGCTGGAGAGCCGCAGTTTGCTCATCCCTGACCTAAAGCACCACTGAACAGAGAAGATCCCACTTTGGCAGATTTACCACAATCACGTGATTTCAATAGACTCCATGTAACACTATACTTCCCCTGTAGTGTTCACCTGGAGCACCACTGAACAGAGAAGCTCCCACTTTGGCAGATTTACCACAATCACGTGATTTTAATAGACTCCATGTAACACTATACTTCCCCTGTAGTGTTCACCTGGAGCACGACTGAACAGAGAAGCTCCCACTTTGGCAGATTTACCACAATCACGTGATTTTAATAGACTCCATGTAACACTATACTTCACCTGTAGTGTTCACCTGGAGCACAACTGAACAGAGAAGCTCCCACTTTGGCAGATTCATCAAAATCATATATTGAAATGCTTTCAATAAGCTCCATGTAATACTATACTTTGCCTGTAGTGGTCACTGCAGGGAGAATGAGTAATTGCCCTTAACTTCCCTTGCCAATGACAATAGACCTTGATAGGTTAAAAAGTCAAGACTGCAGCAACTAGTGGATCTCCAGGACAGCTTCATTCTAAAAACAGATTATCCCATTTAGGAAGCAAATTAGGCTTGGTTAATAGGCATGGTAATAATATGCATTGAGCAAATGCTGAGCAGCTGCCAGGTACCTCTGGCACAGTGAAATTACAAGTTATAGTTGTACCAATTTTGCAAATATTACACTTTATGACGCAGTTAATGATGAGCACTATTACTAACATTTTTAGATCCATTGAATTGTTGGATCTACTATTAGTTTGATCTGGCTACTGATACCACATGACCTATTCATATATACATGTGTTAGGAATATGATGTGCTAAGTAGACAATAAACTATAGGGGTGTTGCCACGTGTTGTGACTGTGCTGCTTTTTGGATGAGGCAAAAAAAAAATGCATGAAAAAAACAACATACCTGCATTTATCGTGCATTTTCTATCAGAGTAACGGCAGAGTAAAAGAGAGACAGGTGAGTTAATTTCAGAGTCTGTCATTTATAAGTTAAAAGTAAGTGGTTGCCGAGAACCAACATCACAATCATTGCAGACTGGGCCTAGAAAAGAGTCACGGCCACCTGAGAAGAGTCATGGTCATTCATAAATTCCTGCTCTTTCTGCCTAGCTGCTGATGACTGACAACTTAGCAGGAGATTATGAATAATCATGACTCTTCTCAGGTAGATTTGACTCTTTTCAAAGCCTGGGCTGCAATGATTATAAGGCTGGTTCTCGGCAACCACTTACTTTTAGCTCATGGGTGACACACCGCAGAAATCAGCATTTCTGTCACTATGTTATGCTGCCCTCAGTGAGGTCAGCATAAAGTTGATGACAGGTTCCCCTTAACCTCTCCTGGGGGGTAAATTCATAGGGATTATTGGTGGGATTTATCATTGTAGGTGTATTTGAGGTTAGTTTGTAGATTGGAGTTGCAAAACACACCTGCTCCAAATTTATAAATATTGCACATGGTATTAATACATTTGGCAAAAGTGCAATGTAGATGCTCCTATTTCAGTTAAAGTAGACTTGGAGGATACCTGGGCTGGAGTTACGGCTTTTCAAAAAGTCACACTTGATAAATGTGACATAAAGGTGATCTACTCTGAAATCCGCACCAAATTTTCACTCCACTTCAGAAAGGCGCAGCTCTTAACATGTCAAATCTCCACATGCGACATTTCCACATTAAAAACCTGGTGTTCCAGATTTCATAAATGTCCCCCTAGGTTTATATCTGAGCTACCTGCCTGAACACCACTGGTTTTACATTTGAGCAACAAGCTTTCAAGTGCCATGGTTTCATATAAATATCCCTATAATAAAAGAGCACATGTTATTTTCCAAACTGCTAATGTGACAGACTGACCATAAGGCAACATTCGCATCAGCAAATTTTTTGCTGGAATTTCCAAAGCCATAAACAGGAGTGGGTCAAAAAATGGAAGATGTGCACTCCCTGACACCCTGGCCCTGATTTACCATGCCTTCACTCCAGAATTCTGGATTCTTTTGCGACTTTTTGGGCTCACTTGTGAAAAACTGTTGTGACTTTTTGCATTTTTACACCACTCACTCCAGTTTTGAAATGTAGGTGTGAAAGTGGCATGGTTAGCTATGAGTTTCACTCCAGATTTATCACTAAGATTTTCTTAAAGTCACAAAAAAAAAGTAAGAAAACTGGAGTGTCTTCTCTAGACAAAAGTGCTAGGTTTAAGGCTAAAACACATGTATCAAATAATGTGCGATATTTGATAAATGTAGCATATAGTACTTCAACGCAGACTAAAGCAAAACTGACTTCAAAATTCCTCTCATGATGAATTCCCCCCCAATAAGTCTGAATAGGTTCATTAATAGAGAGGAAGTCTTCTGTGATTACATTCAACACATACGAGTATTTATACAACCCTCTAGTGACAACAAATAATGTAATTAAGAACCGGACAAGGCAGCGGCTATTATGTATTATAATAAAACACTCTCCAAACACCATGCAAGAAACAAAAGAAAGCTATCCCTAAATACAGCTGTGTGTTATGACAGTAAACCAGGATGGGGAGAGAAACTCCTGTCACTATGTTTGGGCACACAACCCATTAGAAGTGCCTACATGATTGGGCTGCTCTTCTACACCATAGCAGCACATGACCCCTGGAAACAAATTCTGATGAATAACAAGATTATCCTTTCATCCCCATTAATATCCCTAGGTGACTCTTTAGGAGAACTTTGGAGTTCTCAATTTTCTGCATATAGATCACTTCTCTGCAGTATTGTCATTTACACAACCTCAGATCTAAAATTTCTCTTATTCCAAGGTTTTTCCTTATGTCTGAAAGATCAGACCAGGAAGAAATAAAACACAGCAAAGGTTACTTATGTGTTGTACTTAATGCCAGCCTGTGCTTTACATAATGCCAGCCTGTAGTATGCCTACTGTCATTGTTGTCCTCTGTGTTATTGTCACTGCAGGTGCACCATGAGCTTTCTACAGAAGTCGTCTCATTTCTCTCACAGAAAGGAGCTTTCACTGCCAGATAGCTTTTCTCCCCTGTTCATTTACTCAGGTAAGTGCTTGTGGTGAAAGCAAGAAGTGTGATTCAGAAAGAAGTCTCAGGTACCTGCTGCACTGTGCTGCCCTGTCACACCAAAGCAGCGCCAGCAAGTACAGGAATGCTGCCATGCCCTCTCACTTCCCAGACACCTACCTGAAGAAGAGCTTGGAGAAGAAGTTGGCTTTCTCCAGCGGGGACCTCTGCATGGTGACTAGGTGCTGCTGCTGCAGGCACAGCCTTGTCTTCTGGCTCTGTAAAGTCCACTCTGTGCCTGCTGCTGCTCACCCACCTTATTCTGTTAGCCTGCTGATGTCACTGCCTCCTTGACTCTGCCCAGGTTAAGAAGAGCTAAGCACAGGGAGGCAGCCCAGTTCTTCATATCTTCCTCCTCTTCACCCTCTTTCTCTTCCACTCCCTCTCATTCTGTTTAGGTAACACAAAAGGGGTGTGTTGCAAGCAATTATAATCAGATTCCATTACCCAAGGCATATTGTATTTTGGGTCAGCATAAGGTAATTGACCTAGTGGTGACTGTGCAAATTTGGAAAGTCAATTCTATCTCAGGTCAGAACATCTCCATATCTCACAAGTAGATGACCCAGGACAATTTATGACTGGTGATGTTGAATGTGGCAGTTGATCTGGTTTGAATTGGGAATGTTTAATAAGCTCTAGAATTGTTTGCATTGGCAAGTATAATCTTTATACATCAAGCTGTAAAATAAATGATGTATTTGCCTTGATAACGTGGTATGCTGGACTGTGACTTGTAGGATGTGTATTGAACATTCATTTACATTACATTTGCTACAATGACTTCCTAAAAACCTTTCAAAGGCAGAGGAGACTAGAACAATCAACTAACAAAATCTACAATTGTTGCATCCATGCTATCAATCAGAAATTACCAATCAATATCCAGTCAGATTTATTTTGGATGATGATGTGTTCTTCAGAGTGTTTAACAATCAATTACTGAGACACATTTTTATGTACTTATTTATTCTGTTTTACTGTATTATACAATTTACTAGCAGAAGGACTCGGCTTTGCATGGGTATATTTTATCTATTTCATTTCATGTTTGTGTGTGCCTTTAAAAGATATCGACAGTATCCACTATAACAGTGACATCTACAGCGGCCTCCTCCCTTAACAGTAACATCCACAGGGTCCTCCCTTTAACAGTGACCTCCACAGCGCCTGCCCCTTTATTAGTGACCTCCACAGTACTCCGCCTCATTAACAGAGATTTTCGCAATAACCTGCCCCCTTTAACAGTGACCTCTACAGAGCTCTGTTCCATTAAAATGTGACCTCCACAACATCCCGCCCACTTAAAAGTGACCTCTACAGCAACCCGCCCCTTAACACTGATATCCATAGTGGACCGTCCCCTTAACTGTGACCTCCACAGTTCCCTGTCCCCTAAGCAAAGACCTCCACAGTTCCCGCCCCTTTAACAGTGACCTCCATAGCAGCCCATCCTTTTAACAGTGACGTCCAAAGCATTCCGCCCCCTTAACAGTGACCTCCACAGCAGCTTGCCCCTTTAACAGTGACCTCCATAGTGGCCGCCCCTTTATTAGTGACCTCTATAGTGCCCCATCTCCTTAACAGTGATTTCTACAACACCCTGTTCCCTTAACAGTGACCTCTACAGCAATCTGCCCCTTAACACTGACCTCCATAGCAGACCATCCCCTTAACTTTGACCTCCACAGCAGCCTGCCCCTGGAGTGGCTAGAGGTTCGGTTTTAGGACAGACAGTCCGACTTTCAGACTCCCTGACCTCTGTCCGGTGCAGGGCCTGGATGGACACAGTGATGTTCTTTTGAACAGCTTACTCTCAGACAGCAGCACTGTGCTGCCTGAGCTTAAGCTGCAAGGAGAAAGTCACCCTCCCTCTCACCCTTGCAGCTGACAGAAGTTGATTTTTACCTTCATTTTTTCAATCCCTGTTGGCTGTGAAGTGGGAGGGGGCATGGCTTAGCAGGACCTGGGGACAGGGTTTTTAAGTCTGTCTTTTGAGGGTGGTCTGAATGGCCCCCCTACCTGCCCCTGAACTGGGACCTCCACAGCACTCCGCTCCCTTAACAGTGTCATCCACAGCGCCCTGCCCGTTTAAAGCTGACCTACAGCAGTGAAGAAAAATGGCTGGGTAGTTATAGAAACATGGTGTAGAACTGTGTGTATGTGGAGACTAAGGGCCTGCGAGCTTCTATTGGCTGATAAGGGTCATGTGACCAGGCTTCTATTGGCTAATGCATTTTTTTGGGAATATATCACGCAGGGATATTACTCTCAGACACCAGCACTGTGCTGTCTGAGCGTGAGCTGCAGGGAGGAAAGTCACCCTCCCTCCCACCCCTGCAGCTGACAGAAATTAATTTTTATCTTCATTTTTTCAATCCCTGTCGGCTGCGGAGTGGGATTGCAATGCGACGGTGCGGATTCCTTTAGCGGATATACACACACACATACATACACTCAGCTTTATATATTAGATTGTTTCATTTACAGGACACTCAAGATTTTTATCTCTGTCATCAGCTCTAGTCATGGTCATTGCCTAACCTGTTGCGCCCTCTTATTCTAAGAACTAAATACAGTGCTACGGAAAAAAAAACTTTCATTTACTTTCTTTTCTATCTTTTTTTTATTGAATATAAGGGCAATTTCACATGAGCATATTCAATCCGTGAAATGCAGTCTGTGGAGAGCATTGCTTCCCAGGCTGAACACTGCTCGAACTGGCAGCATTATAATGATTTATAATGCTGTTGGGTACCTGCCCAACCTTGGATCTACTGAACTGTACTCACATAATAGTAAGTATGTAAAATTTGGTAGGCACTCAATCAGATGGAAACCACAGGAGAACAAGGTAAAGATATATCCAATTTAATAAAATAACTAAAATTCCAAAGTAATCAAAGTGTAACACAATATATGTATCACAAAAAAATAATAATAAGTGGTATCAAATCAATCAAAAAAGCCGGGTATAATTAGTTGCCGGATACATATGCTGGTGACATATTGATAGTTCGTTGAGTGAATCACCTATCGATTGTCCCAAAACACAGTTCATAAAAAAATGGCAAAACACAGTTCATCAAAAGAATGGTCCTGTTTATGGGAACCAGTTTGTGATAAGCGAACCTAGTGTTTCTTATCCCAGCATTTATATGGCTTCTGATGCGTAGACCAATCAAATCACCACGATTATGATATCGGCCGGTATTAAAAGGTACAGGAAATAGGTGTCCTGTTTTCCAATAGGAATATAATGCTGGGTTATGCAGATAGTATTCAGAACTTGCAAAACGGTGGTTTGTATCTGTATTACCTTAACCGGTATGTTCACTGCGTCCCGCATGTCTGGCCTAAACTCTACCGGTCTCATGTAACTTCGGCTGCACGTTGGTGTATGTTCGTCGGCACAAGTTGTTTGTGAATCCAGGGAGGCGGGAAATCCGGATTGAGTGAACTATGGAAGCGCTTCCAAGGTTTTATAGATCAATCAACAACTTCATTCCCCCCTGTATAAGGGTAAAACAAGTGCCTTTTAAAGTCTACCAAACGCGTTTCGGAGTGTGTACTAACTCCTTCTTCAGTGGCTGCCCTCGTTTACCAATCTCTCCATATTTATAGAAAAAAAAGGCGATTGTTAATCCAAAAATTTGGAGTGGATCCCTAGATCATCTATTATTGTGCTTGCGGTTTTGGTATATTGTACATGCATTTTTAATGCGTTTTTTTTGGTGGACACATGCGTTTTTTGTCCTATACATTCTTTAAGGTCTACTTAATAATGGTGATGTCTTAGTTTTTTTTAAAACAATTTGTGAAAATATAAAATTTCTTCCTCATAGCATAAAATAACAGATAAATTCCTGATAAGAATTACAAGGTACAGACATAACAAAAAAAAATATTTGTCCAATAGAGGGGAATTTCTATTTGGAATGTTGGAATATTGATATCTTCCATACAGAGAATAGGAGACATTGGGGGAAAAAAGATAGGAATCTTGAACTGAAGATAGTAGGTAGGGGATCGCTGATTTGGCTGAACTAAAGATAACAGTACAAAACAGAACTAGAACTTATGGTTATAGAACCTGAAGAAATGTGGTACTATCTTTATCTCAGGTAGCTTGTATCCAGGTATCTTTGTGCAAATGGTAGAATTGCATAATCATGCATGAAAGGCATATTCCCAGCTGGGACATTTATGGAATATCCACAGTATATGCCATAAGTTCTGAAAGATGTGGGTCCTACCTCATGAACCCTCAACTAAATACTGGATGGGGTCCCCCATAAAGCTTGTGACATAGCCTCACATGTCTCTTCATTTACTTCTATGGGAGTTACGGAACCCGTCGATCAAACTTTCTTGGTTAAAGCCTCATTCACACATCAGTGTTTGGTCAGTGATTTCCATCAGTGATTGTGAGCCAAAACCAGGATTGTAGCCTCCACAGACATAAGGTATAAGGAAAAGATTTGCACCTGTTCTGTGTTTAGAGCCGCACCTGGTTTTGGCTCAAAATCCCTGATGGAAATCAGTGACCTAAAACTGACGTGTGAATGAGGCACAACTCATATAGAAGTGAAAGGAGAGAGCAGGGCACATATGCTGTCAACTGTCATTCATTCTTCGGCTGGATTTTGCGCACAGTGGTTTCTATTGAGTGCCCAGGCCCTTATAAATTGCTTTGTTAATATTTTCAAGTGTTTCTGGAGATAGATACAGGTGCCAGAGGTGGGGACCTCATGTGTCTGACATCCTATGGACATGCCATAACTGACTAAGGTGGAAATACTGTTTTAATTAAAGCATTTTTCCACCACATTATTCTAATATCAATCCCATTTGTTGATAACTATTAGATCGGTAGGGACCCTACAGCTGGGACCTCCACTGATTCTGAGAACGGGGGCCCCGTACCCCCTGTAGCCCCCTAAAAAGAACGGAACGGCCGGTCACACATGGGTGTGTCCACTCCATTCATTTTTAAGGGAGTTCTGGAGATAGCCAAATACAGCTCTTCTCCGTTCTTTTCGGGGGGGGGGGCTGCAGGGGGTAAAGGGTCACTTTCTCGCGATCAGTGGAGTGGCACAAGGGAAGCCAACCAAGAGGCTGTTTAAAGGTAGACCTAGGTGTCTAAAGATGTCCCAGATTTATCATACCGCATTCGCCAGTTTGATAACATGAGATTGGATTAGTAAGACTGCCCAACTGGTTGAAATACTTTACCAGTTAACCCCTTAATGACGCAAATATTTTTCATTTTGATGTTTTCATTTTTTCCTCCCTATCTTCCAAGAGCCATAACTTGTTAATATTCCGTTCACATAGCCATTTCAGAGCTTATTTTTTTGTGGAATAAGTGGTATTTTTTAATGGCACCATTTCATTTACCATAGCCCGTATTGAAAAATTGTTAAAACTGAAAATGAAACCGTAATTCTGCCAAGGTTTGTGTTTACGGCACTCTCTGTCCACTAAAAACGACATGACAACCTTATTCTGCATTTCGGTATGATTACACCAATACCGAAATTATGTAGTTTCTATTATTATCTTGCATCACTATATTCTGAAAGCCATAATATTTTGTATGTTTTCGTCTACAGAACTATGTGAGGGCTCATTTTTGTGAGGTGAGCTGTAGTTTTTATTGGGACCAGTTTGTGGCACATGAGATTTTTATTCAATTTTTTTGGTGGGGAGACATAAGTCACATAACCAAAAAAAACAACAAATTAGTTATTTTTTTTCTGTTACAGAGTTCTCTGCACAAGATAAATATTATTATATTTTAATAGTTTGGACACTTTTAGATGTGACCATACTAATGATGTTTATTTTTTTTACTGTTTATTCTTTTTGTGTAAAATTGGGACAAGGGGTGATTTGAATTTTTAATATTTTAGTTTTTTTTATATTTTCAAAAACATTTTTTCACTTTTTAGTCACCTTGGGGGACTTGTACATGCAATCTGCTGATCACTTGCACCATAGACTGCAATAGAATACTATTGCAGACTATGGGACTTTTACAGGTTGCCTGTCATGCCGTGCCTTGGGCATGGCTTTGCAGTCAGCTTGCTATGACATGCCTGGGTGCCTTCAGTCCCAGGCTGTCATAGCATCTGACCAGAGCCTAGCGATTTCACTGCAGGGATGATGATCGGAGGACAGGGTTATGCCCCGCCCTCTGCCTATGCCCACTGATGTCACGGTCACTATTGACCGTGGCATCTAAGGGGTTAAATGACTGGGATCAGAGTCATCTCTAGTCACTGCTAGAGGGTTACACAGCTGACACCTGCCACATAAAGGAGCTAGCTTAGCACATAAGCCCACTCCATACTCACTTTAACTCTTTTGACATACAGATACGTCATATAGTGTCGATCAGCTGTATAAAGAGAAGGCACAAGTCATGGGTGCGTGCCATCTCCTGACTTTATTCCCGCTTGCCATAGACATAGCAGCAAGCGGGAAGATAGACAGGAGATGGCACGCACCCATGACGTGTGCCTTCTCTTCATAAAGCTGATCTTCAGGGGTGCCAGGTGTCGGGTGCCGGGTGTCCTGAGGATAGGCCATCAATATTAAAAGCCTGGAAAACACCTTTAAGGTAGAAATCAAATCCTATGGCATTCTACTTTAGACAGTGTCTCACTATCCTCACTGCCACCGATGGATATTACTTCCTTGTATTGATTTGTGTTTGTCACCTCACCTGAACTTAAACTCACCAGTTGTGCCTGTCTTCTTGGACTACTTTTTGGATTTTCAACAGTACCTCATAAACAGTATTGCCTGAGTTTCCTTCCCTGACTTTTGGCTTGTTTAAGAACACGCTAATATTTCATGCCTATCATACTATGCACGCTGATGTTTTTTCATATGGGTTCTCTGTTGTCTTTGGCTAACAAAAAATAGGATCCGGCATCATTGACTTATATTGATTTTCAGCGATTTTGTGTCCAGCACCAGAACGCAACAAAAGGGAACGGCTACATACTTATGCATCCTGATCAGTTTTGTCCCCATTGACAATGAATAGGAACATAATTGAACCTTTTAATTCTGGTTTTGAGATCCTCTGCCGGATCTCAAAACCGGAATTGAAAACGCAGATGTGAAAGTGGCCTTAATACTAAGGCTCTAACTTAGCCCAATGCCTATCTATACATGCCCAATTCTATCCAGCTTCCTTGGTGCCCCCACATAATAATTATTCCCACATTGTGCCCCTACACAGTAGCTATGTCCACATTGTTCCCCTTCACAGTAGTTATGCCAACATTGTGCCCTTTCACTGTAGTTATGTCCAGGGCTGTGGAGTCGGAGTCGGAGTCGAGGAGTCGGAGTCGGAGTCAATTTTGGGTACCTGGAGTCGGAGTCGGAGTCGGCAAAAAATGGACTGACTCCGACTCCTACTAGATTTAAATTGGAATAAAAAAAAATTGGAATAAAAAAAAAGCAAGTTTAAATGTCCCAATTCAGATAAAGTTATAATTAATTACTTCTCTACTGTAAGAATAAAGGCCAATGCATGCAGTGCGTCACATTACCGCTAAACAAAGACGTTAAGTGACCGTGAAGAAGCTTTTCATATGCTTTACTATGCAGTTAAAGGGACACTGACAGGCTGATTTACCGGCTAAAGATATATCTGCTGGTATTCATCAGAGGATTAGGAATATAACTAGACGACTGTTACCCCCAGTTGAGGTTTACTTGTGTTTAAAAACGTTTTAATTAATATGCAAATTCTCTACCTTTGTGCCCAAGGGGGCAGGCGCACATGTAGAGTACTGGCAGCACTAGACAGGACTAGGTAGCGAGGAGGAAGAAAGAAAGCTGGCACAGCCTCAGCATAGCCAGACGAGGCTGCTGCCAGCACTCTACACGTGCGCCTGCGCAGGAATTCAGCGTTCGGCTAGCCTGAAAAAAAAGGCCAGAGCAGTGAATAATAACGAGGGGAACAGCGCTGGAAGCTGTACTTCAGGCGCGGCTGGGCACAAAGCCGCAGGAGATGCTGCCCCATTGGGCACAAAGATAGTGAATTTGCATACAGATTAAAATGTTTTTAAAACAAGTACAGCTTAACTGGGGGTAACATTAGTATAGTTTTATTCCTAATTCTCTGATGAATACCAGTATATATATATCCTTAGCTCGAAAATCAGCCTGTCAGTGTCCCTTTAAGGAGCGGCAATACTTACACTTTCCATTGTCTTGTGGTCTGCTGTTACAGGGACCCCATGGTTATCCTAGCCTCTCACTGATAACTGATTAAGGACTGGAGACACTTGTATAAGTGAAGGGAATGGATAGTCAATAGTTCAAGACTGAAGCTGTAAACCATTTGAAAAACTGCTATCATTCAGCTAAGGCTATAAAACATGTAAACTCAGATTGTTAGCTTAAATTTTAAACATGACTATGGGATTCTACTAGGAAAATCATCTTTTAAAATAAATGCCCCTTCCCCTGCCCCTTCCTGGATCCTCCCACTGCTCTATCTTCAGCAGAAGATCAGCGCACAAAGGAGAAGGCAGCAGCTTCTGCTGAACTACCTCTCTGTGCTAGAGGAGATTAGAAGAACTTGGTGGAACAGCTTCGTATTTGCATATTAAATACAGAGGAGTCGGAGTCGAGGAGTCGGAGTCGGAGTCGGAAGTTTCAAAATCTGAGGAGTCGGAGTCGGACAATTTATCTACCGACTCCACAGCCCTGGTTATGTCCCTCTTACAGCAGTGCCCTTTCACAGTAGTTATGCATATTGTGTCCGCTTTACAGAAGTTGTGACCCCTCACATTAGTGCCCCCTTTACAGTAGTTATGCCCACATTGTGCCCCCTTCATAGTAGTTATGTCAACATTTTGCCTCCACACAGTAGGTATGCCCACATTGTGCCCTCTTCCCAGCAGCTATCTCCCTATTGCCCCCTTCACAGTAGTTATGCTACCTATTCTGTAGGGCCCTCTTCACAGTAGTTATGCCCCCTTTCAGCAGTACCCCTTTCACGGTAGTTATTTATCCCTTTCAGTAGTGCCGCTTTCAGAGTAGTTATGCCTCCCTTTCAGTAGTACACCTTTCACAATAATTATGCCCCCCTTTCCGCAGCGACCCTTTCACAGTAGTTATGCCCCCCTTTCACTAGTGCCCCTTTTGCAGTAATTATGCCCCCCCTAAGAGTAATGCCCCCTTTACAGTAGTTATGCCCACATTGTGCCCTCTTTATAGTAGGTATGCCCACATGGTGCCCACACACAGTAGTTATGCCCACATTGTTCCCCCTTCACAGCAGCAGTGTGCACATTGTGCCCCCTTCATAGTAGTTATGTCAACATTTTGCCTCCACACAGTAGGTATGCCCACATTGTGCCCTCTTCCCAGCAGCTATCTCCCTATTGCCCCCTTCACAGTAGTTATGCTACCTTTTCTGTAGGGCCCTCTTCACAGTAGTTATGCCCCCTTTCAGCAGTACCCCTTTCACGGTAGTTATTTATCCCTTTCAGTAGTGCCCCTTTCAGAGTAGTTATGCCTCCCTTTCAGTAGTACACCTTTCACAATAATTATGCCCCCCTTTCCGCAGCGACCCTTTCACAGTAGTTATGCCCCCCTTTCACTAGTGCCCCTTTTGCAGTAATTATGCCCCCCCTAAGAGTAATGCCCCCTTTACAGTAGTTATGCCCACATTGTGCCCTCTTTATAGTAGGTATGCCCACATGGTGCCCACACACAGTAGTTATGCCCACATTGTTCCCCCTTCACAGCAGCAGTGTGCACATTGTGCCCCTTCACAGTAGTTATGCTACCTTTTCTACTGGGCCCTCTTCACATTAGTTATGCCCCCCTTTCCGTAGTGACCGCTTCACAGTAGTTATGCCCCTCTTTCACTAGTGCCCTTTTTGCAGTAATTATGCCTCCCTTACAGTAGTGCCCCCTTTCTTAGTAGTTATGCCCATATGGTACCCGCACACAGTAGTTATGGCCACATTGTGCCCAATTCACAGCAGCTATATCCACATTGGGCCCCCTTCACAGTAGTTATGCTACCTTTTTTGTAGGGCCCTCATCACATTAGTTATGCCCCCTTTTAGTAGTGCCCCTTTCACAGTAGTTATGTCCCCTTTCATTATTGTCCCTTTCACAGTAGTTATGCCCCTCCATCAGTAGTGCAACAAAAGTTGTAAAATACCGTACATAACATAACAAATCTTCAAATGAAGAACTCCTTGTGAAAACATATTGTCAGGATATGGCCACTGCTGGCCACCATGATACTGTTTATATATGCTCGGGGAAGACAATTTTCATAAATGAATAGTAAACAAATTTGGAACAACTGCATACAAGATAGAAAGGAGAAATGCTGGTTTTCATTTGTTGCTGTCATAAACAAAACCACCAGGTCAAGGAAAACGGAAACGCGTAAGTCAATAACAGTAAACTGACGACTTACACATATCTCAAACACAGTAGTGTGTATATGGCACACTTCTTCAAATGCAAAGTTAGTTACATTTATTTGATTAGATCAAAGACATCAATATAAACCGTGCAACAATGTAGGAAATTATTCTCAGCATAGAAATGTCTAGTGTATCCAGATTTTGTTAAGCAATAGCTGGGTCCCTACCATGTTTTGGGATTGCACAGTGTTAACCGACTAGACTTGATTTTCTGACCCCATTTCCAGGGAGATTTACCTGCGATAAGGTTCAATGTGACCTAACGACTCCCACAGATGATCTACTTTCAAAGAGAAAAATACTGAGAAGACTGAGCAGGAGGTTTATTATGACACAATTTTGAGTCTGCATTGCCATAGTTTGCATCTTATTTATCAAATGTTACATGTTATTTGATAATACTTTTGTCTAGACACGTTGCTCCAATTTTTATGCCACCCCTTTATAGTAGATATGCCCACATGGTGCCCCCACACAGTAGTTATGCCCACATTGTGCCCCCTTCACAGCAGCAGTGTGCACATTGTGCCCCCTTCACAGTAGTTATGCTACCTTTTCTGTGAGGCCCTCTTCATATTAGTTATGCCCCCCTTTCCGTAGTGACCCTTTCACAGTAGCTATGCCCCCCTGTCACTTGTGCCCCTTTTGTAGTAATTATGCCGCCCTTAAAGTAGTGCCCCTTTTACAGTAGTTTTGCCCACAGTGTGCCCTTTCTTAGTAGTTATGCCCATATGGTGCCCACACACAATATGTATGGCCACATTGTGCCCCCTTCACAGCAGCTATGTCCACATTGGGCCCCCTTCAGAGTAGTTATGCTACCTTTTCTGTAGGGCCATCTTCACATTAGTTATGCCCCTCTTTCAGTAGTACCCCTTTCACAGTAGTTTTGCCCCCCTTTCAGTATTGTCCCTTTCACAGTAGTTTTGCCCCTCCATCAGTAGTACAACAAAAGTTGCAAAATACCGTACCTAACATAACAAATCTTCAAATGAACAACTCCTTGTGAAAACATATTGTCAGGATATGGCCACTGCTGGCCACCATAATACTGTTTATATATGCTCGGGGAAGACAATTTTCATAAATGAATAGTAAACAAACTTGGAACAGGAGAAATGCTGGTTTTCATTTGTTGCTGTTATAAACAAAACCACCAGGTCAGGGAAAACGGAAACGCGTAAGTCAATAACAGTAAACTGACGACTTACACATATCTCAAACACAGTAGTGTGTATATGGCACACTTCTTCAAATGCAAAGTTAACTACATTTATTTGATTAGATCAAAGACATCAATATAATCCGTGCAACAATGTAGGAAATTATTCTCAGCATAAAAATGTCAAGTGTATCCAGATTTTGTTAAGCAATAGCTGGGTCCCTACCATGTTTTGGGATTGCACAGTGTAAAACTGACTAGACTTGATTTTTTGACCCCATTGCTAGTAAGATTTACCTGAGATAAGGTTCAATGTGACCTAACGACTCCCACGGATGATCTACTTTCAAAGAGAAAAATACTGAGAAGACTGAGCAGGAGATTTATTGTGACACAATTTTGAGTTTGCATTGCCATAGTTTGCACCTTATTTATCAAATGTTACATGTTACGTTGCTCCAATTTTATGCCACCCCTCCTCACTGGAGTGAGACTGTGTCATATTTTGGAACCTTGTGAAAAAAATGCATTTGATAAATCTGGCATACACCTATTCACTCATCTAACCACACACACTTTCCAAAATTTTGCAACAATGATATAGGTCAACATTTTTTTATTTATGCCAGAAAACCCAAATACACGGCTTCATGAATTCCCCCTTGAGAATCTCTGCTGAAGGTTTGAACAGTTCCATTTTCACATATGGCATATTTAGAATGCTGAGATTTGCAAGGCATGACTGTATATGTACTCCAAATCACCAATAAAACAACAAATCTAATTTTGCCGAATTTGGTCTAGGGAATGACCCCTCCAGGGGCGTCACATGAAAAAGGTTGGGCCCCATAGCAAATTTTTTAACTCCCCCTCCCCCTGTGCCTAGTCAAGACCGCCCATTCTTACCGTAACACCCCCTCCCACTCAGTAGTTATGCCCCCTTAGTACTCTCACACAGTGGTTATGCAGCCCCTAGTGCCCCTACACAATAATTATGCACTCTAAGTGCCCCCTCAACAATAGTTTTGACCTTTAAAGCCCACATCACAATAGTTTTGCCCCATTAGTGCACCCACACAGTAATGCTTTCCCTTAGTGCCCCTACATAGTAATGCTCCCCCTTAGTGCCCCCACACAATAATGTGCCCCCTTTACAGTAGTTTTGCCCTTAAGTTCCACACTGTACAGTAGTGAAGCCCTTGTGTTAGTAAACTAAAAAACAGTAATACTCACCAAGCCCCATTACTCCGCTAAACAGAACTCCTCCCGCTCTTCCCAGCAGGCCTGCTCTGCTGAGATAGTGTCCAAGCCAGGGGATGATCCTTGGCCTGTGCTTTGTTCTACTCAGCCCAGCACGTGCAATGTCATTGTATCGCACCTGCTTGGTAGAATAAAGGCTGGGAAATGAGACAGACCTTTACAAGGCCCAATAGTTATCTGGAGGTGTAAGGGTGCAACTGATTACCCGATGAATGAGTGGATGGTTTGTGTAGGCACCTAAATCATCATTTGCCGGAAGCAGATTATGCCGTTTAAACACACTCTGCTGTCGGCAAACAATGAGTCTGTAAGAGGGCGCGCAATGGCATTAGGAATCACTCCTCCGTATACTGCAGAGGAGAGATCACTGCCTGTAAATGCAGCGGTCATCTCCAGTGACGAGCAGGTGATTGTAAGAAAGGAACGCTTCTTCCCGACAATTGCCTGCTGAATGGTCCTGTCTAAAGAAACCTTTAGAGCTGAAAGCACTATCAAGTTACAGTGGGATGCGAAAGTTTGGGCAACCTTGTTAATCGTCATGATTTTCCTGTATAAATCGTTGGTTGTTATGTTAAAAAAAGGCAGTTAAATATATCATATAGGAGAGACACACAGTGATATTTGAGAAGTGTAATGAAGTTTATTGGATTTACAGAAAGTGGGCTATAATTGTTTAAACAAAATTAGGCAGGCGCATAAATTTGGGCACCACAAAAAAGAAATGAAATCGATATTTAGTAGATCCTCCTTTTGCAGAAATTACAGCCTCTAAACGGTTCATGTAGGTTCCAATGAGAGTCTGGATTCTGGTTGAAGGTATTTTTGACCATTCATCTTTAACAACATCTTTAGTTCATTCAGGTTTGATGGCTTCCGATGCTACTCTTCAGAGAAAATTAAAAGAGGAGGCAAACTTACAATTGACCCCCTAAAATACTCTTAACTCATACTTGGATTCACCTGTGTATGTAGGTCAGGGGTCACTGAGCTTACCAAGCCAATTTGAGTTCCAATAATTAGTTCTAAAGGTTTTGGAATTAATAAAATGACAACAGTGCCCAAATGTATGCACCTGCCTAATTTTGTTTAAACAATTATAGCACACTTTCTGTAAATCCAATAAACTTCATTTCACTTCTCAAATATCACTGTGTGTGTCTCCTATATGATATATTTAACTGACATTTTTTATCGTAACAACCAACGATTTATACAGGAAAATCATGACGATTAACAAGGTTGCCCAAACTTTCGCATCCCACTGTAAATGCTCAGTAAAAAAATAAATTTGTCACCAGGAAAATCCCTGTTAAACCAGGTACACTGCCATGTAGTGCTTTTACTTAGTAATGTTTCATTCTGAAGAAAAAGTATTCTTAATCCATATGGAAATGAGCCCTCAATCAGCTCCACCAGCAGAAAAAAATTGGGGTGTCAGAATATGGTGACACAAACATTTTTTGTCTTTTAAAAAAAAATAAGTTTTTCAAATTTGTAAAACACAACAAAAACTATGTAAATTTAGTATCTCCATAATCGTAGTGGCCTGCAGAATAAATGTAACATTCTCACCACACATTGAACACCATAAAAATTAAACCTTCAAAAAATGAGGCAGAATTATGTTGTTTTATCACACCATGAATTCAGAAGAACTTTTTTTTAAAGTCATACAATACATGAGAGGTGCACCAAAATGCTGTCGATATACAACTATGTTGATGGGAAAATGAAAAATAAAAAAGTTATGGCTTTTGAAATTTTTAGATAAAAGTTAAGCTGCTTAAAATAGAGCTCATTAGTCCTACAGCAGTGCCATACACACAGCGCTGCCCTGTATTGCCACGCAGTGCTCCTCTTTACTTCTTCTTCTTTGGTAGGCAACCAACAGATGACACTTGTGTCTAAGTTCTGCACTGATATCTATACCTGCAGGGCACAGAGAACAGAGCTGTCTTCTAGTGACACCAATCTATTCTTTTGACAACTATGGCTTTTTAAACTGTCGGAAAATGGTTGGTCGCCAGTATTTGATATCCACAGCGCCGTTTCAAGATGTGTTTAATTTATGACAAGGCGCAGACCTCATCATAAATTAGGCACATCCTCTGGCAGTCCGTGCTCCTAGATTGAAATCTGCTGTACAAAGAAGCAATTCCTTTATTATTTTATGTGAGTACTTTCTTGAGATCAATGCATTTGCTCATTTCTCATTGTTTTTCTTTTCCTATGAACTCTCATTACTGCCATCTGCTGTTATTCATCAGTAATGAATTTTATAAGCTGGATTTCAACATTCAGGTTTTGTGATACAAAACCAGGAGTGGATTAACAATAGAGGTGAGGTAGTATCTTTCCATTTATGATCCACTCCTGGTTTTAGCTTCAAAACAACATGCAGTAATTTAAAAAACAGGCATGGGGAGGTAACGGCAGCACTTTGCTGGCTGTACTCTCTCCCGTTGTGGTGTCCTGACCACGTACAGCGGCAAAAAGCAGTGCACTCCACTATGACCTGACGTTGTGCTCCATCAGGTCATAGTACACAGTGAGACCCAGGAGAAGCGATGGAACGGTGAGTCCTGGATATGCAGTGCCGTCCGCAGCAAGTGGGATAAGCTTCTTTTTTTTTTTTAAATGTCTGGCCTGAAGTCTTAAGGTGGCTGGGGGTCTGATCTGAGTCTGATGGGGGCTGGGGGGGGGGGCTGATGGAGCTGATCTGAGATTTATGGGGGCTGAGGGGTCACATCTGAGTCTGATAGGGGCTGGGGGTCTGTTGAGGGGATGATCTGAGGCTGGGGAGGTCTGATTTGAGACTGATGGAGGCATGTGGGGTCTGATAGGAGGCTGATCAGAAGCTAATGGAGGCTGGGGAGACTGATGGGAGGCTGGGGAGGGTTTAATCTGATGCTGATGGAGGTTTAGGGAACTGACTGAGGCTGATTTTGGGGTCTGATCTGAGATCTAATAAAGAATAGGGGTCTGATTTGGGGTTCAGATGAGGATTGGGGGTTTGATGAGGGTCTGCTCTGAGGTCTGATGGAAAATATTTTTTTATATTTTCCTCCTCCAAATTCTAGGTGTGTCTTACAGTCTGGTTTGTCTTATAGTCCAAAAGTGAGTGACTTTTTAAGTATAAACATCATGTTTAAAGGGGTTTTCCAAGTGTTTTATACTGATGACATCCTTTGGATAGATCATCAGTATCTGATCTGCGGGAGTCCGCCCACCAATCAGATACTGATGAGTTATTCAGAGGATAGGTCATCAGTGAAAACACACTTGGAATACCTGTAGCTGGCCAGCTAAGACCTGTCCTAGGTTGCTAATACGGCTTATATGTGTAAACAGCTAGACCTGCCAATAACCTTAATACAGTTCCTATGTTTATATGTTAAAGACAAAAGCAGAGTTATTTACGGAGACTTCATGTTTTTGGATGTCATGTAACAGTTATATATTGTGTTCACAGAAACAGAAAAGATAAGATGCCTTTAAGATTCTTTATATGAATGTAAGGCAAGCTCAATGACACAGCAGAATTAATAACAGAAAGCATTAAAAGTTAAACTGTTGTTACTGCCCAGGAGTCTTAACCAATCACAGCCAGCCTCACACTGAGCAGGAGTCTTGGCCAATCTCAGCCAATCTTACACTCAGCCTGTGTGGGAAACTCCCTAGCAGAAGCTGCTAGAATCATTACACCAGAGGAGAGGAGCTGAACAGACATTCACTCCAATAAGAGCTGAGTTTTATGTAAGCAAAGAGGCCAAAATAGGTATTTAGAACAGTTATATAAGGGTCCTATTGTTAGTATTGTGAGCAGAACTGTATACTGAACTAGATATGTGTTTACTTACAGTTCCACCGAACTGCTCATACCAGATCATACTGAGCCATAAAAAGCAAACAATCTGCGAATAGTTCAAACTGCTCAAAGCAATTGTAAAGATTAAACTGCAAACCAAGTAGAGCAAGTAGAACTATTGGTTAAACCTCAGATATACCTCTCAGAGAGATCATAAAGTGCTTAAATAACTTAAAGTGAGCGTAAAGATACTGAAGAGAGAAATATATCCACCATTTTATGTTAAATGATAAGATTGAACAGTTGAACCATCATTTTGTGATACTTTATTCAACACGTATATTGTACATGGACTATCTGCTGCAGAGGCGGCAGTGTTACAGTGGATATAAAAATGAACCCCGAAAACAGGCAATCCGGATTTATCAATAATACATCTTTATTAACTATATAGTTTATACATAAAAGCATCACAAAGTATTTAAAACAAGTTAGGTGGTGCAAGCTACATACCGGGCCATGTAATGCCCAAATGAAGAGTGACAGTTATATATATAATGAATATCATAAAAGAGCGTCCCCCAGATGAAGCATTAGGAAGCGAAACGCGCGTCGGGACTGAGGGGTGACTAAGTGACACGGACACCTGATATTAGTAATGTAAATACGTTATATACCAGGAGTGTATGTGAGGTCTTTCATGTGATGGGATGGATCTATACTTCATTATGCACTGTGCACTTTATCGATAGTTGCTGCTATTGATCCGCCATTGACCAATCTTTACTGTTCGTTTACGCTGCTCCTGGTAGTTCAACCTCTCATGACATTCATTATATATATATAACTTTCACTCCTCTTTTGGGCATTACATGGCCGGGTATGTAGCTTGTACCACCTAACTTGTTTTAAATACTTTGTGATGCTTTTATGTATAAACTATATGTTTAATAAAGATGTATTATTGATAAATCCGGATTGCCTGTTTTCGGAGTTCATTACAATATTGGGAACATGTCCGGCGATTGGATTGGTTCATGTCCCATTCCATTTTGGATACTTAGTGGATATAAAAAGTCTACACACCCTGTTAAAATGTCAGGTTTCTGTGCTGTAAAAAAATGAGACAAAGATAAATCATTTAAGAACTTTTTCCACTTTAATGTGACCTATAAACAGTATAACTCAATTGAAAAACAAACTGAAATATTTTAGGTAGAGAAAAAATATTAACTTGTTGCCGACCGCCTCACGCAGAATTGCGTCCTGCGGGCGGTCGGTTTGTTCTTCCTTGACACGCGGGCGCGTCATCTCGCGAGAGGCGAGATTTCCTGTGAACGCGCGCGCGTGCGCGCGTTCACAGGATCACATCGGGGACAAGGTAAACTACAGCCTGCCAGCGCTGATCGTGCGCTGGCAGGCTGTAGAAGTTAAAAAAATGGCATATCAGACTCTGTTTTGTTAACAGCGTCTGATATGCTTGCTGATCGTTCCTTTGGTGGTCCATTTTGCTTGGGACCACCAAAGAAACTTTTATAAGTGCACCAAATCACCACACAGACACCCCCCCCCACTCATCCACCCCACCCCCCCCACCCCCGTCACTGATTAACCCCTGATTAACCCCTGATTAACCCCCGATCACTCCATGTCACCCCCCTGTCACCCCCCTGACACTAATTACCCCCCTGTAAGGCTCATTCAGACGTCCATATGTGTTTTGCGGATCCATGGATCCGCGGATCCGCAAAACACGGACACCAACATTGCCAGAACTATATAGAAAATGCCTTTTCTTGTCCGCAATTGCGGACAAGAATAGGACATGCTCTATCTTTTGCGGAGCTGCAAATGCTGATGCGGCGAGCGCATAGTGTGCTCTCCGCATCACCGCCAGCCCCATTCACACTGAATGGGTCTGCATCTATTCCGCAGAATTGCGGAATAGATGCGGACATTTTTGCGGACGTGTGAATGGGGCCTTACTACTTTTTTTTTTGCACATTTTTTGGCAGAGATTTTTTCCTCCACATTGATCGATGCGAATGAAGAAATCTGTGCCGTTCATTTTTTTTCTTTTCAGCCCAGAGGCTGAACGGGAAAAAAAATCTCATTACCCGTATGCTCAATATAAGGAGAATCGCAGAAACTCCTAATGCTGGCCATACGTGTAATGATTGTGGAGACCCTAAAATGCCAGAGCAGTACAAACACCTCACATGTGACCCCATTTAGAAAGAAGACAACCCAAGGTATTCCGTGAGGGGTATGGTGAGTTCATGCAAAATTTTATTTTTTGTCACAAGTTAGTGGAATATGAGACTGTAAAAAAAAAAAAAAAAAAACAATTTCCGCCAAATTTGTGCCAAATTTTTTTTTTTCTGTGAACTCGCCATACCCCTCACGGATTACCTTGGGGTGTCTTCTTTCCACAATGGGGTCACTTGTGGGGTATTTATACTGCCCTGGCATTTTAGGGGTCCTAAAGTGTGAGAATCCAAATGCGTAAAAATGGCCTGTGAAATCCTAAAGGTACTCATTGGTTTTAGGGCCCCTTTGCGCATCTTGGCTGCAAAAAGTGTCACTCATGTGGTATCGCCGAACTCAGGAGAAGTAGGGCAATGTGTTTTGGGGTGTATTTTACATATACCCATACTGTGTGTGAGAAATATCACTGTAAACGACAACTTTTTAAATTTTTTTATTCAAAGTTGTCAATTTACAGAGATATTTCTCACACAAAGTATGGGTATATGTAAAAATACACCCCAAACACATTGCCCTACTCTGAGTACGGCGATACCACATGAGTGACACTTTTTGCAGCCTGGATGTGCAAAGGGGCCCAAATTCCAACGAGTACCTTTAGGTTTTATATGGCTGCTCACAATTTAGCCCCACCCAAAATGCCAGAACAGTACAAACACCCCACAAATGACCCCATTTTGGAAGAAGACACCCCAAGGTATTCGCTGAGGGGCATAGTGAGTCCATGAAAAATTTAACTTTTTGTCAAAAGTTAGCAGAAAGGTAGACTTTATGAGAAAAAACAATAAAAAATCAATTTCCACTAACTTGTGCCAAAAATAAAATCTTCTATGAACTCGCCATGCCCCTCACAGAATACCTTGGGGTGTCTTCTTTCCAAAATGGGGTCACATGTGGGGTATTTATACTGCCCTGGCAATTTAGGGGCCCTAAAGCGTGAGAAGAAAATTGCGTAAAAATGCCCTCCTAAAAGGTACTCATTGGTTTTAGGGCCCCTTTGCGCATCTTGGCTGCAAAAAAGTGTCACTCATGTGGTATCGCCGTACTCAGGAGAAGTGGGGCAATGTGTTTTGGGGTGTATTTTTACATATAACCATACTTTGTGTGAGAAATATCTCTGTAAATTGACAACTTTGAATAAAAAAATGTAAAAAGTTGTCGTTTACAGCAATATTTCTCACACGCAGCATGGGTATATGTAAAAATACACCCCAAAACACATTGCCCTACTTCTCCTGAGTACAGCAATACCACATGAGTGACACTTTTGCAGCCTGGTGCGCAAAGGGCCCTAAAACCAATGAGTACCTTTAGGATTTCACAGGCCATTTTTACGCATTTGGATTCTCACGCTTTGGAGCCCTAAAATGCCAGGTCACTATAAATACCCCACATGTGACCCCATTTTGGAAAGAAGACACCCCAAGGTATTCCGTGAGGGCATGGCGAGTTCACAGAATTTTTATTTTTGGCACAAGTTAGCGGAAATTGATATATATTTTCTTTTTATTTTGTTTTTACAAAGTCTCATATTCCACTAACTTGTGACAAAAATAAAATTTTACATGAACTCACCATACCCCTCACGGAATACCTTGAGGTGTCTTCTTTCCAAAATGAGGTCACATGTGGGTATTTATACTGTCCTGGCATTTTAGAGGCCCCTAAAGCGTGAGAAGAAGTCTGGAATCCAAATGCGCAAAAATGCCCTGTGAAATCCTAAAGGTACTCATTGGTTTTAGGGCCCTTGCACCCAGGCTGCAAAAAGTGTCACACATGTGGTATCGCCGTACTCAGGAGAAGTAGGAAATGTGTTTTGGGGTGTATTTTTATATATACCTATACTGTGTGTGAAAAATATCTCTGTAAACGACAACTTTTAAAAATTTTTATACAAAGTTGACAATTTACAGAGATATTTCTCTCACCCAACATGGGTATATGTAAAAATACACCCCAAAACACATTGCCCTACTTCTCCTGAGTACGGCGATACCACATGAGTAACACTTTTTTGCAGCCTGGGTGCGCAAAGGGGCCCAAATTCCAACGAGTACCTTTAGGTTTTACATGGCTGCTCACAATTTAGCCCTGCCCAAAATGCCAGAACAGTAAACACACCCCACAAATGACCCCTTTTCGGAAAGTAGACACCCCGAGGTATTCACTGAGGGGCATAGTGAGTCCGTCTGAGATTTTTTTTTTTTTTGCCAGAAGTTAGCAGAAATTGAAACTTTTTTTTATTTATTTTTCTCAGAAAGTGTCATTTTCCGCTAACTTGTGAAAAAAAATGAAATGATACATGAACTTACCATGCCCCTCCGTGAATACTTTGGGGTGTCTTCTTTCTAAAATGGTGTGATTTGGGGGGTATTTATACTATCCTGGCATTCTAGCACCTGAAGAAACATGACAAGTGCTCAGAAAGTCAGAGCTGCTTCAAAATGCCGAAATTCACTTTTTTGCACCATAGTTTGTAAACGCTATAACTTTTACCCAAACCAATAAATATACACTTATTGGACTTTTTTTTTTATCAAAGACATGTAGAACAATAAATTTAGAGAAAAATTTATATAGAAATGTAGTTTTTTTAAAAAAAATTTACAACAGAAAGTGAAAAATGTCATTTTTTTGTAAAAATTTCGGTCATTTTTGATTAATAGCAAAAAAAGTAAAAATGTCAGCAGCAATGAAATACCACCAAATGAAAGCTCTATTCGTGAGAAGAAAAGTAGTTAAAATTCATTTGGGTGGTAAGTTGCATGACGGAGCAATAAACGGTGAAAGTAGTGTAGTGCAGAATTGTAAAAAGGGGCCTGGTCATTAAGGGTGTTTAAGCTAGGGGGGCTTAAGTGGTTAACATAAAATATATTGGTTGCATAAGTGTGCACACCCTTAAACTAATACTTTGTTGAAGCACCTTTTGTTTTTTTTACAGCACTCAGTCTTTTTGGGTATGAGTCTATTAGCATGGCACATTTTGACTTGACAAGATTTGCCCACTCTTCTTTGCAAAAACACTGTTCTCTTCAGATCACCCACAGATTTTCAATCGGATTGAGGTCTGGGCTCTGGCTGGGCCATTCCAAAACTTTATTTTTCTTCTGGTGAAGCCATTCCTTTGTTGATTTGGATGTATGCTTTGGGTCGTTGTCATGCTAAAATATGAAGTTCCTCTTCATGTTCAGCTTTCTAGCAGAAGCCTGAAAGTTGACTGGTATTTGGAACTGTTCATAATTCCCTCTATCTTAACTAAGGCCCCAGTTCCAGCTGAAGAAAAACAGCCTCAAAGCATCATGCTGCCACCACCATGCTTCACTGTGGGGATGGTGTTCTTTTGGTGATGTGCAGTGTTGTTTTTAGCGCCGAACACATCTTTTGGAATTATGGCCAAAAAGTTCAACCTTTGTTTCATCAGACCATAACACCTTTTCCCACATGCTTTTGGAAGACTTCAGATGTGTTTTTGCAAAATGTAGCCTGGATGTTTTTCTTCATAAGACAAGGCTTTCGTCTTGCCACTCTACCCTATAGCCCAGACATATGAAGAATACGGGAGATTGTTGTCACATGTACCACACTGCCAGTACTTGCCAGATATTCCTGCAGCTCCTTTAATGTTGCTGTAGGCCTCTTGGCAGCCTCCCCGACCAGTTTTCTTCTCGTCTTTTCATCAATTTTGGAGGGACGTCCAGTTCTTGGTAATGTCACTGTTGTGCCATATTTTCTCCACTTGATGATGACTATCTTCACTGTGTTCCATGGTATATCTAATGCCTTGGAAATTCTTTTGTACCCTTCTCCTGACTGATACCTTTTAGCAATGAGATCCCTCTAATGCTTTGGAAGCTCTCTGTGGACCATGGCTTTTGCTGTGGGATGTGACTAAGAAAATTTCAGGAAAGACCAACTAGAGCAGCTGAACTTTATTTGGAGTTAATCAGAGGCACTGTAAATGATGGCAGGTGAATGCTGACTCCTATTTAACATGATTTTGAATGTGATTGCTTAATTCTGAACACAGCTACATCCCCAGTTATATTATTTTAGTTTTTTTTTTGTTTTCTTCCCTCTACCTAAAAGATTTCAGTTTATTTTTTAATTGAGTGGTACAGTTTATAGGTCACATTAAAGGTGGAAAAAGTTCTGAAATTATTTATCTTTGTCTCATTTTTTTACAACACAGAAACCTGACATTTTAATAGGGGTGTGTAGACTTTTTATATCCACTGTTTATATGAAGAAAAGTTGAAGTTAATAACGAAGTTATTTCAAGCATTTGGTGTGCTCTTTAAGCCTACTGTTTCCATAGACAGCACTAGAAGAATTAAAGCAGAGTAACAGACAGTCTGGTTGAACTAAAAAGTTTGAGATATCAAAATTCCTCTAATGCCACAGCGCAAAAGGCACTTCATAGTGCTGTGCCTGCCACAATATCCCTTAAAGACAAACATTCAGTTTTGGCATTAAAAAAATCCAGTTTTTGCCTAGGGTGAAGAGACAGTTTTCTACCCAGTGGTCAGCAGCCTACACCATTCCAGCTGTTGAGTGAGTACAGTACACCTCCCAGCATGCACATGGAGCATGCTCTATGTTGTAGTTTCACAACAGCTGGAGGGCCAGAGATTGCTGGACCTCCTGCTCTGGAAATTTAAAGCTTCCCTGTACAAAAAATAAAATAAAAGTGGCCCCATATTGTAGGTGGGTCCAAATTGACAGAAGGCGGGCAAAACAAGTGGGCAGGGCCAACACATGTAGCAGGGAAAAAAGAAGTAGGTGGGACCAGCAATAATGTAGTGCAGCATAAAATATCGCCCCAGCAGAAACAAATACCACAGTGCAGCACAAAATACTGTTGCCCCTACTGCAGTATTCAACTGTGCGAATGGTGATAGAGTTGGATTCAGAAGGACACCTGCGGCTGCCAGCCAGATGCATAAGTAGCTTATGCTCCCAGCATTAATTAATACTGAGAGCATCTGATCTTTATGTACCCAGATGGCGGCTATGAGGAGGGCTTGGGTGGCCCCCTGGGCATCGGCCCAACGGTTTATTACCCCCTTAGGGTCTTTAACCAGTCCACCTGTGACTCTATAATATTACTGCCGGTGGTGGCCTGACAATAGCGCAGTGGGCTGTCAGGGCAGCTGGCACCCTTATCAGTTTCTTCCTGTTATTAATACTGCAAAACACCTTAATGGCAGAAGCTACCAGCATTAGGACTGTCACGTGCCGGAGGCCCAAGACAGACCTCCAGGACATCATGCAAACAGGACACAGGGCTCACTGGTCGCACATCTAGGAAGGTCCTGGTACACTTGGCCCCTACCTGCAGGGAACCAGGCGGAAAGACAACAAAACTGGAACCCAATAAAACACAGGACATGGAACAGACAACAAAACGAACGGGAACCAGCATAGATGCAGATGCCTCGACCCCAAGCGGAATGGAAACATGGCGGTCTTATGCAGAGCTGCACACAGACTAGAGATCCTCCCTCGGATAACCCAGGGGCCCTCTTACAAAGCCAGGACAAACACGCAATAGGAACAGAAGCAGAAAGGAACTATAGGCAGACAAGAACAGACAAGGATCAGAAGCAGTAGGCACTGCCAGGCAGAACATAGGACAGACTACAATCAGAAGCAGTTTAGCACTGCCAGGCTATCAGACGCAGTTAGAGCACTGCCTGGCTAGATAAGGAACAGACAAGGATAACATAAACATCATACAGGACAGATACAGATCAGAAAAGAACATAACATCAAACACCATCATAGAACAGGCAACAACAACAATGCATTACCAGGTGACACAACAAACAAAGGCAGATAAGAAAAACCCCTGCATCAGCAGCAAGGGGCTACACCCAGTAAGGCACAGGACGGAAGATAGAGTGACCCCAAGCCCCACAGCTCGCAGATAGATATAAGTGCATAATGAGGGCACCTGATAAGCCACACCCAGGAAACCAGGGAAAGTTAACCCCATTAGAACCAAACAGAGAGGGGAGCCTGCATGAACAGGGAAGTGAACACACAGTCTGCCGTACAGCATACACGCAGGGCCGGTGCAAGGATTTTTGCCGCCTTAGGCAAGATAAAAATTGCCGCCCCTCCCCCCCCCCCCTTATCAGATGATCTGCCCATATCATGACATCACATATGTTCCACCCCTTTCTCAGAATTTAAATTAAAAGAGAGTTATATGTTGCAATAAAGCCCCCTATTAAGAATAGTGGAGAATACCTACCATAACTTAAGCCATAGCTAAAGAAACAAGCCTGTGTATTAGATTGTTTTGGCAACTTCATGGTTTCTTACCCAAATTAAGTTATTTAGTGCAAACAAAATTACCGATTTGTAAAAAAAAATGACGCTGTGCCCTCCTGCTCTCTGCAGGATTTCAGGCCAGGATACCACGGACCGCTCACGGCCGTGTGCATGCGGCCTAACCCTCAACATGCCCTGACAGCAACAGATTATAAGAGAATGCTGAGGATTGTAGTATCACAGGGATATAGCCTGCCCAGTGGCCCCAAATGTCCAGAATGACCTCATATAAGATCTGTGACTGCTCCATCTACCATGTTTACTGGTCCTATATCCCTGTGATACTAGAATCCTCAGCATCATCTTATAATCTGTTGCTGAGCCTGTCAGGGCATGTTGAGGGTTATAGCTTTGCAACTCTTTAGGTCCTGGCTAGGCAGCTAGGCCTAGGCTTTATATACCTGCAACTTATATTATCTTGATCTGTATAATAATCCATCAGACTCTACAAGTTGAACAACTAAGTAGTTCACCTACCAGCTGTCCTTGTCCTGAGTTGCTGCTGGGCGGCTACTAGCTCTAACTGTGATGGTCGGTCAGGCTGCAGGCGGACATCTTCTCTCTCTGGCTGACTGCTGGTGTCAGAGAGTAAGATCGCCTCTAGCTGCCCCTGCTCTTCCCGCCACTGTAGCCTGTGCAGTCACACCCCCAGGCCCCAGCCGCCCTGAGCCCATCATGTGACCGTTGCTGGGGCAGTGAGCTGCATGCACATGCAAGTGCAGCAGCCTGCCGCCGGGCGGGATTCTTATAGAGCTCAGGCGGCGCAGCATGAGAGCGGTTGCCTAGGTCGCCTTACAGGTGGCGCTGGCCCTGCATACACGAAGTATACTGCAACCAGTACGCCAGAGCACAAACAACCCGTGACACAACAGAAACGCATCCATACTAAGACCATGTTCACACACAAGGCTGCAGCCAGCACGCATGGCAAAACCAGCATGCATGGCGATACCCACAGGCAGTACACAAGGCACATGCAGCCAGCCTGCACGGCACCAGAGACATGAACCACAGAGATGCAGACATGGTAACCCACAAACACAGGCAACAGTTCACACACTACACCGCAGCCAGCATGCAGTCCCAAGCAACCAGCATAAACAGGTGACAGCCTGCAGCCAGTACGCGAGGGAGCCTGCAGCCAGCCTGCACGGCAACAGTGATAAGAACTGCACAGAGAAGCAGACATGGGGAGAGCAAACATTCACAGGCAGCAGTTCCACAAAACAACGCAGCCAGCATTCAGCCCCAAACAACCAGCATACACATAAGACGGCCTGCAGCTAGTACGTGAGAGGGCATGCAGCCAGCCTACACAGCCACAAATGTCACAGTGAACCGAACCGTGACAAGGACATGACAGATCACAGGGTCCTGATGTTGGTAGTGTCCCAATGTAATGCTGGAGGAAATCTAAAAAAAGAGACTGACCAGTGACAAGCCTTACCGTGTTTGCTTCCCCTCTCTTCCTTTCCTTAGTGATTGCTCCGCCCCCTCCCTTGTGTGGCTTTAGCTGCTTACTATGGTTGCATGTGCTGTATAATATATATTCCACAGTGACAAATTATGCAGATTTTGCTGCAGATCTGCCACAGATTTCAAACACTGCAAAAAGTGAAATCTGTGGCAGAAATACACAGCACGGTGACGTAATTTAAAATCTGCACCCTATGTCAAATTATCTGTAGATTTTTTTTAAAAGGGAATCTGTCAGCAGTTTTCTGCTGCTCTCACTTTTAAATCCTAACAGCCCCAGCCGATGTCAATGAGTCCCCATATTTGTGAGCTCCCTGCTCCCCCCACATGACTCTGATTGTTTTTTTTTTCAAGATAAAGATTTTAGCAAAACGTCTGGGTCAATTAAATAAAGCAACCCGGCATTTTGCTAAGGGGATCCGTCACTAGTTTATATCGCCCTTAGTTAGGATATCATAAAACTGGTGACAGATTCCCTTTAAATCTTATCCTCCACCTTGCTATCAATCTCATCCTACACCTTGCTATCACTGTGAATACTAGTAACATAGTACATTAGTACATAAAGCCAAAAAAGACATCTCTCCATCCAGTTCGGCCTGTCATCCTGCTAGCTGATCCAGAGGAAGGCAAAAAAAAAAACTGTGAGGTAGAAGCCAATTTCCCCCACTTAAGGGGAGTACAAACTTCCTTCCCGACTCCATTCAGGTAATCAGAAGTACTCCCTGTATCAATGACCCATCTCTAGTAGCTATAACCTGTAATATTATTACACTCCAGAAATACATCCAGGCCCCTCTTGAATTCCTTTATTGTACTCACCATCATAACCTCCTCAGGCAGAGAGTTCCATAATCTCACTGCTCTTACCGTAAAGAATCCTCTTCTATGTTTGTGTACAAACCTTCTTTTCTCCAGACGCAGAGAATGTCCCCTCGTCAGGGTGACAGTCCTGGGGATAAATAGATGATGGGAGAGATCTCTGTACTGACCCCTGATATATTTATACATAGTTATTAGATCTCCCCTCAGTTGTCTTTTTTCTACAGTAAATAACCCTCATTTTGATAATCTTTTAGGGTACTATAGTTGCCCCATTCCAGTTATTACTTTAGTTGCCCTCCTCTGAACCCTCTCCAGCTCTGCTATGTCTGCCTTGTTCACAGGAGCCCAGAACTGTACACAGTACTCCGTGTGTGGGCTGACTAGCGATTTGTAAAGTGGTAGGACTATGTTCTAATCATGGGAGTCTATGCCCCTTTTGTTGCAACCCATTATCATATTGGCCTTGGCGGCAGCTGCCTGACACTGGTTTTTGCAGCTTAGTTTGCTATTTATTAAAATTCCTAGATCCTTTTCCATGTCAGTGTTACCGAGTGTTTTACCATTTAGTATGTACGGGTGACTTGCATTATTCCTTCCCATGTGCATAACTTTACATTTGTCAGTGCTAAACCTCATCTGCCACTTATTTGCCCAATCCTCCAATCTATCCAGATCCCTCTGTAGCAGTATATTGTCCTCTTCAGTGTTAATTTCTTTACAAAGTTTAGTGTCATCTGCAAAAATTTATATTTTACTTGCAAGCCTTCTACAAGATCATTAATAAATATATTGAAAAGAATAGGGCCCAGTACTGACCCCTGAGGTACGTCCCACAATTGACAGTTGCCCAATCTGAGTGTGTACCATTAATAACCACCCTCTGTTTTCTCAGCCAGTTACTTACCCACTTACAGATATTTTCTCCCAGTCCGAGCATCCTCATTTTATATACTAACCTTTTATGAGGTACAGTGTCAAATGCTTTGGAGAAGTCCAGAATTATACGACATCCATTGATTCGCCGCTGTCAAGTCTAGAACTTACCTCCTCATAGAAACTGATTAAATTCGTTTGGCATGACCGATCCCTCATGAAGCCATGCTGATATGGCGTTATTTGCTAATTTCCGTTGAGATCCTCTAAGATAGCATCTCTCAGAAAACCTTCAAACAGTTTACCAACAACAGATGTTAAACTTACCGGCCTATAATTTCCGGGCTCTGTTTTTGGACCCTTTTTAAATATTGGCACCACATTTGCTATGTGCCAATCCTGTGGAACATTCCCTGTCCGTATAGAGTTCGCAAATATCAGAAATAAGGGTCTGGCTATGACATTACTTAATTCCCTTAGGGTACGTGGGTGTATGCCATCCGTCCTGGCGATTTGTCTATTTTAATCTTTTTAAGTCGCTGTTGTACTTCTTCTTGGGTCAGACAGGACATTTGTAATGGGGGATTTATTTTTACATTCAGCATTTCATCTGACCGTTTATTTTCCTCAGTGAATACATTGGAGAAAAAAATATTTAACAGCTTTGCTTTCTCTCTAACTCCCCCCTCATTACTCTTTAAATGGCCGACACCTTCAGATTTATACTTTTTAACATTTATATAATTAAAGAAAATTTTAGGGTTAGTTTTACTCTCTTTGGCAATTAATCTCTCGCTCTCTAGTTTGGCAGCTTTTATTAGTTTTTTACATGTTCTATTTTTTTCCTTATAGTTTTTCAGTGCTTCCTCGCTACCCTCCTGTTTTAGTGATTTATATGCTTTCTTTTTGTCATTTATTGCTTTCTTTACATTTCTATTTATCTACATTGATTTCTTTTTGTTTCTTAACCTTTTTTTCCCATACGGTATGTACCTCTCACAATGAGAATTTAGGATGCTTTTAAAGATATCCCCTTTTGTGGCTGTATTTTTGTTATTGAGGACTTTGTCCCAGTTAGTTAGGCCTATGGCCTCGCTTAGTTGGCTAAATTTAGCTTTTTTGAAGTTTGGTATTTTTGTTCCTCCCAGTAGAAATGCTCTTTTGAATGATAATTGGAAGGTTATTACTTTATGGTCACTATTTTCCAGGTTTCCCCCAACCTGCACATCTGTTGTTCTGTCAGGTCTATTGGCTAATACTAAGTCCAGTATGGCCGTCCCTCTAGTGGGGTCCTGAACCTGTTGGGAAAGGTAATTGTCTTTGGTTATTGCCAAGAACCTATTTCCTTTATGCGATGTACAGCTTTCAGTATATCTGGGTAGTTGAAATACCCCATAAAAACAACCTCATTATGATTTGCGGCCTTGTCTATCTCATTTAGTAATAGATTTTCTTAGGACTCTGGTATATTAGGTGGTTTATAGTAAACTCCTATTAGCAATTTATTATTGTTTTTGGCTCCATGTATCTCTACCCACAGTAACTCCACACGTTCATGTCCCTCACTTATATCTTTTCGGACTGTGGGCTTTAGATAGGACTTTACATAAAGGCAGACCCCTCCCCCTCTCCGGTTTTGATGATCCTTTCTAAACAGACTGTAACCCTGTACATTAACTGCCCAGTCATAGCTATCATTCAGCCATGTCTCAGTTATTCCCACTATATCATAGTCCTCCTCACACATCACTTATTCCAGTTCCCCAGTTTTGTTAGTCAGGCTTCTGGCATTAGTGTACATACAATTAAGAGGTTTTTGTATATTTTTAACCCTACACCTTTCCTTGGTGATTCCAGCTACAGTGCATGTCCATTTTACAAGGCAGATTTCTACCAATACAGCGTCTTGCTTATTTTTGCATTAGATCCGCCTATAGAAAAGGCTCTGCCTACCATCGCATGTTTGCATTGCCCCCCTTTCCCACTAGTAATGTGGCCATGCCTAATGGTATGTTGGCCTCACCTTCTGCCAGTTTGAATCCAACTACAACATGGAGCCACTTTTCCAAAATATTTCCAAGGCCAATTCAAGTCCAAACTCCTCACCCCCCCCCCCATAAATTGGTTTCCACTGTAGAGAATTGCTACCATTCATGATTGACTTTAAAATGCAATATATTACAATTTAGTTGTAATGTACTTTGTTAAAACCACTATTCTAATTCTAATTCTTTTGAATTACTTGTAGTTAACTTGTACCCAAGATCATAGCTGTATTCAAAATCTGAACACAGTCCAAAGACTTGACGATTGTTTCTGCTTTACATCCGATAAGAAACTATCATTACTATAAAAGCAAAATAAAAAATTGGAAAAACTTAGCTAGCACGTCATAATCTTGACAAAGGAAAATATAAAACCACATTTAGGACTGTGAAAACATAAAGGTGCTGCACCCAGTGAATTAGAAAAACACCAAAGGAAATATTTTAATGTACAGTGGTTAATAATTGGAATATTTCATGATGTCTGCTACGCTCTAAGAAACGTAGATAATCTATATGCAGGGTCAGAATGGCCCACAAGGGAAAATCCCTGGTGGGCGCCTGACAAATGTGGGTCCCCCCCCCACAGCATCTCAGCCAGCATATATCCATATAAAAACAGGGTAGATTATTTAACAAACTACCCAGTTTATTATTATGGAAACATTGGGTGGTTAACCGTTTCATTACCGGAGTGTATACCCCCCTTCTTTACCAGGCCAATTAATTACTGAGGCAACCTACATGTATTTGATATTATTTTTCAAGGGATATCTTAGACCTTTCTTTTGTGCCATTAGATGACAGACATAATATTTAAAAAAAATATATTTAACCCCTTGGTTTTCATTTATCTTCCCTATCTTCTTTGAGCTGTAACTTTTTTATTTTTCCGTTCACATATCAATACGAGGGCTTATTTTTTGCATTACATACTTCTTACATTCAGTGATGTCTCCTCTGATGTAGATTTTCTCTTTCCACATCTTCTCCATTCTGACCAGACCACCATGACAAAGTATTCCAGCAACTCATCTCTGCAGAGTTTGACACACAGACATGTTAGATTCCTCACTTTTCCATCATACTTCCCATCCTGGTACCCCAACATCGTCATCCTGCTGCTACCTCCAATACTGTGCCCACTGTGCTCCCCAATACTCCCTAATACTATTCTTACACAATAACCGTGCCATACAGATAGTTCTTAAAGTGCTCTTAAAAGTCCCACCAATAGTAATAGTTCTATCTCAGATTGCCCTCACTAGTAGTAGTGCCCCCTACAGTGCCTCCAATAGTGATAGTGCTCTCCAAGAGTGCCCCTGTTAGTAGCAATACCTTCCATATTGTGCCCAATAATAATGCCCCACAGTACCCCAGTAGTAATAATGCAGTTAATGCACTCCTTTAGTGCCCCTAGTATTGCTCCTCATATGTTTAATGCCCACAAATATTTATAAGACCTCCTGTAGTATCATTAGCATTTATTGCCCCCAGTATTTATAACTGCCCCCTGTAGTTCCCCCAGCATGTTTAATTTCCCCGGTTGTGTCCCCTGTATTATTATGTCTCCCAATAGTGCTATTTTATTTATATTGCTCTCCCCTCAGTACTGCCTCCAGTAATGCCCAATATATTATGTCCCCCAGCAGTGCCCTCTATACGGTATTTATAATACACCTTGTATTTTTATAATGCCCCTGCATTTTTATAATGCCTCCTAGTAGTGCTCCCCTGTATTTTTATAATGCTACCTACTAGTCCCTTACTGTATTTTTTATAACGTCCCTAGTAGTGCACCTCTGTATTTCTATAATGCCCTCAGCTGTACTTCTGCATTTTTTCATGTCCTGAAAAGTGCCCCCTTGAATTTTTATAATGCCAGGAGTTCCCCCTGTATTTTTTTAATTCACCCAGTAGTGGCCCCCTGTACTTTTATAATGCCCCCAGGAGTACCCCCTGTATTTTTTAATGCCCCCAGTAGTGCCTCTGTGCTGCCAGGCTTAGTGGCTTCAGGCCTAGTGGCTTGAGTCCTATGAGAGTAAACGGTGGGGACGGGAGCTGTTGGCTCCCGTGCCCCGCAACCTGAGGCAAGATGTGGTGCTGTCTAACTCGTCTGACAGAGGGCATTGCATGGTTTGCATGGTGGTCAAAACCGCCACGGATTATGACACTTAGTCACTAGCACATGTAAGAGCTTTGGGTATTTTAGCCATTCACAGTAAAGCCTAAAAGGCTATGTACACCTTTGGAGGCAATTTTTTAAATTATTGCTTTATACTTTTTTCTAAGTTAAATATTATTTTTTCAATTGGTCTTTATTAACAATATGGAATCCTTTTTTCTGTACGGAGCTGAAATGCTCTACTAGCTGCCTGTGGATTTTTTGTCCTTTCCGTCATCTGAGGAGCAGAGGACTCCTTATCTCTGCTGTCTCACATCATAAACACTCATTAAAGCTCAGTCCTTATCTTACTGATAAGAATGTGGCTTAAATAAGTGTTTATGACCTCTCAGTAGTTTAGAAATAAGTACCAGTCACACAGTTAGAAAAACAGTTAACCCTTTGTGACTGAACAGCTCAATATTTTTAATAAAGGACAATTGAAAATATGATTTTTAGCCAAAAATAAGTTAAAACGCAATCATAAAAAAAAATTACTCCAAAGGTGTACATAGCCTTTAACTGTGATTTGGTGAAAGTGTCCGAAGCATGAGCTTCACACCTTAGGGAGAGTTGCTTAAGTGAAGAAGAAAGTGGAACAAGCTTGCTTTTTCAGAATCAGTACTTTATCACACAAATTGTTTCTGTGGGATGGTATGTGATACCACAGAGCTGCAGCTACTTTTTAGTTTGCAATTACTAGGGACTCCTGACTGGTTAGTCTGTGAAAAAACGTTTCCAGAAAGATCTTTAGTCAAACGACTCTAACGATGGATTAAATTTGTGTGGGGCTGTGTCTGCAAAACAAATGTTCACCAGATGTTTGTTTATTCAACTGCTGTTCAACCCTGAACCAACTTCTATCTAACACGAATGGCCATTACATTTTATGGTCTGTGCCGAGGTCATGTCTTCAGGTTCTCACAATCCATTAAAATAATGCATGCAACCAAACTTTGCTAAGTCCAGTCTCTGCAGACCTTATAGCAACCACATGATCCGCCTTAATGGTACTTATGGCCTTGGGAGGACTCCAAGAATAAGATCCAAATGTTAACAAGAAGTTATCTGCTGAGCTATTACTCACAGGTATACTGCCACACAGTACCTGTATTAATAGTGACCCAATCCATCATGCCAAATAGTGTTCCTAAAGGGGCTATTTAAAAGGAATCTGTCGGCAGCTTTGATCGACTCTAGTAATCTCCTGGTTTGTTGCTACAGACATCACTAAGAGGAGACGGGAGAGGTTGTGGAGCAAATCAAAGCAGAGAGTGGAGCACACGAGCAAGAGGAACCACCTAGAGATTGCTTGTCGCAGTGGACCATTACTTCTGACTTATGGAGCAAGAAAAAGCCGAACCCCAGGTATGATATCCTTTTAAACTGTAATATGCATCACTGTCTGCATAGCTTAACCCAAAAAGACATGAGTATTTGCCATGGTATTATTGCCAACAGGCCGGATTGGCCATAGGCTCCACAGGGATAAGAGCCTGAGCTCTTATCACAGCCAATGACTACAGGTGCCTTCTTGATTCTTAAATTCAACTGTATTTCCATCCTGAGGCAATTGGAGTAGGATGACAGAATGTGGCAGCTAGCACTGGTCACTGCGGTCTTACTAAGCCCTCAAACTGATGTTAAAATTGAGAAATTAGTCAACATGTCCTGCTGTGGAGGACAAGTCTAAGCCCGAGCACCACGCCAAGGTTTCTCAAGTAGCTCGGGACCTAACACTCACCTACGTGTGCTGTATGGGCATTACCAGGGGCCAGTGGGCAAAATTATAGGAATGTATAGACCGACTCGCAGCAGACTCCCCAGTTACTTCCAGCATGTAGCCATGCCTGCAATGGTAGGAGGGAGAAGGATGTGAGCCCCACCCAAGACTGGCTGATATGGCCCAGGCCTCACAGGTGCACCGAAATATAGCCTGTGGATTGAAAACAGGCTACATTTACATGGGAGTTTATACACCTCCAAAAATTATATATACAAAACAGCTGAAAGGTGGCATGAAGCAGGATGTGCTCAACCCAAAAATGCAGTTGTGCATATAGAGTATATACACTATCTGTTATTCCCCTCCCTGGAGCCATATGTTTTTTAATTTTTGTGTTCACATAGCTGAATTGAGCTTATTTTTTTTGGGGAAAAGTTACACTTTCTAATGGCACCATTTAATATTTCATACAATGTATTCGGAAGTTGGAAAAAAATTCCAAAT
The DNA here is from genome assembly GCA_033119425.1 of Bufotes viridis. Classification (NCBI taxonomy): domain Eukaryota; kingdom Metazoa; phylum Chordata; class Amphibia; order Anura; family Bufonidae; genus Bufotes; species Bufotes viridis. Next base: position 225,343,316 of record CM065590.1, read on the forward strand.
AGGGTAGCATAGGGGAAAAAAACGCTATTCCGACACAGTTTTATGGGTTTTGTTTTTACTGAGTTCCCTATGTGCTAAAATTGACCATCTTCATTCTCCAGGTCGTACAATTACCGTGATTCCATATATATATTGTTTTTCTTGTGTTTTAATACTTAAAAGTAATTATTTCTTTGCATCACCACATTCTGACCCACATAACTTTTTTATTTTTATGTCTACAGAGCTGTGCAGGACTCATTTTTTACATGATGATCTTTATTTTTCATTGATACCATTTTGGAGTGTGTATGACTTTGTGATCACTTTTCATTCCATTTTTTTAGGGGAGGTGAAGTAACAAAAAAACTGCGAATCGGTCATTTTGATTTTTTTTTTTACTTCCCTATAAACTGTTTGCATAGACACGTAGCTGTGATTCACCTGATTAAAACATTGTTTTTCTTTTGTTGATCTGAGGCTCTGTCCCCAAGTTATACCTTTTCTTAATATGCAAATTAGGCCTTTGGTGCAATGAGGGAGTCATCATTGGTCTTCTTGCACGAAGCTCCACTCCTGTCTGTGACTCTTATCAATGTTTTACCATTACCTGGCCTTGTCAAACAAAGCAGCGAGGGAGGGGCTGGCCACAGAAATGAATGGATCTTGGGTGCAACTAAAGTAATGGTGAAGCCCTCATTGCACCAAAAATCTAATTTGCATATTAAGAAAAAGTATCATAACTCAGCTGAAATCAACAAAGGAACAGCAGAGTTAAAAAAGGTAAACCACAGCTATGTTTCTATGCAAACCGTTTGATTGGGAGGTTGCTGGTGATTCCCTAATATATAAAAAGCCAGAAAGACGAGAATAGATAATTGTTACAGGAGAGTACTAAAAAGGTTATCCCATGATTAATGTAAAAAATAAAAATCAGTAAATGTAGTACATGACAATCTCTTTCTAACAAAGTTAGATCCAGTCCGGTGCCTTACATGGGTCCAGAGATCTCCCAATTCATGGCTCTAATTGCTCTGCTAGATTTATATCAAGCTGGCAGCTCAAGGGGCATGTCCTTTCTGCTGCAGCTCTCACCCTATCAAAGCTCATGAGGTAGTTGAAAGATGGAACAGAGCATGTGTGTCCACCTCAGCGAAAAAGGGAAACAGTAGGTGGCGCTATACCAAGGATGAGCAACCTCCGGCACTCCAGCTGCCGTGAAACTACAACACCCAACATGCACACTTGCTTGGCTATACTTGTAACTCCCATGGAGGTAAAAGGAGGATTCTAGGGGTTGTAGTTTTAGAACAGCTGGAGTGCAGCAAGTTGCTGAACCCTGCACTATACAGATAAATGTATTGCATAACTCCGTGGCTATGCTAAATTGTTTATTATAGACATCAGAGTCGTATTTTGCGTGGTGTTTTTAATTCTATGTCTAAATTTTTAATTGCATGCAAAAGTATTCAGATCCAGGTGCTGGTTTGAAAACTGCAGAATATTTTTTTCATGGGACAACTCCATAAAAATTGGGAAATTTATAAAGCTTACAGAAAAGAGATAACGTTATACCTGTGCACATTTTGAATGTGGCGACTTATTGGCCATTATTCCGTTCTCCCGGACTTAGACAAGAGGTCATTTTTATATAAAGACATATGAAATTTTACTCATACTGTATATATAGTATTTTAATACCAACAAAATTATTAAGCCATGTCCACACCTTAATACGCAGCATATTGTGTATACAAGCTGAAAACATTAATTATTAGGGAAAAATACTTTTGAAAACTGTTCTTGTGTTTGTATACACAATCCATACAAATGTGCCGGAATAAGCGCATCCTACGTACTTTCTAACACACCCACGTATTGGCCTAATTCTTTGTTCATGCTAGTGGAAATATGGCTATTTACATGTACACAAAATGAAAATATGTTGTAACCAGAAATAATATAGACAGGATAGTGTCACTAAAAACTACAGTATCGGAGAGTAAAAAAAAGGTAATCAGTAAGGCCTCTTTCACACTTGCATTCTGAGGATCCGGCGGGCACTTCCGTCCTGCCGGATCCATCAGAACGCAAGTCGCCTGAAAGCATTAGAAGACTGATCAGGATCCTGATCAGTCTTCGAAATGCTTTCAGGTTACTATGGCAGCCAGGACGCTATTAAAGTCCTGGTTGCCATAGTAGTAGTGGGGAGCAGAGGAGCGGTATACTTACCATCCGTGCGGCTCCCGGGGCGCTCCAGAATGACGTCAGAGCGCCCCATGCACATGGATCACGTGGTCCATGCGATCACGTGATCCATGCGTGTGGGGCGCTCTGACGTCACTCTGGAGCGCCCCAGGAGCCGCACGGATGGTAAGTTTACTGCTCCCCCGCTCCCCACTACATTTTACCATGGCAACCAGGACTTTAGCGTCCTGGCTGCCATGGCGACTATTGAGAAAAAGCTAAACGTCAGATCCGGCAATGCGCCGAAACGACGTTTAGCTTAAGGCCGGATCCGGATTAATGCACTTCAATGGGCATTAATTCCGGATCCGGCGTTACGGCATGTCTTCCGGATTTTTGGACGGAGACAAATCCGCAGCATGCTGCGCTTTTGTCAACGTCCAAAAAACGTTCACATACTGAACGGAAGACATCCTGATGCATCCTCAACGGATTGCTCTCCATTCAGGATGCATTAGGATAATCCTGATCAGTATCTTTCCGTCCTAGAGCCCCGAGGACGGAACTCTAGGACGGAAAGCAAAAACGCTGATGTGAAAGGGGCCTAAGGAGATTGTGAATATATAACATATGAAAAGGAACAAAAGCAACACGATACAAAGAATAACATTCAGCTATTAATCATCATCTCATTCTATTACTGACAGTGGCCCGACTCCAGGAACCCAGAGCAGTGTGTGACTAAGCTTTTTCTACGTACTAGTGGCCTCATTGTAATTATTTTTATTTCATTATAGAAATACCACTAGGTGAGGTCATAGTATTAAAGGTAAATGTAACCAAAAATTTTCCAGCATCCGATGCTTAAAAAGTTTGCTTCGTCTTTATTTTAATTCCGGTTAAAAGTACAACAGGTAGACATCACCACCCACCACCGCAGGTTAACATGTTTCGAACTATGTGTTCTTAAGAACCGCCTCAAATAACCAGTGGCAGCAAATTCTAACTTGACTTTCAATGGCTTTTGTTAGATGACAAGTTAAGAGTTGCTGCGGCTGTGTTTTTTACTTGTTACATGTCAAGATAATCTGTACATCTCTCCATTTAAATGTAATGGGTTTTCCAACTGTTTACACTGATGACCTATCCTCAGGATAGATCATAAGTATCTGATCAGTGAGGATCACCGGACCACCACAGCCTCTTCAAACAACTGATCGTCAGGGGTCCTAGATGTCGGGCTCCCACTAGTCACACTGAGGATAGTATAAAACAGTCGAAAAAAACCCTTTAAGGCTTTATTTACTTAACAATAGCATAAATCATTAGCATTTCCACTGTGTCTTTAGTTTACATTGGCTTTATAATATGGTTTTTACTGTATTTTGTGATATTTATTAAATATTTTTTTGTTTAAAAATTATTTATTGCTTGCTTTTTTGACTTTTTCTTATTTCCCTTATGTTTTTAAATTGTAACATTTCTTTGTAGCCAGAAGTTAAACTCGCCTTTATTGGATGTATTATTTCTGTCCAATACTGCCTGTGCATGTAAAGTGCAAAAGTATCTGTTCACACATGTTTAACAGGTATCAGTCTGGACAGTCCTGGAACTTTATTTAGGGAACTGCAATGCTGCGGCTGATGGTGGTGAAACAAAAGTAACCCCCAGACACACCATTATGTCTACTGAAGCTAAGGAACTGAAATTAGAACATAATATTATATTCAAATGCAGGGAAAGTAAATAATATCTACAGAGTTCTATTCCTTTAAAGGGGTTGTTCACCCATGGGGACATTTTCTGCAGAATCCCCAGCATGGCTGGACCTGGAGTGGGAATCATATTTACCTGATCCCCACCTCTGGGTTCTGGCTCCATTGCTTCCCATGGCCCTCACTGGTTTTGAGTCTCCCCACGTCACAGTGTCACCCATGTTTTATGTCACTGGGTCAAGTGACACTTAGGTAACATGTCACCAATGCGGCCAGTTATTGGCTTCAGCATGAGACCTGCATCAAAGCAGATGTTGATGCAGGGAGACCCAAGACCTTTGGCACTGGAGGGGAATAGATGAAGCCGGAACTCAGCGGTGGGGATCAAGTAAGTATGAAGAGAGCCAGTAGCACATCTCTAGGTAAAAGTGTTGTAGCTGTACAGGGTTACTGCAGCTTAGCTCCGTAATGCCCAATACGTGTTGAACAGACCTTCGCTTCTGGCTCTGTTTAAAGTGGTAACTGGCTGCTAGCATCTGCAGGGAACTTCTGATTGGTGGGGGTGTCAGGTGTCGGACCTCCCACCAAATGGATATAGATGAGCTATCTAGAGGAAGTCCCCTTTAAGACTTTTCTGTAGACCTCCAGGAATCAACCTCAACCATAGCTAAAAGTTAAATAAATAAATAAATAGCCAAACTGTATGCTTGCACTACTCAAATATCCCCAGTATAGCAAAGTAAAGTCCATGAGTCCCTCACCAATCCTTGCACATATGTAAAGTTAAATGTTATGGAAGTTGGCTATAGTAACAAGACCTATACACAATAATGCCTCTTAATAGACAAATAAGTGGTGGTTTTGGTAGCGTGTTATTATATGTTTGTGAGTCATTATACCACCCTAACAATTCATATCACTTCTGAACAAACAGTGGAGAAAAAGCAGTGGACCCTTACAGTACAAGTAATATAATAGGAAAAAAATTAGGTTAAAGGGAACCTGTCATGTTGAACTTGGTGTTTGAGCTGCAGGTAGCATGTTATAGAGCAGGAGGAGCTGAGCACATTGATAAAGTTTTATTAGAAAAGATTCAATATAACTTGTATTTTATTTAGCTCAGTGTTGTAATGTAACTTGTCCTTTTGTGTGAGCAGGACAGGTTTTGAATGTACTAATAGGACAGTGACCATTTAATTTCTCCTAATGATTGTTATCCAGACAAAACAAGCCATTATCACTAATGAAAGGTATTTGGGAATATAATTATGATAAAGTAATATTTAAGTATTTCAATTTTCTTGATTACTGGAGAACTCCTTTAACCCCTTAAGGACACAGCCATATTTCACCTTAAGGACTCGGCCATTTTTTGCAAATCTGACCAGTGTCAATTTATGTGTGAATAACTTTGAAACGCTTTTAATTATCCAGGCCATTCTGGGATTGTTTTTTCATCACCTATTGTACTTTATAACACTAGTAAAATGGAGTAAAAAAAATTCATTTTTATTTATAAAAAAAATACCAAATTTCTCTACTTCTTTAACACATAATAATACCACCAAAAAAGTTATTAATTTACATTCCCCATATGTCTACTTCATGTTTGGATCATTCGGGGAATGCTATTTTATTTTTGGGTATGTTACAAGGCTTAGAAGTTTAGAAGCAAATCTTAAAAATATTCAGAAATTTTCAAAAATCCACTTTTTAGGGACCAATTCAGGTCTGAAGTCACTTTGTGAGGATTACACAATAGAAACCACCCAAAAATGACCCTATTCTAGAAACTACACCCCTCAATGTATTCAAAACTGATTTTACAAATGTCATTAACCCTTTAGGTGTTCCACAAGAGTTAATGGCAAGTGGAGATAAAATTTCAGAATTTAAATTTTTGGGCAAATTTTCCATTTTAATCCATTTTTGCCAGTAACAAAGCGAGGGTTAACAGCCAAACAAAACTCAATATTTATTGCCCTGATTCTTTAGTTTGCAGAAACACCCCATACGTGGCCGTAAACTGCTGTATGGCCAAACGGCAGGGCGCAGAAGGAAGGGAACGCCATATGGTTTTTGGAAGGCAGATTTTGCTGGACTGGTTATTTGACACCATGTCCCATTTGAAGCCCCCCTGATGCACCCCTACAGTAGAAACTCCAAAAAAGTGACCCCCTTTTGGAAACTAGGGAATAAGGTGTTAGTTTTGTTGGTACTATTTTAGGGTAAATATGATTTTTGGTTGCTCTAAATTACACTTATTTTGAGGCAAGGTAACAAAAAATAGAAATTCAGAAATGTTATCTCTATTTGCCAATAACCCTTGTGGAACACCTAAACGGTTAACAAAGTTTTGAATACACATATGGGGTGTTTCTGCAAACTACAGAATCATGGTAATAAATATTGAGTTTTGTTTGGCTGTTAACCCTTGCTTTATTACTGGAAAAATGGATTAAAATGGAAAATTTGCCAAAAAATTGAAAATAGGTATTTAGAACAGTTATAGATGTTCCTATTGTTAATAGTGTGGTTAGAGCTATATACTAAACTGGGTATATGTGTTTACTTGCAGTTCCACCAAATGGCAATCTCTAACCACCAAATTGCCACCAAATTACAAAGCAACCAATCTGTGAATAGTTCTGCAAACCAAGTAGAGCAAGTAGAACTATTGGTTAAACCTCAGATATACCTCTCAGAGAGATCATAAAGTGTTTAACCCCTTAAGGACACGGCCCTATTTCACCTTAAGGACCAGGCCATTTTTTGCAAATCTGACCAGTGTCACTTTATGTGGTGATAACTTTAAAAGACTTTTACTTATCCAGGCCATTCTGAGATTGTTTTTTGTCACATATTGTACTTCATGTCACTGGTAACATTTTGTCACAAAAAAGTTCATTTACTAAGTTCAAATACTAAATTTACCAAAAATCTTGAAAAATTAGCAAATTTTCAAGTTTCAATTTCTCCACTTCTATAATACATAGCAATACCACCAAAAATAGTTATTACTTTACATTCCCAAAATATCTACTTCATGTTTGGATCATTTTGGGAATGATATTTTATTTTTTGGGGACGTTACAAGGCATAGAAGTTTAGAATTTTCAGAAAATTTCAAAAACCCACTTTTTAAGGATCAGTTCAGGTCTGAAGTCATTTTGTGAGGCTTACATAAAAGAAACCACCCAAAAATGACCCCATTCTAGAAACTACACCCCTCAAGTTATTCAAAACTGATTTTACAACCCTTGTTAACCCTCTAGGTGTTCCACAAGAGTTCATGGCAAATGGACATAAAATTTCAGAATTTCGATTGTGTTGGCAAATTTTCCATTTGAATCCATTTTTCACAGGAACAAAGCAAGGGTTAACAGCCAAACATAACCCAATATTTATTGCCCCGATTCTTTAGTTTGCAGAAAAACCATATATGTGGTTGTAAACTGCTGTATCACCAAACGGCAGGGCATACAATGAAGGGAACGCCATATGGTTTTTGAAAGGCAAATTTTGATGGACTGGTTTATTTACACCATGGCCCATTTAAAGCCCCCGATGAGCCCCTAGAGTAGAAACTACAGAATCAGGGCAATAAATATAGAGTTTTGTTTGACCGCGGGGATCAGATACATTGCTTTGACCGCGGGATCAGATACATTGCAAAGCACTGCAAACCGCAAGTCTGAATTGACCTGCGGTTTGCAGCGATCGCCGACACGGGGAGGGGGGTTCACAGGACCCCCCTCGGCATGTGAACATGGTTCCTGCTGCACCATCGCAGCAGGAATCATGTTTCTATTGCGTTTTTTTTTTTTTACATTCGATTTTTTCAGGACATATGGGTACGCCCTGTGTCCTTAAGGACTCGGACATTAGGGCGTACCCATACTCCCTGTGTCCTTAAGGGGTTAAATAACTTAAAATGAGCGTACAGATACTGAAGAGAAAAATATATCCACCATTTTATGTTGAATGACAAGATTGAACAGTTGAACCACCATTTTGTGATTCTTTATTCAACAGGGCAGTGTTATATATAAAGAAAAGTTGACGTTAATAAAGAAGTTATTTCAAGCATTTGGTGAACTTTTTAAACCTACTGCTTCCATAGAACGGCGCTAGAGGAATTACAGAGTAATAGACAGTCTGGTTAGACTAAAAGGTCAGAGATATCAAAATTCTTCTAATGCCACAGCGCAAAAGGCACTACATAGTGCTGCGCCTGCCACACATATTAACAGGTAAACTACAAATGTATTTCTGCAGGTAATAAGGTAATTTACTCTATGGTGGATCCCTCCAAAATTCAAGATCTTCTTTTGTCAATTGTATTTGCAAAAAGGACAACTAAAATTCACCTTAGGCCTACTTTCTAGCAGCCAATTGCCTCTGCGTTCCCCCAGATATCGACTCCTCACTACTTTGTCCTTGATAATATGGCTCCTCCTAAAGGTTATCAAAGGCTTATCATTTACATACTCTGACAAACAACTGTCCTTCTTCAAGATGTCCCAATTCTTGCAAATGACCTAACTTATGGTATGAGACATAGGGCTAAACTTGAAAGAAAAGACAAATCTGTTTCAACTTCCTTCTTCCTCAATTGTGACTCTTGCACTTTTTTGCTTTTAAGGCCCACAGCGACCAACTCCTTGCTATGCTACACTATGATAGTTTTAACCCTTATAAGAGATCGGTCCCGTATAGACAATTTATTAGACTCAGGAGAATTAACAGGGAGAAAGAGGGTTATATAAAGCAGGCAATGGAATTAAAAAAACTTTTCTCAACAGGGGCTACCCCAAAGGCATGTTGGACATGGCAATGGAAAAGGCAGGGAATTTTTGCCAATATGATTTACTGGTTGGGAAAAGAAAAAAGCAAAAAAGTGCAAGAGTCACAATTGAGGGAGAAGGAAGTAGAAACAGATTTGTCTTTTCTTTCAAGTTTAGCCCAATGTTTGTTGTTTGATTGGTTAACGTCTTGGCACGGTAGAGTCATGTGTTTCCATGACAACCTGTGCCGTGAGACGTATAAGAGGCATAACGAGTGTACATGCTGACGTTCAGTGGCCTGAAGCTCGTTTTGCGCAAAACAGCCGTAGCCACCACCATGTGTGTTTGATATGCGTGCTGCCCCAGCCTGTATGTACCGGAGCATTGGTTTGCTGAATAAAGGAACATAGATGTTTACAGTGGTGAGTGCCGCCCATTCTATTTTCTTCTTTTACTTACTCGATGATCTATTTGTGGGCTGGAGCACCGCTTCATTGTACATGAACGTATGGTGCGGTGGACCTTTGGTGCTAGTGTGTAACACGGGAGCTTGGGCAGTGCCGCCTATTAGTTTTTTATTTATGGGGACTCGACTCTAGCATTCTGGCTTCAAAAAGTAGCAAAAATAGATCTTTGCAACTTTTTGAAATAATTTGCACAAATATTTTGTGAGTACATTTATTGTCACACCACTCATTCAAGTTTTGAAAGTTTGTGGGTGTGGTTATCTATAATAATTAGTTTCAGATTTATCAATACAACTTTTTTAAACAGTTGCAAAAGTCCAGTAGTGGAGTTATATAAAAAAAAACTGGAGGAGCATTTCTTTTTTTAAATCAGATAGTTTTTATTAAACAGATTTTCCAAAATTATACAAACAACAATAAGGACTCCTTCTTTACAGATAGTATTACAGCCGATCATATAAATGACATACAGAGTCATTATTTAAACCCACACAAAACAATAAGAAACTGGAGGAGCATTTCTAAACAGAAGTGTTAGGCTTAAAGATGCGTCAAAATTAATGGGGTTGCACACTTTCTGGTTACTATTGACCAATGTGTGAGATGATTATATGGCATTTACTAATATAGCCTTTGTTGAAATTCTGCACCATTTTCTATATTTCATAAGGTATGCCCCCTTGTTCACAAACTCTTTTGTGCTGTCCACACAGAGGTCCTGTCCATAAGATGGCCGCTGATAGAGAGTCATGTGACCAGACAAATCGCATTCATGTGATGTCTCCTCCATTCAAATACACTGCACCTGCCATCTGCACTTGTTCTCTTGGGAGTTTAGTGCAGGTGCAATGTGTTTGAATAGAGGAGACATCACATGGAGGTGATCTGCCTGGTTACATTATCCTCCATCAGTGGCCATCTTATAGACAGGACCTCTGTGTGGACAGCACAAAAGATTTTGTAAACAAGGGATACAAGAGCATACCTTATGAAATATAGAAAATGGTGCAGAATTTTAACAAAAGTTATATTAGTAAGTGCCATATAGTCATTTCACAAACACATTGGTCAACACTAACCAGAAAGTGGCCAACCCCTTTAACAAGCATTTTAGAAATGTAATCATAAATTACCCCCCCCCCCCAAGTCTGCTATTATATGTTCTTATTGAGGTTTTGGGGACTAATAGTAACAGAAAACGGTACTGTAGACGTTAGATAAAATAGCCCTGTCAGGAACAGGGGAGGGGGAGCACATGTAGGTTGTTAGGTTACATGTAGTAGATATATTGTCATGATAAGTGGGTGTAAAACTTTTGGGCTAGACCTAAGGGTAATATCCTGGTAGTCCCCTGGTTTTTGCCATTTAACCTCTGTACAGGGATCAGGTCTTCATTGCAGGGGATCCACAAGCCTGCTACCTCTTTGAATAGTCCCAGTGTGGTTGGCTGCTGATCCATGGGGGTCAGAGACATGAAGCGCCAAGGGATCAGGCAATATTCATAGTCAGGAACAGGCAAAGGTCAGGGAAAGCCGAGTACATGTGTATCTGTGAAACAAGTCCAAGATCATGGCAGACAGCAAAAGGTCAATATGGTAAACAGGCAATGGTCAGGTCAGGCATCAGAGGGTTTGAGTTAGTAAATGGGAAGAGATCTATACACAGGTAGAAAAACTGGACAGCACATCTTTGCAGGGAACTAGCAAGCTTGACAATCCAAAGCTCAAGCACCTTCCCCTAGCGTAAGGAGGGTAAAATACTATGAGGTGACCAGCCATTGGCTGGGGAAGACTATGGTGTGGGAACTGACCCTTTAAGAGCCAGGGACCATGAATGCACAGTAGGAACAGAACAGGGAGGTCGGACAGGAAAGCTCTAGCCCCAGCTTGCAGCAGGAGAGCACTGTGAAATGCCAGCAGTGGGGCACGCTGCTGGTGGCCAGAGGAGAGTAAGCTAGTCCAGACTGCCATCACAACAAGAGACAGGGCTTGGTAAGTGATACAGCATCCCTGCCCACTCAGGGCAGTGGGACAGCAGTGGGCATGGGCCTCTAGCACAACACATAAGTACAATAATATTCTGATTAGAGTCCCATACTATTATGGCCAACTTAAATACAGATTCATGAAGTCTGTTTATATTGTATAGTTTATGTCCTCCACTGAGGCTTGTGAATTATATATAATCTGTCAAAAATTGCAGTCTGTTATCACCAAGCATACTACAGCAATGTTGTATAGGATAATATATGAGTCTGTAGGCACAGGTAACACAGTGTCTTTCAATATCTCTAAATGAAATACTGTTTGCCTTATTAAAAGATATATGTCCTCCTTAATATGAGTAACTCAAATCTCGAAATATCCAGAAATAAAGCTTTGTGTACTGTAAGTTTCCCAAGCAATGCATTTTCATGTCTAGTCTGTTTTTGTTTTTGTGATTCCTAGGGGCTATTGGAGGAGCTTCAATGGAATTAAACCTGTATATACATTATACCACTCTGCTGGCTGAAAATACAACATAGCCCTTGGGAAGCCCACCCCATAAAGTACATAGAGGAGCCATGTGCAATACATTAATCTGGAACTTTAAGGAAGATAAGGTAATTTTATGCAGACAGCTTGGTGTGATATATGCCATATGTAACATTACTACTGCCTAACTTAACTCGCAAATGATTTCTGTTAATGACAAAGTTTCCTGTTTTACAACATTTTAGCAAAAGAAACATATACATATTACACAGTGGTTAAATACATATACTGCTCTTACATGTGTAGCAAATTTGTTTTAGCATATAAATATAGGACCTGATTTATCATACCTTCACGCCGGAATTCTGCCTTAAAAAAGTCACAAAATTGGGCTTTTGTGACTTTTTGGGATCACTTGTGCAAAAAAAATAAAAATTGTCACTTTTTGCATTTTTACACCACTCACTCTAGTTTTGAAATATGGTTGGCAAAGTGGCTATGGTTAGCTATGTTAAAGAGATTTATTCCAGATTTATCACTGAGACTCAAAAAAGTTGCAATCTCCCTCCAGTAGTAGGGTCGAGTAGGAAAACTGGAGTAGCTTTTCCAGACAAAAGTCTTAGGTTTATGGATAAGACAAATGTATTAAACAACATGACATTTGATAAATCTGGCATAAAGTACTCCAACCAAAACTGACCTTAAATATTTCACTCATGATAAATTCCCCCCATAATAGCTACTATCTTGAACAGATGTGTAAAACTTACTGCATTCGAGTTCTATTTGTGCAATGCTCTTTAAAAGTGACAAGTGGTCTCCACAGCAGGAGACACTTATGGTATGCACTATTCTGACCAAGAAATGAATAGAGGATCTTGTCTTACCTTAATTGTCCAACAGGACAGAATTCACACATCTTAGGTGCTCTATTTGAAATGTGCTTTCTAAGGCCTTATGCACACGGCAATTTGTGGTCCCCAATGCACGGGCAACATCTGTGCGGCGGCCGGGTTGGATCAAGACCCATTCAAGGGGTCTGTGATCCGTCTGCAATGTAAAAAAATGGAACCCGTTTAATTTTTTTGCAGTGCAGAGGCACGGACAGAAGCACCACGGAAGAACTCCGTAGTGCTTCTGTGGGCTTCTGATCCGTGCTTCCATTCCACATCTCCCAGATTGCGGACCCATTCAAGTGAATGGGTCCACATCCATGATGCGGAGTGCACACGGCCAGTGCCTGTGTACTGCGGACCTGCTGTATGCGGGCCGCAATACGGCCACGGCTGGGCAACGGCCGTGTGCATGAGGCCCAAAGCAAACAGCCCCTTTAAGAAGCAGGCTAATTTAAGACCGCCTTTGACAAATGCAGCATTCATAATTTTAGCTGTTTTTCCCGATCTATGAAACTATATGATTCCTTTTTAGGGAGTGAGGAGTTTACTCTTAGGACATTATTTGAGGTACACACATATATTACTGAAACATATGAACAAAGTAATAAAATATCAATGTATATTCACAGGTAACAATAGATGCAGTAAACAGTTAAGAGGACATTGCTATTCTGAAAATCTACAGCAGTAAAATCCACTGAGTATTTTTCCAATTTGTTATGAGCTATCTTCTCTGAATATTTTATTACAAAAGTGGAGATACGCTCTAAATCTCAATTACAAACAGTAAATTGCTGTATTCAATCAGAAAATCTCTTTGGTCATGGTCCTTGATCTGCACAGTGCACCTTGTTTTTTTCAAAGGCATACACAGTGGATTTGTTGGTCAATACAACAAGATCATGAGTGCCTTAACCCTTACAGGATAAGGTGGCAGTTTTGTTGGTACTATTTTAGGCTACATACGTTTTTTTATTGCTCTATATTATGCTTTTTGTGAGGTAAGTTAAGAAAAAATGTCTGGCATTGTTCATCTGACAGGTTAGATCATGTGCTATTTTTATAGAGCAGGTTGATACGGACGCAACGTTTGTTTGTTTCAGTTTTACATAATAAAGCATTTTTGAAAAAAAAATCATGTTTTAGTGTCTCCATAGTCTGAGAGCCATAGTTTTTTTTTTGGCCGATTGTCTTATGTAGGGGCTCATTTTTTTGCGGGATGAGGTGACGGTTTGATTGGTATTATTTTGGGGTGCATACACCTTTTTGATCTCTTGGTGTTGCACTTTTTGTGATGTAAGGTGACAAAAATAGCTTTTTTGTCACAGTTTTTATTTTATTTTGTTACGTTGTTCACCTGAGGGGTTAGGTCATGTGATATTTTAATAGAGTGGGTTGTTATGGATGCGGCAATACGGCTGAAAAAATTGCATGGTGTTAAACAGGCAGGAAATGCTCAAACCCAAATGCAGTTGTGCATCTATATACAGGGGAGCAGATCCTGCACTTGTGGCCCGTTGCTAATGGCGATCACCAGCAAAAATGCATACAATAGAGGATGCCCACAGTGGACAGAAAGAAGTACCACAATAGACATCCTACATAAGATGGCAGTTGTGTGGATGTGATAAACAATATAACAATATAACAATAACAATAGAAAAGACAGGTGCACTCTGTGGACTTACTAATCCTCATTCTGATGTTAAAATTGAGAATTAGCCAACATGTCCTACTGTGGAAGACATGTCTGAGCCCGAGCACCAGGCCAAGGTCTCTCAAGTAGCTCGGGACCTAACACTCACCTACCGGTGCCGTATAGGCAATACCAGGGGCCAGTGGGCTAAATTGCAGGAATGTAAAGGCCGACTTGCAGCAAACTCCCCAGTTACCTCCAGCATGTAGCCATGCCTGCAATGGGAGGAGGGAGAAGGCTGTGAGCCCCACCCAAGACTGGCTGATATGGCCCAGGCCTTACAGGTTCACTGAAATGTAGCCTGTGGATGGAAATCAGGCTACATTTGTATTTACATAGGAGTTTATACACCTGCTCCAAACAACTCAATATACATAACGACTGAAAAATTGGCGTGGTGTTAAACAGACAGGAAATGCTCAAAACCAAATGCAGTTGTGCACATATAAACAGGGGAGCAGATCCTGCACTTGTGGCCCGTTGCTAATGGCGATCCCCAGCAAGAATGCATACAATAGAGGATGCCCATGGCGGACAGAAAGACGTACCACAATAGACATCCTACACAAGATGGCAGTTTTGTGGATGTGATAAACAATATAACAATAATAATAGAACAGACAGGTGAACTCTGTGGACTTACTAAACCCTCATTCTGATGTTAAAATTGAGAATTAGCCAACATATCCTAGAATGAGGGTTTAGTAAGACCGCAAAGTGCACCTGTCTATTCTATTGTTATTGTTATATGGATGCGGTAATACCTAATATGTCTAAGTATTTTAGAAAAGAAAAATCATGTTTTAGTGTCTCCATAGTCTATGAGCCATAGTTTTATTTACTTTTTGGGTGATTGTCTTATGTAGGGACTCATTTTTTGAGGGATGAGATGACGGTTTGATTGGTACTATTTTGCAGTACATATGACTATTTGACTACTTGGTATTACATTTTTTGTGATGTAAAGTGACAAAAAATGTTTGTTTTTTGTAATGCATTGTAATGCTGACAAGTAATGCAGCGCATGTCGGCCTTTACACTGACAGCCTGCCTGTATCAGGGTAAATATTAGAGGGGGTAATATAACAAGGGGTATACCATCAGGGTACATAAGGGGTAATATAACTGAGTTGGGCTAGGCTACTATCAGACATTATACAGGGGTAATATAACTTATATATTACCCCTCACCTCTGTATTATGTCCCTGATAGCCCTCCTCAGTTATATTACCCCTGTATAATGTACCCTGATACCCCTCAGTTATATAATATAACTAAGGGGTATCAGGATACCTTATTATACAGGGGGTAATGTAACGCAGGTCTATCAGGGGACATTATACAGGGGTAATATAACTTATATTAATCCTGTATAATGTCCTTGATAGCCCTCCTCAGTTATATTACCACTGTATAATGTACCCTGATAGCCCTCTTCAGTCGTATGTGATCCACAGATAACCCATAACAGTGTCCTTCACATATCCCCCATAACAGCGTGTCATCCACAGATCCCCCATAACAGTGACATCCACAGATCCCCCATAACAGCGTCTCATCCACAGATCCCCCATAACAGTGTCATCCACAGATGCCCCCATATCAGTGTGTTATCCACAGATCCCCCATAACAGTGTGTCCTCCACAGATCCCCCATAAGTGTCCTCCACAGATCCCCCATAATAGTGTCATCCACAGATCCCCCATAACAGTGTGTCATCCACAGATCCCCCATAACAGTGTCATCCACAGATCCCCCATAACAGTGTGTCATCCACAGATCCCCCATAACAGTGTGTCATCCACAGATCCTCCATAACAGTGTGTCACCCACAGATGCCCCATAACAGTGAACAGTGTGTCATCCACAGATCCCCCATTACAGTGTGTTATCCACAGATCCCCCATTACAGTGTGTTTTCCACAAATCCCCCATTACAGTGTGTTATCCACAGATCCCCCATAACAGTGTCATCCACAGATCCCCCATAACAGTGTCATCCACAGATCCCCCATAACAGTGTGTCATTCACAGATCCCCCATAACAGTGTGTCATCCACAGATCCCCCATAACAGTGTGTCATCCACAGATCCCCCATAACAGTGTCATCCACAGATCCCCCATAACAGTGTGTCATCCACAGATCCCCCATTACAGTGTGTTATCCACAGATCCCCCATTACAGTGTGTTTTCCACAGATCCCCATTACAGTGTGTTCTCCACAGATCCCCCATAACAGTGTGTCATCCACAGATCCTCCATAACAGTGTGTCATCCACAGATCCCCCATAACAGTGTGTCATCCACAGATCCCCCATAACAATGTGTCATCCACAGATCCGCCATAACAATGTGTCATCCACAGATCCCCCATAATAGTGTCATCCACAGATCCCCCATAAGAGTGTGTCATCCACAGATCCCACATAACAGTGTGTCATCCACAGATCCCCCACAACAGTGTGTTATCCACAGATCCCCCATAACAGTGTGTTATCCACAGATCCCCCATAACAGTGTCATCCACAGATCCCCCATAACAGTGTCATCCACAGATCCTCCATAACAGTATCATCTACAAATCCCCCATAAGTGTCATCCACAGATCCCCCATACCAGTGTCATGCACAGATTCTCCATAACAGTGTGTCCTCCACAGATCCCCCATAACAGTGTGTCATCCACAGATTCCCCATAACAGTGTCACCCACAGATCCCCCAAAACAGTGTCATCCTCAGATCCTCCATAACAATGTATCATCCACAGATCCCACATACACACACACGCGCGCGCAGTGTGTGTGTTTGGGCTTTAGGGTGCACACCCTAATGCAATAGGCTGCGCATGCCTATGGTCATAGTATGGCATTTCCTATCTTGGGGGGCCCACTCAGGTAATTGAAATATTTCTGGCCACCCCTGTGCTGAACCTCAAGCAATGCCTCTGTGTGCAAGACTTACCTACTCTGCTGGGAGGTATGTACTTATTTCTGATGAGTTCCCAAAATGCTGTATGTAAATGTATCCAGCTTTGCAGGGACTGTGGGTGCCCCTGGCAAAACACTGTTGGGACCTTCTTTCCGTTTCTTATTTTTAAAAGGAGAGCGATAGAAAATAACTGAAAAATTATATCAATAAATGTCCATTACAGTACCCGTTAAAAAATATTCACAAAGTCTAACCAGCTCCTAACCTTGCTTGACCCAGGTGTCATATGAAAGTAAAACGTTACTTTTATCAGTGCATTTGAAACAAATGTGAGCCAACACACGGGTTAAAAACCTTGTCTGTCACTTCTTTATGTACTCAGACCAGTACTATGAGGGAAGTGGAGATGTGCACAGTCTCCTCTAACTCCTCAAGGTCCAGCACTTTATACCCAGTAAATCCATTTATTTACTGGCCACCAGCAGAGTGATATCTAAGATTGTCTGACACCTTAAATTGGCTGTGAGACCTACGCATTGGAGCAGACAGACAAACATTTAAAAACTGCATCTGCCCCCCGACATGTTTCGCCAGTGACCTGGCTTCATCAGGGTTTGGGCAGACTTGATGACTTCAGCCAAATGCAGAGCTTAAAACACCAAGCCTTATGATTGACAAGGTAGATACCCATTCACAGTCATGAGAAGCGACTGGGGACGCTAAAGCTAAGCCTATTAACTATCACGTAACAACTCCTCCTTCATACCGCCGGACGAATCTCAATGAGGCAGGGGGAGTGTCATGGTCACGTAATGCATGTATACTGCACACACAGTAAGTGCAAACTTCCATGATATACATATAAGGCTGCCATTCACTTACTTTAAAGTGCATGGCTGCCTTCTAGTAATACTCTGGCACAGAGAGTGTAAATAAAAGTGACAGTGGAGATGGCATTATGTGATGCTGGCAGTTATTGAAGCCAGCTATCAATAATCATCTGAGAATCTTACTTTCTCATTGTGAATCATTCCATAGTCCCATCCCATTGTTCAAAAAAGCTGGTGTATATACTCGAAAAAAAATACAATAGAGGCAAGAGGGACCTATAAAACCGTCCCTTTGGAAACCGTCATCGGTAAAAATTGTCCAAAATGAAAACATAAGGCTGTCGTACTCAAAAAAGCTCACTATTTGATCATTTCAAACATAGTTGAATGTATATTTCTAGAGTGACTCCCTCATTGGCCTATAGAAAAGACGAAAGAGCAAACCCTTCATTAAGCCCATTGGGGCTGAGACTGTCAAGTCGGTATATCCATTTGGTCTCTTCCTGCAACATGAGTACATCCAAATCACCCCTCCTCCCACCCAGTGTCTTCTTGCAGACCCACCAAAAGGATAAATATTTGGGATCTCCGCCATGAAATTGTCTAACATTGGCCTTGGTGTTAATGCTGCTAAGATGTTGACATATCCGACGTCTAAATTCTTGTATGGTCTTGCCTACATAGATCTTCTTGCAGGGACATTGTGCTATGTATACAATGCCTTTTGTTTGACAGTTGATAAATTGTCGTATTTGATATTCCTAATTGTCAGCGGGATTACAGGCAAAAGGAACAGCTGCCACATAGAAGGTACCTACTATATTAGACTTTAGCCAAGTAGTCCTCATAGGTTCAGATCGATAGAAACTATGGACCAGGATATCTTTGAGGTTTTTTCCTCTGCGGTAAGTGATACTGGGACGTTTGGTAATCACCTCTCTTAGGTCATTGTCAGCTTGTAAGACATGCCAGTGTTTATTTGAAATCTGAAGGACACGATGATTTTGAGCATCATACGTTCCAATGCATCTGATAACCTAGGAAGAAGGTGCTTTTGGTTTAGCAACTAATAAGTTTGACCGTTTGGTGTATTTGGCCCGTGCAAAAGCCCTATGTAGGACCTTTTTGGGGTAACCTCTGGTCCTAAACCTATGATAGAGGTTTTGGCTTTCTTGAATAAATCTTGAATCAGCTGTACAATTCCTGTTGGCCCGGATGTACTGGCCCGTAGGTATACCCTTCTTTAAAGGTTGTGGGTGGTAACTGTTCCAGTGCAGCAGATTATTTGTTGATGTCGGCTTACGATATATTTCAGTCAGAATGTGGCCACCAGAATCCAATGTGAGCCTTAGGTCCAGGAATGTAAGAGTGACCTCATCTATCTCTGAGGTGAACTTCATACCAATATCATTGGTATTGAGTGCACTAACAAACTGATGAAACAAACCTGTGGTACTTTCCCAAAATATAAGTACATCGTCGATGTATCTTCCCCAAAAAATATGTTTAGTGTATGATTGATATTCATCAGTGAGGACTGTGGAGTTTTCCTACCACCCAAGAAACAAATTAGCATAATTCGGTGCACATTTACTTCCCATAGCGGTGCCAACTAACTGTAAATAAAAGTGCCCATCAAACAAAAAATAATTGTAAGTGAGAAGAAACCTTAATACAGACAAAATTAACCTACTGTGTGCGTGAAAATGAGTACCTTTGATGTAGAGAAAAGAGGATACTCCCTGAATCCCTAGCTCATCCCTGATGCTAGTATAAAGAGCCTCTATGTCAAGGCTGGCTAACTTGGTCTTCTGGGTGACCTGTAGCTTTTGGAGTCTGGTGACCACATTCTTGGTATCTTTTACATATGAATTCAAAGTAGGTACAAATGGAGCAATGAACTTATCCACATATTGGCTGATGTTTTCCGTCAAACAACCATTGCCAATGACAATCAGCCTCCCTGGCACTGGATGTCTTTGCTTATGCACCTTTGGGATGGTATACAGGGTGGCCATTGTGGGATGTGACTTATAAAGAAACTTATATACATCTTTGAAGATGAGGTTAACCATCCTTGCTTGAGTGAGAATGGCCTTAAGTTCATTCTGATATTTATCTGTGGGGTTACTTTCCAATTTTTGGGAAGTATCTTTCTCATTCAGTAAATCTACCACCATCTCCTGATAGAGGGACTTTGTCTGAAGGTTTCGCAACTAGCTCTCCATTGTTGGATAATTCCATTAAAGCCTGTATTTCATCTGGGTCTAAGTTCGATGAAGACAACGCTGTCTTTTTGAAAAACCGACTTCAGATCCTTTGTTACTAACTGAACAAATGTATCAATGTTACCATATTGTAAGAATGGTGGAGTGAATTTAGACTTCTTGAGCATTAGCATCTAGTGTATCTAGAGAATCCAAAATGGCAAGGGCCTGTTTCTCTTGCTTTTGTAGATGTTGATAATCTCTTTCCTGTTTGTGGACCTTATGTGAGGCTAACTTACGAGCGAACAGGTTAACATCTTTGACCCAAGTAAAACAGTCAAAATCTAGAGTAGGAGAGAATGATAGGTCCTTGCTTAATAATTTGATGTGTCTCTTTTCCAGTCTAACACTAGAGAGATTTATGATTTGGAGAGTATCCCGTAGGTTTTGGCACTGTAGGCCCATTTGTCTCTGTCCCTCAGCTGAACATCCTGGCCTAAAAAAAGGGGACGTGTTTATTGGCAGAGGTGTAGCTGGCATCACGGCACCAGGTTTTAAACCATAAAGAGAGGAGGACTGCATACCAGAGACAGAGGTAGCCTGTACGGTATTCACTTGTTAAAGTGTTGTGGGTATCATCCCATTTGTTTTTGGAGGGCCCGAGGAGGGCTATGTCCCCTCCCATCCTTGGGTCAGGAATATTCTCGGTTTAGATTGTGGAGCAGGTGCTTTTCGCTGTGTACACATGCTACGACCTTTATTTTTATGCTTTGTGCCCGTAGGAGCACTAAATTGGTTCCTAGCCGATTTTCCTTCAGACCCTGCCCAATCTGACTCAGATACGTCAGTTTGTGACGCACTGGGATAGTTGCCACTATTTCCTTTTGGCTGGGGAACCCCAGTCTTTGTCTTAAAGAAATAAACTTGGCCTGTATTAAAGTCCCTTCTGTCTCTGATATACTTTCTATGCTTCCTCTCTTTTAACTCTGCTCCGAAAGACTATATATACTTTTGAAGGTGCGACTTGTACTAAACATACTCCGGCTGCAGTCTAAGAGCCTGAATTTGTGCAATTTCTTGGTCTAACTGAATTGTAATCTTCTGGAGGGCCCCTTTCTCATAGTCCAGAAGGTATTGTAACATGCATAGAGAATTCTCTGTTAGCAGCTGTTGCCAGCCCTTAAAGCGAACCTGTCACCTGGAATTCACATTATAAACCAATAAAAGTACCTTATAGCTGATGACCAGTGTGTTGTCCTCATGTTTTTTTCCGCTTTTCTGCACCTATAATTCATGAAAAAACGTCTTTTAAACTGCTCTTTTTCTACAGACAAAGTCATGATAGAAGTCAAGGAGGCAGACACTCCTTGACTCCAGGATGTGCCTCCCCCGCCCTAACCCCGCCTCTCAGCAGTTTAATTGACACTCGGCTCCCTGGCCGGGACCGAGCTTGTACAGGCGGCGCATTTGCCGTCGCCCTCCTTTGCAGCGCGGAGTCAAGCGCGATCCTTTCGCTTATGGACGCATGGAGCCTGAGGATCCGGGCGCGTGCGCGTGAGCGACAGAAGACTGGCCGGCGTCGGGGGACGGCGCATGCGCGAATAAGCGAAAGGATTGCGCTGCAAAGGAGGGCGACGGCGCATGCGCCGCCTGTACAAGCGCGGTCCCGGCCAGGGAGCCGAGTGTCAATTAAACTGCTGAGAGGCGGGGTTAGGGCGGGGAGGCACATCCTGGAGTCAAGGAGTGTCTGCCTCCTTGACTTCTATCATGACTTTGTCTGTAGAAAAAGAGCAGTTTAAAAGACGTTTTTTTCATGAATTATAGGTGCAGAAAAGCGGAAAAAAACATGAGGACAACACACTGGTCATCAGCTATAAGGTACTTTTATTGGTTTATAATGTGAATTCCAGGTGACAGGTTCGCTTTAATGAATACTGCGTCCTCCTGATGTGCATGGGGGACGATTTAATTCTCATACGCCTATAGACTATACCTTGCTCCAGGTAAGTCTCTAGACTCGTGACTTCACAGACAGATCTGACATATTGTTTATAGGTTTTTTTGATCTCCCTAAAAGCTGACTGTATGTCACTATTAGACCTGTGCAGCCTCTCCCGTATTATATTCCCTGTGCCAGAGTGTTATTGTAGACTGACATGCACTTTACAGTGAATATATGGCAGCCATATATGTATATTATTGGAGTTTGTGCCTACTGTGTGTGCAGCATACACACGTTAGGCAGTCGTCATAATCATCCACTTCCTAGTTGGTGCGCAGGGCCGAGCCGTACATCAGCCCGATTATGTATGATTTGTTCCTCTCCCTGTTTTTCTTTGTACGCACTAAGTGTGTGCGCATCTGCTGGCTGCGCAGTACATGCGCCGTAGCCAGTAATCTCTTTCTTACCACCTTGAAGTCGGCACGCAGAGCGGAGCTGCGCATCTCCTGACCATGATACTCCCCTTGCCTCATTGAGATTCGTCCGGCGGTATGGAGGGGGAGTTGTTACGTGATAGTGAATAGGCTTAGCTTTAGCGTCCCCAGTCGCTTCTCATGACTGTGAATGGGTATCTACCTTGTCAATCATAAGGCTTGGTGTTTTAAGCTCTGCATTTGGCTGAAGTCATCAAGTCTGCCCAAACCCTGATGAAGCCAGGTCACTGGCGAAACATGTCGGGGGGCAGATGTAGTTTTTAAATGTTTGTCTGTCTGCTCCAATGCACTCCGCAATCCAATGTATTCAGCAAATCTATGTAGTCAGCTAGCTAAGCAGTTACTAGAACTCTATGATAGCGGATATATATTCTAGCCAGTGCGACATATTTCAGTTATAGCACCAGCCAGTAAGTGGTGTGCAGTTAATTCAGTCGGCTAGTTTAGCTAGCAGCCCTATTATGGAATGTGTGTAGTGTGACTGAATGTGAATGATTTAGCGTCTGACAGCTATTGACATAGTGTCAGATTAGTTCCAAATGCTGCGATATTATATGTTCATTAGTGAACTGATTTAGCTTTACTATGTTTTGATGGCATATGCATATCAGTGAGGCACTAATGTTCAACTATACTTAGGTCTCACAGCTAATTTAAGGCGTCAGACAATCTTAGATATCACTCTGCTGGTGGCCAGTAAATAAATGGATTCACTGGGTATAAAGTGCTGGACCTTGAGGAGTTAGAGGAGACTGGAGCGAACCCTATTGTAATTACAATGAGGGGAGCCATGATGCCATGACGCCCGTTATTGGTAATAGTTGGTTTTGTGGTATATATTACTTACCTGTGGTGTTTTGATTTGTGGTTCATCCCTGGAAACTGTGATGTCTGGCAGGTGACAGATCCTGAAATTTGATTGGCTGGAGTCTTCAAGGGTGGAGGTTTGAAGTGGCTTTAAAAGAGAAGGCCCAACAGTCAGTGCACATTCACGTAAGTATAATTTTAACGCCCACCCCACCCCCTTTTTTTGGTTCATATTCTTTTGCCTTCCCCCTTTTGTCGCTTTGCTTATGCAGGGGTAAAGTCACTTTCTGAGTGGACTGTTTTAATAATTTGAATTAGTTATGTTTTTATTCTATTGGTTACCAGTTAAAAAGTAAGGTAACTTGATAAGCATCGCGGCCATGATTTATCCCAACACTTTGTGCTTGAAGTTAATAAATTACATTTCTGTTGTTTAAGATAATTTGTCGCGTGATGTTATTTAAATATGGAAGGATATGGTATCATGTGCACATCTCCACTTCCCTCATAGTACCGGTCTGAGTACATAAAGGAGTGACAGACAAGGTTTTTAACCTGTATGTTGACTCACATTTGTTTTAAATGCACCAATAAAAGTGACATTTTATTTTCATATGTCACCTGGGTCAAGCAAGGTTAGAAGCCGGTTAGGCTTTGTGAATATTTTGCAACTAATATACCTGTACCATGGCTGAGGTCCCTATCGCTAACTATTACATTACCCGTGTAACCCTCTACAGAACATCTTGGAATACCTCACAATATGGATATCCTGTGGCTATGCCATAAGGGGCCAGTAGGTGCAGGTCCCACCTCTGTGTCTTGTTGAAAATATTTGCTGTGATAGCTACTTACCCCTCTGGGTCAGCATAATAAGTACTCAAGGGCCCTAGATCAGAAAGATATGGAGGTAAATTGATATGTGCTGTGTTATAGGATTTTAAAGGCTCTGGATTGGGACTAGTTAAAAGAATTTGTCAAATCCTAGCCCCACTGGTATCAGATGCAGCGCAATTATTAGGAGATTCATGCCTGCTTAATTGTGGTGCTGTCTGGCAGGTATATGCAAAATAATGAAATCTACGCCAACTCACAATGTTAAAAAATAAAAATAAAAAAAATTATAGTGTATGTATAATGATCAGCGGGTGCGAACCCATTGTCCCATGTAACCAACTTTCTCAGAAGGTGATGTCTAAGTGTACTCCTTATTCTTCACAATACCTCTAATGGTAAAGATAGACTTTCCTGAGGGGTACACCAGGTGCTATCTCTGATGGTTGGAACATGAGGGAATGAAACTTGGATATACAGTCGTGGCCAAAAGTTTTGAGAATTACATAAATATTGGAAATTGGAAAATTTGCTGCTTAAGTTTTTATAATAGCAATTTGCATATACTCCAGAATGTTATGAAGATTGATCAGATGAATTGCATAGTCCTTCTTTGCCATGAAAATTAACTTAATCCCAAATGCAGTGGAAATCCCGTTCCACTGCATTTCATTGCTGTCATTAAAGGACCTGCTGTGATCATTTCAGTAATCGTCTTGTTAACTCAGGTGAGAATGTTGACGAGCACAAGGCTGGAGATCATTATGTCAGGCTGATTGGGTTAAAATGGCAGACTTGACATGTTAAAAGGAGGGTGATGCTTGAAATCATTGTTCTTCCATTGTTAACCATGGTGACCTGCAAAGAAACGCGTGCAGCCATCATTGCGTTGCATAAAAATGGCTTCACAGGCAAGGATATTGTGGCTACTGAGATTGCACCTCAATCAACAATTTATAGGATCATCAAGAACTTCAAGAAAAGAGGTTCAATTCTTGTTAAGAAGGCTTCAAGGTGTCCAAGAAAGTCCAGCAAGCGCCAGGATCGTCTCCTAAAGAGGATTCAGCTGCGGGATCGGAGTGCCACCAGTGCAGAGCTTGCTCAGGAATGGCAGCAGGCAGGTGTGAGCGCATCTGCACGCACAGTGAGGCGAAGACTTTTGGAAGATGGCCTGGTGTCAAGAAAGGCAGCAAATAAGCCACTTCTTTCAAAAAAACATCAGGGACAGATTGATCTTCTGCAGAAAGTATGGTGAATGAACTGCTGAGGACTGGGGCAAAGTCATATTCTCCGATGAAGCCTCTTTCCGATTGTTTGGGGCATCTGGAAAAAGGCTTGTCCGGAGAAGAAAAGGTGAGCGCTACCATCAGTCCTGTGTCATTCCAACAGTAAAGCATCCTGAGACTATTCATGTGTGGGGTTGCTTCTCATCCAAGGGAGTGGGCTCACTCACAATTTTGCCCAAAAACACAGCCATGAATAAAGAATGGTACCAAAACACCCTCCAACAGCAACTTCTTCCAACAATCCAACAACAGTTTGGTGAAGAACAATGCGTTTTCCAGCACGATGGAGCACCGTGCCATAAGGCAAAAGTGCTAACTAAGTGGTTCGGGGAACAAAACGTTGACATTTTGGGTCCATGGCCTGGAAACTTCCTAGATCTTAATCCCATTGAGAACTTGTGGTCAATCCTCAAAAAGGCAGGTGGACAAACAAAAACCCACTAATTCTGATAAGCTCCAAGAAGTGATTATGAAAGAATGAGTTGCTATCAGTCAGGAATTAGCCCAGAAGTTGATTGAGAGCATGCCCAGTTGAATTGCAGAGGTGCTGAAAAAGAAGGGCCAACACTGCAAATACTGACTCTTTGCATAAATGTCATGTAATTGTCGATAAAAGCCTTTGAAACGTATGAAGTGTGTGTAATTATATTTCACTGCATCACAGAAACAACTGAAACAAAGATCTAAAAGCAGTTTAACAGCAAACTTTGTGAAAACTAATATTT
Source organism: Bufotes viridis (assembly GCA_033119425.1). Classification (NCBI taxonomy): domain Eukaryota; kingdom Metazoa; phylum Chordata; class Amphibia; order Anura; family Bufonidae; genus Bufotes; species Bufotes viridis. The sequence goes on from CM065590.1 coordinate 225,369,574, forward strand.
GTGTCATTCTCAAAACTTTTGGCCACGACTGTAGACCCACTGGACTAACCTCCAGATGGTACGGAAACACCCAGAGCGCACTGGGAGGCAAATGGCTAATCAGGCGGTGGCAAGGCAAAGTCAGAGTACAAGTTTCGAGGTGAGGGCTGGTGGCAATATAGCGAGGTCTGTAAATGAGGTACAAGGTCAGGGGCAGGCAGCAGACAGGCAGAGTCCGTTAAACAAGATGCAAGGTCCAGTACACAGTAATGGTAAGAATCACAGAAATACCTTCGCTAAGAACCAAAGTTGCATGGGCGACTTCCTGTAGAAGGAGGTGCCTTTAAATACATCCGGCAGACCCACCATAGGCCGGGGAAGATAGGAGGCGTGCGCATGCTGCCTCTCATAAGCAGGAGAGGCACGCCTGCACACATCCTATATGCACACAAGGAACCAGAAGGGGGATGCCTGTGTCAGGAGTGCAAACCCCATAGATCCAAAGTCCATTTGTTAAAAAACTTTGTTGTTAATGCCGTTACCGCAAAGCATTAAAATGTATTGGCTCTGTATAGCCAAACTTATAAGCATTTTAAAATAGGAATCCAAAGTGGGCTTTAGTGCTGGCTGGTAACTCGGGACCACAGCCCTCTTCGGATTCCCATTTTAAAATGTTTTTAAATATGCAGATAGGAATACAGTAGTAATTCACTAAAGTCCCGCGCATCTTCAGGCGAGACGAAGTTTGGCTCCACTGAGCCAATACATTTTAATGGTGTACGGAAACAGCATTAAAAACAATGTTTTTGAACAAATCAACTTCGGAACAATGATCAGAAGCTTGATTCGCTCAAGACTATTCTATATATTTTGCTTTGCATAATGAAGACAGACTGTTTCATGTGTTACAGTCCGGACACTGACTGCTACTATTTTATACAATCCAATTCTACTTTATTTAGCTGGAAATGACCGTAGACCAGATGTTCTGGAGTAAAAATGAATGTAAAAACCATGGAGAAGCTTTAGTCCAATAATCATTATTTATTCGGAAGTTTAACCTATTACAGTGACATTTCTGCTAACCGGAATCCATTAATACAGAATGTCTGATTATCTGGCACTTGTTCTAGGAAAGAATTTAAATCTAATGTGGACCAAAAGAGCACCAACCTATGTGAGTTTCCACAGTCCCTGCCAAAAGAGAGTCTGGCACTTTTTCCTATAGTGTGCAAACTCGATTACCACTGATGGATTTCAGGGTGGTTGTAACCATGGAAACGAGCAATGTATAATGTGATAGAAAAATTAATCCAGTCAGCAAAGGAAGAAATATGGAGAATCACAATACATTCGTAAGTGCCTTGTATTAACTTTCTCTTTATGATAAATGCCGCTTACTGAATAAGGGGAAACTAATTATCTGATGACACGTCCCCCTTTAAAAGAAAAAGTGCTTTTTTTTTGGGGGGGGGGGGTGATGTACTAGATTTGCATAAGCCCTGCTGATTGGACAAATCGATTCTATAGAATCATTTTCTTCATCTCTAATTCTAGTTGATAGGAAGCCCTCAAATTGGTTTAGTTCTTTGGCATTTTCTTTTCAATACAATAAATCTTTTCCTGAACCCTGCAGTCCCTGAACCATGCAGCCCTTTACAAAAACCTACTTTGACTTGGTTTGTCATAATAGTTTGTGAGACATTCAGTGAGAGAAAATGTATTTTGATGAAAACCTTCTCCATCGGTGAGGAATCTATTACATATTTGTCTCTGGTGATAATTGTTATCTAAATTACTGCAGCGTGTCTGTATATTCTACTCTATAGATTGGGTATGGACAAGAGATATATATTGGGCAGAATGGTGGCTAGCACCATAATCCTGGTCTTGTTTTTAAACTGAGATTCTTAGCCTAGGCTCATATCTTTAGGTGCTATACAGTTTGAGATATAGTTGGGCAATTATGACCTAAAACAAAATCCCAATTTACTGAACATTTTACCTTGATTACAATCACTGAACAATTATTTTGTTAGCAGTGTGGGCGGTGGTCCCCTCTCTTCTGTTTCCATCCAAATGGGTGTCGGTTTCTATGGCATGCAGGTGGTGCACTGGATAGCATAAATGCTAGAGAATGGCAAAAAGACCAGTCCGAAGCCCCTGATGCATCACTAGCACTGCTCCTTTTAATGGGAGTACCATCTGTCCCAAGAGAACAGAATTCTGTCAAAATGAGGTACGAGAACCACATGTCAGGGGAAGGCCAATATGAATAAAAAAACTAGGACATCAATTGGCCTCCTGAGCACATTTGGAACAAATCCAACAAACGCACAAGCAGACTGATACAGATTGGCAGCGTTAGGTACTTTTTCTAGTTGGTAATATTTTGAACTGAATTTGCTGGGCAGTAAATAACTAGTGAAGATTTGGGGCAGAAAGGAGAGGCAAAAGTAGAAAAGGGAGGAAGGTAGATAAACCGGCAGTGGAGATGAGGGTGGATTGGGGGTGCAAAAGTGTTATATGGGAGGCCTCAGAGAAGGATGTTGCAACAGTATAGGCAAGAGAGAAGCCATTTACTAAGCATTTTTATTGACTTGTGGTTGAGAAAAAGACAAAGTCAAGAAATGGTTTTAAGCTGGAGATTATGGGAGGTAGTAAGTCTTAGATGTGTGATTTGAAAGGCATCAAAGGCATTTATCAGGTTGTGAACTCTGGGGAGACTAGGGAAAATGTAGAGCTATTAACTGATATTTCTGGTAAGGGGTATAAGTGATATGAGGTAAAGATGATGAATTTTGTTTCCTCTATGTTAACTAATAGATACCCTGTAACTGTGGATAGAAGAGAGGTAACATCTTAGCCACAAAGGTAAACCTAAGTGTTGTCAGCATAATTAGTGGCACTAAAAGCTCTTAGATTCTATGAGATGCACCAGACCAAAGGTATACTTAGAGACACGTAGGGGTTCCAAGGCAGAAACTTGTGGGTGAGTGGAAGACATAACATTTTTGGTTGATGAGGCATGAGGACATCTAGGAGAGGGTCAAGTCTGTGATAACAATGGATGAGAGAATTTGGAAGAAGTGGTTGAGTGTCAAAGGCAGGGAACAGAAAGAGAAGCTCACAGTAATATCATAAGGTTTAGGAGTTAACAGATCATTACGGGCAGTTAAGGCTGTTTCAGTACAGTGTTGGGGTAAGATATGTAGATAGTCAAAAAGAGAGTTGGATGATAGGTGGGAAGACAATTCAAGGTGGAAATGTTGTACTTTTACAGTCTTTCAGTGGGTTTTCAGATTTTTTAAAGTTGGTTAATACTATAAGTTAAATACAACCGATCAGTTCAATGTTTAACTAAATTTTTGTCTTCTGTAGTACACACATCATAAATGACCTTAACCTAGCCTAATCTAATCCGTTGGATTGTCTACTATGTAAGAAGCACATGTTGTTATCTAAACTGAATCATAAATCATTGGGTTGTGACGTTAGTCACAGAATAAGGGGTTAGCCTATGACATCTATGGTCTTCCATATTTGTCACACTGACTAATTTCTGATCTTCACATAAAATGTAATGTAGGACCGTGAGGAGAACCTGAGTACATTTAAAATCATAATAATATATGGATAACATGAATTATTAAACCATAACTAAAAAGGGTTTTCTGAGATATTTTTATTGATGACCTATCCGCTGTTTGAGAAGGCACTGCCGCTTGCATTAGCACTGCAGCCTTCTCCCTGCTCACCAAACACAGCACGTCCATTTGATAGTAGATGAGCTTGGCATTGCACCTCAGCCCCATTCACTTTAATGGGGCTGAGCTGCGCCTAGGCCATGTGACCAATGAACGTGATGTCACATGGATTAGGGAAAGCTACAAGAAGGCCACGGCGCTACTGAAAGCGCCAATGCCTTCTCTAACAGCTGTTTAGCGGGTTTCCTGGGTGCGGACAGGGCCGGCGCGTCCTATAAGCGGACTAGGCCGCCGCGTAGAGCGCTCCTTGGCAAGGGGCGCTGCTAGGAGCGCCAGCCCTGCCTCATGCTGCAGCCGCCCGAGCGCTCTGAATTGAGCCTCAGACGGCTGCAGCACTGCCCGGGCTGGCGCGTCCATGAGGGCGCACCGCCCGGGCTCAGCAAGAGGAGAGGAGCTGACAGGAGGGAAGCGCCCAGCGCTCCCTCCTGTCACTCCATTGTAGCGCAGCCGAGCTCTTTATGGCCGCGGGTACAGGAGCATGTGTCTCCTGTACCCGGCCCGACTGACACAGTGTGCACTTCCTGTCAGTCCGTCAGGGTACAGGAAACTAAAGCTCCTGTACCCCTGGACCATAAAGAGCTCGGCCACGCTACACTGGGGGAGGGGGGAAGAAGAATGACAAAGGAGGGGGGAGAATGACAAGGGGGGGAGGAAGAATGACAAGGGGGGGAGGAAGAATGACAAAGGAGGGGGGGTGAAGAATGACAAGAGAGGGGAGAGAATGACAAGGGGGGGAGAGAACTGGCATTAGTTAAAGGGGTTCTGCAGTTTATTTAAACTGATGATCTATCCTATGTATGCAGTAGCGCCTCGGCCTTCTTGCTGTTTAACGCAGGCGCAGTGACGTCACGACTAGTATCACTGGCCTTGGCGGAGTTAAGCTCTGTTCACTTGAATGAAGCTTAGCCCCACCCAGGCCAATGAAACTAGTCGTGACATCACTGCGAGAAGGCTGAGGCGCTACTGCCAGCGCCGCTGCCTTCTGAAACAGCTGATTGGCGGGGGACCCCTGCCGATCAGTTTAAATAAACTGCAGAACCCCTTTAATATGGCAGATCATATGGGTGGGGCATTGTAATGTCACATGGGGGGGGGGGGCGGCAAACTTTTCTTTTGCCTAGGGCGGCAAAAATCCTTGCACCGGCTCTGGGTGCGGACCATCACGATCAGATACTGGCGACCTATTCAGAGGATAGGTCATCAGTAAAAATATCTCAGTGAAGCCCTTTAACTACCCCCATAAACTCATGAACTTTTTTTTGGTTTGCATCAACACCTTTTAAAATAATAATTTATAAAGGTTGCTGTCAGTTTGTAATGTATTTCTTTTACCGTTATTGCTCCTATCTTCAGTTCTAGGCTGTGGTCACATGACCATGTCCATGCAGCTCTGTCTTATTTCCTGTGATGTTATGTCCATGAGCCTGTAAAAGCAGCAACATGGACAATGATAGGGCAGTGTCTATATAACTAGCTGGTGGGAGGAGCTATAAACTAGCTGGGTGGTGTTAGAGGCAGTGATAAGGGAGTGTCTATGTAACTAGCTGGTGGGAGGAGCTATAAACTAGCTGGGTGGTGTTAGGGGCAGTGATAGAGGAGGGTCTATGTAACTAGCTGGTGGGAGGAGCTATAAACTAGCTGGGTGTTGTTAGGGTCAGTAATAGCGCAATGTCTATGTAACTAGCTGGTGGGAGGAGCTATAAACTAGCTGGGTGTTGTTAGGGTCAGTAATAGGGGAGTGTCTATGTAACTTGCTGGGTGTTGTTAGGGACAGTGATAGGGGAGTGACTATGTAAATAACTGATGGGAGGAGCTATAAACTAGCTGTGAGTTGTTAGGGATGGTGCTGGAGTTGTGGCATAGAAAGGAGAGGTGCACCACAAGCTCCTGCCACCCAACTAGTTACATAGCCACCACCCATTCATTGCCCCCCTGCTGCTCATATCATCACATGCACTCCTCTCCGCAGCGACATGCCACTGTTCAATGGGGACTCCTCCATCTTCTCTGCCATCTCCCTCTATTACCAAGATCCAGATTTGGACTGTAACATCAGAAACAATAGTCACGTGTCCATAGAGCAGGGGTGCACAACCTTTTTTGGTCTCGGGGCCGCATTGCCACGTTGCTCTATTTCAATGGGCCGCAAAGAAAACTTAATCAGTGCTCGTTTGCATCAGCCTATTCCACAGGCCGATGCAAAGTGAATGGGGAGGAATAATCACTATCACAGTCATTCCTGCCTCAATCAGTTCTATTTATTATTGGTAGCACATTCCTGATTACACAGGGAGATGCGCTGACGATATACATCTTTCATGCAGATAAAATATGTAGATGAGCCGTCAAAGGAGTCATTCCTTGTTTATCGGCTGATCAGCGGCACGATTACATAGCTCACATATCATTAATGAGCGTTCCTATGAACACCTGTTCCCAGTAATTGTCCTGAATATCGTGCAGTGTAATAGAAACTTTTAGAGATTTTCTGATAAAAAAATGATTTTTAACACGTTCCTGCAGCATGGCCCTGGCAGAGAAGATACATACTCTCTGGCTCCCTGCCGCTCCCGATGCCTCCATCTTCCAGTCCCGGAGACATTTACATCTGGCTGGCTATGGGCATAGTCACATGTACCTCTCCAGCCAATGACTGGTTTCTGTGGTGATGTGGCCACAAGCAGCGTTTCACCGCTGAAGTCATTTGCTGCAGAGGTGCTCCGGGACCTGAAGATGGAACAGGTAAGTATGAATCTTCTGTTTCAGGGACCATACTGCAGGAACTTGTCAAAAGTCATTTTTACTGGGAAATCCCTTTAAGTGGCGACATTTCCTTCCTGCATCCTATTCACAAATTAACGCTTTACTTAACTGCAGAGGACGGCACTCACTGGTTATTACTGCCTTCTGCCCCCAGTTATAGGGTCCCTGCAATAACCAGTAAGCACTTTCCTTCACTGCAGAGGTCAGCGCTCACTGGTTATTACCGCCTCCTGCCCCCAGTTATAGGGTCCCTGCAATAACCAGTAAGAACTTTCCTTCACTGCAGAGGACTGCGCTCATTGGTTATTACCGCCTGCTGCACCCCCAGATATACTGTAGGTGCCCTGCAATAACCAGTAAGGGCTCATGCACATGGCCATTTTTTTGGTCGGCATCCAATCCGCATTTTTTGCTGCTTGAGTGCAGACCCCTTCACTTCAATTGGGCCGCAAAAGATGCGGATAGCAACATCTGTTGCTCCATTCCGCAAAATTTAGAACACACACACATGACGGGTATCCATGTTTTTCAAAACATGGTACTCTGTAATCCATCGTTGTGTGGCGCTCCAGAAAGAAATACAGATGATCGCAAGTTCAGCTATGTTTCTGCCCTGCAGGATGGGGGCCGCATGCGGCCCGGGGGCCTCAGGTTGTGCTCCCCTGCCATAGAGCCAATGCTCTACTGATATGACAATTTATTATATGGCGGATTTACAATAATAAAAAGATATAAAAGACTGCACCTAAGTACCACTGACTAGAGTGGGGTTCTACCACACCTGCTGTCCTCTAAGTTATAAGTAGTATCTACATGTGACACTGTCACCTACCTGTACTTGTAGAGGAAAGTCTGCGATGCTGATGTGTAGTGGTGAATACTTGATAGTTGTCCCGATCCTCCAGTCCGGTAGAAGCAGTCAGGCTGTGTAGTTGGAAAATGTGCCCCAGCCGGCAGCACGTTTCCTATTCAAAAAGGCTTGTGCTCCAGATCGGTGCGCCGGTGACGTCATGCTAGCTTACAGCTACAGGAGCTGTTGTAGACTAAAAATCCGACGCATTTCGAAATTATTGACTTTCTTCCTCAAGACGATGCCTTCGAAAGCATGCTTCTAGTCACTGGTACTTAGGTGCAGTCAGAGAGTAAGCGCAGCAATTCTTCTTTTACTTCTTCAATTTGTCATTGCGGCACTTACCTTCCTTGCAGCATACTCACAACATTTTTAAGTAAGCTAGTAAACTTGTTTTATTTCTAATAATAAAAATATATTTTACTTGCATCTAACAAAAGAGTGTGCAGTAGTATTTCAATACTGTCATATAGGCAGGAAGATTAGCGCTGCATGTTGTGCTATTATTTCCATTATTTCCTCTGAAGGAACTGCTCATGGATGCTCGGAACAGAGCCTTATTTACTTACTTGGCGTGAAAATGCTGAAAAGCACTGACTTAGCACACACAGGGACTAGGTTGAAAATACAATAACTGGCAATGAGCAGTCCTACAGCAGGATTTAATGAGGAACTGTCACAGCTCCTAACATGCCTATTTTAATAGCTTCATGCATTCCCCATTTAATAACAATTCTGGAGCATCTATTCTTATGGCTCTATGTTGTGCCATTCCATTATTTCTACTAGAATTATGAATAATTGCTAGCAGTCTGCATTAAGGGTACAGGGGGGGGGGGGGTTACCAGTTGGGGGAGTGTCCCTGCACAGTCTGAAAATGGCAGCACTGATTGGATAGAATGAGACTGTGCAGGTACACGCCCCCAACTTGTTACCTCCCCTCTGTACCCTTACTGCAGACTGCTAGCAATCCATAACTTCTAGTAGAAATAATAAAGGAATGGCACAACATACAGCCATAGGATTTGATACTCCAGAATTGTTTTTACACAGGGAATGCATGAAGCTATTAAAACAGGAATGTCAGGGGTGGTGAAAGGTCCTCTTTAAGTAAAGCATAGATCTCACCTATTGGCTCTCAAGCCAAGCTTCCTTTTGCCTCTCTGCTCCAGAATTGTTGAGCTTGTCAGGCTACACCCACTCCTACCTTTTGCCTGGCTTCAAGAGCAGAGATTGTTATAAAATCTCACAATATACTGAACAAGAACACTATTTTATAGTTTTAAAAAAAGAGTCAAAATGAGATGCAAGAAAATGGTAGTGGTGGTGGTGCTGTATTTGGGCAGTACAGCAGGTAGCATTATTGCTCTGCAGACCTGTGGTAATAGGTTCCAATCCAATTACATTACGCTGGACAATCAGGTTAATTCCCAACTTCTTTCATGTTAAATGTATCTTAGGAAAAAAAAAACATCTTTTTAGGCAGGCATATAATATTAACTAATCTTTTTTTTTTTATTCTTTATTTAAGCATTTCAGCAATAACATGTAGTGTCTCAATTTGCATAGTAAAACACGGTATACTAGACGTGTACATTGAAATGCAGAGTAAATACAACCAAAACACACTACTAGTGTCAACTGTATAGCAAATAAAAAGAATCCCAGAAGAGGGGAACAAACATGTGTGGTATAACTAACAGCTAGTGTGGTACATATCAGTAGGATCGACTAGAACAGAGTGAAAAAGTCATTCTATCCAAATACGGATGAGCAAAACAAATATGAGAGAAAGACACAGACCATCCGACAGGAGGAAAGTAAGAGAGGAGGAAAAAAAATGTGGGAAAGGGGGGGGGGGGTGAGAAGGGTGGTGTGACAATAGAGAATATTAGATAGGGGGGGGGGCATGCCCCATCAAGACAAAAGGTTCTGATAATCTTGAGTGTCCTGGAAGGCAAACCAAGGAGTCCAAGCAACAGTGAAAGCTTTATGCGTGTTCCTTAACAGCAATGTGAGTTCCTCCATTCTCCGGATCTCCTCCACTTTCTGAATCCAGCAACCAATAGAAGAGGGAGAAGGAGATTTCCATTTTGCTGGGATGCAAGACCTGGAGGCAATAACGAGGGAGCGCAAACAGGGTTTGCTGAGCACACTCATTGGAAGATCCGAAAGAAGTAGAAGGAAAAACCCTGAGTATTTGGCACAGAAAAGGGAAAAATTGTGGACAGGGTTCTATGGATAGTTTTCCAAAAACTACTGATTTTATTGCATTCCCAGAAGATATGCAACATTGAGCCCAGGGCGGAATCACAGCGCCAGCACATTGGGGAGACTGAAGGGAACATTTTCTAATATCAACTAATCTGATTCATCCCCGTTTAACTTACCTGCCCCTTCCCTTATTCTTTAGAAGCAGATGCTCACTCAATGCACTGGCTCATGTAGATTTATCTGTACTACTCTATTTACTATAGAGATGGCTGGACCACTCCAAAAACAAACAGCTTTTAACTTTTGTGTCACCCCTATTTCATCCGAAATTGTAATATCTTGCGAGCAGGGCCCTCACTCTTTGCGTTTGAATTGTGGATTAGTGAGTAACTCTGTGATGCAAACTTTGGTTTGAATTGAATTTTTTTTTGCAGAACATGGACCTGTATAAAAAAAAGATTATTCTTATTAACTATCCAACTTATTCTACTTCCCCCCCCCCCACAAGTAAATAGATACAATTGGTTTCCTATAAAACTCACTAGTGTGTGTATGTTTGTTTTGAACTGGAATGAACCCAAGTGCCATTCTGTCCAAAAGAAAAAAAAACTTCAAGTAGTGCTGAATCTTCAGTTGTAGGTATTCTGTCAAAATTAATCAAGGGGCACAGAGCTCAGAGACATCCAGTACAGTATTTCACAAAACATCCAGGGGAGCATCTGAAAAATCGTAGACAGCTCTAGCATCTGCAGTACCCTAGTGCAGGAGGTATCTACAAATAGTTAGTAATGTTATGTACTGTTATGTAATGTTAAGTACACCAAAAATGACCAGTTATGGATGGCAGGGACAGGCTTGATCGCCCTGTACTTCCACTCTTGGCAGGAGTGGGCTGATCCTATTTCCTGACTAGAGAGAGTCTAGACTAGTCAGTGCGTGAGGAGGGAAGAAGGAAATCCTTGTGCTCCTTCTCCTTAGGCCTCACAATCCAGAGACTAACAGATCTCTGTGAAGGTTAAGAAAGAGAGGAAAGAAAGAGCTTAGAATCTGCATGGCCAAGCATAGTCAGCAAGGTAACCTGCAACTACAGCTAACCAGACTTTGCTGCTTGTGAGGGATTACAGTTAAGACATCCATCACACTTAAGTATGTCCTTACCCACAGTGGACACTACACCCAGAATTGCCAGGCTACAGCTACCAGCCAGAGATTCCAGAGAGAGAGAGAGACTTTAGCAAAATAGTATACTAAGAGTGCCATTATTTGCCACTGTGCCAGCCTCTATGCCTCGTCATCTGGGAAAAGGATTTGCACTTTGTACAGATTATTGTTCGATGTACTACAACTGCTACTTTGCATTCAGTAAAAAGAGACATGTATTCATCTACCTCTGGCCTGGTTTCCGGACTCTTTCCACACCATACGCTTGCCACTGCACTACTACACCTCTAGCCATGAACCCTTACAACCACAAACATCAAGGGCACCCCGAACTATCATCAGGCAGGAGCTCCAACCACAAGGAGTTCCACAAAGGAAGAAAGGGTGCACCCGCCTCTCACTGCAACGGCCCTAGGGAGCAATGGCCTAAGGGAAACCACTGTGACATATAGTCAGAGCCCTCTCATCCTCCACTCTGGCTCCTTAATGGTTCGATGTGCATCACTTAAAGTCTATGTACACCTTTGGAGGCAGTTGTTGTTTATAATTGCATTTTACTCATTTTTTTTTATCTAAAAATCATATTTTCTATTGGCCTTTATTAATAATATTGAGCCATTCTGTCACAAAGGGTTAACTGTTTTTCTAACTGTGTGACTGGTACTTTCACTTTCTGTCAGTCATTTAATAAACTTATCTCTAAACTACTAAGATGTCATAAACACTTATATAAGCCAACAAATAAAAAGCAGACCGGCACTCTCTATCAGGAACACAGTGGAGGCAAAATGGCATACATGTACAAAGGTTTATTAATTTTCATAAAAGGTAAGTATCAAAGTAAAAAGTAAAATAAAATAGCTCAAGTGCATAGTAAATAGAGTAGTACAGATAAATCTACATGAGCCAGTGCATTGAGTGAGCATCTGCTTCTAAAGAATAGGGGAAGGGGCAGGTAAGTTAAACGGGGATGAATCAGATTAGTTAATATTAGAAAATGTTCCCTTCAGTCTCCCCAATGTGCTGGCTCTGTGATTCCGCCCTGGGCTCAATGTTTTTCTTATTGCTATTCAACTTCTTGTGGGGTACCAGTTATCAGACCAGAGCACCCACATCCATATTAATCTGCTGGTGAGCCACTCCATCTACTATCCATTTTTGCACTTATATGAGCCACATTCTTATCAGTAAGATAACAACTGAGCTATAGTAAGTGTTTATAACGTCAGGGAGCAGAGATAAGGAGTCCGTCAGCTGCCCAAATAACGAAAAAGACAGAAAATCCACAGGCTGCTACTATAGCATCTCAGCTATGTACATAAAAAAGATGACATATTGAAAAACATGATTTTTAGCTCAAAATTAATACAATGCAAGGATTTAAAAAATTGCCCCAAAAAGGTGTACATAGCCTTTAAGGCCTATTTATGACTATGACTGTTCTAACTGGTCAGCAATGGGATCCATTGGAGAGCATCACATTGGAAACCACTGCTATCCGAGAGTTACATATTTGCAACAGAACACTTAACATACACACAGATGAATCAAAAATAAAACACTCAAATTAACTTGGGTTTGATGTAAAGCATACCTAATTTTCCACCGGGGAAAAAAAACATTGTACTGTAACAACAAAGGTGTCAGTGGTGTGGGACTGCGAATACTATCTTACATGATGAATTGGACAAGGAAACATGAAATCTGCAATATACAGTACCAAAAACTCTAAATTAACATGATATTGGACTATCTTATAATACAATGATCAAAATAAAAAGGAAGTCAACTGAATGGCTTATATTCTACATTACTTTCATTGCCCACTCCACAGTTGTCAAACACTGTAAGAAATATTGCAATATTTTGGAAAAAGTCTCAATGAAGACATTTATCATAAGCAGCTTTTACATTAAAGGGGTTATCCCACTTCCCTGTTTCATACTTACCTGCTGCCAGTGCACCATTCACTTCCTGGATTCTGGCTGGGGGCGGGCTTCATCTTCTTGAAGTCTTCTACCGGGCGCTTGAAGTCTTCTACCGGGCGCTTGAAGTCTTCTACCGGCCGGGCCGCGCGCTGGACTGAATGCACACGCTGCCGCGCATGCGCCATGGTCACTTATTCCTGGCCAGTATAGTACAGAGCCGGCGTGCGCGTTCTCGGCTCTGTACTATTCTGGCCAGGAAGAAGTCACCATCGCGCATGCGCAGCGGCGTGCGCGTTCAGCACAGCGAGCGGCCCGGCCGGGAGAAAAGAAGGAGTCTTCTGCGCAAGCGCGGCCACCGGGATTCCGGAGAAGAGCGGTGGCCGTAACCAGGGGAGACCGAATGACAACAATGAGGTAAGTGGGGATGAATTTTCTTTAAAACGGTGGGAATTGGTTAATCAAATATATTTACAAAAATGATCACTGTCAAATCATTAACAGATTTAACAGTGATCATTATGATGGGATAACCCCTTTAATAAATTGCCCCATTAGTTCATTTACCTTTTGTAAAACACAAAAAAAAACTAAGATACAGCCCACATATTGCATCTTCCTCTCAAACACTGTTACTTGAGTACTTAGCTGACCCATGGTTGTACTTTTTAGGTGTGGACAAGACATCCGTGAAACCTACGCATATCCCTATCTCCTGTTTAGTTAATGCACTTGCCTTCTGTCATCTGAGACACATTACACTGAACTAAAACATGTGTAGTGCATCAGTTTCCAGAGTAATGAATTCCTTAGGGTTTGAAACAATTCGATAACAAGAGGCAATGCCAAAATGTGTATCGTCAGAGTTACTTCTCCATATAAAATTATAAAATGGCGCATACAAAATGATATTAACTACTTCATGTTCTTCTATTTCTACGTACATTCAGTTGATGTCTCCACCAGAATCACTGTTTTTAGCTAAACTAAAGGAGAAACAGTGCGTGACAAGGCAATTTATATAGAGCAGTGTTGAACACCACATACAGTTCCGTATTGTGCATTATTTTATGGGCGAAAATGCACACAGTCATGTGAATGAGGCCTAAATCTACAAGCAGGGGCATAGCTATAGGGGGTGCAGAGGTACAGTTGTGTTCAAAATTATTCAACCCCCACTGAAATTGAGTGTTTTGGCCAGTTTGACATTGATTTTGATCATTTCAGTCATCTTGTTTACAATTAAATCAAAGAGACACTTGTAAGTCAGACAAATATAACATAACATTTATAATGAAATAACCACAAATGTCTTTTCTGTGCTCACATCATTATCAGTTTTATTCAACCCCCAAGTGACATTCAATCTTAGTACTTAGTACAACATCCTTTTCCAGTTATAACAGCTTTTAAATGTGAAGCATAGCTTGACACAAGTGTCTTGCAACGATCTACGGGTATCTTCGCCCATTCTTCATGGGCAAAAGTCTCCAGTTCAGTCACATTCTTAGGCTTGCGCGCTGCAACTGCTTTCTTTAAGTCCCACCAGAGGTTTTCAATTGGATTTAAGTCTGGTGACTGCGATGGCCACTTCAAAATGTTCCAGCCTTTAATCTGCAACCATGCTCTAGTGGACTTGGAGGTATGCTTGGGATCATTGTCCTGTTGAAAGTTCCAACGTCTCCCAAGCCTCAGGTTTGTGGCGGACTGCATCACATTTTCATCCAATATCTCCTGGTACTGAAGAGAATTCATGGTACCTTGCACACGCTGAAGCTTCCCTGTACCTGTAGAAGCAAAACAGCCCCAAAGCATGATTGACCACCCGCCATGCTTCACAGTAGGCAAGGTGTTCTTTTCTTCATAGGCTTTGTTCTTCCTCCTCCAAACATAGCGTTGATCCATGGGCCCAAACAGTTCTAATTTTGTTTCATCAGTCCACAGAACACTATCCCAAAACTTTTGTGGTTTGTCCACATGACTTTTGGCATACTGCAGTCGACTCTTCTTATTCTTTGGAGACAGCAAGGGGGTGCGCCTGGGAGTTCTGGCATGGCGGCCTTCAATACACAGTGTGCGCCTTATTGTCTGAGCTGAAACTTCAGTACCCGCATCTGACAAATCTTTTTTCAGTTCCTTAGCAGTCACACCGGGACTTTTCTCCACTTTGCGCTTCAGGTAGCGCACAGCAATCAAAGTCAGCATCTTCTTTCTGCCACGACCAGGTAGCATTTCAACAGTGCCCTTTGCCTTGAATTTGCGAATGATGCTTCCTATGGTGTCTCTTGGTATGTTTAACATCTTTGCAATCTTCTTATAGCCATTGCCCTTCCTGTGAAGATAAATCACCTCTTCTCTTGTCTTCCTGGACCATTCTCTTGACTTCACCATGTCTGTAAACACACCAGTAAATGTCTAGAAGGAGCTGAGTATCACAGTCATTTTACATCTGCCTAATTGGTGCTTATTATGCTTGATTGCTGCTCCTTGACATCCACAGGTGTTTTCAATACCTGATCGAAAACACTTGAATGAACCTCTGTTCTTAAGAGTGGTAGTCTTTAAGGGGTTGAATAATTGTGTCAATGAAGAAATCACAAAAAAAACATTTAATACTGTATTACAAAAAAAATTGATGTGATTTTAGTTGCATTCGGTTCTTTAAAAAGTCCTTGTAAGATTTCATTCTGAACACAATTACAAATGTACACTAAATTCCCTAAAACCCTTTACAGCATTGGGGGTTGAATAATTTTGAACACAACTGTAGCTGTGGCTACCGGGCCCAGGAGCCTGAGGGGGCACAAAGACCCTTGTGCCGCATAAGAAGTGCATGCTGGTCAAGTTACACCTATGGCTGGAAGGAAGGGGTTAGGTCAAGAATTTGGCATGGGGGGAGGTTCAATTTCTGCCTCACGCAACATGAAGGCTATGCGTTTTTTTTCCTTGGAGCACCCCTTTAAAGAGGACCTTTCACTGGTCCACAGTTTATTAGGCAAAGCTATGTACATAGAGAGCGGCACCCAGGGATGTCCCTGCACTTTCTTGTATCCCTGGGTGCCGCTCCGTTCGTCCTCTGTAGCCCCCGTTACCGGCGCTCGTGCTTCTCCAATTTTGCCTGGGGCGGAGACTTCTTCTTTTGCCCTGGGCGTCTCCTTCTCCTAGAGCTGAAGCGCCCTTTTTGTGTTGGTGTGCAGCGTCCTTTCTTCTCCAAACATAGAGGGAGATTTATCAAGACTGGTGCTTTCTGCACCAGTTTTGATATTACCTGCGCTACTAAAGGATGCCCCTTATTTATGACAAGGAACATGGCTCGTCGTAAATTAGGTGCATGGTCCTGCAGACCATGCGGCTAATCAGAAATTTATAACAGCTAAGAGCTGTCGTAGATTTCTGGCATAAATCAAGATAACTTTGTTGGGGGTGGCTGGCCAGGCCCCTTCCCTGTCCTTGCCAATAATTACTTTTAGAAAGGTTGCGAGGATGGCAAAATGTGGGAGATGCGCAAATTTTTTTTTAAAGTCGCACCTGCTTCATTTTAATGTGACTTTTCAGGCAGTGACATAGTGTTGTGCATGTGTGATAACATTGTCTTATCTGTTCATTTTAGCGGCGGTCTCTGCCAAATTTGATACGGGCTACAGTTTTCATTTTTGATTTTTTTGATAATTTTTTTTTTTTTTTACAGCAGCACCTTCTTTCACAGTGCTTTGCTTGGAGTAAAAAGAACACTGCCCACTAACTCAAAAACAACACAAGAACTCTGAAGGTGTTCTTATTATATCTGGTACCAAGGCGTACTAGCAGCAGATCCTTTAAAGGGGTTCTGCACTTTGTTTAAACTGATAACCTATCCTCTGGATAGATCATCAGCATCTGATCGGCAGCACTCCGACACCCGGGACCCCTGCCGATCAGCTGTTTGAGAAGGCAGCGGCGCTCCAGGAGCACTTCGGCCTTCTCACTGTTTACCGCCGGCCCAGTGACATCACTACTAGTATCAATTGGCCAGGGCGTGGCTAAGCTCCATTAAAGTGAACAGAGTTTAGCAGCGCCCAGGCCAGTTGATACAAGTAGTGACGTCACTGGACCTGCGGTAAACAGTGAGAAGGCCGCGGCGCTCCCGAAGCGCTCCTACCTTCTCAAACAGCTGATCGGTGGGGGTCCCAGGTGCCATTTTTGTCACCTTACATCACAAAAAATGCAACACTTAGCGATCAAAAAGGTGTATGTCCCCCAAAATAAAACCGACACCTCATCCCGCAAAAAATGAGCCCCTACATAAGGAAATCACTCAAAAAATAAAAAAACTACTCAGAACATGGAGACATTAAAACAAATTTTTTGTTTCAAAAATGCTATTATTGTGTTAAAGTTAAATAAAAAAGTAGACATATAAGGTATTGCTGCTTCCATAACAACCTGCTTTATAAAAATATCACATGACCTAACCTCTCAGATGAACACCGTAAAAAAAAAAAAAAAAAACTGTGCCAAAAATGCCATTTTCTTGTCACCTAACATCACAAAGTTAAACACCAAGCGATCAAAAAGATGTATCTCCCCCAAAATAATAGAAATAAAACTGTCACCTCATCCTGCCAAAAATGAGACCCTAACTAAAATCGGCCCAAAAATGTAAAAGCTATGGCTCTCCGACTTTGGAGACACTAAAACATTATTTTTTTGGTTTCAAAAATGCTATTATTGTGTAAAACTTAAATAAATAAGAAAAAGTATACATATTAGGTATGGCCACATCCATAACAACCTGCTCTATAAAAATGTCACATGACCTAACCCCTCAGGGGAATTCTGTAAAAATAAATAAATAAAAACTGTGTTAAAACAACCAATTTTTTGGTGACCTTGCCCCATAAAGTGCAATAATGAATTATCAAAAAATCATATGTACCCAAAAATGGTACCAATAAAAACGCCAACTCTTCCTGCAAACAACGAGCCCCGCACAAGACGATCGGCAGAAAATTTTTAAAAATATGTTGTTCAGAAAATGGAGACACAAAAACATTATTTTTTTCAAAAATGCTTTATTATGTAAAACTGAAACAAACTAACATAGAAAGTAGACATACTTCATATCATTACAACCTGCTCTATAAAAATAGCACATAATCTACCCTGTCTGATCAATGTTGTAAAAAAAAAACTGTGCCAAAACAGCCATTTTTTGGTTACCTCGCCTCACAAAAAAAAAAATATAAAGAAATTTAAAATCATATGTACCCCCAAATAGTACCAATAAAACTGGCACCTTATCCCCTAGTTTCCAAAATGGGGTCACTTTTTGGGCATTTCTACTGTAAGGGTGCATCATGGGGTATTCAAATGGGACATGGCATCTAAAATCCAGTCCAGCAAAATCTGCCTTCCAAATACCATATTGCATTCCTTTCCTTCTGCGCCCTGCCATGCGCCCATACAGTAGTTTACCATCACATGTAAGGTGTTTCTGTAAACCGCAGAATCAGGGTAATAAATATTAAGTTTTGTTTGGCTGTTAATCCTCGGTGTGTTAAAGAAAAAATGGATTAAAATAGAAAATCTGCCAGAAAAGTTTGAAATTTCATCTCCATTTTCCTTTAATTCTTGTGGAACACCTAAAGGGTTAACAAGGTTTGTAAAAACAGTTTTAAATACCTTAAGGGGTGTAGTTTCTAAAATGGGGCCATTTATGGGTAGTTTCTATTATGTAAGCCTTACAAAGTGACTTCAGACCTGAACTGGACCTTAAAAAGTGGGTTTTAGAAATTTTCGTAAAAACTTTAAGATTTGCTTCTAAACTTCTAAGCCTTCTAACGTCCCAAAAAAAAGAAAATGTAATTTACAAAATGATCCAAACATGAAGTAGACATATGGGAAATGTAAAGTAATAACTATTTTAGGAGGTATCACTATCTGTTTTAAAAGCAAGAAATTGAAATCATGAAAATTGTGAATGTTTCCCAATTTTTTTGTAAATTTGGTATTTTTTTATTAAATAAAAATGAAATATTTTGACTCAAATTTACCACTGTCATGAAGTACAATATGTGATGAGAAAACAATCTTAGGCCTTATTCACACGTCCGTCGTGTTTTGCGGATCCACGGATCCGCGGATCCGCAAAACACGGACATCGGCGATGTGCGTTCCACAATTTGCGGACCGCACATCGCCGGCACTCTCATAGAAAATGCCTTTTCTTGTCCGCAATTGCGAATTGGACATGTTCTATTTTTTGCGGGAACGCAATTGCGGACCCGGAAGTGCGGATCCGCAATTGTGGACCCGGCCGGGACATCGTCTGTCCCCATTAAAACAAATGGGTCCGCAATTCTGTTCCGCAAAATGCGGAACAGAATTGCGGACGTGTGAATAAGGCCTTAGAATGGCCTGGATAAGTAATAGTGTTCCAAAGCTATTACCACATAAAGTGACACATGTCAGATTTGAAAAATTAGGCCTGAGCAGGAAGGGGGCAAGTGGCCCGGTCTGGAAGATGGTGCCTGCTCAGAAACTGAGCAGGTGCCATAGCCAAGTGCATAGGCCCCTTTCACACGGGTGAGTTTTCCGCGCGGGTGCAATGCGTGAAGAGGACGCATTGCACCCGCACTGAATCCGGACCCATTCATTTCTATGGGGCTGTGCACATGAGCGGTGATTTTCACGCATCACTTCTGCGTTGCGTGAAAATCGCAGCATGTTCTATATTCTGCGTTTTTCACGCAACGCAGGCCCCATAGAAGTGAATGGGGATGCGGGAAAATCGCAAGCATCCGCAACCAAGTGCGGATGCGTTGCGATTTTCCCGCATTGCTGCTTAGCAACGGGACTCAATCTCTATTATTTCCCCTTATAACATGGTTATAAGGGAAATAATAGCATTCTTAATAAAGAATGCATTGTTAAATGATGAGGAAGGAGTTAAAAATAATAAAAGTTAACTTACCTTAGCCACTTGATCGCGTAGTCGCGATCTGTCCTCTCTTTCCCTGCAGCATCTATGATCTAAAGGACCTGTGATGACGTCACATCACATGGCCCAATCACATGCTCCATCACTATGGTGATGGAGCATGTGATTGTCCATGTGACCATGTGACATCATCCAAGGTCCTAACCACTATCCTCAGGCTGTGGATAGTGGTTAAGGACCTTGGATGATGTCACATGGTCACATGGACCAATCACATGCTCCATCACCATAGTGATGGAGCAGGTGATTGGGCTATGTGATGCTGTGACATCATCACAGGTCCTTTACATCTTTCAAGCTAACGGAGAGGAGGCCGGGCTTCACGATCAAATGGAACAGGAAAGTAATTATTAGTTTATTATTTTAACTCATTCTGCACCAGTTTAAACATTAGGAAGATGGCCAAGGGTATTATTTTACATTATAACTATGTTATAATGTGAAATAATACCAGCGGGACAATTTCTGACCCAAACATGCACTTCTGTGAAGAAGTGCAGGTTCGGGTCTGGGTACCAAAAGTGCCGATTTTTCTTCCGCGCGTGCAAAACGCATGACAGCGCTTTGCACTCGCAGGGAAAAATCGCGGCGATTCCCGCAACGCACCCGCACTGTTTGACGGAGTGCACCCGCAACGCCCGTGTGAAAGAGGCCATACTGTTTGAGGCCCCTTGCACACGACAGTATTTTGCGGACCGTATACTGGCAGTTTTTTCAGTTCAGTATACTGACAGTATACTGAACCATTCACTTCAATGGGTCTGCAAAAAATACTGAAGTGTCTCCGTATGCCTTCTGTTTCCGTTTTTCCGTTTTTTCTGTTCCGTTTAAATATAGACCATGTCCTATTCTTGTCCGCAAATCACGTTCAGTGGCTCCATTCAAGTCAATGGGTCCGCAAAAAAAACGGAAAGCATACAGAAAGGCATCCGTATGTCTTCCGTATCCGTTCCGTTTTTGCTGAACAATCTATTGAAAATTTTAAGACCAGCCCAATTTTCATTATGGAATTAATGTATACTGTATATGCCAAATGGAAAAACGGAGGAACAACGGAACAACGGAAACAAAACGGAAACAAAAAACGGAAAAACGGATCCGTTATAAACGGACAGCAAAACACTGAAAAAAAAATACGTTCGTGTGCAAGAGGCCTAAGTCCTTGATTAGCAATCAGTTGTGACCACAGCATTTTAATGGTCAATTAGTGGGGTGCTGCGCTCCTGGAGACCAAATGGCTACCCTGCGATGAGATCATGGATGCTGTTCTGTTGCTATGTCAGCATTGGTCCTTTTGAAGTTTGAGAGGCTTGACAGGAACGTAGTGATTCTCCCATAGGCTACAACTGAACAGTAAATGGTATCGCTGTGTCCCAGAATGCTTGTGCTAATAAAATAGAAAAGTGTTTCTCCCTTACAGTGAATGGCATAACGGAAAAAAATCTAAATAGCCGATTTGCTATTTTTTGGTAGCTTCACCTCCCTCATAAAACTGAATGAAAGGACATAAATATTAAAAAGTTATGGGGGTTCAGAATATGCCTATGCAAAGAAAAAAAGCAATAAAACATAAAATACTTAAAAAGTATAAAAATATGATATTTTTGTAATAGCACTGCCCTTAAGAATAAAGTTAAAATGTAAACTTTACCACATAGGAAATGTGCTAAAAATGAAACCATAAACATATGGAGTATAACAAAAGAAAATCTGCGGCTCTTCAGTGACAAACAGAAACTCAACAGCTGCAGTCCTACCAACAAAGGCGTTGGTCCCGATACTCCTTATAAATTCAAAGAGTCAATATAAAATTGAATACCGCCAATGATCCGTATAGGGTATGCTTCTATTGTACTTACAGAATATCCACTTTAATTAGGCGCATCGAATCCATCCAGTAATCGCACTACACTTCCAATACTCGTGCTGTAATCCCGGTCACTCTCCGCTCTCTTCCTTAACCCTCAGTTCACACTTGCGCGTTTTACGCGCTGTAAAACGCATAACCGATGCAAACCAATGCTTCCCTATGGGACCGGTTCACATTTTCGCGTTTTACAGCGCGTTCGAACGCGCTGAAAAACGCCCGACGCATAAACAAGTACTTGAGCTTTTTTGGGGGCGTTTGTCGCGCATTTTGGCCCATAGACTTCAATGGGAACGCGCAGTGCTTGTATATTTTGCGCGTTTTTGACACTGAAAACACGCGTTCGAACGCGTTGCAACATGCTGGAAAGGCCAAACCCCAGCTCTGATTGGCCAAACTTCATATAGACAGGGATATTTGGTCATTGGACAACACTGCAGTCAATCACACAAACGCACGTAAAACGCGCATTTACTATTGCCAAAAACGTGCACAAAAACGCACGGAAAACGCGCATCTCAGAAACGCTCAGGTGTGAACCCAGCGTAACAGAGTGAAACCCCGGACACAGTGTAATACCGCCAGTAGTACTTTTACAATTGTATTTTATTGTACTTACAGAACATCCACTTTTAATACAGGCACATCAAATCCATAAAATGATTGCGCTAATCATCAGATAATCACGCTGTGACCCGACCTAGGTTTCGCTTTTGGCTTATTCAGGGGTATGGAGTTTGTGAATCTCTCCGTGATTTAAAAAGGAGAGGAATCGCAACGTCATTAGATCGTCACTTCCTTCATGCATTTTCAACACAATGGGCTGACGTCACTTAAACCTATTCTTTCACTCTTATTGCGCATACCTTCATGCTTGCACGTTTTAAAATAACTTCCTAAAAAGGTCTATAAAGAGTATATAAAATACATTAAAAGACTAAAAACATACATATAATCGGGGGTTGTTCCATAAACTACCTATTACAAGTTTGATCATTCTTCCTGAAGACACCGGATCTCCATTATCTTGTATCTTACACAGTTTTGTGTCACACTGACCACCACTGGAGAGGAGGTGATCCCGTAAAAAATATAAATAAGAGGGAGGCCCAATGGATTTATGAATTGGGCACCCTGCAACCCTATGGGTAAATATAGAATGGGATATGGTGGCAGTCAGTTTGACATAAATTATTGTGTAAGATACATGACAATAGAGATCTGGTGCCTTCAGCTAGAATGGTCAAAGTGTGTTACCGTATAGGAAGAGACTTGTGTATTATATACTATGCATTGTGTGGCGGTCAGTGTGACACAAAACTGGTCTTTCACAGACCACGATCAGCCCTGCACTGAGGCTGCACAGCGTTGTACTCTGCTGTACAGCCTCTCTAGGGGCTGTATTTCCGCTGTAACTGGGGCTACTATGTCAGCCCCAGTTACAGGAGAAATCAATAGTGGAAAAAAAAAGGGACGTTAAATTGCCCCCAGAGGTCTTGTATGACCTTATGGGGGAGGCAAAGTGTAAAATAAAAAATAAATAAATAAATAAAGTGTTTTATAGAAAAAAAAAAAAAAAGGGTTTCACGTGAAAAAAAAGAAAATGTTTCCCAATTAAGTAGTAAAAAAAAAAAGTTAAAAATAGAATTTTTTTTAGAACATGGAAATATTTGGTATTGTTGCGTCCGTGACTGTCGGCTCTATTAATATATCACATGATCCACCCCGTCCGATAAACACTATAAAAAAAAAAAAATGAAAACTGTCAAAAAAAAGCCATTTTTGTCACATTACATCACAAAAAATGGAACACTCAGCAATCAAAAAGGTGTATGTCCCCCAAAATAAAACCGACACCTCATCCCACAAAAAATGAGCCCCTACATAAGAAAATCGCTCAAAAAATAAAAAACTACTCAGAACATGGAGACATTAAAACAATTTTTTTGTTTCAAAAATGCTATTATTGTGTTAAAGTTAAATAAAAAAGTAGACATATTAGGTATTGCTGCTTCCGTAACAACCAAAACTGTGTAAGATACAAGATAATGGAGATCCGGTGTCTTCAGGAAGAATGATCAAAGTCCGTTGTAATAGGTAGTCTATGGAACAACCCCCGATTATATGTATGTTTTTAGTCTTTAATGTATTTTATATACTCTTTATAGACCTTTTTAGGAAGTTGTTTTAAAACGTGCAAGCATGAAGGTATGCGCAATAAGTGAAAGAATAGGTTTAAGTGACGTCAGCCCATTGTGTTGAATATGCATGGAGGAAGTGACGATCTAATGACGTTGCGATTCCTCTCCTTTTTAAATCCCGGAGAGATACACAAACTATATACCCCTGAAGAAGCAGAAAGCGAAACCTAGGTCGGGTTACAGCGTGATTATCTGATGATTAGCGCAATCATTTATGGATTTGATGTGCCTGTATCAAAAGTGGATGTTCTGTAAGTACAATAAAATACAATTGTAAGAGTACTACTGGCGGTATTACACTATGTCCGGGGTTTCACTCTGTTAAGGAAGAGAGCGGAGAGTGACCGGGATTACAGCACGAGTATTTGAAGTGTAGTGTGATTACGGGATGGATTCGATGCGCCTAATTAGAGTGGATATTCTGTAAGTACAATAGTAGCATACCCTATACGGATCACTGGCGGTATTACACTATGTCCAGGGTCTTATTTTGTTGAGGAGGAGAGTGGAGAGTGACCGCGGGTTTGGTGGCGGGAAAGTGGAAGCATTGCACGTGGAGCCAGCCATGATTACACAGCGCCTGTCTCCTCGAAGTTCTCAGAAAGGTTCTCACTGTGAAAGCGCAGCCCTACAAAATTTTATATTGACTCTAAAAAATATGGAGGAATTGCGTTATTTTTCCAGTTTCAGCCCATTTAGAATTGTTTCTAGCTTTCCACAACGTCGTATGCAATATTAAATGGTGCTGGGTTTGGTCTCCATTGCTCCACAGCTGGCTTTTCATCTGAACTCAACATCCTGTTGACAGTGGCTGCTGCAGCCAATCGCTGGCTGCAGCGGTGACCTGCTCCCCTCGTGTCACCATATTCCATATGGTTGCATAAAGCTAGCTTCACACTAGCGTTAGACTCTCCAGTATGCTGTTCCTGCAGGGAGTGGCCTGCCAGAGATGTCTAGATCTGGCATTGCTGGACCTACCTGATACTCGCTGGCCCCATTAACTGTAATGGGAACCCAAGGAGATTTAGCTGCAACCCGGCAAATATTCAGAGAATCGACACTGATAAAAACCACAGATACCGGCCACCTGTGTTTTGCGGAATAGAACAGTCCTATCCTTGTCCGTAAAACAGACAAGAATAGAACATGTTCTATTATTTTCCAGGTGCCACGGAATGGGGATACGCACAGCACGTGGTGTCTGCACCATTTGTGACCCCATGAAAGTGAATGGGTCCGCATCCGACCCCTTAAAAATGCAGATCAGACATGGAAAAACATACAGTGTGCATGAGCCCAAAGAGTGTGGCTTTACTGCGATCGTGGGAGCAGGCCCGTGTAGTTTAACATGAATGGGGATGTTGTGCAACTTGCATGTTTGCTGAAACCGCAACAAGTGAACTGCAAAAAATCCAATGCTGTGCGATTCCATTCAGGGGCGTAGCTAACGGCTCATGGGCCCTGGTACAAGAGGTCAGCTTGGGCCCCCTTCCCTCAGTGCTTTGTGTGTCTTTTTATGTGGCACAAGGGTCTTTGGGCCCCTTCAGGCTCCTGGGCCCGGTAGCGACTGCTACCTCTGCACCCCTATAGCTACGCCCATGGAATTTCCATTCATTCCTATGGCTACACTACACTACTCGGATGTGACATGGGTGCGTGACATGTGTTGCACCCACAAACGCTGCGTAACCGTACCCAAAAGGTGCATTAACCCTAGACGATTGTGACTACGAGTTCAAAGCCACATCAAATACAGTGTAAAACTGCTTACGGTTCTTCCGCGAATCGCCACAGTTGGGCCTTGCTTTACCGTTTGACACGGTTTTAAGTGCACTCTAACAAAATGAAGGTGACTAATGTGGTGTTCCTGAAAGACAGAAATTTGATCAAAAGAGTCCCTCAGAGCACATATACACCTTCCTATGGGCTTACCAGTAGAAATCCAATATATTTGGATTATAACCAGTATAAAGAGAATACAGACATAAGGGTGTGACGGGCCATGGCGTTGGTGCCTCTGGAGACTGCCTGCAGCCAAGCACTGAGCCGCCAGGGTGCGTCACGTGTGACATCTGCAGCCGCCAGGGGGCGCAATTCTAAGTGGAGGACGAGAAAAGCACGTCGGCGGTGGCAAACCTGAAGACGCTGAGAAGATGGCGGCGAGGAGGCATCATGCGGTCCCCGGGGGCGGAGAGGACAGTGACAGTGACGATTCGTGGAGCTTTGACAGCCATCAGGAGTCGAGTAAGGTACATAGCCAGTGTCCATCTGCTGGTGAAGTCTCCCGCCTGTGTACTGCAGTAAAGGTCTGGATGTTGACTGGTATGGTCTGCTTCCAGGGTTGTGTTCACATACTCAGGATTTAGGTGCGGATTCTGCACCTAAATCCTGCCCAAGCCACTGTTCTCAGCATCCAGTGCAAGGAAGTGGTGGATGTTATACCCCATTCATACCATCAGGTTCATAGGTTTTTGTCTGTGTCATGGAAAAAGTAAATCAGCAAAAATAATGATCGTGTGGCGGATTCTGCACGGGGAGCCGCGGATGAGGCGTATTGAATGATAATGCGACTAATCCTCGTGCAGATCTAGGGCACGCTCAGAACAAACCAGACAACACATGGTTCCTTCTGCAAAAACTGACGGATCCAGCGCCACTGCTTCGATTTTAGTGGTGACATCACGAGAACACATGAGTGCCGCAGCCAATCGCTGTCCTCAGCATCGCAGTATCGCACTGAAGGAGCCAGCGATTGTGCTGTAGATGTGATGACGCAGCCAGGAAAAGTAATTTAGCGGTAATACCCAGGTTTGTAGAAATAAAAGAAAGAAAAAACAGCGCCTCATGTGCGGTAACGTCTTATCTAGATAGATGGTATATGCTGCGTATTGCGCTTACCGTCCGCTATTGTGGTGAGCCACAACAGCTGTATGATCCTTGCTGGTCTCTGGGCCCACCAGCTCAGGGAATGCCTCGCTGCTGCCTGGTCTCACCGCCTTCTCGAACCACGAGTGTCAGGGGGAGTACTTTCAAGTCAGGAGAGTGGCCAAAAAAGACCTTCCAAACGGCGCTGCTGGCTTCACAGATGAACCTTCTTTGTTTTAGTTCAGGAATATTTTTTACTTCGAGTAGAATTCGACGCGTTTCACAGGCGGAGTGCCCCCTTCATCAGGACAATACTGTATTGTCCTAATAAAGGGGGCACTCCGCCCCTGAAACGAGTCAACTTGTACTCGAAATAAAAAATATTCCTGAACTAAACAAAGGTGGTTCATCTGTGAAGCCAGCAGCGCCGTTTTTGGAAGGCCTTCTTTTTTGGCCACTCTCCTGACTTGAATACCCAGAGTTGGTCAGTGAGAAACCAGGGCAGGTGCAGATCTTTCCATTATACCTTATGTCTTTGTAGCCTCCACTTCTGGTTTTGGCTACATGCACACGACAGTTGTTTTTTGCGGTCCGCAAAACGGGGTTCCGTTGTTCCGTGTCCGTTTTTGCTTCCGTTGTGTTTCCGTGTGTCTTCCGTTTTTTTTGCAGACATGACACAAAAGATTTTACCAAAAGACGCGGAACACGGATGACACACGGATGGCCATCCTTTTTTTTTTTCACGGTCCCATTGACTTGAATGGGTCCGCGAACCATTTTACGCGGACAAGAATAGGACACGTTATATTTTTTTGACGGACTGGAATCACGGACGCAGAGGACAAACGGTGCATTTGCCGAGTTTTCCACGGACCCATTGAAAACCAATGGGTCCGCAGAAAAACGGCACAACGGACACGGAATCAAACAACGGTCGTGTGCATGAGGCCTTTGGCTCACAATCCCTGATGTAAAACACAGACTAAAATACTGACATGTGAATGAGGCCTGAGGCCTAGTTCAAACTTCAGTGTTCGGTCAGTGATTTTCATCAGTGATTGTGAGCCAAAACCAGGTTCAGGTCTACAACACAGAACAGGAGCAGATCTTTCCCTTAGGCTGGGTTCACACGAGCGTGTCCGGATTAGGTCCGGATGCGTTGAGGATGCGTTCAGTGAAAACTGTGCGATTTCACAGGCAAAGCCATTCAGTTTTGCCTGTGATTGCGTTCAGTTGTTCAGTTTTTTTCCGCGCGGGTGCAATGCGTTTTGATGCGTTTTTCACGCGCGTGATAAAAAACTGAAGGTTTACAAACAACATCTCCTAGCAACCATCAGTGAAAAACGCAACGCACCCGGACTTGCTTGCGGATGCAATGCGTTTTTAACGCAGCCCCATTCACTTCTATGGGGCTAGGGCTGCGTGAAAAACGCAGAATATAGAACATGCTGCGATTTTCACGCAACGCACAAGTGATGCGTGAAAAAAAAACGCTCATGTACACAGACCCATTGAAATGAATGGGTCAGGATTCAGTGCAGGTGTAATGCGTTCACGTCATGCATTACACCCGCGTGGAAAACACGCCCGTGTGAATGCAGCCTTAGGCCCCTTTCACACGAGCTTGTCCAGATTAGGTCCGGATGCGTTGCGGATGCGTTCAGTGAAAACTGTGCGATTTCATAGGTAAAGCCATTCAGTTTTGCCTGCGATTGCGTTTTAGTTGTTCAGTTTCCACACGGGTGCGATGCGTTTTGATGCGTTTTTCACGCGCGTGATGAAACACTGAAGGTTTACAAACAACATCTCCTAGCAACCATCAGTGAAACACGCAACGCACCCGCACTTGCTTGCGGATGCAATGCGTGTTTCACACAGCCCCATTTACTTTTTCTACGTGAAAAACGCAGAATATAGAACATGCTGCGATTTTCACGCAACGTATAAGTGATGTGTGAAAAAAAACGTTCAGGATTCAGTGCGGATGCTATGCGTTCACGTCACGCATTGCACCCGCGCAGAAAACTCGCCCGTGTGAAAGGGGCCTTAAGGCTCAGTGAGACGGCCGTAGTGCTTTGCGGATCAGCAAAACACGGATACCGGCCGTGTGCATTCCGCAATTTGCGGACTGCACGTGGCCGCAACCATAATTGAAAATGCCTATTGTTTGCGATTGCGGACAAGAATAGGACATGCTCTATCTTTTCTGCGGAATGGAACCACGAATGCGGACAGCATGCGGTGTGCTGTCCGCATCTTTTGCGGCCCCATTCAAATGTATGGTTCCCCATGAGGACTCATTCGTACGGCCCTTATACCTTATTTCTGTATAGCCTTCACTCCTGGTTTTGGCTCACAATTGGTGTTAAGCGAATCATTCGAAGCGGAATTTGGTCCGAAGTTTAGAAAAACTTTGATTCGCAAGGAATCTGAATCTCCTTGCGCTCATTGGTAATGAATCAATTTTTCCTGAAACGTCAGTTGCACATGTTACAAAGTGAAAGTAAGAAGCCTGAGAACTCGAGATCACCCATAGCCAATCCACGGAGACCCATCCCCTGTGATGTCACAGCCCTATACAACCGCTATAATGTGCGGTCCCCGCCATTGTCCTGTGAGCTGAGCATAGGGAGAGACATGGCAAGCGCTCATGTGCTAGGGACAGTGTTACTGAAAATGACGTATAGAAGAATATTGGAGAGGGAGACTGCCGGGAAACTTATTCTGCATCAGTTTTATTTACTTATCTCTACGTTTATTCCTACATCAGCCGAAAACTAAGATAAGTAATTCAATACCAATAAGATGGAAGCCTTTACTATTCCATTGCCAGCGTGCCAACCAATACCATCCAGTCTGCACCCCTTATGGGGGCCAGTTCTTTATGATGACCTCTATCTCCATGTCCTAGAACAGTCAGCAAGATGCAGAGAGAGGAGGAGCTGGATGTTCCTCATCACATATTCTCATCGATATTAGATGATGTGGAAAAGGAGGAAAAGCAGATGGCAGAAGAAGGCCCCATTCACACGTCTGTATCTATTCTGCAATTCTGCGGAATAGATGCGGACCCATTCATTGTGAATGGGGCCGGACGTGAGGCGGAGAGCACACTATAGATAGAGCATGTCCTATTCTTGTCCGCAGCCTGCAGACAAGAATAGGCATCTCTATGGGGAGTGCCGGCATGGTGTGTCTCGGATCCGCAACACACCACGGACGTGTGAATGGGGCCGAAGGGCTCCAACCTGTAGGGCAGTAGGGCGCTGGGGTTGGAGAAGTGGGTATGTCAGAGCCGATTAATATTCTGTGTTTACTGTCAAATAACCTGCAGGAGATTGCAGGTCAGAACAGAAATAATTTTCATATTGTGCCCATCTAACCAGCCAAACCCCATACCATCAACAGCCCCGTATAACGGTGATTAAAGGTGCAGCACGGCCATTAACAATGAAGAAGGACTATACAATGCAGTCTTCATTATTAAATGAAAGTCAATGGCGGCTAATTGGCCGTGCAATTCTTCACCAAAGCATAGCCGAAACTCGAGTGTAGCATGGCCGCTCCATGTGGCCTTTCTTCCTTTATAGAGATTCCTGATGAATGAATTCAAAATTAATTTAATTTCTTGGCTAACTTCGGCAACATTGCGAAATCACATTTTTCAAAACTTCTCTCCTCTCTACTCACAATCACTGACCAAATAACTAGGCCTTAGGCCTCTTACACACGACCGTGGTTTGGTTCCACATCGGGTGTGGATCCATTCACTTCACTGGGGCCGCAAAACATGCGGACAGCACTCCATGTGCTGTCCGCATCCGTTGCTCCATTCCGTGGCCCCACAAAAATGATAGATCATGTCCTATTCTTGTCCGTTTTGCGGACAAGAATAGGCATTTCTATAATGGGCCGTCCGTTCCGCAAATTGCGGAAGGCACACAGGCGGCATCTGTGTTTTGCGGATCCGTAATTTGCGTGTGCAAGAGGCTTTAAACTGCAGCTTTCGCGCAGTCGGTGTTTGATCAGTGATTGTGAGCCAAAACCAGGAGGCAGCACAGAGCTAAGGTATAAGAAGATCTGCACAAGTTTTGGCTACATTCACACGAACGTTGTGTTTGCGGATGCACAAAACACGGATACCGGCCCATGTGCGTTCTGCAATTTGCCGACCGCACATGCCGCGGCTATCGTAGAAATTGCCTATTTCTGTCCGCAATTGCAGACAAGATTAGGACATGTTTTTGTTTTTTTGCGGGGCCGCGGCACGGAGCAATGGATGCGGACAGCGGACGCTGTCCGCATCTTTTGCGTCCCCATAACTCATTCATACGTTCGTGTGAATGTAGCCTTTGGCTCACGATCACTGATGGAAATCACTGACTGAACACTGAGGCCTAGTTCACACAGTTGGTGATTGTGAGCCAAAACCAGAAGTGGCGCCTATAAGGTGCAATGAAAAGATTTTCCTGTTCTGTGTTTAGGCCTGCATCCGTTTTTTTGAGACAAAAGTTTTATTTTATTAGACATAAATATAATAATGAAAATTTTTTATATAGAACATTGTTGATGTTCACAATATATTCCATATTGTAGCACATCACAGTAAGTGACAATCTGATTGGTAGATATTGTAACGAAAAAATTAAGAAAAACACAGATTCAGGGACTATGAATCAAACAATAAAAATGAAATCTGATTACAATACAGGTGTTTTATGTTTAAGCGGTCAAAGTAGAAAGAGCAGTCACTGCTAATCCAAATATTCCATGCTGATTGGAATTTGGTTTGTTGACAGGCTGACGTCTTCTCATGCATACATGTTTTGTTAATCAAATTGATCACTTCGATAATGTGTGGCCTTTCCACCTTTTATCAGTCTTTTCACTGATGGAAGTCATTGACCAAGACACTGTAGTGTGAACTAGGCCTGACTGTGTGTGGTCTTATTTAGCAATACCCAGTATCCATGGTCGTCTAGAGCGGGTAGAGGTTAGAATCCAACATCTCTGAGAGTCTAGGATCGGTGTTTGGTTAACGCCTTATACTCCTGGTGGTTTGGGGTAGTGAAGTGGTTATTGGAGGTGGCAGGAGAATATATTTATCTAGCTCCAAATTTCCTGGCACCCCCACCGATCAGCCTCACAGCTCACCCAGCACAGCGCCGTACATTGTATAGTGGCAGTGCTTGGTATTGCAGCTCAGCCCTGTTAACTTGAATGGGACTGAGCTGCACCTAGGCCACATGACTGATACAGTGATGTCACTGCCCTAGGAAGAGGCTGCAGCGATCACTGTGGTCTCCTCACAGCTCACCCAGCACAGCGCCGTACATTATATAGTGCCAGTGCTTGGTATTGCAGCTCAGCCCTGTTAACTTGAATGGGACTGAGCTGCACCTAGGCCACATGACTGATATAGTGATGTCACTGCCCTAGGAAGAGGCTGCTGCGATCACTGTGGTCTCCTCACAGGTCACCCAGCACAGCGCCATACATTGTATAGTGGCAGTGCTTGGTATTGCAGCTCAGCCCTGATAACTTGAATAGGACTGAGCTGCACCTAGGCCACATGACTGATACAGTAATGTCACTGCCCTAGGAAGAGGCTGCAGCGATCACTGTGGTCTCCTCACAGATCACCCAGCACAGCGCCGTACATTGTATAGTGGCAGTGCTTGGTATTGCAGCTCAGCCCTGATAACTTGAATGGGACTGAGCTGCACCTAGGCCACATGACTGATACAGTGATGTCACTGCCCTAGGAAGAGGCCCATGCACTGATCGGATCCCACTAGGGTTGTTTCGGGTATCGAAGTTTCGATACCCAATCGATACTTTTCTCTGGTATCGAGCTCGATACCAGGATTAGTATTTTATCGATACATACGTATCAGAGAACATGGCTGCGCCATCTCAGCGCGGCCATGTTCCCTCGGCAGCACGGGGAGAAGGAGGCGGTCTCTCCCTCCCCCTGTGCCGTGCTTCCAATGAGGAGAGACGGGAGGAGGAGGGGCGGGCACACTGGCCACCAATGACTAGTAATACCTCAGGTGCGGCACCTGAGGGGTTAATTGCCTCTGATCGCAGTGCTGGGTCACAGGCAGGGGCCGGCAGTGTGTTTCTTCTGACTGTATTTATATATGAAACGTTACTAGTCATTGGTGGCCAGTGTGCCTGCTCCCCCCTCCCCAGTATTAAAACATTAGTCGCCAGTGTGCCCCCCCTGTCCCCAGTATTAAAATACATTATTGGTGGCCAGTGCTATGCGGTTCCATAAAATGTGGAATGCACGTGGCTTTTTTTGTCGTTTTTATTTTTTTCTCATGGTATCGAGTATCGCAATACTTTTTTATGGTATCGATTCCGAATCAAAATTTTGGTATCGAAACAACTCTACATCCCACACTAATCTGACATTGATAAACTATCCTGAGGATTGGCCATCAATATCAAATTCCCAGATAAACCCTTTAAATCATAAAATTCTGACTGCCTGCCCCAGCCACTAGTGGGCGCTCACTGTATGGGATATGTATGTGTGCATACATAAGCGTAGGGGAGGATGGAGGTGGCAGTTGTGTAACTGATAGTCATTACATGCGGTCCAGCCCAAACCACTTATAAGCAGACGATGAAAAGGAGACAGAACTGAAGCAGACATGCTATTAGGACCTTCCAGGTCGCGACCACATTCACTGTCATAGGGTGTAGCATGACATTGTGACATTACGTCACTCTACTCTATGTGCATGAGTGGCCTAAACCTACTGGTACATTCAAATGACCTTATCTTCCGTCCACAACACGGATTAGATGCGGGCCCATTCATCTCAGTAGAGGCGCAAAAGTTGCGGTCAGCACATCGTGTGCTGTTCACATCCATATGTTATGTCCTATTCTTGTCTGTTTTGCGGGCAAGTATAGACATATCTAACCTAGGGCGGAATGTGCAGGACCGCAAAATGTGGGACGCACACAGATGATATCCGTGTTTTGTGGACCACAAAACAGATATGGTCGTATGAATGGGGACTTCCTGCTAAACATGAAAGTGTCACATTGTCACAGAATCTTTATAGGCTAGAATTGTGTAATCTGGCTACTTCCTGTCAGCCATGTTCGCTCTCAAGGGGCCACCCATCACACCACCTTGACTAATCATATCTTCCCTGCAGAAGAACGTTTCCAGTATACATACCGTCTCAAAGTATCATGGATCAGCCACTGTGAAACCGGTCACGTCATGCTCCTCTTTGGAAAGCGCTACATCCACCAACATCGCGTCCTTTACTCGGATTCTGGTCTGGTCTCCGATTGTGGACCTCATTTCACAGCCGAGGAAGCGGGAGGTGCTGTGTACAGGGCCCAAACTAGTCGTCTCCCTGGTGCATGCACAGATGAGGTGGATTCAGGAGTAGGCTCGGCCATTGTCAAATATATTCCCAAGTTTACGATATTAAGAAATTTGTCATGATAATATATATTGTGATAAATTCTTATTTAGGAGGAAAAACACCCAAAATGTACTCTTGTTTCCTTGGTGCCCCCATACATTGTAATGTCTCCTTGATGAACCCATACTGTACACAGTAATATCTCCGTGTTGCCTCACCAAGAACAGGGTTCCTGTTCCCCCCCCCCCGTTCTGATGGAGCGGCAGGTCGGGCATGTACCGTACCGCTCCTTTCTTTCTCTATGGAAACGCTGGAGATAGCAGCGTTCGGCTATCTTAGGGCTCATGGGACATTCCAGCAGAAAACCCTGATAAATGGGTTGTTCAGAGTTTGCCCATCGTAGGTGCACATTGTCAAAATGGGCAACTTGGCATCATAAACATGCCTTTCAGTCAAATAAAACATTGGGGGGTCATTTACTAGAGACTGGCGCTTCCCATATCAGTCTTAGTAAAAATTCCGCTAGTAGAAGATCCAACGCCTCTTAATAAATTTGTTACATCCTCCACTGAACGCTAGAACTGAAATCTGCAGTTTGGCGGATGAAGGCTTTCTGAAGAGAGGCGTCATGTGACTTGGTTCCAGAGCGGCCGATCAGCGCATCTTCAAGCTTTCTTCTGCAGGCGAGTTATAAATAAGGAGGGACCTAGAAAACCCTTCTAATAGCTACACTTGTGAAGTCTTTACTATGCTCTTCTAAACTAACTGGTACTGTTAATTTTAGTTCCTGGAACCGATTACAAAGTTGGACATTGAAAGCAGTGAAGAATCTCTTAAGAATGCTCTCACTTCAGGAAATGTGAAGTTAGTTGAAGATCTCCTGGATTCAGGTACACGTATAATGCCACCTGGAAGTAAAAATGATGCTGCATGACCTGAACCACAAATCCATTTGATAACCACTTTATAATAATTTGTCGAAAGAGCATTAAAGGGAATCTGACAGCAGAGATTCCCTCTTGGCACAATGCCATGTAGGGCTAGCTCAGCTGAATGTAATGATACCCTTCTGTGCTTCATTCTGGAGAAAACGTTCTTTTTAATGCCTATACAGATGAGCAGTTAAAGGGGTTTTCCGAGACTTTGACCTACCCTCTGATTAGATCAGCCGTACATTGTATAGTGTCTGTGCTTGGTATCGCAGCTCAGCTCCATTCACTTGAATGGGACAGAGCTGTACCTCGGCCATGTGACCGATAAATGTGATGTCACTGGCCTAGACTAAGCTGTGAGAAGGCGACAGCGCTCACGTGTGCACTGGTACCTCCTCAAGCAGCTGAGTGCCCGGGGTCCCGAGTGTAAATATCCCCACCAATCAGATGCTGATGATATATTCAGTTAAAAAGTCTCAGAAAACCTCTTAAAGTGCCCTAAGAGCAGACCCGTACCACTCCCCTTGCTCCTCCTGCTTCCTTTGCTAGCCCCTCCCTGTCCTTGTTAATTGACAGTCAGGTCAGTGAGGAAGTTCGAGTAGCAGTGGTGCGCAGCTTAGGCCGATCCTATGTGCACTTAACTACTACATTGCATATAGATTACATGCACAGGTCCCCTACAGGGGCATAAGAAAGTTCTAGAAAATTACAGATTTTCATGTAAAAATTCCATTTTTTTGGAATGAACATTAATCCTTTCAGGACGGGTTTATTTTTCAACTTTCTGCCCAGGCCATTTTTAGCAAATCTGACATGTGTCACTTTATATGGTGATGACTTTAAAACGCTTTTACTTATCCAGGCCATTCTAAGATGTTTTCTCGTCACATATTGTACTTCATCACAGTGATTAACTTGAGTAGTCATTTTCCATTTTAATAAAAAAATTTTTGCTAACAAAGCAAGGGTTAACAGGCAAACAAAACTCAATATTTATTGCCCTGATTCTGTAGTTTACAGAAACACCCCATATGTGGTCGTAAACTGCTGTACGGGTACATGCAAGGGCACAGACGCAAAGGAGCGCCATATGGTTTTTGGAAGGCAGATTTTGCTGGACTAGATTTTTGACACCATGTCCCATTTGAAGCCCCTCTGATGCACCCCTAGAGTAGAAACTCCAAAAAAGTGACCCCATTTTGGAAACTATGGGTGTCAGTTTTGTTGGTACTATTTTAGGGTACATATGTTTTTTGGTTGCTCTATATTACACTTTGTAAGGCAAGGTAAAAAATAGAAATTCTGAAATTTCATCTCCATTTGCCATTAACTCTTGTGGAACACCTAAGGCTGGGTTCACACGGGCATCATGTTTGACGCCCGGATAGGATGCGGGTGCGCTGCGGGAATATGCGCGATTTTTCCGCGCGTGTGCAAACTTTTGTACTGCGTTTTGCACGCAAGTTGGAAAAATCGCCATGTTTGGTACCCAAACCCGAAGCCGGACTTCATCACTGAAGTCCAGTTTCGGATTGAGTATTCTGGAGATTTTATTACTTTCCCTTATAACATGGTTATAAGGGAAAATAATAGCATTCTTAATACAGAATGCTTTGTAGAATGTTGATTAAGTGGTTAAAAATAAAAAACTTAACTTACCTTAGCCACTTGATCGCGTAGTTGGCGATCTCTCTTCTCACTTCAAGCTTTAGCTGTATTCTAAAGGAGCTGTGATGACGTCACACATCACATGGTCCAGTGGACCATGTGATTGGACCATGTGATGTGACGTCATCACAGCTCCTTTAGACTGCAGCTAAAGCTTGAAGAGAGAAGAGAGATCGATAACTCACGCGATCAAGTGGCTAAGGTAAGTTAAGTTTTTTATATTTAACCACTTAATCAACATTCTACAAAGCATTCTGTATTGAGAATGCTATTATTTTCCCTTATAACCATGTTATAAGGGAAAATAATAAAGATCTGATCCCGTCGCTTACCAACCATGCGGGAAAATCGCACTGCATCCGCACTTGCTTGCGGATGCTTGCGATTTTCCCGCAGCCCCATTTACTTCTATGGGGCCTGCGTTGCGTGAAAACCGCAAAATATAGAGCATCCCGCGATTTTTACGCAACGCAGAAGTGATGCGTGAAAATCACAGCTCATGTGCACAGCCCCATAGAAATGAATGGGTACGGATTCAGTGCGGGTGCAATGCGTCCACCTCACGCATTGCACCCGTGCAGAAAAATCGCCCGTGTGAAAGGGGCCTAAAGGGTTAACAAAGTTAGTAAAATTAGTTTTGAATACCTTGAGGGGTGTAGTTTCTCAAATGGGGTCACTTTTTTGGAGTTTCTACTCTAGGTGTGCATCAGGGGGGGCTTCAAATGTGACATAGTGTCAAAAAAACAGTCCAGCAAAATCTGCCTTCCAAAAACCATATGGTGCTCCTTTTCTTCTGCGCCCTTCCGTGTGGCCATACAGCAGTTTACGACCACATGGGGTGTTTCTGTAAACTACAGAAACAGGGCAATAACCATTGACTTTTGTCTGTTAACCCTTGCTTTGTTACTGGAAAAAATGGATTAAAATGGAGAACAATGCCAAAAAATAGCTGTTTTGGCACTGTTTTTATTTTTTGTTATTTACAACGTTCATCTGACAGGTTAGATCATGTGCTATTTTTATAGAGCAGGTTGTTACAGACACGACAATACCAAATATGACAACTTTTTTTTTTTTTTGCTTCAGTTTTACATAATAAAGCATTTTTGAAAAAAAAGATTTTTTAGTGTCTCCACATTCTGAAAGCCATATTTTTTTTTTATTTATTTTTTTTTGCGGCAATTTGTCTCAGTTAGGGTATCATTTTTTGCAGGATGAGATGACTGTTTGGCACTATTTTGGGGTGCATGTGACTTTTTGATCGCTTGCTATTACACTTTTTGTGTTGTAAGGTGACAAAATGGCTTTTTTGACACCGTTTTAATTTTTTTACGGTGTTTTCCTGAGGGGTTAGGTCATGTGGTATTTTATAGAGCAGGATCTTATGGACACGGCGATACATAATATGTCTACTTTTATTTTATTTTTTACATTTAACGTAAAAAAGCATTTTTGAAACAAAAAAAATGATGTTTTAGTCTGAGAGCCATAGTTTTTTTATTTTTTGGGCGATTGTCTTAGGTAGGGGCTCATTTTTTGCAAGATGAGGTGACTGTTAGATTGGTACTATTTTGGTGGGCATACGCCATTTTGATAGCTTGGTGTTGCACTTTTAGTAATGTAAGGTGACAAAAATGGTTTATTTAGCACAGTTTTTATTTTATTTTTTTGACTGTGTTCATCTGAGGGGTTAGTTCATGTGATATGTTTATGTGATATAACTTTCTTTTGCACTTTTTTTTTAGTCCCACTCTGGGACTTTAACTTTTGGGGGTCTGATCCCCTTTACAATACAGTGTGTATTACACATATACAGCTTCCTGCCTGTGAGATCCAGGGGCTGGATCTCACAGGCTCTTCCCCGGAAGGCATCGGGCTGCCTTCCCTGCTATTGGGTCCCCGTCACAGCAGCATGGGGACCCGATGGCAGCTCCGATCCCCGCCCGACATCGCACGTGCCGCGGTCAGTGCTGATCATGGCACATCAAGGGTTAATGCGCCGGCATCGAAGGTTATAATGGAAAATAATAGCATTTTTTAATTCAGAATGCTAAGTAAAAGATCCATTGTGGGGTTAAAACATTTTTTTTAACTTGCCTCGCCTCATCCACTTGATCGCGAGCCGAGTCCCACATTCAGTTTTTTTCTCACGCATGTGCAAATGCAATGCACTGCACTGCACTGGGGCGGAAAAAACTGAACAACGCAATCGCAGTCAAAACTGACTGAAATTGCATGCGCACTTGCGCGGGTTTTCCACAATTCACCCGGGACACATCCGGAGCAAATCCGGAATGCCCGTGTGAAAGAGGCCTAACACAGATTTAGGCTACATTCACACGTCCGTGTGTGTTTTGCGATTCGCAAAACACTGACACCGGCAATGTGCGTTCCTCATTTTGCAGACTGCACATCGCCGGCATTCTCATAGAAAATGCCTATTCTTGTCCGCGGACAAGAATAGGACATGTTCTATATTTTTCAGGAACGAGATTGCGGACCCGGAAGTGCGGATCCACAATTGCGGACCTGGGCGGGACATCGTCTGTCCCCATTGAAATGAATGGGTCCGCAATTCCGTTCCTCAAAATGCGGAACAGAATTGCGGACGTGTGAATGGAGCCTTAGACAGATTTGTAAACAATATTTGAGAGTAATGGGTCTTTTGTGTATGTAGAAAATGTCTCAGATCTTTGGGTTTAGCTCATGCAAAATGGGAGCAAAACCGAAAGTGTTGAGTTTATATTTTTGTTCAGTGTATGTATATGGAGAAATCAGCAATGGAGTGCCAGCGGCTGTAGGGCTCGATCCAGTGTCCCAATGCTCGATACAAAAAAGAAAGGGTCCACGGCACCTCCAGTGACTAGGGTCTTTTATTTACACCAAGGCGACGTTTCGGTCCGCACAATGGAACCATTTTAAAGCAGTGATACAAAGCAATGCAATAGTGCTGGTATATAAAGGTCCCCTAATTGGGGTCTCATCAATTACATAATCAAGTGTAATAATATGTAAAGCCAAATAAATGTGATATACATTAATAAAACATGTACAAAAATATATATAATGGAAACTGTGCTCAATTCAAAGTGCATTTCGTGCATATTTCATGATGTGTGATAATCAATTAGCTAAACATGTGCTGATTACATAATTCATTAAAATTACCTAAATGATGGGGGAAAGTCGGAGGAACCACAGAGTCCAGCATGAGAATATAACATGTGAATTGGCGTCCTTGAGAGCACACTGCACATGCCCAGAGTGGCCTAAGGCAATGGGAGTGTACACTAGTCCGATCATATGATCCTGTGTTGCTTGGCTACCGCAGAAGCCGGAAGCTAGACCAGTCTCTGCTATCAGTATGTGCCCATCAGCCAAAGTATTTATATAGACAGTGGGGATAACAAGAAGATCGCTCACCCTCAAAGCTACATAGCGCTGTTATGAGTATGATCGCAGTATGGTTCAACGGTAGTATAATTCATCGGGAATCACAGCAATATCGAGCGGTCATGTGCTCAAACAGTCACATGATCGCATCGCTGGAAAGCCGGCATAACATCTTGCTCTAATATTATCATGTCCATAGAACAATTTATAAGGCAAAGAACAAAAAGCGGGGGGGAATTAGGGGTGGGCGATATGGCCTAAAATTTATATTGCGATATAATATGAAGCATGTGCGATATGCGCTATATATCACAATATATATTTTCTATATTGGAGGGAGGGTTGTTAAACTTTTTTTTTTTTTTTTTTCTTCAACTTTTTATTTAATAACTATTTAGCCTCCTTAGGGGCTAGAACCCTTGTCCTATTCACCCTGATAGATCTCTGTCAGGGTAAGTAAGACTTGACGACTTGACACTGACCCTGCTGCCCTGTGCTCTGTGCACACAGCAGCAGGGGGCCGAACATAGCAGCCAGGACATCAGTAGTGTCCTGGCTCCCATGGTAACGATCGGAGCCCCAGCATTACACTGCTGGGGCTCCGATCACAACTGCCACTGCCACCAATGATCGGGGGGGGGGGGGCACTGTGCCACCAATGAGTGAATAGAAACGTAGACTGCATGTGCTGGCCATATACCATACTGGGCCTCTGTGACTGCGATCCACCGCAATTAACCCCTCAGGTTCTGAGGGGTTAATTGCGGCGGATCGCAGCAGGCAGTCATAGAAGCCGGGTATGGAATATGGCTTGCACATACAGGCCTATTGGACCTTTCATTAGGTAGCAGCACATAGGGGGCACTTACTATTATATCTGTGCGGGGCTCCGTTCACCCGCTCAGGCCCCCGTCACATGGTGGGAACACCAGGGAGGTGACATCAGCTTCTCTCCCTGGGCGTTCCTTCTCCCTGCCTGTGACGTTCTGCACTGCCCCGCTCTCATTGGTGGCAGTGGCCACAGTCCCTCCCCTCCTCCGATCTCATTGGTGGCAGTGGCTACAGTCCCTCCCCTCCTCCGCTCTCATTGGTGGCAGTGGCCACAGTCCCTCCCCTCCTCCGATCTCATTGGTAGCAGTGGCCACAGTCCCTCCCCTCCTCCGATCTCATTGGTGGCAGTGGCTACAGTCCCTCCCCTCCTCCTCTCTCATTGGCGGCTCTCAGTGGGGAGGGACTCCCTCCTTCTCCACTGTGCCGGCTCAGGAGAACATGGTATGCGCCGAGAGCGGCGCATACCATGTTCTACCGCGATATGGCGATATAGACGAAATCGATATCGTGGCACAAATTCATATCACATATCGTCTATATCGCGATATCGCCCCACACCTAGGGGGAATGTAAAGATATGTATAGCTCCACTATAAAACACATACTCAAATGCATTTAAGTTGATTATATAAAAACGCTTAATGTAAACGAACCTCTAGCGTCTGGAAAAAAACTGGTCGTGCTGCAAAAAGACATGGGGGCCTGGATACAGAAATGTAATTAATTTAACACTCCAACCCAAGTAGAAAGAAAAAGTATTTAATGAAATGGATGAAAAAAACAAATGAAAAATAAAATAAAAATAGAGATTGTCTTTTTATTTCCTGTGGTGTGAAGCCCTGGTGGAAGTACCACATATGGATAAGAATCGCACACTCAGGTAATATTTTCAATCGCGTGGACACTGGATGTACAGAGGCCACAGATAGAGTACCAATGTGTTGTGCTAAAGTATTCGGTCGCATCCACGGGATCCACCATGCCACTCGTGCACTTAGGAAACCAGTGGAGGGCTGTCGTGCCCACTGACTCCCACCGCGTCTACAGCAGGAAAATCCGTGAGCACTAGGCATCCATTCGCAACCATACCAGCTCATATACGGGACCCTTTCTTTTAACACACAAAGAGAAAAAAAAGAACAAGCAAAATAAAAAGCAAGAATAAACAAAAAATATTTTATACTGTATGGGGGCAGCCGCAAGGAGACGTTATACTGTATGGGGGCAGCGCAAGGAGACGTTATACTGTATGGGGGCAGCGCAAGGAGACGTTATACTGTATGGGGGCAGCGCAAGGAGACGTTATACTGTATGGGGGCAGCGCAAGGAGACGTTATACTGTATGGGGGCAGCGCAAGGAGACGTTATACTGTATGGGGGCAGCGCAAGGAGACGTTATACTGTATGGGGGCAGCGCAAGGAGACGTTATACTGTATGGGGGCAGCGCAAGGAGACGTTATACTGTATGGGGGCAGCGCAAGGAGACGCTATACTGTATGGGGGCAGCGCAAGGAGACGTTATACTGTATGGGGCAGCGCAAGGAGACGTTATACTGTATGGGGGCAGCGCAAGGAGACGTTATACTGTATGGGGGCAGCGCAAGGAGACGTTATACTGTAAGGGGCACGCGCAAGGAGACGTTACTGTAAGGGGCACGGGGGCAGCCGCAAGGAGACGTTATACTGTATGATGCACGGGGGCAGCCGCAAGGAGACGTTATACTGTATGATGCACTGTTATGGGGGCACTGTGGCTGGCGCACTGTTATGGGGGCACCAGGCTGACGCACTGTTATGGGGGCACCTGTGGCTGACGCACTGTTATGGGGGCACTATGGCTGACGCACTGTTATGGGGGCACTGTGGCTGACGCACTGTTATGGGGGCACTGTGGCTGACGCACTGTTATGGGGGGCACTGTGGCTGACGCACTGTTATGGGGGGGCACTGTGGCTGACGCACTGTTATGGGGGGCACTGTGGCTGACGCACTGTTATGGGGGCACTGTGGCTGACGCACTGTTATGGGGGCACTGTGGCTGACGCACTGTTATGGGGGCACTGTGGCTGACGCACTGTTATGGGGGCACTGTGGCTGACGCACTGTTATGGGGGCACTGTGGCTGACGCACTGTTATGGGGGCACTGTGGCTGACGCACTGTTATGGGGGCACTGTGGCTGACGCACTGTTATGGGGGCACTGTGGCTGACGCACTGTTATGGGGGCACTGTGGCTGACGCACTGTTATGGGGGCACCGTGGCTGACGCACTGTTATGGGGGGGCACCGTGGCTGACGCACTGTTATGGGGGCACTGTGGCTGACGACTGTTATGGGGGCACTGTGGCTGACGCACTGTTATGGGGGCACTGTGGCTGACGCACTGTTATGGGGGCACTGTGGCTGACGCACTGTTATGGGGGCACTGTGGCTGACGCACTGTTATAGGAGCACTGTGGCTGACACATATATAGCATCTTATGCTATATATGTGTCATCCACAGATCCCCCATAACAATGTCAGCCACAGACCCCCAACACTGTAATCTCTTTAGAAGTAGCCCGACCTTATTAACTATTGTGGTGCAGGCTCCCGGGCAGCTCTCTGTTCCTCCATGTGCCGTCTGATCCTTCATTCATAA
This sequence comes from Bufotes viridis, assembly GCA_033119425.1. NCBI lineage: Eukaryota > Metazoa > Chordata > Amphibia > Anura > Bufonidae > Bufotes > Bufotes viridis. Next base: position 225,413,009 of record CM065590.1, read on the forward strand.
AGTGGGCGGAGCATGGAGGAACAGAGATTAACTACATAAATACTGGATAAGAGCTGCGGGGCCGGTGCAGTGTTACTCTGCAGTAATACACCGGCCCCGCAGCTCTGATCCAGTATTTATGTAGTTAATCTCTGTAGAAGTAGCCCGACCTTAATAACTATTGCCATAACCTACGTGCACCTGCATACAGGGAGTGCTGACTGAAACCCCCCCTTTTCGTTTTTACTTAATAACTATTATGGCGCAGGCTCCCCGGGCAGCTCTCTGTTCCTCCATGCTCCGCCCACTTTATGAATGAAGGGGCAGACGGCGCATGGAGGAACAGAGCGCTGCCCGGGAGCCTGCGCCACAATAGTTATTAAGGTCGGGCTACTTACTACCTGCCCGGCACTACATGTCCCGGGCGCCAGGAATTCGGCCCTGACATTGATGTTTTAGGAGCGGTCGGCACACGTGCGACCGCTCCTATGACGTCATTAAATACCGCGGTTATTAGGAAACTGTGATATCGCCATATCGCAGTTTCTTAATACCGCGGTATATCACAGCCACCGGTATAATGCCCAACCCTAGGTCTATCTGCTTGGATTTTCAAGGTAAAAGCACACACAGATGACCGATAATGTGAAATGTAGTTATGCTGAACTCAGGAACTGAAATGCACAGCGTTTTTCAAAATAAAATACATATTGCATTACTGCAAAAGTACAAAATACAAAACTTGCCATTTTCTTAATAGCACTGCACAGAACAGATAAATAAAATAGATATAAGAACATGTGTTCATTAAAAAACCGACTTTCCACCAGCCCTCCTCCTCCCCCGCACTGTAACTGATGTATCGCTGGCCGCGCTGTGCAGTATAGCGGCCGGAGATACAGTGTCACGTAGAAAGTCAACCATCGCTTTATAAGACGCACTGCCATCCCCCCACACATGCACACTTTTGGAGGAAAAAAAGTATGTCTTATAAAGCAAAAAATACGGAAATATAATTGCAGCATTTTTGGGTCAGCAAATTGCGATATGGCGATTAATTGCGATGTCTTTCACGATATATTGTTGAGGCCTAATGAATATGTAAACCAAACCCAACATTACCAATTTACAAACAAACCACATCTTCCATTCACAAGAGTATAAAGAAATATGAAAAAAATATACAAAAAATCTCCCATCTATCTATATATATTAAATAAATCCCAGCTGTGGACAGTTAATATTGAATGTGGTCCTTCAACCTGTCTCGACATCACTGTAAAAACAAGAAAAACAAGAAAAAGGCAGTCAATCTATAGCACTATATACAACAGGAGGAGCCAAATCATCCAAGCCTACAATACAATCATGTAAGGAGAGAGGGCTTAAAGTCCACATTAAGTCCATACGGCTTAAGTGAATTGAGAGTTTTAATCCAATATAATTCACGTTTTTTGAGTGACATGATTCTGTTCCCTCCCCTGCGTGAGAGGGGAACATGGTCTACTAGCATGTACCTCAAGTCACGTTCCGTGTGACCAAACTCAACAAAGTGTTTGGGTACCGGAAGGTCCTGACGTTTTTTTGCGGCTACTGTACCGGTGCTGGTTAATGCGCGTTTTAAACTCCATAGAGGTCTCCCCTACATATAATTTTTTGCAAGGACACCATAACACGTATATAACGTAAGAGGACTCACAGGTCAAATAATATTTAATAGGATATACTGTCAGTGTATTTGGGTGAACAAATGTACTTCCTTTTTGCATAAATTGACAATTTATACAACTGAGGCATGGAAAACTACCTAACTTTTGAGTACGTAAATATGTCTGGCCAGTTTTTTTCAAAGGGCCAACATCTGTATGGACCAACAGGTCTCTTAGGTTCTTCGATCTCCGATAAGAAAATAGTGGAGGCACCTTAAATTCATCAACTTTACCATGGCCACTCTTGAGGACAGACCAGGCCACTCTTGAGGACAGACCAGTGTCTGCGTACAATAGAGGCAATAAAATTGCTATCCTCAGTATATGTCATGACTAGGGGGATCCTATCAGAAGATTTTTTCACTGTTCGTGTCAATAGATCACTACATTGTGATTTTTGGAGGTTCATTAGATGTGTATCCAGTACCGCTCTGGGGTAACCTCTTTCCAGGAATTTGTTAGTCATGCTGTTGAGTGTAACATCCAACATCTTGTGATCATTTGCTATGCATTTTACTCTCATATAATGGCTTTTAGGGAGGGATTTTACTATAGCCCGAGGGTGGGCACTATTGTACCTCAGAAAGATGTTTTTATCTGTGGGTTTACAATATACCTCAGTTAATAAATGGTCATCTACAATGCGGATCAATGTATCTAGGAAATGAATGCACTCCATAGAATGACTAATGGTAAATTTAATATCATCGATAGTGTTGAGGAAAGAAAAAAAATCTAGTAATTCCTGTTCTGTACCAGTCCAAATAAAAAAAATGTCATCTATGTATCGCCACCACCTCAGAACATAAGTGAAGTGGGGCGACACATAGATGAATCTCTCTTCCAGGAAGGAGACCACAATGTTTGCACACGTAGGCGCCACGTTAGACCCCATGGCGGTCCTCTTCAAATGCAAGTAAAAATAGTCTCCAAATAAAAAATAATATAAAAATAATTGGAGGTCAATATCACAAGATGAAATCTTGACAACCATCCGTAAAGTCAGATCCTGCCAGAGCATCTTTCACAACAGAAAAACCAAAATCATGTCTGATAGAAGTGTATAGGCTGACGATGTCAAAAGATGCCAAAACGGCACCTGGTGGAACCGTGACCTCCATAAGTTTTTCAAGAAAATCGGTAGTATCCTGTATGAAGGACCTCGCTGTCACCGCATACTGGCGCAACAACCTGTCAAGAAAGACAGAGATGTTGCTAAAAAGAGACCCAGGTCAGAGTGGTCCTTGTGGATCTTGGGTAACAAATATAACATTGGCGTAACCGGATATTTTTCAATCAAAAATTCTTGTGTTTTAGTATCAATGAATCCTGCCTCTGCCCCTTCCTTGATAATGCATTCAATTCCTATTTGGGATCTCCATTTAATTTTTTATACACTTTTACATCAGACAACTGACGTAGAGCCTTTAGAAATGTATTTTTGTGTGTCCATGACTACAACCGCACCCCCTTTATCAGCGGGTTTGATGGTGAGGCTGTGGTCATGGATCAATTCATTCAAAGACTGTTTTTCAGCCGTGGACATATTGGGATAGCGGAAAAGATCAGGTTTAGAATCCCTCAGATGATGTAAATGCCGTAAAACCGCATCAGTAAATGTGTCTATAGCTGAAGAGTTAACAGGTGGTATGAAATCACTTTTTTTAAACAGACCCAACTTGTGAAAACATAATTCAGACTTTTGCTGATCCTTTTGCGGGTTTGTAGAGAACCACACCTTTAATTTTAGTTTTCTAACAAACTCCAAAAAATCAGCCTCCATCTGCAACCAATGCGTATGTATCTTGGGGCAGAAACTTAACCCCTTAGCCAAAACCTGTCTTTGTATCGGAGTCAAAATATGAGGAAATATTTACCACAGTGCTAGTGTCCATTAATTTTTCTGTTTAGATGTATTCCTGCTCCGCGTTTTTTAGTTGTCTACGTCTTCGGTGTCTGCCCCTTCTGGTTAATTTGGACCTCTTATGGTATGCGAGGCCTCTCCTAAAAAAGCAGATGGTGTAGAGTCCATACGTGTTTGAGAAGTATTCCCATTCGGCGCTCTTTTCTTTTCCCCTCTAAGGCTAAATGCACGACAGTTGTTTTTCTCGGCTTCCGTTTCAGTTTTTTTTGCGGATAGGACAGGAACCCATTCATTTCAATGGGTCAGCAAAAAAATGCTGACCGTTCATCCGTGTGTGTTCCGCGTCCGTTGTCCGTGTTTCCCTTCAGCAAAAAAAGTAGTGCATGTCCTACTTTTTTCTCATTTGCGGACGAGGATAGGCATTTATTACAGGGGATCTGTGAAAACAAAGGCATCCTCCAAAAAAAACTGATGGACCATCAGTTTTTTTGCGGATCCCGATTTGCGGACAGCAAAAAACAACTGTCGTGTGCATATAGCCTAATGGGCATAGGGCGAGTCTGTTGATTATTATTGGTCCTCCAGTTGTAAACTGATCCATTATCATAATGCAATAAGTGCCTCTGCCATTTACTGCGCTTGACATCTTGAATGTCCTGTTTAAGTTTATCAGAGATCGTGTTGGATCGAGAAACATAGTCCTGATACTCCTCATCAGACATTAAAGATTTCAATGTACTATCAAGAACCTCCTTTTTTAATTCAATGTCCGGCAAATCTTTTTGTAAAAACTGAATATTAAGTAATATAAGATCCAAAGAAAATGTATTCGCTATAAGTTCATATTTAGAGTAGGGTTGTTTCGGGTATCGAATTTTCGATACCCAATCGATACTTTTGTCCCGGTATCGATACGATACCGGGATCTGCCTTTTTTCGGTACTTTGGATGGCGCTGCTCTCTTCGCTCCATGTTCAGTCCGGCAGCTCAGTGAGGAGGAGGCAGTCCCTCCCTCCCTTCCCTCGTGCTGCTACTGCTGCAACCAATCAGGAAGAGATAGAGAGAGGGGGGCGGGCGCACTGAGCCACCAATGAAAAGGGACGTTTAATACACTGCAGAAAGACATTGCTGGCACCCGACCTGACAGGGAGCTGCGATCGGCATTTAACCCCCTCAGGTGCGGCACCTGAGGGGTTAAATGCTGCGGATTCACAGCTCCCTGTCAGGTCGGGTGCCAGCAATGTCTTTCTGCAATGAGGTTGTATAAACACAATTACCCCGGCTGCCACTATTACAGACCTCTTCACTACCAGCGGGTTTCTCCTGTGAGTTCCCTGCCTGAACTCGGAGTAGTCTAGAATCTCCGAGCAGGACAGTCATAAATCAGTTAACCCCCTCTGACCCGTGCTATGTGTAGGCTTTTTCTTTTCTGCTCCATCGCACTCTTTTCTGATAGCAGCCGTGTCTCATTGCTTCCCCTGTCAGCGCCTGCAGCTCCGGCCGGTAGGACGTGTGTGGGGAAGTCAATGGGAGTTGGGCTGGGAGCACTGAAAAGAAAAAGCCTTGTCCATCTCCTCTGAATCAAGGACAGCTGAAGACACTGGCAAAGTGACCTATATACAGAACACAGGTCAGAGAGGGGAACTCATTTATTTCTAAGTGTCTTGCCCCCCCAGTATTAAAATCATTGGTGGCAGTGGCCACAGGGTCCCCTCCATTGGTGGTACAGTGGTAGTTCCATGTTACCATGGCAGCCAGGACACTATTGAAGCCCTGGTTGCCATGGTCAGTTCCCTGCTGCTGTGGGCACTATGCACAAGGCAGCAGGGAGTGTGAGATTCCTATTTACGCTGATAGAGATCTATAAGGGTGAATAGGAGAAGGGATTAAAAGATCCCAGGTTCTGGCCCCTAAGGAGGGAAATAGTTATTAAATAAAAAGTAAACCAAAAAAAGTATAAAAAAAAAAAAACACACCAAAATATTAAGTATAAATCACCCCTATTCCCAATTTTACATATAAAATATATAATTAATCTATAAATAAACATATTACATATTGCCGCACCCAAAAGTCCAAACTATTCAAATATTTAAAAAAATTCTCCTATGCGGTGAACGTTGTAAAAAAAAAAAAAAAAAAAAAATGCGCAATTCACCATTTTTTTTTAAATCACCTTGTCCACCCCTAAAAATAGGATAGGACTGTTCTATTATAGGCCAGACGTTCCATAAAATGCGGAATGCACAAGGCTTTTTTGGCATTTCATTTATTTTCGCGTGGTATCGAAAGGTATCGAGTATCGCAATACTTTTTTGTGGTATCGAAACCGAATCAAAATTTTGGTATCGAAACAACTCTAATTTAGAGCGAAAGTCCTGATCATGCATATACATAGTTGGCTGTGAATGTGTACGCATTCCCTTTGGATTCATTGAACCCGATGATACTCACTCAATGTGGTCAAATGGAGCTCCGCTGATATCAAACGTTTAGTGAGTCTCTCCAGATTTCTCTTGGAGAAATAAATAAATTGTTCTATGGACATGATAATATTAGAGCAAGATGTTATGCCGGCTTTCCAGCGATGCGATCATGTGACTGTTTGAGCACATGACCGCTCGATATTGCTGTGATTCCCGATGAATTATACTACCGTTGAACCATACTGCGATCATACTCATAACAGCGCTATGTAGCTTTGAGGGTGAGCGATCTTCTTGTTATCCCCACTGTCTATATAAATACTTTCGCTGATGGGCACATACTGATAGCAGAGACTGGTCTAGCTTCCGGCTTCTGCGGTAGACAAGCAACACAGAATCATGTGATCGGACTAGTGTACACTCCCATTGCCTTAGGCCACTCTGGGCAGGCGCAGTGTGCTCTCAAGGACGCCAATGCACATGTTATATTCTCATGCTGGGCTCTATGGTTCCTCCGACTTTCCCCCATCATTTAGGTAATTTTAATGAATTATGTAATCAGCACATGTTTAGCTAATTGATTATCACACATCATGAAATATGCACGAAATGCACTTTGAATTGAGCACAGTTTCCATTATATATATTTTTTGTACATGTTTTATTAATGTATATCACATTTTTTTGGCTTTATTATATTATTACACTTGATTATGTAATTGATGAGACCCCAATTAGGGGACCTTTATATACCAGCACTATTGCATTGCTTTGTATCACTGCTTGAAAAAGGTTCCATTGTGCGGACCGAAACGTCGCCTTGGTGTAAATAAAAGACACTAGTCACTGGAGGTGCCGTGGACCCTTTCCTATATATATATACACACACAATCAGATGCCAACGTGTTCCCCAGTCACCTATGCTTCAGGTAGTTAGTCCTTACTCATAGCTGCTAGCTGATGACTTCATAAACCCCCTTTCGGATAGCAGTGTCAATGTAGATAAAATCATTGGAGTTATAGAGCCGCGGTTAACTGTTTGGGCAATGATCTCAAGCAGTTTCAATCACATTTCTCAAAAACAGCCATTTACCAGAATCAAACAGACTACATGCAATTCTACATCTCTGTACTACAGTTGACAGACGTGTAACAATCTCCGTCTCCTATGAAACCCCCAGATGCTCTTTCACATGAGCACGTTTTCTGTCTGGATGTGATGTGTAGCAAACGCACAGTATCCGGTTTTCACTCATCATTTTTGAGTTTGGGAAAAATCTCAGCATTTTCTATATTGTGCGTTTTCCATGCAGCCCTGACCCCATAGAAATAAATGGTCTGTGCCTGTAAAACGGAAGACTTCTGGATGCAATACGATTTTCACTGATGGTTGCAAGAAAATATAGATTGTTATTCTTCAGTTCGTCTTCACTCATGTGAAAAACGCATACAATCCGGACGGAAACAATACAGACACCGACCACAGTCGCAGAAAAAACTGATTGAACTTGTGTACTAAGCCACCATTTTTTTTTCTGAACAGATCCTGACACAATCCGTATCGCCTGTGTGAGGCCTTACTGTCTTCAATAATGATAGATCAGATCTTGTCATTCTTTAAATGATCAACCAAAATGTTTGCCTGCTTACCATTTTCCTTTTGTAATCCCCTTTATATTGGCTTATATATCCTCTCAATGCTAAAAGTAAACCCTGTAGAGTCTAAAATTCACTGATAAACCAGGCACAATGCCTTGTAAGGCTAGCTCAGCTGAATCACTTAGCGATCCCTAGATTTATTCTGGAGAAAAAGTACTTTTAATCCACATGCAAATGAGCAATTAAGTGCACTAAGGGTGGGTCTAAGCCACGCTGTGCATCCTTGCTTCATCTTCCCGTCCCTCCCTATACTTCTTGATTGACAGGGCCATACGAGATGACAATATAGGAGGCTGACCTTGCCAATCAAGGAGAGGAACGGAAAGTGACAGATCTCTTAGTAGAACACTGGATCACTTTCTGTAGCCAGCCATTTTGAACAGCTCCAGCGTAAGCTGTTCAATACACAAGGCTTGCTGACGACTCCTCATATTTATAAACTCCTGGCTCTCCCTGCACTCCACTGCTGATTACTGTAAGAAAAACTATGTAAATCAGCAGCAGGGAAGGGGGAAATCCAGGTCCTCATGAATATCAGCACTGGAGCTGTTCAGTACAAGATTTCTCTGAAATGCATTCTGCTTTCTTCATTGAGCGGCTTCAGATCCTTCCCTTTGCTCCAAATAATGTCTCTAGTAATGTCCTGGATGGATGCTACACCTGTCACTCAGAGTAGAGAGGAGGAGCTGTTCGGCAGCTCAATGCAGAGACCACCTCACAGTGAAGCTCCACCCTGAAAAATTGAAATAGTGGCAGAAAAAAACTTCATATTCACACTACTCCTGATTAGAAAGTTATGACTTTAAGTAGCTAATCATGGTAAATTAGTGAGCGCTATACAGCAGTATTTATTTGCTGCCTTTTTGGGGTTGAGGAGGAACAGCGCCCATGTCCCTGTTCCATAGCTACAGAGGCTTAGATATTGGTCCAGGCTACCTATAAATCATCAGTATACTTTTGAACATTATGAAGAATGTATGACCTTAATATTTAATGTAATGTTTCTTTTATCTTTTGCTATGTTACATTCCGCTTGTATTAGGAATAAATGTTGAATGTTGCTTCCGGTTTGGTTGGACTCCTTTGATGTATGCTGCTAGTGTTGCGAATTTGGAATTGATACGTGTTCTTCTCGATAGAGGTGCTAATGGAAACTTTGAAAGAGGTATGTATAATGGTCTATAAACTTGCTGCTTCTTATAATGAGTGCTTCATAACATGGATCTACTGTACATTTTGCAGAGTTTTCTTTTTTGGCATTTTTAGGGTAAAAAGGATAGGCTAATCTGTATTCTGTAATTTTTACAAAAACAAAGTACAATGAACAGATGCATCTCAATAAATTAAAATATCATTGAAAAGTCAAATTATGTCAGTAATTGAGTTCAAAAACTGAAACTCCATATATAGATTCGTTACACACAGAATAATCTATTTCTTTTAATGTTGATGATTATGGCTTATAGCTAATGAAAACCCAAAAGTCAGAATCTCAGAAAATTAGAATATTATAGAAGTGTAATTTAAAAAATTATTTTTAATACAGAAATCTTGCCCTACTGAAAAGTATGTACAGTGGATGTACTGAATACTTGCTCGGGGCTCCTTTTGTATGAATTACTGTATCAGTGCAGCATGGCATGGAGGCGATCAGTCTGTGGCATTGCTGAGGTGATGTTGAAGCCCAGGTTGCTTTGATAGCGGCCTTCAGCTCGTCTGAATTGTAGGATTTGGCGTCTCTCCTCTTCCTCTTGGCGTTTAGGTACAGAGAAGACCGGCACTCGCTGCAGTGGATGCAATTTCTTTATCTTTTATTATTGCCACATGGAGGGACAAGTGACGCGTTTTGACTCAACACAAGTTTTTGTCAAAACAAACCTGTTTGAGAAAGACTCGTGTTGAGTCGAAAAACGCGTCACTTGTCCCTCCATGTGGCAATAATAAAAGATAAAGAAATTGCATCCACTGCAGCGAGTGCCGGTCTTCTTTTTACCTATATGAATGGAACACCAACCCTGGACGCGCGCACTGCACACTGCATAACGGAGTGCCGACTGTTCTACTTTTTGGATTCCTCTTGGAGTTTAGGTCAGGCGAGTTTGCTGGCCAATTAAGCACAGTGATACCGTGGTTATTAAACCAGGTATTGGTACTTTTGGCAGTGTGGACAGGTGTCAAGTACTGCTGGAAAATCAAAACAGCATCTCCATAAAGATGGTCAGGAGAAGGAAGCAGGTAGTGCTCTAAAATTTCCTGGTAGACGGCTGCTCTGACTTTGGAATTGATAGAACACCAAAAAAATGGCTCCCCAAACTATCACTGACTGTTAGGCCTTTTTCACACGGGCGTCATGTTTGACGCCCGGATAAGAGGCGGGTGCGTTGCGGGAATATGCGCGATTTTTCAGCGCAGGTGCAAACGTTTGTAATGCGTTTTGCACGCACGTGTTAAAAATCGCCATGTTTGGTACCCAGACCCGAAGCCGGACTTCATCACTGAAGTCCGGTTTCGGGTCTTCTGGAGACTTTATTATTTTCCCTTATAACATGGTTATAAGGAAAAATAATAGCATTCTTAATAAAGAATGCTTAGTAAGATGAAGGGGTTAAAAATAATAAAATTTAACTTACCTTAGCCACTTGATCGCGTAGTTGCGATCTGTCCTCTCTTTCCCAGCATCAGCTAAGATCTAAAGGACCTGTGATGACGTCACATCACATGGTCCAATCACATGGTCCATCACCATGGTAAGATGGACCATGTGATTGGACCATGTGATGTGACATCATCACAGGTCCTTTAGTTCTTAGCTGATGCAGGGAAAGAGAGGAGAGATTGCAACTACGCGATCAAGTGGCTAAGGTAAGTTAAATTTTATTATTTTTAACCCCTTCATCTTCATTTTACTAAGCATTTTTTTATTAAGAATGCTCTTATTTTCCCTTATAACCATGTTATAAGGGAAAATAATAAAGATCTGGTCCCGTTGCTAAGCAACCATGCGGGAAAATCGCACTGCATCCGCACCTGCTTGCGGATGCTTGCGATTTTCCCGCAGCCCCATTCACTTCTATGGGGCCTGCTTTGCGTGAAAACCGCACAAAATAGAGTATGCTGCGATTTTCACACAACGCAGAAGTGATGCGTGAAAATCACCGCTCATGTGCTCAGCCCCATAGAAATGAATGGGTCCGGATTCAGTGCGGGTGCAGTGCGTCCTCCTCATGCATTGCACCCGCGCGGAAAACTCGCCCGTGTGAAAGGGGCCTTGGTATTGAGCGAATCGAGCTTCGGATCATCGATCTGAAGTCAATTCGTTCAAAAACTTTGATTTGAAATATTTTTAAAGATGTAGAAATGAATACCGAATTCATTCACTGAAGTCTCGCTCGACTTCGGATCAAACTAATTTTGCCTCCACGGAGGCAATTTGTGAACAGCCATCTTCTTTAGCAATTACCTTCTGTGGCTTACCCTCTATGTGGATGGTGTCAATGACTGTCTTCTGGGCAACTGTCAAGTCAGCAGTCTTCCCCATGATTGTGTAACCTACTGAACTAGACTGAGTCACCATTTAATTTCTTAGGAAACCTTTCCAGATGGTTTTGCTGATTAGAGTGAGACACCATGGGCCAGATTTATCATTAGCTAAAGTCACTTTAATGGAGTGAAAAAGTCGCAAAAAAATGCGCAGTTTTGTGAAAGTGGGCGTGTTGTCTTATGTGAATGAATCTCTAGACAGATTTACTATTGCAACCATTTAAAAAGTCGCAAAAGAGTCGCAAAAAAATGCGCAATTTCACTCCAGGGGGGACCATGCTTATCTTATGCGACTTTTTAATAGAACATGCAACTTTTTTGTAAAGACGTGCGACTTTTGTAAAGCCGCTTACTGATGGATAAACTACTACCGTCAATCCACATTTATCACAGTATTAAAGCACCATTAATAAATCTGACTAACTAAAAGTGACTTTGGGCATATGTAAAAGTGGAGTAAGATGTAAGTGTAATGATAAATCTGGCCCCATGAGTCTACAATATTGAACTTTTTCACAATATTCTAATTTTCTGAGATACTGACTTTTGGGCTTTCATAAGCTGTAAGCCATAATCATCAACATTAAAAGAAATAAAAGCTTGAAGTAGATCATTCTGTATGTAACGAATCTATATAATATGAGTTTTACTTTTTGAAATGAATTACTGAAATAAATTAACTTTTCAATGATATTCTAATTTATTGAGATGTACTTGTACATTGTACTTTGTTTTTGTAAACATTACAGATTAGCTTATCGTTTTACCCTAAAAATGGCAAAATGTTGTGTGAGAACATACCCTTTAAGTACTTTTAACTAGGTCAGAGATCCTTTCTTAAAGAAGTTGTGCAATGTGATAATACTGACGACCTATTCTCAGGATCGGTCACCAATATCAGATCAGCAGAGATCTGACTCCCGGCACCCCCACCGCTCAGCTGTTTGAAGAGGTTGCTGCACTCATGCTAGAGCTGAATTTTCTTTTAGCTGACACCAGTGGAGCAGTGTATCCACTTTTAAGTTTATAGGACGAGTAGTTATACAGTTAGGTCCGTATATATTTGGACAGAGATCTTTTTCTAGTTTTTGTTCTATACATTACCACAATGGATTTTTAACCAAACAATTCAGATGCAATTGAAGTTCAGACTTTTTCAGCTTTAATTCAGTGGCTTGAACAAAATAATTGCATAAGGAACCAAAGCATTTTTTAAACTCAATCCCTTCATTTCAGGGGCTCAAAAGTAATCGGACAAATTAAATAATTGTAAATAAAATGGTAATTTCTAATACTCTGTTGGCAATGACTGCCTGAAGTCTTGAACTCATGGACATCACCAGACGCTGTGTTTCCTCCTTTTTAATGCTCTGCCAGGCCTTTACTGCAGCGGTTTTCAGTTGCTGTTTGTTTGTGGGCCTTTCTGTCTGAAGTTTAGTCTTTAACAAGTGAAATGCTCTATTGGGTTCAGATCAGGTGACTGACTTGGCCATTCAAGAATATTCCACTTCTTTGCTTTAATAAACTCCTGGGTTGCTTTGGCTTTATGTTTTGGGTCATTGTCCATCTGTATTATGAAACGCCGACCAATCAGTTTGGCTGGATTGGAGCACACAGTATGTCTCTGAAAACCCCAGAATTCATCCGGCTGCTTCTGTCCTGTGTCACATCACCAATGAACACTAGGGACCCAGTGCCACTGACAGCCATGTTTTACAGATGATGTGGTTTGCTTTGGATCATGAGCTATACCATGCCTTCGTCATACTTTTTTCTTTCCATCATTCTGGTAGAGGTTGATCTTGGTTTTATATGTCCAAAGAATGTTCTTCCAGAGGTGTGCTGGTTTTTAAGATGTTTTTTTTTTAGCAAAGTCCAATCTAGCCTTCTTATTCTTGAGGCTTATGAGTGGATTGCACCGTGCAGTGAACCCTCTGTAGTTACTTCCATGCAGTCTTCTCTTTATGGTAGATTTAGATATTGATACACCTATATCCTGGAGAGTGTTGTTCACTTGGTTGGCTGTTGTGAAGGGTTTCTCTTCACCATGGTAATTTTTCTGCGATCATCCACCATTGTTGTCTTCCGTGGGCATCCAGGTCTTTTTGCATTGTTGAGGTCACCAGTGCTTTCTTTCTCAGGATGTACCAAACTGTAGATTTTGACACTCCTAATTGTGTAGTAATTTCTCTGATGGGTTTTTTCTGTTTTCGCAGATGAAGTATGGCTTGTTTCACCTGCATGGAGAGCTCCTTTGACCGCATGTTTACTTCTCAGCAAAATCTTCAAAATGCAAGCACCACACCTCAAATCAACTCCAGGCCTTTTATGTGCTTAACTGAGAATGAAACAATGAAGGAATTGCCCACACCTGCCCATGAAACAGCTTTTAAGGTCAATTGTCCGATTACTTTTGGTCCCTTTTAAAAACAGGGTGCCGCATATAAAGTAGCTGAAACTCTTAGGCCTCTTTCACGCCCGGATAAGAGGCGGGTGCGTTGCGGGAATATGCGCGATTTTTCCCGTTTGTAATGCGTTTTGCACGCGCGTGAGAAAAATCGCCATGTTTGGTACCCAGACCCGAAGCCGGACTTCATCACTGAAGTCTGGTTTCGGGTTGAGTATTCTGGAGAATTTATTATTTTCCCTTATAACATAGTTATAAGGAAAATAATAGCATTCTTAATAAAGAATGCTTTGTGAAATGAGGATTAAGGGGTTAAAAATAAAAAACTTAACTTACCTTAGCCACTTGATTGCGTAGTTGCGATCTGCCCTCTCTTTCCCAGCATCAGCTAACAACTAAAGGACCTGTGATGACGTCATCTTACCATGGTAAGATGGACCATGTGATGGACCATGTGATGTGACGTCATCACAGGTCCTGTAGATCTTAGCTGATGCTGGGAAAGAGAGGACAGATCGCAACTACGCGATCAAGTGGCTAAGGTAAGTTAACTTTTATTATTTTTAACCCCTTCCTCTTCATTTTACTATGCATTCTTTATTAAGAATGCTATTATTTCCCCTTATAACCATGTTATAGGGAAAATAATAAAGATCGGGTCCCGTTGCTAAGCAGCCATGCGGGAAAATCGCACTGTATCCGTACTTGCTTGCGGATGCTTGCGATTTTCCCGCATCCCATTCACTTCTATGGGGCCTGCGTTGCGTGAAAAACGCACAATATAGAGCATGCTGCGATTTTCACACAACGCAGAAGTGATGCGTGAAAATCACCGCTCATGTGCACAGCCCTATAGAAATGAATGGGTCCGGATTCAGTGCGGGTGCAGTGCGTCCTCCTCATGCATTGCACCCGCGCGGAAAACTCGCCCGTGTGAAAGGGGCCTTAAACCCGTCATCCAATTTTAATGTGGATACCCTTAAATGAAAGCTAAAAGTCTGGACTTTATGTCCATTATATAACTGTAACTTTAATATGTTTTAGTAAACAGGTAATAAAAATAATTTGTGCCAGTGTCCAAATATATATGGACCTAACTGTAGTTACACTTTACCACCGCTGCAGGCTAGGTAGTGTGCAGTTAAACAGTGAAGAGGAAGCAGTGCTTGCAGGAGCAGAACAACCTCTTTAAAAAGCTCATTACCGGGATTTGGATCTCCGCCGATCTGATATTGATTACCTATTCTGAAGATAGGCCATCAATATCATCACATTGCACTTCAACTTAAGACTAAAGGTTCAAGACACAGCAACATAATTGCCATCTTCTAACATGGAAGATGGAAGGTGCGGTTTAACTGCAGTCAACATTTTACTAGCCTTTGAATGGGAACGGGTAGGGCATACAACTGGAAACCTCTGATGTAAAAGCAATCAGGAAGTGTGCATGGATTTCAGTTGTATCCTTGGTACCAATGCATACCACTAGCGGTGCCAGGGAATGGGTGTTTCCCTACACACTCTGGCTCAGTCATTAAGGACATGCCCAACAGGTTACACCCAGTTGTCAATGTATTTATACATGTCTAGGAGTTATAACCGAGGAACAGCACAACACGGATTTCTAAGAAGGGATGTTCCAGACTTGTTATTTCATGAAGGATAAAAGTGCAAATAGACATGTCTGGAAAACCAACAGCTCCCCTATAAAGGGGTGGCCATTTTTGTTTTATTTTCTAATCCACCCCTAATTTTGTTTTTAAAAACTGATACAACTGGCGCATGTGAAAGCACTCTAAATTTGGGCTTCCCTGTAATAATATGACTTACAGTGGCTGTCTCACTTCAGTAAGTGGCATTTATCATGTAGACACAGTAAATACAAGGCACTTACTAATGTATTGTGATTGTCCATATTGCTGTCTTTGACTTGATTCATTTTATCATAGCATTACATGTTTCTCGTTTCCGTGCAGCGGTGGCCATGCTTTCACTCTGTAGGAAAAAGCGCCAGACTATCAGGTGGTTGGGACCACAGTGTGCAAGCAAGGCCACCGCTGCTGGACTGCAGGGTGGTCCTAACCATGGCCACGAGCAGTGTATAATGCAAATAAATCAAGCCAGCAAAGGAGGCAATATGGACGATCACAATACATTAGTAGGGCCCCTTTCAGACGAGCGAGTGTCACTCATTGTACTCGCAGCTCAGCACCCGTCCTGAACTTCCAGCATAGCATGATATTAATTTATGGTGCTATGTAACCCTTAGAGGTCTGGAATGTATTGCAGAATGCTGTCATTGTTATACAGTACATCCTAGAGCTGTAAGGCCCCTTTCACATGGGCCGCACTGAATCCGGACCCATTCACTTCAATGGGGCTTTGTAGATGAGCGGTAATTTTCAGGCATCACTTGTGCGTTGCGTGAAAATGGCAGCATGTTCTATATTCTTTGTTTTTCACGCAACACAGGCCCCATAGAAATAAATGGTGCTGCGTGAAAATCGCAAGCATCCGCTCACCACGTGGTGAGCGTGCTTGTCCTTTGGCAGGTCCTCAAAGAAGAAGAAAGAACTGCCTGCGTGATCAAGTGGATGAGGTGAGTTAATTTTTTTTATTTTTAACCCCTCAATCCACATTTTAGGAAGCGTTCTGTATTAAGAATGCTATTATTTTCCTTTATAACCATGTTATAAGGGAAAATAATAAAATCTACACAACTCTTAATCTGGAACTTCAGTGAAGAAGTTCGGTTCTGGGTACCACATTCAGTTTTTTATCACGCGCGCGCAAAATGCATTCCGCATTCACCCGTGCGGAAAAAACTGAACAACGCAATCGCAGTCAAAACTGACTGAAATTGCGTGCGCACTCGCGCGGATTTCCCGCAATGCACCTGGGACGCATCTGGAGAAAATCCGGGACACCCGTCTGAAAGAGGCCTAAGGGTTACATAGCATCATAAATCAATATAATGCTATGCGACCCCGGCGTTGCTGGAAGTTCAGAACCGGTGCCTTGCTGCGAGTACAATGCGTGACACACTCTCGTCTGAAAGGGTGCCTAAGTGTCTTGTACTCAGGCCTCTTTCACACAAATGATACAGATTAGGTCCAGGTGTGTTCAGTGAAACTCGCACCATTTTGCAAACAAGTTCAGTCAGTTTTCTCTGCGATTGCGTCCAGTTGTTCATTTTTTTCCACGCGGGTGCAATGAGTCTTGATGCGTTTTTCATGTGCGCGTGATAAAAAACTGAAGGTTTACAAACATCTCTTAGCAACCATCAGTGAAAAACGCATCGCATCCGCACTTGCTTGCACATACAATGCGTTTTTCACTGAAGCCCCATTCACTTCTATGGGGCCAGGGCTGCGTGAAAAGTGCAGCTGCGTATTTCATGCAACGCAGAAATGATGCGTCAAAAAAAAAACACGCTCCTGTACAGAGCCCCATTGAAATGAATGGGTCAGGATTCAGTGCGGGTGCTATGCTTTCACGTCCCACACGTTGCTCCTGCGCGGAAAACTCGCTTGTGTGAAAGGGGCCTAACTTCTCTGCATGATGAATGCTACTTGCTGAAGTGAGACTACCCCTTTAATTATTTAAAGTGATTTGAATTATTTCAATTAGGTGTGGCACAATTAACATCGGTATAAAATGTTCTTGCACATCTATGTCTCTGCCAGATAACTTTACTGTACTTATGGCTGCATGTACTGCCCGGGCATCTGAGGAAAACATTGTGAAGTGTGTAGAATTTTTGCTTTCAAGAAACGTGGACCCAAATGTATGCTGCAGGTAAGGACGTGGAATCGCCTATAATACTAAATTGTGTAAATTGCAAAAGACCTTGCTGAATACCATTTGATGATGTTTATATTAACCACCTCAGCCCCCCTAGCTTAAACACCCTTAATGACCAGGCCACTTTTTACAATTCCGCACTACACTACTTTCACCGTTTATTGCTCCGTCATGCAACTTACCACCCAAATGAATTTTACCTCCTTTTCTTCTCACTAATAGAGCTTTCATTTGGTGGTATTTCATTGCTGCTGACATTTTTACTTTTTTTGCTATTAATCAAAAATGACCGAAATTTTTGCAAAAAAATGACATTTTTCACTTTCTGTTGTAAATTTTTTTAAAAACTACATTTCTATATAAATTTTCTCTAAATGTATTGTTCTACATGTCTTTGATTAAAAAAATCCAATAAGTGTATATTTATTGGTTTGGGTAAACGTTATAGCGTTTACAAACTATGGTGCAAAAAGTGAATTTCGGCATTTTGAAGCAGCTCTGACTTTCTGAGCACCTGTCATGTTTCTTCAGGTGCTAGAATGTCAGGAAAGTATAAATACCCCCAAATGACACCATTTTAGATAGAAGACACCCCAAAGTATTCGCGGAGGGGCATGGTGAGTTCATGTATCATTTCATTTTTTTCACAAGTTAGCGGAAAATGACACTTTCTGAGGAAAAAATAATAATAATAAAGTTTCCATTTCTGCTAACTTCTGGCAAAAAAAAAAAAATCTCAGACGGGCTCATTATGCCCCTCAGTGAATACCTTGGGGTGTCTACTTTCCGAAATGGGGTCATTTGTGGGGTGTGTTTACTGTTCTGGCATTTTGGGCGGGGCTAAATTGTGAGCAGCCATGTAAAGCTAAAGGTACTCGTTGGAATTTGGGCCCTTGCGCACCCAGGCTGCAAAAAGTGTCACTTATGTGGTATCGCCGTACTCAGGAGAAGTAGGGCAATGTGTTTTGGGGTGTATTTTTACATATACCCATGTTGGGTGAGAGAAATATCTCTGTAAACTGACAACTTTGTATAAAATTTTTAAAAATTGTCGTTTACAGAGATATTTCTCACACCCAGCAGGGGTATATATAAAAATACACCCCAAAACACATTGCCCTACTTCTCCTGAGTACGGCGATACCTCATGAGTGACACTTTTTGCAGCCTGAGTGCGAAAGGAGCCCTAAAACCAATGAGTACCTTTAGGATTTCACAGGGCATTTTTACGCATTTGGATTCCAGACTTCTTCTCACGCTTTAGGGGCCCCTAAAATGCCAGGACAGTATAAATACCCCACATGTGACCCCATTTTAGAAAGAAGACACCTCAAGGTATTCCGTGAGGGTATGGTGAGTTCATGTAAAATTTTATTTTCTGTCACAAGTTAGTGGAATATGAGACTTTGTAAAAAACTAAATAAAAATAAAAATTTATCTCAATTTCCGCTTACTTGTGCCAAAAAAAAATTATGTGAACTCGCCATGCCCCTCACGGAATACCTTAGGGTGTCTTCTTCCAAAATGGGGTCACTTGTGGGTATTTATACTGCCCTGGCATTTTAGGGAACCTAAAGCGTGAGAAGCTAAATGCGTAAAATGCCCTGTGAAATCTAAAGGTACTCATTGGTTTTAGGACCCTTTGCGCATCTTGGCTGCAAAAAGTGTCACTCGTGTGGTATCGCCGTACTCAGGAGAAGTAGGGCAATGTGTTTTGGGGTGTATTTTTATATATACCCATACTGTGTGTGAGAAATATCGCTGTAAACGACAACTTTTTAAATTTTTTATACAAAGTTGTCAGTTTACAGAGATATTTCTCTCACTCCAACATGGGTATATGTAAAAATACACCCCAAAACACATTGCCCTACTTCTCCTGAGTACGGCGATACCACATGTGTGGCACTTTTTGCAGCCAAGATGCGCAAAGGGGCCCAAATTCCCATGAGTACCTTTTTAGGAGGGCATTTTTACGCATTTTTCTTCTCATGCTTTAGGGCCCCTAAAATGCCAGGGCAGTATAAATACCACATGTGACCCCATTTTGGAAAGAAGACACCCTAAGGTATTCCATGAGGGCATGGCGAGTTCATAGAAAAAAATTTTTTGGCACAAGTTAGTGGAAATTGATTTTTATTGTTTTTCTCACAAAGTCTCCCTTTCCGCTAACTTTTGACAAAAAGTTTAATTTTTCATGGACTCATTATGCCCCTCAGCGAATACCTTGGGGTGTTTTCTTCCAAAATGGGGTCACATGTGGGGTATTTATACTGCCCTGGCATTTTAGGGGCCCTAAAGCGTGAGAAGAAAATGCGTAAAATGCCCTCCTAAAGTTACTCATTGGAATTAGGCCTTTGCATCTTGGCTGCAAAAAGTGTCACTTATGTGGTATCGCCGTACTCAGGAGAAGTAGGCAATGTGTTTTGCGGTGTATTTTTACATATACCCATGCTGGTGAGAAATATCTCTGTAAATTGCCAACTTTGAATAAATTTTTTTAAAAAGTTGTCATTTACAGAGATATTTCTCACACACAGTATGGGTATATATAAAAATACACCCCAAAACACATTGCCCTACTTCTCCTGAGTTCGGCGATACCACATGTGTGACACTTTTTTGCAGCCAAGATGCGCAAAGGGGCCCTAAAACCAATGAGTACCTTTAGGATTTCACAGGGCATTTTTACGCATTTGGATTCTCACGCTTTAGCACCCCTAAAATGCCAGGGCAGTGTTAATACCCCACAAGTGACCCCATTGTGGAAAGAAGACACCCCAAGGTATTTCGTGAGGGGTATGGCAGGTTCACAGAAATTTTTTTTTTTTGGCACAAGTTAGCGGAAATTGATTTTTATTTTTATTTTTTCCAAGTCTCATATTCCACTAACTTGTGACAAAAAATAAAATTTTACATGAACTCACCATACCCCTCACGGAATACCTTGGGGTGTCTTCTTTCTAAAATGGGGTCACATGTGAGGTATTTATACTGCCCTGGCATTTGAGGGTCTCCGCAATCATTACACGTATGGCCAGCATTAGGAGTTTCTGCGATTCTCCTTATATTGAGCATACGGGTAATGAGATTTTTTTCCGTTTAGCCTCTGGGCTGAAAAAAAAATGAACGGCACAGATTTCTTCATTCGCATCGATCAATGTGGATGAAAAAATCTTTGCCAAAATCAGTGACTGCGGTGCGGTGGGCTGGGCGCTAGCTACCTAACAAGTAGCTAACTAACTGGCGGTGATAAGGGACCCTTATGCCCCATTCACACGTCCGAAATTCTGTTTGCGGAACGGAATTGCGGACCCATTCATTTCTATGGGGACAGACTTTGTCCCGCTCGGATCCAGAATTACGGATCCGCGCTTCCGGGTCTGCACTTCCGTTCCGCAAAAATATAGAACATGTCCTATTCTTGTCCGCGATTCCGGACAAGAAGAAGCATTTTCTATATAGTTCTGGCAATGTGAAGATCTGCAAAATGCGGAAAGCACATTGCCGGTGTCCGTGTTTTGAGGATCTGTGGATCCGCGGACCCACGGATCAGATCCGCGGATCCACGGATCCGCGGATCAGATCCACGGATCCGCAAAACACATATGGACGTCTGAATGAAGCCTTACAAGGGGTGTGATCAATGACAGGGGGGTGATCAGGGGGTCTAGATTGGGTGATCAAGGAGTTAATTGGTGGGGGGGTTAGTGTAGTGTTTGGTGCAACTTTACATAGTTACCTGGTCCTCTGGTGGTCGATCCCAGCAAATGGGACCACCAGAGGACCAGGTAGCAGGTATATCAGACGCTGTTCACAAAACAGCGTCTGGTATACATGTTTGATGCGATTTATATCGCATCTACAGCCTGCCAGCGATTGATCATCGCTGGCAGGCTGTAGTCCAACTCTTGAGACGCGCGACGGAAGTCTCGCCTCTCGCGAGATGACGCGCCGAGGCGTCCGATCAGAAGAACAGGACCGCCCGCAGGACGCAATCCTGCGTACGGCGGTCCTGAAGCAGTTAAAAAATCATTTGTCATTTTCACTGGTTTTGCCACCAGAAAAAGAAATTGGAAAATAAAAAGTCATTCAGTGTGAATGTGTTGTAAAAACAAAAAACCGGTAGACCTGGTATGTTATAATGGCCTAGTTTGTAGTGGAAAGATTTGTACCTCTCGGTTTTGGCTCACAATCACTGATTGCAATCACTGACCATAACACAGACGTGTGAACTAGGCCTAAGGGTATATTTACATATAACCCTTAAAAGGGATTTTCCATTAAAATCACAGCCAGCTGAAGAGGGAGGGCTAAAGTTAACCCTTCATATTGCGGGCTGGTTAGCACCTACAGATGTGAGCCTGGTCTTGTTTGAAAACTGACAATCTAAGCTTTTAATCACTTCCCTACATCTGCCATAAATGTGCGGATGTTTGATGGCCCCCCCTTCAGGAGCCATAACTGCCGATTGTCTGCTGATTGCCTCCAGGTGTCTGCCGGTGATGAGACTAATCAGGGACTGTAGTATGTTGTCACCACAGCATCTGGGAGGTCTTCGCTCCCAGAGCCTGAATGGCTTCCACATGTTGAGATCAAGGGAGCCGTTCAGTTGCTATGGCAACCTGGGCTTTCTGAATACTCCGAGGACTCCATAGGAACATGGTGAATCCTCCATAGACTGCAGTGTTAAATCATTGCAGTCTATGGGAGAAGTGATCAGATGGTTGCATGTTCAAGTCCCCTAGGACTGTAAAATTTTGTAGGTTATAAAAAAATAAAAAATTTTTTTTTAAATCATCCCCCTTTCCCCATAGTAAAAGTAAATAGACTATTAAAAAATAAAGATAATTGGTGTGGCCACATCTTAAAACGCCCATACCTTTTTAAAATGTGTAATAATGTATCTCGCACAGTGAACTGCATAACGGAAAAAAAAACATCAACATAACTAGTTTGTCGTTTTTTTTTCATCTCTTCACCTCGCCAAAAAATTAAATAAAAAGTGAAAAAGTCATGCACTCTCCCAAATGGTATAAAAAAAAAAAATATACAGATTGTCCTGCAAAACATGAGCCCTCACACTCTCCATAGACGTAAATATGTGGCCTATGTGCAGCTCACTCCGATACAGGGGATTGGGCCTGGGCTGCAATACCAATCAAAGCCACTATACAATGTACAGCGCTGTGCTTGGTATGCTGTGGGGAGGCCACAGCCTCTTTACAAAGCTGATCAGCGGGGATGCCAGGTGTTGGACCCGCACCGATCAGATATTGATGATCTATCTTGAGGATAGACCGTCACTACTAAAACCCCCCTTCAAGGCTGTTTTGACCATGCAGAACTGCTATCTGCCCTATTTAGGGAAGAAAAGAATAAACATACCCTTACAGATATATTTAGTGTGTGCAGCTGAAGAAATGATCTGCTCTGTTTAGTGTTGGGCAATTTACTGGTGTTCACTATATATCGCGGTATTAAGAAACGCCAATATGACGACATCACTGTATGTAATACCAGTGTATTTTAGTGACATCATAGGGGTGGTGGCACTTGCGCTGACCACTTCTAAAACGTCTGCGTACTGCCGTCTGCGCACATTACCTGTCAGTTCCCACCGACCCGATAGCTGTGACTTATCAGCCATTCTGATGTGCCCTGAAGGCACAGATGTGTCTGACATACACAAGCCAGGGCGACGTTCACAGCCAATGAGAGAGGCGATAAGATGGTGGCATCTTCACAGGCCAGCTGTGAGCCAGGCCTGCCCTGTATCATTGTCTACGGCCGGGGGAGATACATGCGGACTGTAGTCGTCAGTACCAGGGTTCCGGGGTAACACTATCTCCTATTAACATCTGTTACCAGGCTCATTGTTTTTTCAGCGGCCCCTGCACATGACAGTGCTATCTCTAACATTGGCCAATAGCAGCTGCTTACAAAAGTGGCACTCTAAATGGAATATACCATTTACTGCCCCCCCCCCCCTTATACAGTAACTACCACCCTCCCTGTATACAGTGTACAACACCCGACCGACTCCCCCTGTATATATTGTGCACCTGACCAACCCCTCTTTCCTTATACACTGTATATAGTGCACATAGATGGGGATGCAGGATGTGAGGGAAGTACTAGACCCTTGGGGGTTACGCATGTCCCGAGCAAGTCCCATCAGTATAAGCCCCATACAGGAGCAACATGGAGACATTACTGTATACTGTCTGGGGGTCACATGGAGGCATTATACTGTATTGGGGGGAGGGTTCAATTTTTTTTTTTTACCTCCATACAGTATAATGTCTCCTTGTGGCCCCCCATACAGTATAATGTCTCCTTGTGGCCCCCCATACAGTATAATGTCTCCTTGTGGCCCCCCATACAGTATAATGTCTCCTTGTGGCCCCCCATACAGTATAATGTCTCCTTGTGGCCCCCCATACAGTATAATGTCTCCTAGTGGCCCCCTGCCCCATAGAGTATAATGTCTCCTTGTTGCCCCAATTGTTTTTTCTTCTAAGTGGGTATTTATTGTGATATATATATATTGTTATTGCGATACATTTCTTAATATTTTTGTTGAGGGAATATTTTTTATATAGCCCAACCCTAGTTCTGTTGGGTGCTGGGGCCAGGAGTGCACAGGGAGCTAGGATTGACACTGAAGTGTGACGGTCCCACCGGAGACGGCTGCAGCTGTCACTCAGAGGAGAGGGGCTGTGATGCATCTGAATGCAGAGAGCACTTCACAGTGAAGTGGCCAGCTCTCCAAAGGCGCACAAACTCTGTGTCTCCCCATGATGCAAAATTCACAAATCGCCGATGAGCCAGCGCCAGGTCAAAACTTCACTTTAGTTAAAAACGATGAAAAGTCCATCCATCATGAACAAATCCAGAGCACAATTGTATAAGAGCACTCACTAAAAAAACTCCATCATGTGATCTGAAACGCGTTGCTGTGGAGCTTTTTTTATGTACAATTGTGCTCTTGGATCCATATGCTGTATGGACTGTTAAGAATTTTGGAATAAAATGAGATTTTAATGTGGCACTGCCTCACCAGTGATTTATGGACCTCAGTGAAACCCCACCTCCTGGGCACTTGCAGCCCCAGCGCCTGTCAGAGATCTTTCACGCTGCTGCACTTACTAACAGCATACTATAGCTGCTTGGACGTGTGCGTATATAAGGCTGCTTTCACACTGGCGTTTTGGATTCCGTTTGTGAGATCCGTTTCAGGGCTCTCACAAACGGTCCAAAACGGATCAGTTAAGCCCCAGTGCATCCTGAATGGATAAGGATCCGCTCAGAATGCATCAGATCGGCTCCGTTCAGTCTCCATTCCGTTCTGGAGGCGGATACCACAACGCAGCTTGCAGCGTTTTGGTGTCCGTCTGACGATGCAGAGCCGAATGGATCCGTTTCGACTTACAATGTAAGTCAATGTGGACGGATCCATTATAAATGACACAATATGGTGCATTTGAAAACGGATCCGTTCCCCATCGACTTTCAATGTAATTCAAAACGGATGACAGACAATTTTTTTTAAAGCTAATGCAAACGGATCCGTTTTGAACGGATACAAACGTTTGCATTATAGGTGCGGATCCGTCTGTGCAAATAAACAGACGGATCCGCACCAACGCTAGTGTGAAAGTAGCCTTACAGTGTATACATTTATTAGACTTGATTGTAATTTTCCCTTCTACCGTCTAAGTCTTCAGATGTATACAAGTACGAATCACCATTTTCATAAGGAAATTCAGCTTTTCCAATTTTATTTTATTTTTTTTAAACAAATGTCAGCCATGTGGAGACAAACCTGTAATTGCTTGCATCTTGTTTGTTAACTAAACTTCCCTTGCTTATTTTTCTTGGTTTGCACATGTCTTTTGGATCTGTAGACCAAATCCTCCTCTCTTTTCGCACATGCACGTTACAGCGTTTTTCTTTAACGGGAAAAGCCTTATTAGTCTTAAACATTGAAGACTCCAAAGTAATGTGCAGTTTAAATACCGACACTTTGTGTTCTACCTTACTCATGCTGAACAACAAATGTTTTGTGTTTGGTCTCCCAAAGCTTCATAGACGGGGCTGAGCAGAGGAAACCAAGGTTCTGGAGCCCTAAAGTTCACTTACTGCATCATCATGGTTCTCCACAAACCTCTTCTCAGTCCTGCATTATCTTAGCTCTGATATGAAGCACCTCATAACATTTCTGATAAAACTAGATGAAAAATAAATATCCCTGCCTATTGAAAGATACAGAACAGTGTTCTAAGATTTGAAAGAGGGATCTTCCTGAAAAGTAGGTGCCCTGCTAAATTTATGGCAATATGGCAGGGATGATTTACAGTCCCTGGATTGGCATCTGCAACGCTGACGAGGGATTGTGTGAGGGGACAGATGTCCATGTTGGGGCAAGTGAGTCCTTGGTCTTCCTCCATGGACCTTGGCCTGATGCAATTGACACGCCTGATTGCATATTTCTTCTACGCCCTAGCACAAAGCTTAGGCCCCTTTCACACGGGCGAGTTTTCCGCGCGGGTGCAATGCGTGAGGTGAATGCATTGCACCTGCACTGAATCCGGACCCATTCATTTCTATGGGGCTGTGCACATGAGCGGTGATTTTCACGCATCACTTCTGCGTTGCGTGAAAATCGCAGCATGCTCTATATTGTGCGTTTTAACGCAACGCAGGCCCCATAGAAGTGAATGGGGCTGCGGGAAAATCGCAAGCAAGTGCGGATGCGTTGCGATTTTCCCGCATGGTTGCTTAGCAACGGGACCCAATCTTTATTATTTTCCCTTATAACATTAGGCCACATGTTGAGCTGGCCTAACTGTCTTTTAGAAACTAATGGGAGTATAGTTGGGGGGGGGGGGGGGGAGTAATTGACAATTAGCTAAAAAGTCTCTAGCCTGCATCGCCTGTTGTAAGATTCATACTTGTCTGCACGTTGGCTCCTGTCCCTCCATTTTCCAGTCCATAGCTTCTTTTCTTCCTGCTAGGGCATGGATATGATCACCCAAATGACATGTTACCACTGAAGCCAGTGGTTGGCTACAGCAGTACAGGTGTCCATGCCCTGGCCAGAGGAAAACAGAAGATGCAGGAATGGGAGCCACTGTGTAGGACCGCAGTGGCAGGGAGCAGATAAGTATGACTTGTTCAATAGGCAATGCAGACTAGGTCCTTCAGTTAAAGGGGTTGTCCCTCCAAAAATTTTCTACGGTTCTCGAATCAGCAGCTGGATTTGAATACTTTTATAATTGCATGTAATACATTTTTTTGTATAGCCACTGAGTTGTTCAATAAAATGTTCCTCCAAAGCGCCACCTGTAGTTTGTTCTTTTTCTTTTTTCCTGCTCACTGAGAAGGCCGCACATGCTCAGTTTCATCCTTCATCTACCTCCTGAGCTGTGATAGGGCGAGCATGGACACGCCCTCTTAGCTGCAGCAGAAAAGACACTCCCCTGAGCTGTCAGCTTGATATAAATCTAGCACAGCAATGAGTGGGGAGATCTCTGGATCCATGTGAGGTAGAGGGCTGGTTCTAGGTTAGTTATAAAGAACTTGGCATGCCCTATATGATGTCTGATTTTCATTTTTTACGTTAATCATGGGATAACCCCTTTAATAGTTAATTATTCCCAGAAAAGCCCTTTGTTACAGTGCCTTCTGGTTACAATATTTGCTTTTTACAATGGT
Organism: Bufotes viridis; assembly: GCA_033119425.1. NCBI lineage: Eukaryota > Metazoa > Chordata > Amphibia > Anura > Bufonidae > Bufotes > Bufotes viridis. The sequence goes on from CM065590.1 coordinate 225,440,117, forward strand.
TTTTCCCAGGCCATTCTAATTAAAACCACATTCATCTAAAGCTCTGCTCACGTCAGTGTCATGGTTTCTGTTCGTAATGCGATGTCAGATCAGTTTCCCAACAGCTTCAGATGGGACACTGGTAGACTCCACTGATTTTTATTGGGAACTTTGTGTTTCCCTATCACTTTGAGATTCTTGATTGAAACCCAAATGTGAATGTGATCAATCCCTTACAAGGCTACAGACAGGGTGTGGAAATCTTTCCTTTGAAAAGGTTGTCAGGCCTAGGAGCCCACAACTACATTGGTCCTAACCTGTCCCCAATAAAAAAAAAATAACTCCTTTGTCCACAGTCCTGCAGTTTCAAGGCACTTCCAGTCCCTGACGTTCTTCAAGGATTCTTGGTTCCATGACCACTGTGGCGATTCACAGGCCTTAGCAGTCATGTACAAGAATAACCATATTGGAGACGTGCCTTCTAGCACATGTGACCACTGAGGCTAGAGATTGGGCGTAGCGATCACGGGACCAAGCTACTTCTGGTCTGGTGGGGACAGGGCGCGGCCAGGAACAGGGCCATGGTGCAGGACTGCGTACTGGTAATTTTTTTTTTAAATTTTTTATATTTTTTTTTATTTTTTATTTTTTTTATGGGCTGGACAGCCCTTTCATTTTTTTATTTTTTATTTCTAAATTATTTATATTTCTCAATTTTCAGTAACTTTATGGTCTCAAGTTACAATAATCGGTCTACCTGATTACTTGCACAACTTGCTGACTCCAATATGTAAGGTGCACAGCCGGCCCTTTAAAAATTTGGATCAGACGGCATTTGTCGGACGCAATCAAAGAAAACAACAAACACATTATGCCCCACATTTTGGCAGTTTCCCATCGTGTTTTACACCATCATGATGGAGATCTGAATCATATGGTGGTACAGGGCATTGAAAAAGTAAGATTAAGAGGGGTGGAGATCTACAGAGGAACCTTTTTAATCGTGAGGCTTCCTGTATGTTCAAGTTTAAATTATGCATCCCCCATTGATTAAACAGGCTTTAATTCGACATTACTAAATAATTCCTATTTTGGAGATTGTCATGTATATTTGTGTGAAATGCGTCAGCAAGATGTAAGTCCTGGTTTGTACCCATCACTTTGTAACTGCTTTTTAATGGAGAAGAAATAAAACTGAATGGATTTTACCAACTATTGGTGGCTGGAAATCATTTACATTTGTCGCATGTGACCGCTGCAGCTAATCGCTGGCAGCCGCGGTGACCTGCTCCCCATGCACATTTCCGGTGACACAAGAGGAGCACGAATGAGATGAAGAGCCGGCAGCTAGCAACAGAGAATGAACCCAGCGGGGGACTAGGTAAGTCCCCACCATGGGTCTGTGACTCTGAGGTCTGATATAGTCTTGGATAACCCCTTTAAGAACTTATCTGGACTGTTTTAGTTAGTAATCGTGTAATGGAAATGTATGTAGCGATCTGAACCGCTCTACTGAAAACACTCGCGCGACACTTGTAAAATAGGGCTTATGCGACTTCTTGCTATGTTAATGAGTTTCAGATTTATCATTTTTTTTAAAAGTCGCATTCTTACTTTTATTTTATCTTTTCGTGGGACAACACTGAAGATATGACACTAGGGCTGAAACGATTACTCAATTGAATCGATAAACTGGACACAAAAAAATCCTCGATGCAAACTTTTTGCATCCAGGATTCGTTTGTGTCATGTGACCGCGGAGCGTGAGTGAAGTGCTTGCTATTACTCGAGTTCCATGGTCACTCACCGTAAGCATGCACTATGACCTGAGTGACGTCAGGTCCCAGTGCAGCGCGCGAAGAAGATGGACGAGTTGTGGGGCGGCGCCCCTACAGGAGAGGTAAGTGTTTTATATCACTGGCGCTGGGAACACGGCTAGGAGGGGGAGTTGGTGGCACTGGGGGGAGCAGCTGATGGAACTGGGGGGGGGGTGGCTGATGTTACTTGGGGGGAAGCTAATGACACTGGGGGTGGGAACCTGATGGCATTGAGGGGGCAACTGTGTGCACTGGGGGAGAACCTGATGGCATGGGGGGGAAGCTGATGACATTGCTGGGGGTGGGCTGATGAGTTCTTATAGAGGAAAATGTTAATTATTTTTTTGTTATTAGAGTACCAGATAAATTGTTGGATGAATTGGTAGAATACTCGATTACAAAAATAGTCGATAGCTGCAGCCCTATATGACACTTTGATACAATGTACAGTAGTCAGTGTACAGCTTGCGTAATAGTGTGCCCTTAAAATAACTCAACACACAGCCATTAATGTCTAAACCGCTGGCAACAAGAGTGAGTACACCTCTATGTGAAAGTGCCCAAACTGTCAATATTTTGTGTGGCCACCATTATTTTCCTGCACTTCCTTAACTCTCTTGGGCATGGACATCACTAGAGCTTCACACGTTGCCACTGGAATCCTCTGCCACTCCTCCATGATGACATCACGGAGCCGGTGGGTGGTGTGTTTGGGTTCATTCTCATGATCGGAGTGCTGCCCTGCGACCCAGTTTCTGAAGGGAGAAGATCGTGCCCTGCTTCAGTATGTCACAGGACATGTTGGCATTGATGGTTCCCTCAATGAACTATATCTCCCCACAGCTGGAAGCACTCGTGCTGCCCCAAACCATGACACTCCCACCACCCTGCTTGACTGTAGGCAAGAAACGCTTGTCTTTGTACTCCTCACCTGGCTGCCACCACACGCTTGACACCATCTGAACCAAATAAGTTTATCTTGGTCTTATCAGACCACAGGACTTTCTTGTGCATCATCTTTAGAAGACGCTTCCTGCCTGTGCCTGTTTCGCTAAGCTAAAAGCTGCCATGCAGGACACTTAGCGAAACAGGAGCCCGCTTCGCTCAGCTAATCCTGGCATAGTACATGGTTACAGAGTACCCATGTGCTATGCCAGCATTTTGAAAACCCCTGGGGGGCATGGGCAGTAGCAGCAATGTGAGCTCCTGCCTGTACTCTGCGCTGTGGTCCCATTGATAAAAATGTGTACTCCGTACACCGCTGAGCAGTCAGCGGTGTACAGAGAAGTAGATTTTAAGCGCACAGGGAATGGTGCGCTTTAGGGGAGTAAAGTGTATTAAAAATACAAAATACATTAATAAACTATATTACAAAAACTGTTATTTAGGGACATGTTCACAAAATGTACACACATTTTTAGTTACTCTTTAATGGCTCTTTAACACACTCTTTAAGTGTGTTGAGTTACAGTATTTTGAGGGCAGACCAAATTTACACCGTTATACAAGCTGTACACTGACTTCTTTACATTGTATCAATGTCATATAGGGCTGCAGCTATCGACTATTTTTGTAATCGAGTATTCTACCGATTAACCCAACCGTTAATCAAGTACCGTGCCATCAGCTGTCCCCCCCCCCCCCCATGCCATCAGGTTCTCCCCCAGTGCTAAGATATAATAAAATATTTACAAAATATGAGGGGTGTACTCACTTTTGTGAGATACTGTGTATATGTGTACATTACTAAATCTATAAAGCTCACTCTCGCTACACAGAAATCCAGCCCCTACTCCACCTGTGATGGCGTCAGGCGCGTTTGTCGGTATTTCATTGTGGTAATGTAATGTTGCCTTGTGGGATCTTTCAGCAATGTGAGATGTCAAAGCAGGCGTGCTACCAATTATCTTCTGCTACTATACATGTCTGAATACAGTCAACAATCATCGTTTATGCGAGTAAACAATCGAACGATCATCCTTGCATGAAAATGCTTGTCTGTCATTGACGTTAAATTGGTAATAGCGATCATGTCGTTAATCACCTAAACGATTATCCACCCGTCGAAATCCCCCTCTTTGATGTGTTTCCGAGTCGTTAAAAGTCAGCAAACCTGCATAGCTTTCTTGGCGACAATACTAGCCCCCATTTTTGTTATGTGCTTGACCACTTTTTAAAATCATTTGGGTGAGAAATTTACTATTTAGGTTTTTTTTGTGATGCCGAAATCATTAGAGGAAAGTTCTGTGTATAAATGTTTTACCTGTTTACTGGATGTCAGAATGGCAAATAGACCTTTTACCGTTAGTTTAGCACAAATCAGTCCAGATGATATGGCATCAAGGGGATCGGTGACTAAAATGATGTAGCACAGGATGTGTTGAAATTACACGTGGCTAACTGTCGGTGTGCTTCCTGCTTGCTGACGCTTCTAAGCATCTGTGCTTGCTTATTTGCCTTCACTCCTGTAGTAAACATGCAGTTCTCAGCCAAAATATAGGAAATGATGGTTTAAAAGGAATTTGGAATGGATCTGCTTTTTTACTTTTAAAGAGGACCTTTCATAAGTTTTGACATAGGCTAACTATGTCAAAACCTTGTAGTGCGGCCCCCACTGATGCGATGTGTGTGTGTTTTTTTTTTTTTTTATTTATTTTTAAAACTCCCCCCGTTCGTCCGCTGTGTAGCCCCGTTTTGTATTGTACCGACCTGTAAACTCTCAACAGGCCGGAGATGCAGTCTTCTGCTGTGGGCGTCTCCTTTTCCCTGGCTTTGATCGCCATCCAATCAGAGTGGACCGCTCAAAGCCAGGCGGTCTGCTCTAATTGGATTGCGATCTGATGGCCCGTATGCATTTTGCGGTCCGCAAAAACGGGATCCGAAAAAAAATACGGATGGCGTCTGTGTGCATTCCGTAGCTCGCCCCTAATAGAACAGTACTATCCTTGTTCGTAATGCGGACTATAATAGAATGTGTTCTATTACATGGGAACTGCAGTAGTTACCAAAAACATATACCGGTACTTCAGACACCCAGCTAATCTTCATGTTTTTGTTTTTTCCTTCCCACCTTCCAAGAGCTATAATACATACGGTCCTGTGAATGAGCCCTAACTGTGCTTTAAGCTGCCAGCTCAGGGTGGGCCTGGAATCGGCTGCTCTTGGGGCTTGAGTCAATAGGAGCCAAAGAGTCTAAGAGACACGTTTATCATCCCCTCTGCCACAAAGTCGAAAACTGCGTGCAAAACCTTGTGACTTGTTAGTACCATATCTATAGTATGTTGTATACTATAGATATGGTAGATTTCCAGTTGAGCATTTTATTGCCAGTGAGATAAGGCATTTACACAAGCTGACACAAATCTTGACATAGTCACATATTTTTTTTTAAAGTACTTCTCCATTTTTGTGTGAGTACTGGCCAAGTGTAAAGGTTGGTCCAGAGTTGCCATGCAGATATCTATAGTCATGGAACATATGGATAAGACCTCTTGCACACGACCATATGCCCTCCGAGACATACGGTCCGTGAGCAGGCCATATGTCCTGGAGCGGCATTTTTTCGTGTGCGCACAGGAGCGCACAGCATCATAAATTACAATGCTGCTGTGCACATCGGCCCACGAGACTATTGTCCTGCACTATATGATCTTATAAGTGCGGGACAATAGCACCGCGGGCAGCCCGACGTGCACAACATCATTGTAATCTATAGTGCTGCACACGATTAATGCCACTCCAGGACAGATGGCCTGCTCACGGACCGTATGTCTCGGAGGGCATATGTTGTGGCTTCCACCCCATTTCAGGCTTCTTCTAGACTAGCCTTAAATGCAATAAAATCTGCAGATTGACATATACTTTATGGGAAAAGATTAATTAAAACTTGCAATGTATTTATTTAAATGTCTGCTTTGTCCGAGTTCATTTGTACAGCGGGCCGTCTTATCAGTGACTGACAGCTATCTCTGTATACTCACTTAACCATGTTTTAGACTGCTAGATTGTCTGCCAGATCATTGCTAATCAGCGTCTGCATGAATGCTGGTTATTGATGATCTGGCAGTGTAATACTGCCACTGATTACCCAATGAACAAGCAAACGGTCGTTCAACGGGCAATCCTAATTTTTCCACAGATTTAAAAATCATTGTTTGCCATGGGCAGATCTTGCTGTTTAATCATGATCTGCTGCGGGCAAACAATGATTCAGTATGGGGACGAGCGATGGAATAATGATCACTGCTCCCTATACTGAGGAGGACATAACTGCATGTAATAGCAGCATTCTCCTCTGCTAGCAAGCAGACGATTGTCGGGAAGGAACGCTTCCCTCCCGAAAATCGCCTGCATAATCTGCTGGACCGCAAGTCACTTTCTGTATACATTCCTATGAGACTCTCAATGTGAGTGTCATAGGAATGTATAGAGACTTTTGGTCCACTCAGGAACACTGTAAGCGAGTCGGAGTGCCGATCACGTGGTGCAGCAAGGGGCAGATAGGCGTTGTCTGAAGTCTGCAGATCTTCTGTACTTTCTATATTGAGAGTAGGTTTTATTTTTTCATTGAGTGTATTTTCTGTATTTTGACTACTATGTTCCTTAGTAATGTACAGTTTCTATTGTCCCATGCACATTTTATTCTGCTTGTTTGCAGGAAGAAAATGACTGCGGTTATGCTTGCTGCTAGTGAAGGTCACACAAAAGTAGTTACACAACTGGTTGCCCATGGTGCGGATATAAATGCACAGGATGAGAATGGCTTTACAGTAAGATGAGCTTTTATTTACTTCCATATAGCCACGTTTTATATATAATCGCACTGGCATATCGAGAGTTTTCCAGGCACAATGGGAGTGATAAAATAGTCACAAAGAACATTTTTGGTATTATTGTAACATCCGTGCAACAAAACACTAAGTATGACAGTTTGGCGGGACAGGGGCTGTGCCGGAGCAAAAAAGTAAATGAAAATACTACAGCTGCCAGGGGCTGGCATAGTCTTTCTGACAGGCACATGGACTGCCATAGATGTGCCTAAATTATGAGGAGGCACCTGCCTCGCCATAGATTAGCCACGTACTACAGCAGCGCAGGGAGGACAGCTGGCGTAAAAAGGCATCTTGGTAAATGTCCCCCAATATGTCCGATATAAAAGCTCCGCTCCATTGTGAAATAGCTGCTGTACCAGGCGCAGTGACATATGAGTAGCATTGTGCCTGGTCTGAGCACTGCAGCACTTTTAGGTTTTACAGGTACCAAGGCCACTTATTTTTTTTCTGTTACGGTGTTCACCACATAGGAGATATTTTTAAATATTTTAATAGTTTGGACTTTTTCGGGCATGGCGATATGTTATATGTTTATTTTTTTATTGTTTTTATATTTTATATGTAAAATTGGGAAAGGGGATGATTTAAACTTGTAATATTTTGGTGTTTTTTAAAACTTTTTTTTTTTACTTTTTATTTAACAGCCACCTTATGGGGCTAGAACCCTTGTCCTATTTACCCTAATAGAGCTCTATTAGGGTGAATAGGACTTTACATTGTCCCTGCTGCCCTGTACTTTATGAACTGGGCAGCAGGGAGCTTACCATGGCAGCCAGGGCCTCTGTAGCGTCTTGGCTGCCATGGTAACCGATCAGAGCCCCGTGATTATACTGCTGGGGCTCCGATCAAATGCTGCAACTGCCACCAATAAATTGAGGATGTGGACAAGGGGACCCTGCGGTTCGGTGGATCGCTGTGCCCTCTCATAGAGGCCGCGTATGTGATATGGCTGGCACCCGCTGCTTACATTTGTATTAAAGGTTTAATGACATTTATTGGTGGCGCAGTGGCCACAGCCCCTCCCCTCCTCCTCATTACTATCTCTTCATTGGTGGCCAATGGTAGCTGCATTACAGTGGGGAGGGAGGGACTCCCTGCTTCGGTGGAGAACATGGTACTCGCCGTGTGCCATGTTCTCTAACTGATACTAGGCTGCGAAGTAGCAAAGCCTGGTATCGGAGAATAGCAAATCCCGATATTAAATCGATCCGGGTCAAAAAGTATCGATTGGGTATCGAAAGTTTGATACCCGCTGCAACCCTACAGCTACTGTATGCATTGTGCCATTGCCCTGTTATAGCTACTAGAAAATTATGGATAAATTGACATCTTGGGGTTATCAGTTGAGGGTGTTATTTCCGGGATAAATAACATAGGGGTAGCACTATTGGAATGCATGTATTTACTAGAACGGACATGTTTGGTATGCTGACGGGCTCTCTTGGGACAAAAGAAAGGGAAGCCATCAGAATAATAAAGGTTTAATCTTAGCGTCTTGAACCCCCTCTGTGTCAGTCGCTGGTTTTATTGTTCTGGATATATGCCGGCACGTCTCTGCTGTAGCTAGAAACTTTCACCAAGGCTGCATTGACGGGAGAACAGGAGTGGTAGCTCAGTACCGGAAGGGGCTCATGGAGGTGAGTATAACACAAACTGTATTTTCTGAAAGCATCCCTTCCTTTTGAAAAAAAATTAACAACCCCTTATGAAAAGTCTGTTCCGCAACAACCTGCTGGGTCTCTTTGCATTCTGGCATCGAAGGCCAGCCCCGAACGCTATAATGGGTACCAGCGGAGATCCGGCCGCAACCCAGAAAATATGTCGAGAATCTGCCAGACGAAAGCCACTGAACGCAGGGTTTTTCGTCTGGCTGGTTCTCGGCATGTTTGCCAGATTGCAGCCGCATGTCCACTAGTCCCCATTACAGTGAACGGAGCTGGTGGGGGTCAGGTAGCGTCCGGCAGTGCCTGATCCAGACATCTCCGGTAAGCTTCTCCCTGCAGCCTACCAGAGATATCTAATGTTAGTGTTAAACTAGCCCATGTTTTGTTCCTTTGTTATGCAGATATCTATATTCCCCCATTATGACTGGTGGTGGAGGGACACAAGGTGTCATACAGTTGTGTATGAAGCCTCATCCTTAAGGGATTAGAACATACGTGTATCCGTGTGCGCTCCATTATGGTTAGCTCTAGGGTTACTTTCTCAAGGGATCATTTGTCTGCGTTAATACCAATGCCAGCCACTTTGTTGCAATGAATTGTTAAAGGGGTATTCCCATCTCGGACAATGGGGGCATATCGCTAGCATATGCCCCCATTGTGTAATAGGTGCAGGTCCCACTGCTGGGACCCCACCTATATAGAGAACGGAGCCCCGAGCGCATGCGCAGCCGCCCTCCATTCATTTCTATGGGGACACCGAAAATAGCCGAGCGCTGGATCGGCTATTTCCGTCAGCCTCATAGAAATGGATGGGAGCATGGGCCACACATGCACGTTACGCTCCCATTCCTTTCTATGGGACAGGCGGGGAGAAGTGCTGGGTGGTGGACAGACCCCGGGAAATCCGGGGTCCTCCAGCCACAGCTCTCCCCGCTCCGTTCCCGATATAGGTGCGGGCCCCAGCAGTGGGACCCGCACCTATCAGACAATGGGGGCATATGCTAGCGATATGCCCCTATTGTCCAAGATGGGAATACCCCTTTAAGTCATTGTGGTTGCTTATTTAGAGGTGCTCATTAGAGCTGCATAACGGAAACGGTACTGATCCGTTTTGCAGCCCAAAGACTTCTATTATGACGGAATTAATAACAGAATGCCTCTGAAGGCATTCCTTTATGCATTCCATCATGGAATTGTATTATGGTCCGTGGTAACGGCATCCGTAACACAATTCTGCATTTACGACCAAACGAAGCTTGAACGAATTTCAGTGCTCATGATCTGGCGTACAATGAGGCATTCATTACCTTCTTTATGTTGACCTTATGTTACTAAAGTATGTGTCGTAAATCTGAGAAATGTCTTCTCTAGAACCTGGTGCCTGTAGTTGACACTGCTTTTTAAGATGAATGACGCACATTAATATCAAGCTCTTATCAGACCTGCCATCCAGTAAATAACTTTTCTGACGATCTGTGAAATATATGGAAGCTCTTTGTTTCCTGTTTGCAATGGATTTGCGCATACAGCCTCATGTCATAGATTGTTAATCACTGCACCTTTCTATGCAAATATTGCGGACAGTTTAGTATGTAGTGGGAATGGACTGAGGCTCATTTGCAACACACTAATGTTTCCCATGATTTAAGTTTTTTTGGAGACCTATAGTTACCAGTGTACAGAACTCCCAGTAAAAGTCTCCCCTTGGACACTGATGTAGTAGTCAAATTTTCAGTACATTGCTTACGTGTCCAAATTTTCATTTGTAGCTTGAACTTTAAGAGGATCTGTCACCTCTTCTGACATGACTGCTTTAGTAATTATTTGCCTTCTCCAAGTAATAACTATTCTGGAGCATCTATTCTTATGACTCTATCATGTGCCATGGTGTGAATGAATTGCTAGAAGTTTGCAAGGAAGGTTCAGATGAGTGTTACCAGTTAAGGGTTTGTCCCTTCACAGTCTGATACTAGCAGCACTGACTGGATAGTGTAACACCCATCTGGACCTTAATTGCAAACTGCTGTTAACTCATTCATAACTTTATAAAAGGATTAATAAAGGAATGGCATAACATATAGTCATAAGAATGGATGTTCCTGAATAGTCATTACGTGGAGAATGCAAGTAGTTACTTCAACAGACATGTCTGTAGATGTGACAAGTACCGTAATCTTCAAAAAGGTTGTTTGAAACCTAAAAGTAACAGTGACTGCCACAGTACCTTGCTCCCTTAACAGTGATCTCCACTGTACCCCGTTGCCTTAACAGTGACCTCCACTGTACCCCGTTGCCTTAACAGTGACCTCCACTGTACCCCGTTGCCTTAACAGTGACCTCCACTGTACCCCGCTGCCTTAACAGTGACCTCCACTGTACCCCGCTGCCTTAATAGTGACCTCACAGTACCCCGCTGCCTTAATAGTGACCTCACAGTATCCCGCTGCCCCTTTAATAGTGGCCTCACAGTACCCCACTGCCCCTTTTAATAGTGGCCTCCACAGTCTCCTTCCCCCTTAACAGTGACCTCCACAGTACCCTGTCTCCTTAACAGTTATTTGCACAATAACCCGCCCCCTTAACAGTAACCTCCACAGTGGCAGGTCCTTTATTTGTTACCTCCACAGTACCCGTATCCTTAACAGTGATTTCCACAATAAACTGCCCCCTTAACAGTGACCTCCACAGAGCTCCGTTACCTTAAAATGTGACCTCCACAACACCCCGCCCCCTTAACAGTGACCTCTGCTGCACCCTGTCCCTTCACACTGACCTCCATAGAGGACTGTCCCCTTAACTGTGACCTCCACTGTTCCCTGCCCCCTAAATAGAGACCTCTACAGTGCCCGCCCCTTAACAGTGACCTCCACTGCGGCCCTCCCCTTTATTAGTGACCTCCATAGTACCCTATCTCCTTAACGGTGATTTCCACAACACCGCGCCCCCCTTAACAGTGGCCTCTACAGAAATCTGCCCCCTTAACTGTGAACTCCACAGCACTCCGCTCTCTTAACAGTGTCATCCACAGCGGCTTTGTCCCTTTAAAGCTGACCTACAGCAGTGAAGAAAAATGGCTTGGTTGTTATGGAAACCTGATGTAAAACTGTGTCTATGTAAAGACTAAGGGTGCTTTCACACTTGCGTTTTTACTTTCCGTCCTAGAGTTCCATCCTCGGGGCTCTAGGACGGAAAGATACTGATCAGGATTATCCCAATGCATTCTGAATGGAGAGAAATCCGTTCAGGATGCATCAGGATGTCTTCAGTTCAGTCTTTTTGACTTTTCAGGACGGAGATAAAACTGCAGCATGCTGCGGTTTTATCTCCGTCCTGAAAAGCCTGAACACATGACTGAACGCCTGATCAGGCCTTAAGTCCCATTGACTTACATTGGGGCCGGATCCGGCATTAAAAAAAGACTGAAGGACGGATCCGTCCTTCAGGTGTGCGCATGTGCAGACCTTTAGAACAGTGAAAGAAATACAAGACGGATACGTCTCTCTGCATGGCAAACGGAGAGACGGATCTGCACTTGCAATGCATTTGTAGACGGATCCGCAATCCGGATCCCTCTACAAATGCTTTCAGTTGTCATGCGTTGTGACGGATCCGGCAGGACTGAAGTGCACGCCGGATCCACACAACGCAAGTGTGAAAGGGGCCTTAGGGCCATCCAGCTTCTATTGGCTGATAAGGGTCATGTGACCGTGTGTATGGCAGTTGGCATATGAGGAGAAAGACCTGCAGGCTTCTATTGGCTAATGTATATTTGGGGAATATCTCAGGAACGGTACGTCCTAGAGAGCTAATGTACCTGTGTGCCAAATTTCATAATTGTAAATGCGACTGTGCGTATTCCTTTAGCTGACGTACACACACACATACATACACTCAGCTTTATATATTAGATTAGATACTATGTGCCTGGTTTCCAGCAGGTGGCATAGGTCTGGCAGTCCTAAAGACAAGAATAGAACTAACCATTCCATTCTTTTTCGCCCTTTGGGCAGAAGTGGGCTGTCCTGTTTCCTACCAAGGGAGGGCTTTTTCAGGAAGCTGTAGTAAATTAAAGTTAGAGTTCTAAGGGACAAGACATGACGCAGCGAACGGATGCGTTTCCCCCCTCTTCTGCTTTAGCAGCCTGGGAAGCAGCTCCCAGAGCACCGCACTCCTTTCTTTTGTCGGAACTATAGACTTTATTTATATGAGAGGGAAAACTGACAAGAGATACCCTACTTATTGAACAGGAAACAGATTTAAGCCAGATACGAAGCAAGAGAAGCATTTGGACCAACTGCCGCCACCTTGCACCCTGCTGGTACCAAGTGGAGTGAGTTCCAAACAAGTAAAGAAACATTTTTGTATTACCAAGTTCATTCAGTAAATTACTTTGAAGTTTTCCATTCTGGACTACTTTTGTCTACTTCAACTCAATTATTGCAGGGAACCACTGAGACAGGACCATTGTGACACAAGGACTCTACGCTAGGCCATATTATACCACTCGCAGACCTCAACAATAATCTACTGAGGCTCCCTGGGGCGTACGTTGCACATCCTGTCAGCTCTGTCTCCCTTCTTCAAAAAAATAAAAAAAAAATCTCTTGGTTTACATGTTTTAAGGATTCACATTTATCTACCTTCTTTTCTTGCCTAGGGAATTACATGGGCTGCCCATAATGGACATAAGAACACAGTTTTAAAGATGTTGGAACTGGGAGCTAACATAAGGCTGTCAACTAAAAGTGGAAATACAGCAGCTGATATAGCTAGGCAAAACAACCATTTAGAGGTATGTTGTAAGATGTAATTCCTGTTATTTGATATACGAAATATTTAATTCTTGTGTAAGTAAAGCTTATTTACCCCTTCAAGACCAGGCCGTTTTCAGTTTTTTCATTGTTTTCTACTCGCAGCGTTCCCAGAACCTTTTTTGCAGGACAAGTTGTACTCTCTAATGGCACCATTTACTGTTGCATACAATGTAGTGGAAAGCTGGAAAAACATTTCACGTGGGGTGGAATTATAAAAAATGCTCAATTCTGCCACAGTTCTGTTTATTTTTACGGCTTTTTATACTGTATGTGGTAAAACTGACTTGTTCTGTTCTTTCTCCCGGTCAGTACGATTACGACAATACCACATTCATATAGTTTTGTGTTTTTAAAGCTGAAAAACAAAATAAAACCTTTTGGAAAAAAAAATGTTTCTTTGCATCGCCATATTCTTCGAACTGTAGTTTTCATTGTTAACCTTTTGGAGTGTGTATGACTGTTTGATCACATGTTATTCAATTTTTGGGATGAGGTGAAGTGACAAAAAAATAAAATGGTGAATCTGTGAGTTTGATATTTTTTTCCCATTGCAACATTTGCCATATAGGATGAATATTTTTATATGTTAATAGTATGTGCGTTTTCACACGCAGCCATGCCCATGATGTTTGTTTATTTAAATTTTGGGGAAAGGGGGTGATTTGAATTAAAAAATATATAATACTTTTTTTTGGTTCTTTTCACTTTTTAAGTTCCCCCATAGGAAACCTGCATTTATTAGATTGCATTAACATTGGAGTCTATGAGCATTTCACCATGTTTCTATGGAGGGTCCCCAGTGGCACATAGCTGCGGCAGCCTCGGACCCTTCAAGAGGGCCCAGGCTCCCACAGGGAATGAATGGCTCCCCCCTGCGCTTCTGGGTTTTCATCTTTCAGATGCCTTGACCACGCCATTTGAAGGGTTAAATGTCTGTAACTGTGTTATTGCTGGTTGCAGACATTAGTCCTGGTTGCTAGCTGTTTAACCGCTCCAGGACCACCTAGCGCACGGATGCGTTCGGTGGGCGGTCGGGTTAATCTCCGCCAGCCAATGATCCGCGCTGGCAGGCTGATGACTTTTAAAAAATCGAATCAAAAGCCATCTAACACATTATATTTATAAATATAATGTGTTAAATGGCTTCTGTGCTCTCTGCTGGGTCCTTTTCGTCGGTTGGACCCTGCAGAGAGCACATGTAACAGTGAGTACACCAAACACTATACACTTAGCCCCAGATCACCCCTTTCAATCACCTGTCAATCACTAGTGAAAGGGGTAAAAGTGATCAGTGTAAACTGTCAATTTTTTTTTTCCACTAGTATTGACTGTTAGGTTTATTTTAGTTTAGGCCCCTTTGGTAGGTAGTTAGCTTCCGTTAGCGCCCAGCCCATCGCACCGCAGTCACTGATTCGCTGATTAGCGTAGCACTAATCAGCATTTGTACTTTTATAGTATCTGTAAGTGATCAGAACTGATCACAGTCAGATCTATAATAGTATTAGGCCTCTTTCACACGGGCGTTGCGGGTGCACTCCGTCAAACAGTGCGGGTGCGTTGCGGGAATCGCTGCGATTTTTCCCTGCGAGTGCAAAGCGCTGTCATGCGTTTTGCACGCGCGGGAGAAAAATCTGCACTTTTGGTACCCAGACCCGAACCTGCACTTCTTCACAGAAGTGCATGTTTGGGTCAGAAATTGTCCCCCTGTATTATTTCACATTATAACATAGTTATAATGTAAAATAATACCCTTGGCCATCTCCCTAATGTTGAACCTGGTGCAGAATGGGTTAAAAATAATAAACTAATCATAACTTACCTGGTCCATTTGATCGCGAAGCCCGGCATCCTCTCCGTTAGCTTGCTAGTAGGAAAAGGACCTGTGATGATGTCACAGCATCACATGGCCCAATCACCTGCTTCATCACTATGGTGATGGAGCATGTGATTGGACCATGTGACATCATCACAGGTCCTTTTCCTACTAGCAAGCTAACGGAGAGGATGCCGGGCTTCGCGATCAAATGGAACAGGTATGTTAATATTAGTTTATTATTTTTAACCCATTCTGCACCGGTTTAAACATTAGGAAGATGGCCAAGGGTATTATTTTACATTATAACTATGTTATAATGTGAAATATTACAGAACCGGTTACACATCCCGATGGTTGCATAGCAACCATGCGGGAACATCGCAAAGCATCCGCACTTGCTTGCGGATGCTTGCAATTTTCCCGCAGCCCAATTCACTTCTATGGGGCCTGCGTTCCGTTAAAAACGCAGAAGATAGAGCCTGCTGCGATTTTCACGCATCACAAAAGTGATGCGTGAAAATCAACTGTCATGTGCACAGCCCCATAGAAGTGAATGGGTCCGGATTCAGTGCGGGTGCAATGCGTTCACATCACTCATTGCACCCGCGCGGAAAACTCGCCCGTGTGAAAGGGGCCTTACTGTCACTTTAGCTCGCCCCCCACCCAAAACGCAGTGTTGGCCCGATCAGGCCTGATCGGTCGCCCACACGTGCGTTCACCCACGCCCACCCCGCCGCAGTGACGTGAAATTTTTTTTTCACAAGTTAGTGGAATATGAGACTTTGTAAAAAATAAAATAAAAATTCCATTTCCGTTCACTTGTGACAAAAAATAAAAACTTCCACGAACTCACTATGCCCATCAGCGAATACCTTAGGGTGTCTACTTTCCGAAATGGGGTCATTTATGGGGTGTTTCTACTGTCTGGGCATTGTAGTACCTCAGGAAACATGATTGGTGCTCAGAAAGTCAAAGTGCGGAAATTCACTTTTTTGCACCATAGTTTGTAAACGCTATAACTTTTACCCAAACCAATAAATATACACTTATTGCATTTTTTTTTAATCAAAGACATGTAGAACAATAAATTCAGAGAAAAATTTATATAGAAATGTAGTTTTATTTGAAAAATTTTACAACAGAAAGTGAAAAATGTCATTTTTTTGCAAACAAATCGGTAATTTTTGATTAATATCAAAAAAAGTAAAAATGTCAGCAACAATGAAATAGCACCAAATGAAAGCTCTATTAGTGAGAAGAAAAGGAGGTAAAATTCATTTGGGTGGTAAGTTGCATGACGAGCAATAAACGGTGAAAGTAGTGTAGTGCAGAATTGTAAAAAGTGGCCTGGTCTTTAAGGGTGTTTTAAGCTAGAGGGGCTGAGGTGGGTAAATGAGCAGGCACCTACTACTGTACATTCACAAGCGGATGCCATATTTAAATACCTGGCTTTCGCCGTAAATGTATGGTGGGTGGTCGGGAAGGGGTTACTTGCACAGTAATTAGGCTAGTTTCTAGCATACTGTTTCAATCTCTTGCCACTTTCGCATGTTTAACACCCATTGTACTTCAGGTTGACTTGGTCGTTAAGACATTTACTGCTTGCTGTGTGACAGAGCTGCCACCTAGAAGGAAGGGACTCTGTCAGCAGTTGTGACCATGTTTATTTGACAGCAATCTATAGGGAATGGGAAGACCAGTACAAACATACATTTTGTGGAGCTTTGATCATGTGCAGTAGTGAGAATGTGAAGTTTTTTCTGCCAGATTCCACTGCAAGTGTCCTGGAGGCGGAGCTTCACTGTGAAGTGCTCTGTTGTTGGCTTTGAGCTGGCTCACAGGACCTCTTCTGTGCTGTGTGTGACCAGAGGAGAGAGACTGTGAAGCACCTCAGAGAATAGAGCATTACGCAATGAAGCTCCACCTCTCGGACACTTGGCAGAATAAAACTTTAATTTTCCCAATATGCCCAGCTGACACTAGAAAAAAAGAAATGTTGGCCCCGCCAAGGTGGGTTATACCCTGTGCATAGACATATAGGTCCTGGGTTCGCCTTGGGCCATCCTTTCCCCAGGTCCTTCCTTGCCCTTGCCCCCAGGCCCCTGGTCACTTCATCTTCCTTAGCCTCCTTACTAATTTAGTTCCTGGCTTCTCCACCTCTTCCTGTCTGTTCCCAAGCCCCAGGACCCCCTCTTGCTCCACTTTCCCTCTCCCTGGGGGTCTCTTCTCCCAGGGTGGCTCCCCTTCTAGTTATTTTCCTTCTGGAGGTCCCCTGTTTTACCGCGACATCCCGCAGTTTCTACTTGCCTATTGGTGCCAGCGTTCTAATTGAGACCCCTGACATGTCTGTTCAGGTAAATAAATGTGTTCCACATGGAATGACGATTCTGGGGCATTTATCTTGTCTCTATGACTTTATTGTGCCATTCCTCCCTTCTTGCTGCGCAATAGTAACAGATGAGGTGTGGGTGAGACTCGGCCCACGTGACGCTAACACTTCCTTTTGTGCAATTTGACGACCACGGGATTAATAAGATTATCTTTTTATTTCTAAAAGATGACAACGCTTTCAGAGCAACAGAGCTCCTCTTTTAAGTCTGTAAGCCGGGCAGGAGAATGAGCGATGCAGCGACACACACTGCGCGGCTGCTAAAAAGTTTATGGATAATGGTACAGATGGGGGCGTGTGCCTACATAGTCTCGCAGTGGCAGACACCCCCCCCCACCCCCAACTGATAACTCCCATCGTTACCTTTATCCATAAACTGCTAGCAGGTATAACAGAAGAACAGCACAACATAGTTATAAGAATAGATACCCTAGAATTGTTATTACATGGAGGATGCAAGTGGTTACCAAAACAGTTATGTCTGGACAGGTGATGAGTCCTCTTTAAAGAGGACCTGTCACCACAAAATACAGCAGCTGGGAGGAGGTGAGCAGATTGAGATATAGTTTGTGGGAAAAAATGTAATTTATATTTTTATATCTCTGCTTTTTCTTGTAAATTCAAGTTTATTAATTTTGAAAAAAGATCTCTGCTTTTTCTAACTGAAGCTCACCCCTGTAAACAGCTCTGTGTACAAAGCGGAGGTGTTATCAGTGACTGACAGTTGTCTACAGAGGATTTTTGATTATTATCTCCTTAATACATGAGTAGTACTGCAGATATGGAGTCCAGATCACTATTTTTTATTTTCCTACTGCCCCCGTTCCCCCCGCTGTCATTGCTTAGACTGCCGTGCACAGGAGTCCTCTCTATTAGAACAGCAGAGGCGACTGGACTGTGTATTTTCAGTGCAGGATGAGTGCTGTCAGTGGGTGAATGGTGGACAGTAGGAAAATAAAAAATAATGATCGGGACTCCTCATCTGCAGTAGTACACGTGTTACTCTAGATAGTAGTCCAAAATCAGGGTGACAGACTGCCTTTAAAAGGGTTTTCAGGATAGGTCATCAGTATCAGGACCTCCACCGATCAGCTGTTTGAGAAGGCAGCGGCGCACCTGTGAGCTTACTGCTGTGCTTGGTATTGTGCTCAGCCCCATTCACACTAATGAGACTGAGCTGCTCCTGGAACACGTGACACATGAACGCAACGTCATTGGCCTAGGAAAAGCAGAGAGAGGGCCGCGGTGCTCACAAGAGCACCAGTGCCTTCTCAAACAGCTGATCAGCAGGGGGTCCCCCACCGGTAAGATATTGATTACCAATCAATACCAATCCGTATAAAAATCTCGGAAAACGCCTTTAAGTTAGAAAAAGCACAAAACTATATAACGCTTGCTCAGCCTCTCCGGCTCTGTAACTGTGCCGCCTGCAGATGGCACTGCATTTTGTTCTGACTGGTTCTCTTTAAAAAATAAGGAGCTATAGTTTAAAAAAAATGTTTTGCACAGTTTTCCCAAATAAAACTAATAATGTTTAAAAAAGCATTATAAAACCCTGTTTGTCACTTTAAAAAGTCTGCAAAATAATTTTGGTAGTCCAACAAATAAAGTTACAGCTGTTAAGGGTACTATCACACTAGCGGCAAGGAACTCTGGCAGGCTGTTCCGGCGGGTGAACAGTCTGTCGGATCCGTGCTGCCACTAGTCGACATGTCGTACTTTTATACCGGCCGGCCCCCATTATAGTCAGGGTGGCTGAGCGGCAGTCCGGGGGCATGCGTGCACTAGCTGCAGCACGGATTCACCCGCTGGAACATTCCTTGCCGCTAGTGTGAAACTAGCTTTAGCCATCACTAGCTAATCGGTGGAGATCCAACACCCTGCACCTCCTCCAATCAGCTGGTCTACTTAGCTGCATTGATAGAAGTCAGCAGCAGAGCTGAACAGCACTGTAGCTGCAGGAGCTCAGTACTACAGCTCTGCTCCATTGACTTCAATGGAAGCAGTGCTGTAGTAGCGAGCTCTTACTGCTACAGTGTTGCTGGTGCTGTGTAGCTCCATCAGTCAGTCAGTGGAGCTACACAGACCAGCTGATTGTCAGAATAACAGAAATCTGCTAGTGATGGCCTATCCTGAGGATAGGCCATCACTTAAATCAGTGTTCCCTAACTCCAGCCCTCGGGGCCCACCTTCCGGTCAGGTTTTTAGGATTTCCTTAGTATTGAGGAGGTGATACAATTAGTGTTGATGCATCAGGACTTACCTCAGGCATTCATTCTGTGGGATATTCTCAAATCCTGATCGGTAGGTGGGCCCTGAGGATTGAAGTTGGGGAACACTGACTTAAACCCTGGACAGCTCCTTTAAATGTCATGGGATACCCCTTTGAATGAAGGAGTTGCTTTGTTGAGGGGGTCATTACTTGTCATAATGTCATTGCAAATTTAAGTATATGATCTATTTTTCTGTAATTGGCAGTGTGCAAAGTTGTTTTGTTTTTTCAATGAATAAATCTTCGAGATTATTGGGGTCATTTACTAAAACTGGCATTTTAGACTTTAGCTGGTGGTGGATCCTCCTGCTTATCAGAGGGGAAGAATGTCATTGTGTTCTCAGCTTCTCCTCTGCAAAGGAACAAAGATTCTGCAGAATCAGTGGTTGCCACTTGGGCAGGTATCCCTTTGCATCGCTGGTAAGCCTGGGATTGAGCGGAGAAACTTGTATGCCTGTCCATCTTAGGAGTTTTAGTAAATTGGATGCAATAATAGGTGTAATGCTTAGACAGTTGGTGGTGATATAATAATTTTATATTCTAAATATCTCTATAATTGGTTTGTGCAGTGCCAGGTACAGTAGGTCATCAGTATGAGATTGGCGAGGATCCGACTCCCGGTACCCCCACAATTAGCTCTTTGAAGGGTTACAATGCTTGTACGAGGGCTGCGTCCTCTTCCCTCTTTAACTGCATGTCGTCTCCCTTGTAGTGGCGGTCCAGTGTTATTACAGCTTCCTCTCCTATTGATTTGATTTGCAGTTAAACAGTGAAGAGGACTCGGCGCTCAAACGAGTCACTACTCTTCAGACAGCTGTCAGGTGTCGGACCCCCACCGATATAATGGTGACTTATCCTGAGGATAGGTCACCAGCATTAGAGATGAGCGCATTTCAGGTTATGAAATTCGTTCACGCTTAATTTGGTGGTAAAAGCAGAATTGTGTTATGGATTCCGTTACCACGAACCATGACGGAATGCTTAACAGAATGCCTTTAGAGGTACTCCGTTATTCATTCCGTCATAATAGAAGTGTATGGGCTGCATAACGGATCCGTCCCGTTTCTGTTATGCAGGGGAGTCCTCTAAAGGCATTCCGTTATGCATTCCATGATAGAATTGCGTTATGATCCGTGGTAACTGAATCCATAACGCAATTCACCTTTTACCACCAAACGAAGCGTGAACGGATTTTAAAATATGAAATGCGCTCATCTCTAATCAGTATCGTAGCACTGCACAAACCATTTAAATACAAAATATTATTTGTATGCTATGATCGGTTTTTATAACATTAGTTGGCCTTGAGAGCTTTGTGCATAATTGAGTCCATGTTCTATCTGAATGATAACTCTCTTTCCTTTTTAAGATTTTTAATATCCTTTCATTTTCTGGAAATCTAAGTAATGGAAAATCAAACTTGAGTAAAGAGGAGACGATGGGTAGATATCTCCGAGAACAACCCAAGACCTCAGTGAACATTAGGCAAGTGTTCCTAAGTTCTTCTATGAATTCTACTGTAAAATGGCTTTTAGAAATGTGAAATGCAGCCATTATCTTACATTGTGAGGCCGTCTCCACATTTTTCCACGGCAAATCTCATGGCAGATTTTTCCACTGCAATTGCGCACTAAAACCTGTATCTGTGCAGTTTTTGGTGATTAGTTTACTCCTTCTCTATTAGAGGGGTGAAATGTCTGGGAATGTCAATTTCCAATCTCTACAGCCTGTGGATGAGATGCTTTGAAATCTCATCTACGTGGCTGGTTCTGTTTGAAAAAGCACAGCAAATATGTTACATGTGCCATTGGTCTTAGGGCTCATTCAGACGACCGTATGTTTGTCTCTGTATCTGTTCCGCAATTTTTCAGAACAGATGTGGACCCATTCATTTTAGTGGGGCCGCAAAACATGCGGACAGCATACTGTGTGCTGTCCGCATCAGTACTTCTGTTCCATGGCTCCACAAAAAGCGAGAGAACATGTCCTATTCTTGTCCACAATAGGCATTTCTATCATAGGGCTGACTGTCCTGTTTTGCAAAATCCGAAACGCAAACGGCTGGATCTGCAATTTGCAGACTGCAAAACCGGATACGGTCATCTGAATGAACCCTAATTATGAGAACATTAAATGTTGGGCACAACGAAAGTCACACGGTTCATACGTAGAGATCAGTGTAAGTTGTGGCTCCTCTGTTCTTCAGTTCTAAAATCACATGTATCTTTTCTATTAACTTGTTTTCTATTTCTTTTAACACAATTTATACTTTCCTAGAATTATTTTTATACTCTTATGACGTTAGAAAGTAAGGCACAGTAGGAAATGGTGTGCATTTGACTTGACCGTAAAGTTGATGCATACCTCCACCATTAACATTACACCTCTAGGTGGCAATAGTACTCTCTAAATGTCGTACGTGTGATGATGGTGCACAGTGTGATGTGTTATATGTACACTTCCTTGCTGTAATATTATAGATTGTGTATGTGCTAGATGTTGGAATGCAAGGTTAAAATAAAGTGTTCACTGAGGGGGACTAGAAAAGGGTTGTATGACATTGCAGAATAACAATTTGTTTTATACACCTGGTGATGATTTTTAATTTTCAAAATGTCAAAAAAAGTAAGTATTCACAAAAAAAAGTAAGCTAAAAATATCCAGATATATAGTAGTGAAGAAATGAATATCAGTATGTGTACTTGAATATATCAAATTGAATTGCCACCCTGACAAGCAGTCACTTTTATGACAAAAAAAAATTACAAATCTTTCTAAAGCTCGTTCAGAAATGTAGGATTGGACAAAAATAGACTCTCTCACCCAACTGACTCAAGTGCAACAGAGAGAATAGAGCAGGGCTCAGCAGCAACCTCCGACACGCCAGGTGTTGTGAAACTACATCTCCCATCATGCACACTTGCTTGGCTGCTCTCTGAACTCCCACAGAAGTGAAAGGAGCATGCTGGGAGTTGTAGTTTCACAACAGCTGGATTGCCGAAGGTTGCTGATCCCTGTAATAGAGGGTGCACCTTGTTGAATTAACAAAGAGCAAGATGACCCCAGTAAGTGGTCGGGCAAATAACCTTATATATTCACATTTTACTGCCTGGTTATCAATTTACTTTAATGTTGTGTTCAAAAGTTCATTGTGAAGAATTAACCCCTTAGTGACCAGCCTGTTTTGGACCATATTGACCAAGCGTTTTTATTTTGTTTCATTGTATCCTTCCAAGAGCTATAACATTTTTATTGTTCCATCTATGTAGCAGTATGAGGGCTTATTTTTTGCGGGACAAGTTGTAGTTTTTAATGGTGCCATTTTGGGGTGCACATAATTTACTGATTACGTTTTATTAACTTTCTGGGAGGGAGTTGGGAAAAAACGGCAATGCTCACCTAAGTTTTTACATTAGAGGTTTTGCGGTATTCATTTTTCAGCATGAATGACACACTAACTTTATTCTCTGGGTCATTACAATTACAGCGAAACCAAATACATATTTTTTTTTTAATGTTTTACTACTTTTGCACAATAAAAACCCTTTTAACTTGTTTGCTTTTCTTTTTGAAGTTGTGTAAGGGCTTGATCTATGCATTTTCATTGGTATCATTTTGTGGTACATAACACGTTTGATAGCTTTTTATTCAGTTTCTTTGGCAGCAACTAAGCAAAAAGCAAATCTGGCAATCTTTTTTTTAAGGCATTCTCCATACGGGATAATTTACATGATATTTGCGTAGTGTGGGTCGTTACGGATGCTGTGATAACTAACATGAGGAAGATTTTATCTTTGCATTTTTTCATTGAAAAGTGTTTTTTTTTCAATAAAAAAAGCACTTTTTTATTGGAATTTTTATTTTATACATATTTTGAATTTTTTTTATTTTTAACCATTTAACCACAAGGGGACTATAGCAGGCAATCTTTTGATGGCTTCTAAAATACAATACACTATTCCTATAGTTCAATGGTGGTGAACCTATTGCACAATCTCTTATTGAAAAATGTTATAAAATCACACTTGAATACTGTTCGATCCTAAACAACATGCCAAACCCATAATGTTTTGAAGAATTGCATGCAGCTGAAATAAGACTGCCCACTTCCTCCTTTACTAAGACTGCCCACTTCCTCCTTTACTAAGACTGCCCACTTCCTCCTTTACTAAGACTGCCCACTTCCTCCTTTACTAAGACTGCCCACTTCCTCCTTTACTAAGACTGCCCACTTCCTCCTTTACTAAGACTGCCCACTTCCTCCTTTACTAAGACTGCCCACTTCCTCCTTTACTAAGACTGCCCACTTCCTCCTTTACTAAGACTGCCCACTTCCTCCTTTACTAAGACTGCCCACTTCCTCCTTTACTAAGACTGCCCACTTCCTCCTTTACTAAGACTGCCCACTTCCTCCTTTACTAAGACTGCCCACTTCCTCCTTTACTAAGACTGCCCACTTCCTCCTTTACTAAGACTGCCCACTTCCTCTTTTACTAAGACTGCCCACTTCCTCATTTACTAAGACTGCCCACTTCCTCCTTTACTAAGACTGCCCACTTCCTCCTTTACTAAGACTGCCCACTTCCTCCTTTACTAAGACTGCCCACTTCCTCCTTTACTAAGACTGCCCACTTCCTCTTTTACTAAGACTGCCCACTTCCTCTTTTACTAAGACTGCCCACTTCCTCTTTTACTAAGACTGCCCACTTCCTCCTTTACTAAGACTGCCCACTTCCTCTTTTTCTAAGACTGCCCACTTCCTCTTTTTCTAAGACTGCCCACTTCCTCTTTTTCTAAGACTGCCCACTTCCTCATTTACTAAGACTGCCCACTTCCTCATTTACTAAGACTGCCCACATCATCCTTAGAGGGACTAGAGGGACTTATTGACAACATAGGGCAGATGGTCTAACAGTCCCTAGTGTTACCCTACTTATCACACCCTTTACCTATTTAACAGTGTCCTACCCCGCAAGGAGTAGCACCGTTACTTGAACCTGTACCTGGGTCAACTATCCCTGGTGTAATCCTACTCAGTACAGAATAACTCCTGTCGTGCACAGAAAAAAGTAAGAGAAAAAAAGACAAAATGTGGGGCAGTGGTGTGAGGGTGTGCAATGTCAAACTCCTCAACATCAAAACCAAATGCCTCTTTAAACAATTCAAAAGGGAAATAAAATATATACTCATCGAGTAGTGTGTCAATACTCTCGTATATTTTGTCCCATCGTCAACTTTAGCCATACAAAAAATATCCCGATGCGTTTCGTCGATCATAAGCTAAAGAGAAGGCCCCTCGATTCATCAGGGGACAAAGGGCCATCAGTGGACATTAGGGTGACAGTCAAAAGTAGACCTTCATATATCTAGAACACACAAATATAGAAAAGACATAAGACCTGTGAATGGGATGCTCAGACCCCGTTTGGTTCAGTCCAGACTCAATATCTAACAAACAATGAACACACAAAATGTATCACTCACTTGTCATATGAGTCGAGGTGGCTTATGGCCACGACATCTGTGGTCACAGAAGAGCCCAGTGGGAGCAGGTGTCTCCCGTGCACCCACTTGGTAGGCTGTGCTAGCAAGTAGACGCCGCGTCCGTGTGTTTTAAATGCCGCGCGACATCGCTAGTGTGACGTGTACCCACGTCCTGACGTCACTGCAGACGCACGCATGCGCTGTGAACCCGCGGTGTCAGCAACAGTAAAGCCGATTACCGCGTCATTGCTGTGGGTCCGCCCAGGCAGGGGCGGGTAAAACAGACAACGCCCCTACTTCTGTACAGGCTAATAGCGCTAACGTTCTATGGCATAATTACAGACAGGGAGATAACCCATCTCGACCGGTCAACAGGGTAAAGGATATTTAAACAGCCCCCTCCAGGACGGGTCTATATAAAGCTCAGTCTCCATAAGTCAAAAAGATTTATCAGGGGGAATAGTTGATAAAAAAAAATGGCCCGTTCAGTGTGTGTAGAGAGAACACAAGCCTCCCATAACTATGGGGTCCCGGATCTACAGGTGGTCTTGAGAGGGAAACGGACACCCGATGGGTGCTGTTACAAGAAACAGCCAAACTGTAGTTGTTCATTTAATCCATTAGGATTAGAAGTGTTCAATTTATAGATCCACCAGCACTCCCTCTGGAGCATCCGCCTCTCCCAATCGCCTCCTCTGCTTGGCCTAGCCACATGTTCTATTCCTCTAAATTTCACACATGATGCCCTACCCTCATGGCAGGTGTGTACATGTCTTGCAACAGGTGTGTCTTTATTTTTGCGTATGTCGTATAGATGTTCCCAATGTTGGACAACTTTGCCTTAATAATAATTTTTCACATGCTTTTGTCGTGTTACTTAAACTGCATTTCCCTCTTCTGTATGTGAATTTTAATGAGCAATCAATGATATTTATCTGGTTTTAGTTACTCAGCCTCCACTGATCTAGAACTGTTTTTGCATGGCGTGGGCTTGGAGCACCTGGCAGAATTACTGAAGGTAAATGTATTTGCTTAAGAGGTCTCAATACAAAATGTACAAAAATAAATATTCTATCTCTTCCTCCTTCAATCCTCCTCCTCGGCTTTCATCCTGTTTTGTCTCATGTTACAAATAAAACCGAGAAATATATAAAGGATAGTTTGGTGTCCCTGGAGATCAGCCACTTCAACAATTGTTGGCTGAACCTGCTGTTTTTGACGGGATCGGCCAACAGTCTAATATGTATGGGGAGCTCAAAACTCTCCCCCAACAGATGATGGGGAAGAGAAGGATCGGGAATATTGAATTTGAATATCCAATCCTTTTGTTCTACAGGAACATAGGCCGCTACCAGAGGTGTCCAGCAGCTACTTTCTCTCGCCCAATTGTAAACACATACGTGCTTGACCGAGCATTTGTGTATGGTGAAGTCGGGAGAGATGGCTGTAGCCTTGTAGCTGTTCAAGGTGTGTGGACACCTTTGAACAGTTGACTGGAGTAGGAGCCTCCTTGTCATGCCCTGTCTTCAAAAGATTGTTAGCTCATTATCTAGGCAGTAATGGAGCAGAAGATAAGCCACAGCGTTCTGTGCAGGATTTCAACAAGACTGTTACTTTGCAGGCTTTCTTCATGTTCCTGAAACAGTGTGGGGCAAGATTATATCTCATTTACCGGTGGATTTATCATTCGGTCTAGTTTTTTTTCAAAATCAGATAGTTTTTATTGATAAAGCACAAGTAGATATGCATCCGATATGCATACATCAACATGCAATAGCACAAGGATATTACACCGGGCACATAAACATTACAATCAGAGATACTTACAAATGTTGCGAAAAGCCAGAGTGCCTGTTAAGTCTGGGCTATTCACTAATGCTTTCAATTTTTATTCATTATTAGCATATATAACCCTTAACCCTTTTGGGTAACCAACAATAACAATGCTCCTGTGTGGAGCTTAACTAAACAATAGAACGACCTCTTCCCCTTCCTCCACGTGGTGTCCTCAGAAATATAAACCCTCCATATGCTGCCCTATGTTACCTATAAGGCCCTATAGCACACCTGGTATCGACATATTGTCTCGTATCCATGACCTCCGTAACTCCTGTGAAGCCACACCCGAGAGCGCAACCCAGCCCTCCCACTGTTTCCTAAATTTCTTAATCGCTCCTCTCTTTTTGTATATGCCCCTCTCCAAACTGACTAAAGAGTTGACTGCCACCACCCACTCCTGTAGACACGGGCCTTCAATCTAGGTTTAGTGTTTTAAAAATGATGTGATCATTTAGGTCAAAATATTTGTTTTCATGTAAAATATTTTACCATTAAAACCCACATAAAATGCTGAGTAACTTTGGAAGTACTGTGAATGTACTTAGGCCAGGTTCACACCACCTCTTTCTACTGTCCTTGCACTAAGGTACCATTTAAAAGGTTGTGCAAAATGATCCTGTAGCTGTAGACTCCTATTTTATAGAAAAGAGGATCTGTCTGGGTCCTGATCTTCATCAAGACAGAAAGAAGGAGCCTACATCGTTCTTGTATCTTTTTACATCCAATTTTCACAGCAAATTTAACCAAAAAGAAAACCCGTACTTTTCAACAGGATGCAAAATGGGAATTGAATGGATTTTTGTATGTTTGGTTTCTTTATCTTTCATGCCCAAGTTGAACGTAACATTCTGCTGTTTCCATCATGGAATCTACATGCAGTTTATCTGTGTGTGATTTAAAGGGAGTCTGTAAGCAGGTTTTTGCATATTAAACCAAGCATTGTGTCTGGTAGGTCTTGCAGAAGTTATTAAAACAATATCCTTAATTACATTCAGCATAAGGGCCCTTGCACACAACCGTATTTTGTTCCAACCCTTGGACAAGAAACTCTCCTTCCCTTTGGTAAATAACAGGGCCAGGTGTCTGAATTCTGCTCTCACCTGGCCCCATAATCTTATGCCTGTGCCATGCCCCACAGTTTTGGAACACACACAGAACAGCATCTGGTTTCTGCCCTGGAGAGAACAACAGTTATATATTTCAATATCTCAGATTATGAGATATTTTTTTCTTTTTTGAAATTGTGACCCTCAGTGTTATATGGTACTATATGACATGGATCCATTCTTTATATGCTCATATTTTCTTAGTTTGGTTCCCCACATCATAAAATGTAAAGGAAAACATCTACCGTATTGTTCGGACTATAAGACACACCGGACTGTAATATGCTCCTAGGATTTGGAGGAGGGAAATGACAAAAAAAATATTTTCCATCAGACCGTAGAGCAGACTCCTATTCTTCATCAACCCCCCCCAATCTCCATCAGCCTTAGTTAGACCCCTCAACGGCCATCAACCTCAGATCAGCGTCCTATTAGACGCCCCCAGCCTCACATTGGACCCCCCTTCCCCTTCCAGCCTTCATTAGCCTCAGATCAGACCCCCTAACTCCCATCAGACTCGGATCAGACCCCCCCCCCCCAGTCAGCCTCAGATCGGACCCTCGCAGCCCCCAATCAGACCCTATCATCCTCTGATCTGACCAACTCGGCCTCCGATCAAACCCCCCAGTCAGCCTCTGATCTGACCCATTCAGCTTCAGATTGCACCCCCCCCCCATCAGACCTCACATCAGACAGTTCAAAAATAAATAAACTTACCTTGCTTGCTCTAAACGGCACCACATATCCAGGACTGACCGCTTCACGGCTTCTTCCGGGTCCCGCTGTGTACTGTGACCTGACGGCGCACAGCGTCAGGTCATAGTGTGTGCCTACGTGCACTACGTCCTGTCGCTGTGTGCGGTCAGGACACCATAGCGGGACCCAGAAGAAGACCAGGGAAGGATAGTACAACCTATGCAGCGCTGCCCTCACCTCCCCGTGCCTCCCACATGCTAATGACTACTTCCATAATAGAGGTGGTCATTAGCATTCTGACTATAAGAGGCACTGCCACTATTCCCCCATTTTGGGGGGGTGGGGGAACAGTGCATCTTATGGTCCTAAAAATATAGTATATGGAAAGTTTCCTGTAAGATAATCCTTTAACCGCCTAACAGTCACGTTAAAATTGGAAAAACCCTTCCAAAAAGGTCACTTTTTTTATTGTAGATTTTCAATGTGTGTCTGCAGTAAATCTTGTTGGCAGACAACTCAGGGGACACAATTGCATTTTTAACCCCTTAGTGATATCATTAATTTTAGCCTTGAAAACCAATAATATTTTCCCCTTTGTGTTTTAGCAGTCATAACTTAAATTTTTTCTTGTCATTTTTTTTGGGGTACTTTCACACTTGCGGCAGGACGGATCCGGCAGGCTATTCAGCCTCCCGGATCCGTCCTGCCACAGTGCTCATGCACTGCCGTGCTGCCGCTCCTTCCTCATTGACTATAATGGGGCGGGGCGGAGCTACGGCAGTGCACGGCCGGAGATTGCCGGACTGAAAAGTCGGACATGCAGGACTTTTAGTCAATGGGGACGGAGCGGCAGCACGGCAGTACACGGTCACTTGCGGCAGGACGGATCTGGCAGGCTGAATAGCCTGCCGGATCCGTCCTGCCGCAAGTGTGAAAGTACCCTTAGCTACTTTTACCACGGCCTGAGTTGGACTCGGACAAAACAGTTAGGTAGTTATCTAGGTGGCCATCCTATTGTATGATACTGTTTATGCTACCAACCAAGCTACAATTGGTTTTGTCTTTAGAATGCTGTAGCTGTTTTCTTGACCTATTGTCCTTAATATGCTAACCAAAAAATGCAATAAAAATGACAAAGCAGCATGTTCCACATAAACTAAATTCCCTATCTAAAGCACACACAGGCTTATTTTCTAGCACGCCAGTTTAGCATACCAGTATGTTTGTTTGTGATGAGTGTGGAAGAGCACTGGAGGACACTTAGTAAAAAATTGCCTCTTAAACTGTTTACACTCAATTTTCAATGCATTTTTTTTTTTTTTTTTTTTTTTTTTTAGGAAAATGATTTGACTTTGAGGCAACTTTTATGTTTGGAAGAAAGGGAGCTTAAACAATTGGTATGTATGCCTGAAATGTATCAGATACTTTAAAGTAGAAGGTCTTAAAATGTTTGCAAACTTATAAATAACCATTAATAAAACCTATTCTAAATATGAATTTTGGTGATATACAAAATGCTTTTTTTTTCCCCCCTTGAGAAATAGGCACCTGAAGTTCAGGTGCGTATAACGCTTTGGAATCTACACTCGTACACTACTGACATGTTAGCGGTGTACTGGTGTACAGATTCCTCTGTGGGGCCGCAGTGTACAGGCAGGGGCATATATTGTTGCTCCTGCCTGTGCCTGAGATGCTCTCTAAAGGCTATCAGTATTCAGTGGAGCGTGTGCAGGCAGGCGCAGCAGTGTGCTATGTGAGCTCCTGCTTTTGCTCCGCTAAAAGTCTGTACCCTTGTGGTATGCAAGGTACACTAAAGCCTGACATAGCACATTCAATATGTTATGCTAGGCTTTAGCAAACACGGGGCTGGCAAGGGCAGGAAGAGCGATTCATTTTCCTTGTCTATTTTGCAAAAGAAAAAAGTAGAGTGTAACTAAACTTTTGAATACATTTTTGTTAACATGTCCCTAATGCCCCAATAACAATTTCTGTAATGCACTTTATTAATGTTTTTTATATTTTTATATTTTATTTTATATTTTTAATACATTTTTCCCTTCCAAAAACGCACCTTTCCCTGAACACTTAAAATTGACTTTTCAGTACACCTCTGACTTCTCAGCAGTGTACGGAGTACACATTTTCTCAATGGTTTACTAACTCCTGGCATAGTATATGGGTACCCTGTAACCATGTGCTATGCCAGGATTAGCGGAGCGAGCTCCTGCTTCTGCCGGCTTCGGTAAGCTAAGAGCGGACATGCAGGACTATCGGCTGTTCTGCAGTAGCCCCAGAGCCATCCATAGTGGATGAAGCTGGTTCACGTTGATGGGAGCAGCTCTGCAGTAACCAACTCCCTCCACTACACACAGTAGACTGTGTGGTACTTCTAGAGCCACTGCAGAAAAGTTTACCAGCAGGAGGTACAGGGGGTCGGACCCCCGACAGTTAGATAATGATGGTCTGTCCTGAGAATAGATCATCGGTATAAAAAGACCTAAAACCCCCTTTAATCATGAGCACTTTCTATTAACGCTGTTTACTTATTCTTCCATTTATTTTACTTTATACAACCAATATCTGTTAGTTCCTCAAAGCTACTTTTTGCTATGGCCTCATTGCTCTTATTTGTACTATGGGTTTTATAGATTTCAATATCCAGAGAGGCGAGCATTTTTCTTTTTGATTCACTTGTCGTTTTTATATTGTAAGTGGTTTATGCAACACTTAAACTGGGATTTGGGTGATTTAGCTTCACAGTTCACATATATATATATATATATATATATATATATATAGTCTTTAGAGAATTTGGTTTATGTATTTTCTTTGGCTATAGTTAGACACATTCTGGCCATTTTTCATGACAATCACCAGCTCTGTAAATAATCAAGGGATATAATAATCATTTATCACAGGAGCACTCATACTTTCTTAAAATAATTGATGTGGTACACGCTCAATGCAAATATTTTACTATGTCAGGCTTTGACTATAAAATTGCTAAAACTTCTGCCAATTTTTAGTGCAATTTTTACAGTACAAATGCATAAATCAAATTTTCCAAATTAGCTAAAACCTATTTCAGCAGGGATGTTCTGTTTTGTGTAATACTCTTCTTGTGATGCAAATACTTCATAGCTATTGAATTATTTCATTGTCATTTTCAATAACTTGACAGGTTTTGGGTTTTAGGACATCCTTATTACATTACGGAGCCCCCTCCCTCCATAAAGTCACTAAAATACTTTTGTCACTATTCATTATGGATATAAGGGGTTAAATAGGTGGGATTGGAGTGACTTCTGAACCCAGTCTTTGTAGAGGGATGGTGGCTGTAACAATATGTATGCCATAAATGGCCATTAACATTTCACACAAGTTTGCATAAATTAATAGTACAGGGCAATAAAACTTGGTAATACCTTATCAGATAAACATGTCTCTCTTCCACTTATCAGCTCATTTACTCGGCTTTTTAACTAACATTTTCCAAGAAAAAGAGATAGTCAGCTCACTCCCCCTATAGGCTTTTATGGACAGCGTGTAATCTGAGCATTTAGCAGGCTGACTGTTATCTCTCAGTCTTAGAGAATGTTAGTTTAGGAGGGGGAAGTAAATGAGCTGATAAGTGGTGAAAGAGGCATTTTGTCTGATATTACAAAGTTTATTTTATTTACCTGTACTATTGTTTTAGGGAAAATTGTGTGAAAAGTACAGGCTGCGTTCACATTTCTAGTACAGATCATCCGGCATAAATGCTGGCTGGACAAAAAAACGCTACATGCAGCGGTTTTTGTCTGGCCAAAACCGAGCAATTATGCCATAAAAATGGCTGGATCCCATTATAGTCAATAGGGATCCGGAGGTGATCTGTTAAATTCGACAGTACCGGATCCTGTGAACATCGGCAGCCTGTTCTCTGCTGGAAACGTTCACTGGAGATGTGAACATAGCCTTATGCTGGGTT
The DNA here is from genome assembly GCA_033119425.1 of Bufotes viridis. Classification (NCBI taxonomy): domain Eukaryota; kingdom Metazoa; phylum Chordata; class Amphibia; order Anura; family Bufonidae; genus Bufotes; species Bufotes viridis. The sequence continues at coordinate 225,472,795 of CM065590.1, forward strand.
CACACTTGAGCGTACTTGATACGCGCGTTTTTGTCGCGCGTATTACAGCGCGTTTTTAGAAATAGTAAATGCGAGTTGTACGCACGTTCGTGTGATTGACCACTGTGGCGTCAATCCCAATACGCGCGACAATATGCCCCAAGGAAGCTCCTGTACTTCTGGTGAGAACCTTGCCCATAGGGTAACATGGGTTTTCGCCTGTTGAGCGTTTTACAGCGCGTAGAAACGTGATGTAAAACGCTCAGGTGTGAACCCAGGGTAACTCACGATGTGAAAATAACACCAAGAGTTGATCTTGAGCTGCCACCCTCAAAGTTACTTATGAAATAATTATTAATAGCTTGTTTAGTCTTAGTAATTATTGTAAAAGTCCGATTGATTCTGGATGTTCAAATTATGCCCAAAAGGTCAGTAATTAACTATAAAAACATAACTAATCGTTATATCTCTGCTGGATGCAAGAAAAAGCAGATTTCAGTTTTTAAATGAGCCATAAGATCTATGTCCTGAAGTTTGTTCCTTTTACAAGCAGATCTGAAACCTTTACAGATTTGTGACTTATTTGATTAGTCTGCACTTAAAGCTGTAGTATAGCCTAGGTATATTGATCATTGCTTGTTTTAACACAGGCAGGAATTACAGATGAAGACTGTAAAAAAATTATGGCGGCAATGAAAGAAGTTCATGCTGAAGAGAGAAAACTTGAAAAGTTGCCATCACTTTCAAAATTGGAATCAAGGTATTCCCTCATAAAGCTTCCTGACATGTTCAGTTGTATAGCCAGAACAGATTTAGCTGAATCATTCTTTACCACAAAAGTTTGCTTGATTTTCTTACATTTCTAATTAAATCAATTCAGATAATTATTGGGTAGGACCTTAACTTGTCAGAACAGTCTTGGCTGGGTTTCCGTGTCTTTGATGTCTCCTAAGAGTCTATTTAGGCATCCAGCGATTTACATACAGCAATACTGCTCATGTCATAAGGTACCACATGAGGTCATCAGTAGAGATGAGCGAATTTAATATTTTGAAATCAGTTCACGCTTCGTTTGGTGGTAAAAGCAGAATTGTGTTATGGATTTTGTTACCACGGACCATAACACAATTCTATGACGGATGCATAATCCGTCATAATAGAAGTCCATGGGCTGTAAAACGGATCCGTCCCATTTCCGTTATGCAGGGGAGTCTTATGGGAGCCTCAATATAAGTCTCATAGGAATAAATAGAGAAACTGACTTTTTGTCCTGTGTCAATTGGAAAGGCAGAGTAGTGGTCACATGGCAGAACTAAGGATCAGAAGGGAGGTTATAACTCACAAATACAGTCACTGGTAAGAAAATTACCTTCACTACACTTTACATCATGTACCTTTCTAGCAGGTCAGAGAATAATATTTTTTGTGGGAGTGCTTCTTTAACCACTTCCAGACCAGGCCATTTGCCCCCTTCCTGACCAGGCCTAATTTAGAAAATCTGACATGTTACTTTATGTGGTACTAACTTTGGAACACTTTTATTAATCCAAGCCATTCTGGCTTTTCTGATGACACATTGTACTTCATGACAGTGGTAAATTTGAGTCAATATATTTCACATTTATTTATAAAATAATCCCAAATTTACCCAAAATTTTGAAAAATTTGCAATTTTCAAAATCTTAATTTCTCTGCTTTTAAAACAGAAAGTGATACCTCATCAAATATTTATTACATTAACATTTCCCATATGTCTACTTTACGTTGGCATCATTTTCTAAATGTCCTTTAATTTTTTTAGGACGTTAGAAGGCTTAGAATTTTAGAAGCAATTCTTAACATTTTTAAGAAAATTTCCAAAACCCACTTTTTAAGGACCAGTTCAGGTCTGAAGTCACTTTGTGGGGCTTACATAGTAACCCCCCCCCCATAAATCCACAAATTACCCCATTTTAGAAACTACATCCCTCAAGTTACTTAAAACTGATTTTACAAACTTTGTTAACCCTTTAGGTGTTCCACAAGAATTAAAGGAATATGGAGATAAAATTTCACTTTTTTGGCAGATTTTCTATTTTAATCAAGTTTTTTCTTTAACACACCGAGGGTTAACAGTCAAACAAAACTCAATATTTATTACCCTGATTCCGCGGTTTACAGAAACACCCCATATGTGGTCGTAAACTGATGTAAGGGCACACGGCAGGGCGCAGAGGAAAATGAGCGCCGTATGGTTTTTGGAAGGCTGGTTTTTAGATGCCATGTCCCATTTGAAGCCCCCCTGATGCACACTGATAGTAGAAACTTCCAAAAAGTGACCCCATTTTCGAAACTAGGGGATAAGGTGCCAGTTTTATTGGTACAATTTTGGGGTACATATGATTTTTAGGTTTTTGGCCCTGTTTTTATTTCTTATTTTTACAACATTCATCTGACAGGTTAGATCATGTGCTATTTTTATAGAGCAGGTTGTTACGGACGCAATAATTTGGAATATTTCTACTTTGTTTGAGTTCTACATAATAAAGCATTTTTGAAAAAATAATTGTTTTTGTGCAGGGGCTGGTTTTTTGCAGGAAATGTTGACGTTTTTATTAGTACCATTTTTTGGTACATATGATTTTTTGATCATTCATTATTACACTTTATGGGGTACGGTGACCAAAAAATTGGTTGTTTTAGCACAGTTTTTATTTATTTTATTTTTACAATGTTCACCTGACGGGTTAGGTCATGTGACAATTTTATAGAGCAGATCGGTATGGACGTGGCAATTCCTAAAATGTATACTTTTTCTGATTTATTTAAGTTTTAGACAATAATAGCAATTTTTAAACAAAAACATTTCTTAGTATCTCCATAGTCTGAGAGCTGTAGCTTTTTTATTTTTTGGCCGATTGTCTTAGTTAGGGTCTCATTTTTTGCAGGATGAGGTGACTATTTTGGGGGGTATACACCCTTTTAATTGCTTGGTGTTACACTTTATGTGATGTTGGGTGGCAAAAAATTGCTTTTTTGGCACTGTTTTTATATTATTTTTTGACGGCGTTTACCTGAGGGGTTAGATCATGTGATATTTTTATAGAGCTGGTTGTTACGGACGCGGCAATACCGAATATGTATATTTTGTTTGATTTATTTCACTTTAACACAATAATAGCATTTTTGGAACAAATAAATGATGTCTTCATGTTCTGAGAGCTATAGTTGTTTGTTTATTTTTTGAGTAATTTTCTTATGTATGGGCTCATTTTTTGCGGGATGAGGTGACGGTTTTATTGGTACCATTTTGTGGGATATACAGTGGATATAAAAAGTGTACACAACCCTGTTTAAATTTCTGGTTTCTGTGCTGTAAAAAAAAATGAGACAAAGAGAAATCATTTCAGAACTTTTTCCACCTTTAATGTGACCTATAAACTGTACAACTCAATTGAAAAACAAACTGAAATCTTTTAGGTAGAGGGAAGAAAAAATATAAAAATAAAATAATATGGTTGCATAAGTGTGCACACCCTTAAACTAATACTTTTGTTGAAGCACCTTTTGATTTTATTACAGCACTCAGTCTTTTTGGGTATGAGTGTATTAGCATGGCACATTTTGACTTGGCAGGATTTGCCCTCTCTTTTTTGCAAAAACACTCCAAATCGGTCAGATTGAGAGAGCATCTCCTGTACACAGCGCTCTTCAGATCACCCCACAGATTTCCAATCTGATTCAGGTCTGGGCTCTGGCTGGGCCATTCCAAAACTTTAATCTTCTTCTGGTGAAGCCATTTCTTTGTTGATTTGGATGTATGCTTTGGGTCGTTGTCATGCTGAAAGATGAAGTTCCTCTTCATGTTCAGCTTTCTAGCACAAGCCTGAAGGTTTTGTGCCAATATTGACTGGTATTTGGAACTGTTCATAATTCCCTCTATCTTAACTAAGGCCCCAGTTCCAGCTGAAAAAAAACAGGCACAAAGCATGATGCTGCCACCACCATGCTTCACTGTGGGGATGGTGTTCCTTTGGTGATGTGCAGTGTTGTTTTTGTGCCAAACACATCTTTTGGAATTATTGCCAAAAAGTTCAACCTTGGTTTCATCAGACCATAATAACACCTTTTCCCACATGCTTTTGGGAGACTTCAGATGTGTTTTTGCAAAATGTAGCCTGGCCTGGATGTTTTTCTTCCTAAGAAAAGGCTTTCGTCTTGCCACTTTACCCTATAGCCCAGACATATGAAGAATACGGGAGATTGTTGTCACATGTACCACACAGCCAGTACTTGCCAGATATTCCTGCAGCTCCTTTAATGTTGCTGTAGGCCTCTTGGCAGTTCCCAGACCAGTTTTCTTCTCGTCTTTTTATCAATTTTGGAGGGACGTCCAGTTCTTGGTAATGCAGCATGAGTGGCAACAATAAGGGGGAAAAGGCGCTTATAGGGTAGTGTGTTTCAGATGAGAAATCTGTTAAAAATAGTGAAGTTGCGCTCACCTTTTCCGTTGTGTGATAGGATGGGCACAACGCAGGTGGGGGCGACTGTTGAGGTCGGTGCTGCCGGTACCCGCTCAGTCCAGTTAGGAGGTTGCCAAACCCCCAGGGGACTGATGAGGAGAGAATAGGTTATTGAGTGTGTAGATAGTCTACACCCCAGGATGGGTACCTCTTGGCGCACAAGGACGACCCTGAAGCAATTGTTTGCGATGGCGATTTTTATTGACTACGCGTTTCGGGGTGTAAGTCCCCCTTTTTCAAGTCTGGAATGCCGTGCTGTTAGGTATATCGTAGGCCTCAGGCATAACTGCTGGGGATGATGAATGTGTGCGCTCTTCTGGGACTGCAGAACGCTAACAGTGCCGCACTGTTAGCATTCTGCAGACCTGAAGCGCCCATCATCCCAGCAGAGCCTACGTGTACCTGACACGGCATTCAGACAAAGGACTTACCCAGCGTAGTCAATAAAAATCGCCATCGCAAACAATTGCTTCAGGGTCGTCCTTGTGCGCCAAGAGTTCTTGGTAATGTCACTGTTGTGCCATATTTTCTCCACTTGATGACGGTCTTCACTGTGTTCCATGGTATATCTAATGCCTTGGAAATTCTTTTGTACCTTTCTCCTGACTGATACCGTTTAACAATGAGATCCCTCTGATGCTTTGGAAGCTCTCTGTGGACCATGGCTTTTGCTGTGGGATGCGACTATGATAATTTCAGGAAAGACCAACTAGAGCAGCTGAACTTTATTTGGGGTTAGGGTACTTTCACACTAGCGTTTTGGATTCCGTTTGTGAGATCCGTTTCAGGGCTCTCACAAATGGTCCAAAATGGATCAGTTAAGCCCCAATGCATTCTGAATGGATAAGGATCCGTTCAGAATGCATCAGTTCGGCTCCGTTCCGCCTCTATTCCGTTTTGGAGGCGGACACCAAAACGCAGCATGCAGCATTTTGGTGTCTGTCTGAAGAGGCGGAGCGTAACGAATCCGTTTTTTTTTTCCACAATGTAAGTCAATGGGGACGGATCCGTTTTCAATGACACAATATGGTGCATTTGAAAACTGATCCGTTCCCCGTTGACTTTCAATGTAATTCAACACGGATCTGTCATTTTTCTTTAAACCTAATGCAAACGGATCCGTTCTGAACGGATACAAATGTTTGCATTATGGGTGCGGATCCGTCTGTGCAAATAAACAGACGGATCCGCACCAACGCAAGTGTGAAAGTACCCTTAATCAGAGGCACTGTAAATGATGGCAGTTGTAGGCTGACTCCTATTTAACATGATTTTGAATGTGATTGCTTCATTCTGAACACATCTACATCCCCAGTTATAAGGGTGTGCACACTTATGCAACCACATTATTATTTTTTTTGTTTTCTTCCCTCCACCTAAAAGATTTGTTTGTTTTTCAATTGAGTTGTACAGTTTATAGGTCACATTAAAGGTGGAAAAAGTTCTGAAATTATTTTTCTTTGTCTGCTTTTTTTAAAGCACAGAAAACTGACATTTCAACAGGGGTGTGTATACTTTTTATATCCACTGTAAGCCTTTTTGATCACTTGGTGTTGCACTTTTTGTGATGTAAGGTGACGAAAATGGCTTCTTTTGACACCGTTTTTATTTTTTTATGGTGTTTATCGGACGGGGTGGATCATGTGATATATTTATAGAGCCAGTCGTTACAGATGTGCCAATACCAAATATGTCTATTTTATTTTTATTTTTTTCTATTTTTAAGATATTTTTAATTACTTAATTTGGTATTTTTTTTTTTTTTTTTATAAAACGTTTTCTTTATTTTTTTTATTTTACACTTTGGAATTACAAAATATACAGTGGCTCCACCCTCCTCACCAATAAAGAAAGGTGCTCTCCCAACGGTTCACCCTTTGCCGTAGTATTCCAGCAATAAATATACTATTGGGGGCACTCAATTATCTTTCACACATGGATCATGTCTGACACCATTTAATAATTTAAACTACACAGTAAAATACACAATAAAATGCAAATGCTAAGACAAATATAGTTAAAAACATATGAGATGTTGTGGTCCAGTCCTAGATACTGACCACCCAGTTAATACTCCACACAGCCGAATGGAAATCCCAATTTCCAGCGGCCCAACGAGTCTATTTCATATATGTCCTGTATCCAACAAAAGTCCGCCTGTATCAAACATACAAATTCTCTCTCTCTCTCTCTCAAGAGGATCCCAATCGTCCCGTTATAAACTCCACACGATGTTCAATGTAAACTGGAAAGAAATCATTGTTAATTTGAGGTATATGCAGTGGGATGTACTAGCCCCTATATATCAATGATGGCCTATATTCACCCAGGTGAATTAATTGGGGAGTACACTTTTCACTTAATTTAAGTTCCCACAATACGCCATTTAAGTTTCCACAATACGTATAACTCCAAAAACCATAAAGGGACACGTATAACAAATTACAAAAACTTTATTAAAAGATAAATAATATATCATAGAAATAAGACAATACATAAAATAAGGCGGCAAAAAATCAGTTAGTGACTATGGCTAGCAGCTCACAAGCTAACCTAGAAGGAGCACAGAAGGGAGCGTGCCCAGAAACCCATATACAGCGAATAAGTGCCAATGCTACCTAGTACATGTGGCCTACCATAGGAAAAATTTCTCAAGGGGAAAGCAGGTGCGAAACGTACGTTGGGGTGAGCTCCTCGCAATCGGGAGGCCTGATTCTGTTAGCGTCTTTGATCCCAGGTACTATTATCAGCTGACATCGTTTCCATTTTTTCCTATGGTAGGCCTCTGTGGCCATACATGTTCTAGGTAGCATTGGCACTTATCCGCTGTATATTGGTTTTTGGGCACGCTCTCTTCTGTGTTCTTTCTAGGTTAGCTTGTGAGCCGCTAGCCATAGTCACTACCTGATTTTTTGCCGCCTTATTTTATGTATTGTCTTATTTCTATGATATATTATTTATCTTTCAATAAAGTTTTTGTAATTTGTTATACGTGTCCCTTTATGGTTTTTTGGAGTTATATATGAATAGGCACGTATTATTCTCATTGTGTTTAGTTGGATCTCTCTCCTCCTACAATACGTATGTCAAATGTAATCACTTGCTGGCCGGATAAATAGACGAACAAACCCAGTCAAATGCGGTACTTTACCACTCTTTAGCTGTAGGTCCGTTCTCCCGGCGGTAAGCTCTCCGTGCCTCTTCCCTGCCAGGACCTGGCGCGGCGTCCCATGTGGTCTCTCCGTCACTAAGTGGCGTCCCACGTGACTGTGGCGGGTGCGTCCGATTGGTCATGAACTTCTGGACGCTGAGGCCGGGTAAAATAAATCTTCTACGGATGGTGTTCCATCTGTGGATTTGTAAGGGGAAAAGGATACAATGTTCCTTCCTTTTCGATTTGTTCTCAAATACAGATTCTCGCCTAATTTCCCAAACGCGTTTCGGGGCTATTGTTAGCTAGCCCCTTCCTCAGTGGTGAATTGGCGAGGTTTCCATGATTCCTTTATAGGCTTCCTAATACACTCAATGATTCCTGGGATTTATTTTAGATGTTCCAAATTGTGGATTCTGGCTAATTTGAATTGGAGGATGAATATCACCCCCCATCTTATATCAGAAACAATCATAAATAGATAAATAAATATATATAAAATATATATGGTACTAAAACTAGATATGCAACACATAGATATAAGATTAATGTTAGTAGATGGGTCAATAAAACCAGTCTATACTGTAATATATATATATAAAGCCGGTATATATGAAAGATGAGGGGGGGGTTACTTCATATTTCTTGGGGGAATGGAGCCTGGGTTAATCGATGAAATAATGGTAAGTGGGGGAGGGTCTATCTGCGAGAGGAGATCGGGATTCTGGTAAACATCCCGATCATCCGGATACAGATGTCCTGTCACCAACAAACCCATCTCCCAATCTCTATAGAAACCCAAATAGCTCCACTTCCATGTTCAGTCCTCTCGGAATTAGAGATTAAAATTCAAAAATCCTCCTTGTTTCGGTTCCCAACATTTGAGCCACATGATTGCCCCCCCTGACCCCCCATCACCCCCCAATTAGTGTAATATTATCTATAGCAATAAAGGAGAGACTGGAGGGATCTACTTTGCTTCCCCCATAAGGTCATACAAGACCTCCCAAGACCTCTGGGGGACATTTAACTTTCCTTTTTTTTTTCACTATTGATTTCTCCTGTAACTGGGTCTGACATAGTAGCCCCAGTTACAGCGGAAATACAGCCCCTAGAGAGGCTGTACAGCAGAATACAACACTGTGCAGCCTCAGTGCAGGGCTGATCGAGGTCTGTGAAAGACCCAACAGCTCTTGCACTCTCCCGGCCCCGGCGGTCACATGACCACCTGGCCTCTGTATCTCAGCGATCTAAAAGGCAGGGACACTTGGGAACTGTCCCTGCCTTCTCTCTGTGTTGCCCTGCTGTCACTGACAGCAGGCAACCCGCTCGGCAGCTGCATGATTAACGTGCAGCTGATATATCTAAATGGACGTTCTAAAACGTCCATTTAGAGATAAACAACCACCCATAGGAAGTTTATATCCTATGGGCAGTTAGCAACTGGTTAAAGTAAAGTGGCCCAGAATTTTGCTCCGGGTCTCTGTCACCAGTTTTTGTTGCCGTCCGATAAGGCAACATAAAGCTGGTGGCAGATTCTCTTAAATTTCATTTCCTCTTTTTTGTCCCACTAGGGGACAAGAAGTTACTGTCACTTAGATAATGCTTTGCCTATTGCATGTTCTAATAGTCCTCTGGTACACATGGGGGCCTTTGGATGTCCATCGTGACTTTGCCATTGTGTTGTGGGGCACTGACAGAGAGAATTCTGTGTCCTATTCCTTAGATGCTGCATATGCACCTTAAGGGGGAATAAATGGCTGAGAACAGAGATAACTTCTGTCCCAGCTGTTGCTGCAGAATATTGGTTGTGGTAATTAGGGTTCAATAGTACGTCCATATTTGGGAAAGGGTTAAAGAGTTCTTCATAAGTATAAGGTTTACCATACAGATGCAGAACTGGAAAAAACATGGGTGCAGCAGAACTCCACTGGCACTGACATATGCTTGCATTAAATATTCAAAGCAGCACATTCAGAATGGTCCACACACACCCTACACTTATACGACAAGCTCCCTTCTGTCTAGACCAGGGGTGCACAACCGGGGGCCACATGCGGCCCTCGATACCATTCTGTGCGGCCCCCAAACATCTGGTAAAAGACATGTAGGTCTATGTCTTAAGGCTTCTTACATGTATCTTTCATGTATTCTCCTATTAGATGGGAGTCCTGGAACTGTAACTAGACATTTATGATATATACTGTATGTTCAATATGCCAAAAATACAGTATTTCAGTTGGTAATACACCTATACGTTTTATTTTCGGCCCTTGGAATTGGTTTCAGGCTGACCATGTGGCCCCCAACCAGAAAAGGTTGTGCACCCCTGGTCTAGACCTACTGAACATAGTAAATATGCAAGGCAACCACCTCTATTCTGCACTTCTTAAAGCCAGCCTGGGACAGATGGACAGACTGTAGATTGCAAGCCCTAGTGGTCAGGCCCCTTCTCCTCCTGTCACCCAGTTGGATCATGCTTCTTGTACTTGTTTATGTATGTAAACGTCTTTTCATATGGTTAAATAAGTGTGCTGGACTAAGGCCGAGGTGACCATGTGTGTTTCTGATGACGTCTAAAATTAGCTTTTTTATTTTTTTTATTCCCCAAAATCCAAACTGCGAGTTGTTTATAATGTTTCCTTTTTTTTCCCATGACAGTGATGAGCTGTTCGCATTTCTGCTAAAGCTGAATCGTCAGTGTAATGCTATAACTCAAGCAGTGGTAACTGTGAGCAACCAAATACCTTCGAATCCTCAAAAGGTAAATCCGTTGTTCTAATAGAAGCGTATGGAGCCTTGGGTGGTCCCTGTAAACAGTGGACTACATGAAATGTGTAAGGGAGGGAATTTTTGTTTTCCATTAAAATGTCTCTAGAGCTCACACAAACATTTTTGAAATATTTTTTTGTGATGCAAGTTATCATTATCAGTTGTGCAATCTTTTAAATAGCTCTTGGGTTTTCTTTGTGTTTTTGCTTTCCAGAAATGGCAGTTTTAGTTCACTTTGTTTGAGGGGCTTTCCATTGCAACTGTGTTGCGGAATGCACACATGCCCCAGTAAATGAGCATGTGCCGTCTGGCCATATTAGAAGTAAAAGAAAATATAAACACACTGTTGCAATGTACGGAAAAATTACATTTCGCAATATTAGATTACATTTTACGATACAGTAAAATATACATACCATTTTCATCAGAAAGATGCGATCGAATTGTATGTTTTCTGGACCTCTCCCAATTACTGAATATAAATAATCTTGACAACATAAAAAGTTTTTTTTTTTTTAACAAAAAGTGCTCCTGGATGCAATTTTTAATGCTGACATCTGTTTATCTCATGTCTATTTATCTGCCCTTCTCCTGTCCGTTTCTCTCTTCGTATCTGTCTATGGTTTTTTTTATTATTATTATTTAAACTATTCCTTTTCTGCACACCTTTTTAATCATTAGGAAGTCTTGGAGTGGGATTCTTCTCTAAATTTTTGTACTGTTTGTGAAGACATTCTCACAAGCGTTACAGAGCTGAATAAAGAAATCGGCAGACTTCAGGATCTTTTAAATAAGGTTTGTGTGTGTCCTCTGTCCTGTGGGTCTCACGGGCCTTTCTTCTTTTGGAGAAAAGTGAAGATGCATACTGCAGTGTATGATAAAGTAAGCTTTTTTTTTAGAAGAAACATGAACATGACAGAGGAAGAAGGTGGGAAAGTTAAGATCTGGCGTTAGCACCAAATCATTCACTTACAAACCAACAACACAGTGACAAGCTCTTGTCTAGAAGGGTCACTTTGAGTAATGGGCTGGAGGGGAAAAAGTGACAGGATAGGATTCACTAAATTGAACGCTAGTGTCACAGAGGAATTTGTTGCTGAATGATGCCATGTGGCAGTTAGAAAGCAAAAGATTTTACAACACAGGGTTCTGTAATTCTGGAATTGAAGAGAGTATAAAAATACGTCAGGGATAGCCAGAGGTTATAAATATTGTGCTGCAAAGAGACGTACTTGTGACCTTAAGAAAATATATAGTATGTATTAAGTAAGCCCACACAGGCTGTAACGGAAGACGTTGTCATCTCTTTCTTAGGAAATGTAAACTGCAAAGCTAAACTAACATTTCCAAAAAAATAATAAAACTGGGGAATTTAATTTATAATCCCAGATCTTGATTTTTGTAATCTTGTACTGGACACACTTAAGGATTCTTGGCTATAGATCTTATGGAGCATCTGGCAGCAGGACCAACCCCATGACATCATGCAAACTGTTTTGTAGAGTTGATCCTGCGGATTCAATCTATACCTACCTTGTTAAAATCGGTGGCCCCTTCATAAGAATCATAAATAACTATTTGAAAGTACCCTTATGTGAATAAATTCCTCAGTCGGTGTTTCGGGGGGGGGGGGGGGGGGGGGGAAGGAGGAAAAGACGAGCGCCAATATTCCATGTAAAGCTATATTAGTGAGAGTGTAGGACTATAAATCTATGACGGTTAATTCGTATTGTATTTTGAATAGGGCTGCAGTAAACGATTATTTTACAAATCGAGTATTCTATCGATTATTTTTTACGATTAATCGAGTAATCTAATAAGAATGTTACCATGGTAACCAGGGCTTCAGTAGCGTCCTGGCTGCCATGGTAATCGATCGGAGCCCAGTTATATAAAGCCGCGTCAAGTCCGTGAAACCCTAACGTGAGACGTCCGTGGTAATGCGGCCTGGATTTCTGCTTTCAGCAGGAGCACACGGCGTCGGTGGTTGCTATGACGCCGTGCGCTCCCTGCCGCCGCTGCACTACAGTAATACACTAGTATGATCTATACCAGTGTATTACTGTCTTGCAGTGGTGGCAGGGAGCACACGGCGTTATAACAACCACTGACGCCGTGCGCGTGCCCTCCTGCCGTAAGCAGAAATCCAGCTCTCGTTACCATGGACGCACTGTTATGGGGGGCACTGTGGCTGACGCACTGTTATGGGGGGGGCACTGTGGCTGACGCACTGTTATGGGGGGCACTGTGGCTGACGCACTGTTATGGGGGCACTGTGGCTGACGCACTGTTATGGGGGCACTGTGGCTGGCGCACTGTTATGGGGGGGGCACTGTGGCTGACGCACTGTTATGGGGGAGCACTGTGGCTGACGCACTGTTATGGGGGGCACTGTGGCTTACGCACTGTTATGGGGGGGATCTGTGGCCGACACTGTTATGGGGGGGGGGGATCTGTGGCCGATACTGTTATGGGGGGGGGGGGATCTGTGGCCGGCACTGTTATGGGGGGGGGGGATCTGTGGCTAACACATATATAGCATCTGATGCTATATATGTGTCATCCACATATACCCCATAACAGGGCCATCTACAGACCCCCAACACTGCAGGGGGGGACGCTCGCAGCGGCTGGTGCAGTGTGCAGTAATACAACGGCCCCGCAGCTCTTATCCATTATTTATGTAGTTAATGTCTTTAGAAGTAGCCCTACCTTATTTACTATTGTTGCGCAGGCTCCCTGGGCAGCTTGAGTTTAACATCTCTGTTCCTCCATGCGCCATCTGCCCCTTCATTCATAAAGTGGGCGGAGCAGACAGGCGGAGCATAAAGGAACAGAGAGCTGCCCGAGGAGCCTGCGCAACAATAGTTATTAAGGTCGGGCTACTTCTAAAGACATTAACTACATAAATATTGGATAAGAGCTGCGGGGCCGTTGCTAAATTCCGGTATCCCGGCAGGGCCCGCTACTTGACCGCAGCAGGGGATGACCACGGAGCGGTGAGTAAATGCTCCTGCTCCGTGGTCACGTGACACAAACAAATCTTGCATCGACGATTTTTTTGTGTCGAATTACTCGATTTAATCGAGTATTCGTTTCAGCCCTAATTTTGAATACCCTCATAGCCCAATGGTATACTTCAGTTGTGTTATTAAAATATATCTTATATAGCTAAAAATGAAAACATTAGGAATAAACAACTCCAGTATCACCTCGCTTTACCGGGGAAGAGGCCTGAAGGATAAACTAAAGACACCAACAGGTCTCAACCTCCCCCACCGAGATCGCTTGTACGGTATTAGAAATCGATGTCTGCCTCAGGTGATAGCATCTTCTTGAATGACCTTTAATCAGCTCAACGCGTTTTGGGGGTTACAAACAATTTCCCTCTTCAGGAGCAATACAGCAATAAAAAAAAGCATATGTATGTTATATATAGCTTTACATAGAATATTGGTGCTCGTTTTTTCTTCCTTCCCCTTCTCTTCCTCCCCCTCTTTTTTTGTTTTTCCCCAGAAACACCCACTGAGGAATTTATACCCATAAGGCCTCATTCACACGTCCGCAAAAGGGTCCGCATCCGTTCCAAAATTCTGCGGAACGGGTGCGGACCCATTTATTCTCTATGGGGCTGGACATGAAGCGGAGAGCACACTATGTGCTGTCCGCTTATCATTTGCGGAACGCGGCCCCGAACTTCCGGTTTGCAGCTCCGCAAAAGATAGAACATGTCCTATTCTTGTCTGCACCTGCGGACAAGAATAGGCATTTAGGCATTTTAGGGGATGACGGCAGGGTGTGTTGCAGATCCGCAATTTGCGGATCCTCAACACACCACGGATGTGTGAATGGACCCTAAGGCTGCATGCTCACGACCGTATGTGTTTTGTGGTCCGCAATTTGCGGATCCGCAAAAAAAAAAAACGGATGGCGTTCCGTATGGTATCAATTTTATTTTTTTTGCTGCTCCATTGTAATAATGCCTATCCTTGTCCGCAAACTAGAAAAAAATAGGACATGCTCTATTTTTTTTTGCGGGGCTACGGAACGGACATACTGATGCGGACAGCACATGGTGTGCTGTCCGCATTTTTTGCAGACCCATTGAAATGAATGGGTCCGCATCCTATCCGCAAAAAAACAGAATGGACAAGAAAACAAAATACGGTCGTGTGCATGAGCCCTTAGATTACTTTCAGATAGTTATTTATGATTACCCATGGACACCAATTCCATGTAACTGTGCAGCCTCTGCCTATTCTATCCTTTTTTTACATTTGCTACACCACAACGGTAATACACCTACATTTTATGCTAACTCCACCGTGATCTAATTTCCATCTAGAGGTCCATCTAATCACATTCCCCCCATTGGCACATTTCCTTTCTTCCATTGGCACCAAAGAGTGGGCCCTAGTTCCTTGGAGAACCTGAGTTCCTCCACTTTCTGCCCTTAGACCTCCACTCCTCCCCTTGACTGAAAAGGCTGGGCATCTTCACTGTCTTCTTGCCTGGCCCTGTAATCCCACGTATGCCCCACTAAATATTCTTTCAGCACATGCGTAGCACATCTTTGTTGGCTTTCCACGATACTGAGATAATAATTGCACATGCACTGATTGTAGATTCAATGTAGTATGTATAGGAGAGGATAATCAAGGGAAGGGGAAGTGACTAAGGGTGGAAAACCAAGGGGCTGCAGTGCTCCAAGTAGCTAGGACCACCCCTCGATGTACTATAGCCATTAGCATAATTAATAAGTAGCCTGTTTCTCAAGTGCGGGGCCATGGTTTTTAATAAGAGACGTATTATTTTAATCAGCAGGATTGACCCCAATACACAGTATACCTAATTTAATAGGGTTGATCCTGTTGACAGATGCTCTTTAAGGCCTCATGCACACGGCCATTGGTGTTTTGCGGACCGCAAAACACAGAGGCTGTTCCGCGTTCCGTTCCGCAATTAACGGAACGCGGCCCATTGTAGAAATGCCTATTCTTGTCCGCAAAACGGACAAGAATAGGACATGCTCTATTTTTTTTGCGGGGCCACGGAACGGAGCAAAGGACGCGGACAGCACACGGAGTGCTGTCCGCATCTTTTGCGGCCCCATTGAAGTGAATGGGTCCGTGCCAGAGCCTCAAGATATGCGGCTCAGACGCGGACCACAACAACGGCCGTGTGCATGAGGCCTAAGGGGCATGCACTTAATAAGCATCTCAGCTATATTTACAGTGTTCTAAGGGAATATATTTTAACAAGTACTTATTTCTTTAAGGGAAGCTGCAGTAATTTGTTTAATTGCCAAATTACTGTTTGAAAGCCAGACAAGCCAATAAGGCAGTGTGTGTGTAGCAATATGGACACTATGTCCTGTAAAAATATATTGCCATAATCTAATGATGAGGTTTCACAACAAGTACATTTAATCCTTTGTTATAGTTTTTTATTCAACAATATCTGTATATGAAAATCTATGTTGACAGGGTTGCATTACTTGCCTGCCATTGTTAGACTTGGTTCACACACAGATTTATTATGTGAGTAAGAACTACACAGCTCCCACTCTGCAGGAAAAATGTATTTTTTGGCTGAGAAGAAGCAGATCCGTTGTTGTTGGGAAAGCCACATTTGGCTATACATTCCCACTGCTGAAAGCGTTGCATGTGTTAGCCAATTTCAATAAATGGTTTGCCATGTAATACATATTCTAGGGCCCTTCCAGAGAAGTACTCCATTCTTGCTCGTAGCTGGGAGTCCCAAGCAGTGGTCTCCCCTCTGTGAGGTCTGTATCCCTTAAAGGGGTTCTGCAGTTTGTTACAACTGATGATCTATCCTCAGGATAGATCATCAGCATCTGATCGGCCGGGGTCTGACACCCGGGACCCCCGCCGATCAGCTGTTTGAGAAGGCAGCTGCGCTGCAGGAGCGCCGCGGCCTTCTCACTGTTTACCTCTGCTAGTGCCCCGCCCAGTGACGTCACGACTTGTATCCAAGTGGCGTGGGCGAGGCTAAGCTCTGTTCACTGAATGGAGCTTAGCCCCGTCCATGCCACTTGATACAAGTTGTGACGTCACTGGGCGGGGTGCTAGCAGCGGTAAACAGTGACAAGGCTGCGGCGCTCCTGCAGCGCCGCTGCCTTCTCAAACAGCTGATCGGCGGGGGTCCCGGGTGTCAGACCCCGGCCGATCAGATGCTGATGATCTATCCTGAGGATAGATCATCAGTTGTAACAAACTGCAGAACCCCTTTAACCCAGTGGTGACATCTGCCATGCATGGCACCCACTTATTTGCTTAGAGAGCACCTTAGCTGGCGGGTCACTGCAGTTTTACACAGTACACACCCGTCACCAGTGTCCAGGGTCACAGACTACTCCAATCAGACATTTAATCCCACAGATGCTGTGGTCCGTTACAGCCAATGCATTTTAGAGGTCATTTGAAGGGAGAGGGCTCTATATGGTGATTGAATGGACCCCCCATCCCCCCCATTTTGAGATCTTAGGAGTCCTTTAGTTGCTATAGCAGCCTGGGGCCTTGTGAAGCCTCTGAGACCCACCATCATAAAGTTCCTTGGAAATATACAAAAAGCAGAATTAATATCCAGAATAACATGAGAATTTACTGTATTGCAGAATCAGGTCATATTTTTTATTTAGACCAGTTGGGATTTTACGGTGGTCTCCCCCTCTAATGGGGGGACTGACACGTTCTACACCTTGGGCTACAAATGATGTAGTGTCTCCTTTATAAATTGTGGAAAAATGCAAGGTAGTTGCCGATACGGTTGTGGTATGATAGTGAAAGATGTCAGACAAATGTTTACTCGTATGTATCTTGATGTCATTTGTAGTGCACCCAACATATTGCAAGGAACATGCACTGCAAGTGATTAGATATACCGCATATTCAGTGTTACAATTTAAACACTGTTTACACTTGCAGTACATGTCACCTTTCGAGAGGGTATCGATAAAAACTCTACCTCCCGCCATAAAATATAAAAGCTTTCACAAAGATCTGTAGATAAAAATATGCAAACATTATGGGATTTAGTATATAACGATGCTTCAATGTTATGGCTGTAATGACACTGACCCACAAAATAAAAGTAATGTGTGATTTTTTATTTTTTTTACCATACAGTAAATTCAATAGTCATAAAATTGTGGAAAATTGCATTTTGTCCCAATTTCATCCTATTAATATTTTTCAGCTTCGCAGTACACTGTATAGGTAATTAAATGGAGCTATTAGAAAGTACAACATGTCCCACAAGAAACAAGCCCTCATAGGACTATGTCAATGGAAAATAGAAAAGTTACAGTTCTTGGAAGGCAGGGAGGAAAAAAACCATGAAATTTGTTTACGATGCCAAGTGCATAATATGGCATATGAACAGTTATCTACTTCTGGTTTATATACCTAGTAGCAGATTGTATGAAAGCTTTTCTCCTTTTTTGTTTCCCAACTTTGACATTTGTGCTTTGCAGTTGTGAAGCTTCTGATTTGTGGGTCTTGCATATGTGGGTCATGCATATGTCGGTCTTTATTTACTCTGGATTTCACATTTAATCTTTTCTTTTTTTGTAATTTATACTTTAGGCTCTTTATTAATAATTGTTGTCCAAATTATGAGATAAATACCTTCCTTTTTAGACTGAGATGCACAAAAGTGAGGGGAAAGTGTCAGTGCGTCTTATAGTCCGAATGCTGTGCAGGAGGCGCGGTCTTCTTCTAGGCCTCGCTCTGCACTGTGTCCTGACGGGGCACAGCGTCAGGGCGTAGTGCATGTAAGCGCACACTGTGACCTGACACTGTGTGATGATTGGGGGTCTAATATGAGGCTGATGGGCGGTTTGATCTGAGGCTGGTGGAGCTTGGGGGTCTCATGAAGAATAGAGGTCTGATGAAAAACATTTGTAATTACAAGTACTATCTCCATTCAAGTGAGTAATTACTCTGCGCTTAGGACAGTGTTTCCCAACCAGTGTGCCTCCAGCTGTTGCAAAACTACAACTCCCAGCATGCCCGGACAGCCTTTTGCTGTGTGGGCATGCTGGGAGTTGTAGTTTTGCAACAGCTGGAGGCACACTGGTTGGGAAACAGTGGCTTAGGAGATGACAGGCAGTGTAATCAAGGGGACGTAGTGCTCGCATTGAGTGCCTCCTCCTCTTCAACCAGCTGGGGTGTTGGACCCCTGCAGATCAGATATCATCAATAAATACTGCCTGTACAACCCCTTTAAGCACCAGCCTATTTTGGGCCTTCAAGGGCTTTTTTTCTCATCACATTCCAAGAACTTTAACCTTTTTTTTTTCCCCATCAACAAAACTATGAGGGCATAGATTTTTTTCTGCATGGAAACTTGTACTTTTTATTGGCTTCATACAATTTAATAATTTTACAATTTTTATTTTTGAAGGGAGGGGGGGTTATTAAGTGTTATCCAGTAGCTAGTTCCCCTCCAGGTTATGGCATATCATCTAAGTGATGATATAGAATTAACACCTCATAAGTGAACACCTCCGTTATCATGTATATTATCTTGTCCTTTAAGTATGAATATAGCCGCCGGTTTACATTCCCTATACATTTACTATTATGCGCTTTTTAGCGATCCCACAGTGAACATAGTTAGTCACCGCCCGGTTTAGTCCAGCCAGTTGATACTCACCTTTGGACACGGCCGGCTGCGAGACCACTCCCTGTGGGCGGGGTTTCTACGTTAAAAGTGAGGCGCGCGAGCGGCCGCTTTGTGGCCACACTAGTGCAGAGACTTTATACCTGAGTTCCTCCACGTGTTACCTCACGCCGACCCTCTGATCGGGGGTGTTCGGCAAAATTGTCTCTGCTGCTCCTGATGAAATGTGGTGTTACAACACACAGAAACGCGTCGAGCATGAGATGTAGCATTTAGCTTTAGTGAGGAGGATTGATATATAGGGTAACCCTGTTATACCCAGGGTAGCTCTATTGAAAGCCGTAGAGATCACTACGAATATAGGGCGGTACACTAACCGTCCGTGATCATGAACGGCTATTACATAACGCTACCACACACATCAAGGGGGTGCTACTGAGTATCCTCTTGTTACAGCTAGTTCCTCTTTATCTTAGAGGAAGCTATATGTTGGTGGCAATCTTTTACTACCATGATACTGATGTGACACAACCCTTGTCACAATCTGAGTATCTGTTAGCCCAGCCAACAATCTACTCTGGTGTGTGGGTAGTTGTTATACAGGTCTTGGCCAGTCTGATGTACTGGCATCTATCTGGTTAATACCAGCAGTATAGTGCACATATCCTGCACACTTAACCATCTGTGTGCAGTACACTACTGCACTTTATTGCCAGTCTAGACTACAGCACTTACCTTTGTATGTAGACCTTTTTTACATTTTAGTGTAGCAAATTACAATAAAGATTTTTTGTTTTTTGTTCTTAACGTCCCTTCAGATTATTTGTTTATTGTTTTTTGTTTCTTATATGCCATGCACTGTGAGATATAAATAGTATGTTACATTTATACTTTGCAGCATTAGTCATTTACATAAATCTTTTTCTTTTATGTTTTACTTTTGCTGAGTGGAAGCATATTTTATGGGTAATTTTTTTTTTTTTTTTTTGAGGGTGCCATTTTCGGATATACGCCCTCGGACACCTCTGTAGATAATAGGGAAAACAAAAAAGTTATGGGTGTCAGAATATGGCAGCACGAAGCTAATTTTCTTTTAACTTTATTTTTTTAAGTAGTAAAAATGATGTAAGTTTGGTATTGCTCTAATTGTCCTGACCTGCATACTTTTAGTGTATAGTAAATGCTGTAAAAATAAAACCTTAAATACCATGACAGAATTGCATTACCCCCAGAACCCCCACCCCCCACAAATACGCACAGAATTCCCCCCCCCCCCTTTTCTCAATACATTCAGTACATGATATGTTAAATTAAATGGTGTTATTAAAATCCAACATTTCCTACAAAAAAAAATCAAAGGCTGTGGCTCTTGGAAAGCGGGAAGAAAAAAATTTAAACAGTCCCTTCAAAAAATTAGTAAATTGTCCATTAGTGAAGGGATGATGCAAGTTTTCAGTCTTGAAACCACTGTAAATCATTGGTGACTGTAGAAACGTGTACCAATTCATGATTTTCTCATCAGTTTCAGCATGGCCAGAAGAGCACTCCGTACCGTATTTTGCCATTTGAAGAAAAGCAAAACTGGAGATGGTGGAAACCTGGGAGAATGGCTTTGGTGGCAATGTTAGGTCTGGGGTTTATCTCAGTCTTTCAGATCGCAGCAAGGCATAAAAATGTACTGTAGTGCAGTAATGTGATAGAATTGGATTAGACTTGTAGTTTAGAATGTTTGTTTTTCCGTTTGTTTTAGCAATGGTAAAAGGTTTTATTTAGCCCCTTGCACTTATAAGTATGTAAGCAATATTTTCATGTAAGAGATTATGTAATCTTAATTTACAAAATAAACTGTGCAGGGGACGATAATGTTATGTGCTTCTGAAAGTAAAATCGCTTCTCGGACTGGTTGGTTTGAACAGTTTCACCCTGAATAAACAAACGTGTTCTGGAATTATTCTTAAAAAGACAAATGCCACACAATGTGTTCCCATACCTGATATATTGCCAATCCCATAAAGGGCCCACTCCAGGTTTTGCTTAAAATGTTTCAACAGGACCTAACTTCTATCATGTAACGGAAGTGTCTATGATGCAAAATAATCCAGATAGTCCAGATCAGAATTGCAGTGAAATCCAGAATTTATCAAGACAAGAATGGAAAAATGAGCAAAGATAAATAATTAGGACCTTCTTTAAAAAGTCCTTACAATGCATTCTCAGATTTTGTCTCCATTTCATTATTGGACCTTTACACTTACTATTGAGCATTATATACTTTCCTCTGATGGTCCAGTAATCCTAAATATTTTATTGATGCTGGATAAAAGCATTTTTTCTGTAATGACAGTATTAACACGTTTATGTCTAGACCACTGCTGATTCAGAACAAAATTTGTCTTTTTGCAATGATGTATTCTAGGTGAGTCGTATTCTGCTCAACCCCAACATAAGCTTTGTTCTAACATGGTGACATGTGCCCAGTGGGGCATATTATATTAATACCAGCACACAATATAAACCTGGTGAATCGTGCATTAGATCCAGAAGCCTATATTGATCGCTCCCAAATGTAGAGAATCGTTTTTGGTATAAGCAGATATCTGTTGGTCCGGGAGCTCTCCATTGTCTGGTATCAGTGGGAAAGAACACCCATTTATTTACCTCAGTAGAAAGTTTATTTCCTCAGAAGTGAACTAGAGGTAGAGAAAGCCTTGCGTAAGCCTGCTATTTTGTCACTATGGGCTTATTCACACATCACATGTGCTGTCATTGATTTGTACACTATGTGCTTAGTCACACTTGTGGTCCATGAAAAAAAAAAGTGTGCATGCACTACTTTGGTCTAGTTTGCTGAACGCACATGCCCATTAAAGGGGTTGTCCGCTTTTCACTATTGATGACCTATTCTCAGGATAGGTCATAAATATGAGATCGGCAGGGGTCTGACTCCTGGCACCCCCGCCGATCAGCTGTTTGGAGAGAAGGCAGCTCTCATACAAACAATGCCTTCTCACCTCTGTTTACCTGCACGCCGCATGCGTTTGCACTGGTGGGCAGGTGTAATTACAAGTATGGCGTCCCCGTTCTCTTCTATGGGACAGCTCTTTCTGTTCAAATGAATACTACAGAGCCATCCCATAGAAGTGAATGAGGGCACCATAACAGCTGATCGACGGGTGTGGCGGATGCCTGCCGAACTGATATTGATGACCTATACTGAGGATAGGTCACCAATAGTAATAAGTGGAGAACCACTTTAAGGTAAAAACCAGAGACAGAACGTGGCATCAGTGTTTCAGTCCATCATGGAGCATTGCTAGGCGACATCCTGGAAATCCCCTATTTGGCCTGGTGGTGCTAAATATCAAAATTTGTCATTTTCTGTTTATCCTTTCTGCTATCATTTGACAAGCTGCTATGTGCCCTGCTTCAGTGTTAATCAGTGGATCACACTGCCATACGACCGGCTAATACAAACCACAGTCTGATTGATTCTGCGTGGGAGGAGATAACCCACAAACTCCAGCTAACTGACTGGGAAAGAAATATTTTGCCATAGCGAATGAGGATAGGTAAGTGCAACCTTACTTGGTCCCATGGTTGTTCCCAATTGTTGTTTTCCCTGTAACATTTTCCATGTGAAGCCATGTTATTTTGTTCATGCTGTATATACTGTATACTTTTCCATATAAAGCCGTGTTCCCCTGCTGACGCTTAATGTACTTTATTTGGGCCCTTTTCACTATTGTCGCCATGTACCACACACTGTTTTGCACTTCCAGGTGCCAGCTAAAACCCGATGGTCATCCAATGGTCCCCTTTTCCCTATGAGGCTTCTTGCCAACAATATGGCTGCTACTTGCATGAGTTTTTTTTTTTTTTTTTGGACCTGTTTGTTTTTAATGCTAGTGTTACCCAGAAAACAAGGAGTTGTTTTTTCCTATGTTGTGTACTATACCTTCCTACCTATCTCAGGGCCTCTCTCCATCACGGTCCCAGCCTCCCAATGTAGGTTGTGGGTACTAAAGTGTTGGCCAAACTGGGGATGAGGACGTTCTCAACTTGTAAATGATGAGCTACATTTTATTTTAATTAGTTCTTTATACAAATTTATCCCATTCTAACCTTTTTTTTCTTTCAGCTAACTATTTTGTCTTTTCTCTCAGTGGGATACAGGGTAGGTTTATTTTTATTTTTTTTGTTGTGAAGTTAAGTAGAACACGATGCATATTTTTGTATGTTTACAGTTGGGGTGACTCAATAAAGACATACATGTAGAAACATTTTTATTAGAATTTAAATTTACAAGACAAATAAAAATAATTTGTTTCTGGTTTGCACTTAAATCACACATGAAAAACAGCTTGTGTTTAGGTTAAAATGCATAAACTCACGATCCACACCAAAGTGTATTCAATTGCTTGCATGTCCATAGCAACAAAAAAAGCAACTAAATGGATAAATTAAATAAACACTATCAAAACATTTAATGTAAAGAGGCAGAAAAAAAGCATTATTATGTGGATCCTGCTGGCAAGAAAAAGCTACCTCAGGTGACACAAAGTGGTCTACAAATATGTCCCAGAGTCCAGGTGTTCTTAGTCTTCCAAGCTGGATTTGGGCAACAAGAACTATGTGATACTGAATGGTGGGTCTCCTTATCCAGATCTATTGTGGCATCATAGATCCATGAGAAATTGTGCAGGCCACACTCTTTGACGATAGACTGGATATAGGTGGGAGTCATCTGAATAGTGCTTAAGAGCACTCTTTATTAGGAAGTGAGAATGTGGTCAACAAAGCGAGGTGAAAGTTTAAAATGCACCTACAATTGTACAAATAGTGGTGTGCAAAGGGCCATCCTGATTTGGGAGTCCAGACCCTTCATCCGCAAGTCTTGAAACCACTTTATCTGTATAATATATATATGAAGGACGTATGTATGTATGTTCCGCGATCACTCAAAAACACAACCATCTATTTCAACAAAACTTGGTATACACATCCCTTGCTACCTGGAAAGAAATCTTGTGGGGGTCACAACTCTCTAGCACATACCTTTCCTGAGATATTCCCCAAAAAATGCAAATATGGCACATCACATGACCTACAGTAGCCAATAGAAGTCTGCAGGTCTTTCTCTTCATATCCCAACTACCATATACACAGTCACATATCCCTTATCAGCCAATAGAAGCTTGCAGGTCCTGAGTCTCCACATACACACAGTTTTACACCAGGTTTCCATAACAACTCAGCCCTTTTTCTTCACTGCTGTAGTTCAGCTTGAAAGGAGGGGCACTATTGAAAGAGCAGCTGCTGTGGAGGTCACTGTTAAAGGGGCAGGCACTGTGGAGGTTACTGTTAAAGGGGTGGGCACTGTGGAGGTCACTGTTAAAGGGGCAGGATTTGTCAGTTTGGTAGGCTTTCTAGTGGATTGAGGCTTGCAATTAAAAGATTTCAGGATTATTATTTTTTTAAATACATTTATAGTGACTTAGAAAATTGACACTTCCAGTTCCATGATGTACTATTACATGATGAGCAAGAGCCTGTTTAACATGCCATGCCGTAATAAAACATCGTTGTAATGGGGCAGACACAGGAACTGAAGGGTACTGGCTGTAACTAGCAGCCAACATCCTACTGGCATGCCCTGGACCAGAAATAATGCGTCCAAAAATGTAGTTGCTGTTTTTTCATCCCTTCTCGAAAACAACATTTTTTCAATACATGATATGTACTCCAAGATGATGCGCTATTATAAGTAAGACAGAGATAGAAGTTATTATGCGTAGTTATTTGAGTAAGCAATGTCTTGTAATCTGTATATGCAGGGACGGAATGGCCATAGGGAAATTTCCTGGTGGCCCAGGGGGCCACTCAAGCCTACTGATCGCCGCAGGCCAGGTATATAATGATCTGATGCTCAACAGCTACAGGTGCCCTCCTAAACTCAACTGTGATACAGTTGAGTACTGTGGTTGGGGTGGCAGTATTTTGTGCTGCCCTGTGGTATTCGGTTCTGCTGGGCAGTATTCTGCGCTGTACCACGGTATTGCAGGCGACGCCATGTCAATGCAAGTCCAAATTCAATGTTGGTTGTTTTCTTCCATGCCAAGGGTGTGGTTTTAGATAAATCTGCTATGGGAAACCTGAATTACTGCAAACAAGTCCTTTTTAAAGGTGAAGAGAAAGAGGCCAGAGTTGGGCCAGTGGAATTTATTCGGCTGGCAAGTGCGCATCATTCACTCAGTACGCCTGCGCCGATTGAGGAACGTTACAGTGCAGGCGCAGGAATTCAGAAGCAGACAGGGCCAGCGGGAGGAGGAGAGCGCTCGCTGGCCCTGTCTATCAAGAGGAGATGGGGCGTGTCAAAAAGCAGAGGATGCGGTGACTACCAGCAAGTACACGCCCAACTTGCTGGTAGTGAAGAAATTTGCATATTGTAAAAGTATGATTTTTACAAGAAATAAGCCACAGACAAAGGTAAGACAAGTATGATTGCACTCAGCTGACATTAGCAAATAGCTGATGTCGGCTAATGAAAATTGCACAGTTGGGGGTGACAGAAGCCCTTTAATTTTATGCCTTTTGGAGATCATTTAATCTTTAACTTGCTATCTATGGGGGGCACTATGGGGAAGGGGGAGAGGAGCCCAATGGAGGCATGTGCTGGGGTATTTTATGGGGGCACTATATAGGGGTATTTTATACTGGCATACATTATGGGGACATTAGCTCAACTGCGGCCACTAAGCGGGAGTATTTCTTGTACTGTCATATTATAAGGAGAATTATTGCTACTAGGGGGAATTATGGTGATGTTTACTACTACTGGGGGGCTATGGGGAACATGATTACTAGTATGGGCACTATGGGGCCATTATTACTACTAAGTGTGCTTTGGCAGAGAATAATTTTTATTGGTGGGATTTTGGGGGGCACGCACTGTTACTTTGGTGGGCACCCACACAAACCTACACACCTTCAATATCGTGAAGCTGCTCCTCCACTCCTCTTTTGGTGCCTTCAGGACTAGGAGGGAGGAAGTGAAACTGCAACAGCTTCTGCCACAGAGCTATGTGGGGGACAGTGTGAGTACAGAAGCTTTATTTCAGGGCCCTGAGTGTTGAGTACAGTGCGTCTATGTAGGATGAGGGTGAGACTCTTACCTTCATCCTCAACAACATAATTTCAGCTGTACAGTGTTTTTTGGGAGTGGCCTATTGCAGGGCTTGACAAATTTCCTTTGAATCTAGGAGCCGGCTAAAAAAGTTAGGAGCCAGGCGGAGCCGCGTCATAAAGCCCACAATAGATGCCCCCATAGTGCTCCCCCACTTCTCTATAGAGCCCCCCAATAATGCATGCCAGTACATAGGGCCCCCAGTAGATGCCCCCATAGTGTTCCTACCCCTGTTTCCCATAGTGCCCCCCATAATGTGCGAGTATATAGGGCCCCCCATAATGCTTCCCCTTTTCAATAGGTTATATGACACGTCAGATGCTGCCACCGTCTAAGTGATCGCCACTTGCGGCCGCCATGACATGTGGAAACCCTTACAAGGATTACAGGGTCCGGAGGGGAGGGCAGAGGGGTCCGGAGGGGAGGGCAGAGGGGTCCGGAGGGGAGGGCAGAGGGGTCCGTCTTGTGAATCTCTTTCCCTCCTTGTCATTATCTTTCCCCCTTGTCATTCACTTTCTCTCACCCCCCTTGTCATTCACTTTCTCTCACCACCACCCCCTTGTCATTCACTTTCTCTCACCCCCCCCCCCTTGTCATTAATTTCCCCCCCTTGTCATTCATTTCCCCCCCTTGTCACTCACTTTCTCCCTCCCCCCCTTGTCACTCACTTTCTCCCTCCCCCTTGTCACTCACTTTCTCCCTCCCCCTTGTCACTCACTTTCTCCCTCACCCCCTTGTCATTCACTTTCTCCTCCCCCTTGTCATTCACTTTCAACCCCCCGTTTGTCATTCACTTTCTCCCCCCCGTTTGTCATTCACTTTCTCCCCCACCCTTTGTCATTCACTTTCTCCCTCCCCCTTTTGTCATTCACTTTCTCCCCTCCCCCTTTGTCATTCACTTTCTCCCCTCCCCCTTTGTCATTCACTTTCTATTGTCATTCACTTTCTCCAAACCCCCTTGTCATTCACTTTCTCCCCCTTCCTCCCCTGCCTCTAGTGTAGCGTGGCCGAGCTTTGTATGGTCCCACGGGTACAGGAGCTTTAGTTTCCTGTGCCCGGGCGGACTGACAGGAAGTGCACACTGTGTGCGCACTTCATGTCAGTCCGGCCGGGTACAGGAGACAGATGCTTCTGTACCGCGGACCATACAGGGCTCGACCACGCTAATGAGGACTGACAGGAGGGAGCGCTGGCGCTTCCCTCCTGTCAGTCCCTCTCTTCATGCTGTGCCCGGGCGGTGCGCCCTCATGGACGCGCCAGCCCAGGCAGTGCTGCAGCCGCCTGAGGCTCTATACAGAGCGCTCGGGCGGCTGCAGCATGAGGGGGGCCGGCGCTCCTAGTCCGCGCCGGCCCTGCGCCTGGCTGACAAATACCCAGGTGCCAGGACCAAATTCCTGGTCGCCATGGCGACCTGGCACCTGGGATTTGTCGAGCCCTGGCCTATTGTATGTCGGACGGGCTTGTAACAATGGGCAGGGCCAAAATTGTTGCGCACTATACATGCTGCTTTTTTTTTTTCTTTTTGGACCCCCCCTTAACAAAATTCCTTCATGCTTCCCTGGATATATGCAAGTGATTACAATGTTAGAGTGAAAGTATAGGTAAATTAGATAAAACTGAACAATTGAAAGGAGGCTCTATTACTTTGTTGTGCTGCCTTTAGCCTGGATACAAGATGAGATACGGCCTCTAGTCTGGACACGGATGCTCTCGTGATATGGGCCAGGAGATCAGAGTGACTGGCAACACGTGGGTTAATCTGACTGGTTTCTTGTGGATCATTTGTGTCTTTGTTGTTTTGGTAATGATCACACCCCTTGCAGGTGTCGTTGGTATGGTCATTTAACCTATTTATTACTGCTTAACCCATCTGGGGGTGCGGTTTATAGCTTCAGTTTCTGGACTCAGGCTAGCTGGTTGTTGGATCTCAGTTGAGCTCCTGGCGCTGCCTTTGCTCCACTTGGAATTAAGTGTCGTCTTCTCTATTTGTATTTTGTTTGTTGTATTTCCCTGTCTTTTGTATCTAGGCCTTAGGGAGACTCATGTTCTTCCTTCTGGTGGAGGAATAGGTTGTCTCAAGTCCTTTCATTATACCAGGGCCTTACAGAATGTGTTAGGGCTCTAGGTTCCTGTGTATGAACTTCCCTACCATCGAAGTCAGTTCATACTGATAGTAAGTCAGGACTTGGATTAGGGTTGTTCTAGGAGGTGACCTTATCCTTTACCCTAGTTTCCAGGCCTAGTTCCTAGCCCCTTTCCTCCTGTGC
This sequence comes from Bufotes viridis, assembly GCA_033119425.1. Classification (NCBI taxonomy): domain Eukaryota; kingdom Metazoa; phylum Chordata; class Amphibia; order Anura; family Bufonidae; genus Bufotes; species Bufotes viridis. Next base: position 225,501,295 of record CM065590.1, read on the forward strand.
TTGGTGTGGAGTTTCCCACCCACACCGCATCCGTGACAATGAGATATGGTTGGGTATGGAGGTATACAGGTTCCATCAGGTATCCTGAGGTACATTTGCCCACAGCGGTTGCAGCTGGGTCTGTAGATCTTGCACACTCTTAGATTGCCAAAGCTGGTTTCCCAGCTGGCCCCATAAATGCTTATTTGGCGATCATTCTGGTGAGCGGGCAGGCCAAGGAAGTTTTGTAATCTGGAGGAGACATTCCTGGGAAAGCCTTGCAGTGTGTGAGAGAGTATTATTCTGTTCAAAAATGCTAGTTAGAAGTCCTGCTATGAGAGGCAACACGTGGCCACAGGATGTCCTGCACATATTGCTGAGCAGTTAGTGTCTCTCGTATCACTACTTCGGGTGACCAACTATTGGATGTGATTGCTCCCCAGATTATCACACCAGCAGCTGGGGCAGTGTGTTGCTGCACCGTAAAGGCAGGATTGAAGCGCTTACCACGAGACCTTCATATTCAAACTAGACACCTGTGGGATTCCAAAAAGAACCTGGATTTGCCACTAAAGATGATACAGTTCCAGTCCATAGCAGTCCAGTTATCTTGTTCATGACACTACTGCAAATGAAGGTGGTGGCTGGCTGTCAATGCCAGGACACAAAATGGGCGCAATGATACCAAATGTTCTTCTGCTAAGAGCCTGGGAATGGTCAGAGACAGGTGTGTAAAGAAGTTGCCACCTGTGTCTTCGTAGTGGACCATGAAACTGTGGGAGCTGCTAGTTCTTGTCTGATCAAACAATCTGTTTAGTGGTGGTCCATCTGGCCCGTCCGGAGCTTGTTTGCCATGTGTGCATGCCCTTATGTAACCACTGCTTCCAATACATCCTAACAGCTAGGTCAAAAGGGCCTAGATGGTGTGTGCAATCCAATGATGCACCGCCTCTCAGAGTTTGTCAGCTGGGCAAAATTTATTCGAGTGCGTCGTAGAGACATGTCTAGTAGTCAGTGATCTCTTACCAAGAGGTTTACTAACCCAAAAATAACCCCTGTGAGCCTTTTTATTGTGAGGGGGAGCATTTGTATTACCCCTTGTAGAAAAGCTCATTGTCTAATGATACCAGACCTGTAACCATTTAAATATCTGCCTGACATAACTGCAGGCTAAGTTTTGCACCAGTTCATCATTTCTGGGTGCATTATTTTTTGTCATTGAGTGTATTACATAAGAAAGCATTCTACTATAAGGTCATCTGAAACTATAGTCAGTATTTCAGGAACATGACTATTAGATTTTGTTCACACTAGTTTCATTGCTTCCAGTAATAACCTCATGACTACTTTGACGGATCGCTTTTCCACTGGTTACGCACTGACATTAACCCCTTCGCTACCAGCGTCATAGAGACCTGCGACTTATTACCGCGACCGGCAATAATGCCTTTTAGATGCCGTAATCAGGTGAGATCACAGCATCTAAAGGGTGAAAAACCTTGGAAGCGTGACTTCTTACTGGCATCCTCTGCGGCCAATAAGGGATACCGGTAACTAATGCAATGCCCTAGGTCTCGCTGAAGATACCAAGGGTATTGAGCTGCAATTCTTATTTTGGCCAGCAGGTGGCAGGCCAACATAAGAAATTAGCAATTCTGAGCAATAAATAGATGTAAAAAATCCATGATTGTTCAGAATCTAAAAAAAAAATAGGGATTTTGTAGGCTCAAATACGAGCTTCAAAATCATTTTTCCATAGAAAAATAAATACATAAATAACAAAAAAATATAAACATCATGGGTATCAGTGACCGAAAACGCCCATACTCTTAAAATATAAAAATATTTTTCCAATATGGCGATTGAATATGGTGATGTAAAAAAAAAAAGTTTACATTTATTTTTACACTATTTAGACATAAAACTTTATACATATGTAGTATTGTTGTAATTGTACTGACCCAGAGTATGAAGGGCACAGGTCATTTTTGCCGCAAACTGAACGCCATGGCAAGAAAACCTGTAAAACGGTGGAGTAATTGTGTTTTTTTTTCAATTCCACCCCATTTGGAATTTTTTTTTCTGCTTCACAATACATTGCATGACATATTAAATGGATGCATTAGAAAGTACAACGTGTCCCGCAAAAAATAAGCCCTCATACAGCTACAGTGGATATAAAAAGACTACACACCCTTTTAAAATGTCAGGTTTCTGTGCTGTAAAAGAATGAGACGAAGATAAATCATTTCAGAACTTTTTCCATCTTTAATGTGACCTATAAACTGTACAACTCTTTTGAAAAACAAACTGAAATCTTTTAGGTAGAGGGAAGAAAAAATATAAAAATAAAATAATATGGTTGCATAAGTGTGCACACCCTTAGGCCTCTTTCACACGGGCGTCATGTTTGACGCCCGGATAAGAGGCGGGTGCGTTGTGGGACAATGTGTGATTTTTCCGCGCGAGTGCAAAGCGTTTTAATGCGTTTTGCAAGCGCATGGGAAAAATCGCCATATTTGGTACCCAGACCCGAACCCGGACTTCATCACTGAAGTTCTGGTTTGGGTTGAGTATTCTGTAGATTTTATTATTTTCCCTTATAACATGGTTAAGGGGTTAAAAATTAAAAAAATTCACTCGCCATATCCACTTGATCGCGTAGTTGCGATCTCTTCTTCATTCATTAGCTGTCGGCTAAAGGACCTGTGATGACGTCACTGAGCTCTTCACGTGGCCCAATCACATGTTCCATCACCATGGTGATGGACCATGTGATGTGACGTCATCACAGGTCCTTTAGACGGCAGCTAATGCTTGAAGAAGAGAGAAGAGATCGGCAACTACGCGATCAAGTGGATAAGGTGAGTTTATTTTTTTTATTTTTAACCCCTTAATGCACATTTTACTAAGCATTCTGTAGTGAAAATGCTATTATTTTCCCTTATAACCATGTTATAGGGGAAAATAATAACGATCGGGTCCCGTCTCTTAGGAACCTTGCGGGAAAATCGCACTGCATCCGCACTTGATTGCGGATGCTTGCGATTTCCCCACAGCCCCATTCACTTCTATGGGGTCTGCGTTGCGTGAAAAACGCAGAATATAGCGCATGCTGCGATTTCCATGCAACGCAAAAGTGATGCAGGAAAATCACCGCTCATGTCCATAGCCCCATAGAAATTAATGGGTCAGGATTCAGTGCGGGTGCAATGCGTCCACCTCACGCATTGCACCCGTGCGAAAAAATTGCCCGTGTGAAAGGGGCCTTAAACTAATACTTTGTTGAAGCACCTTTTGATTTTATTACAGCACTCAGTCTTTCTGGGTATCAGTCTATCAGCATGGCACATTTTGACTTGGCACGATTTGCCCACTCTTCTTTGCAAAAACACTCCAAATGTGTCAGATTGCGAGGGCATCTCCTGTGCTCAGCCCTCTTCAGATCACCGCACAGATTTTCTATTTAATTCAGGTGTGGGCTATTCCAAAACTTTAATCTTCTTCTGGTGAAGCCATTCCTTTGTTGATTTGGATGTATGTTTTGGGACGTTGTCATTCTGAAAGATGAAGTTCCTCTTCATGTTCAGCTTTCTAGCAGAAGCCTGAAGGTTTTGTGCCAATATTGACTGGTATTTGGAACTGTTCATAATTCCCTCTATTTTAACTAAGGCCCAATTCCAGCTGAAGAAAAACAGCCCCAAAGCATGATGCTGCCACCACCATGCTTCACTGTGGGGATGGTGTTCTTTTGGAATTATGGCCAAAAAGTTCAACCTTGGTTTTATCAGACCATAACATCTTTTCCCACATGCTTTTGGGAGACTTCGTCTTGCCACTCTACCCTATAGCCCAGACATATGAAGAATACGGGAGATTGTTGTCACATGTACCACACAGCCAGTACTTGCCAGATATTCCTGCAGCTTTAATGTTGCTGTAGGCCTCTTGGTAGCCTCCCAGACCAGTTTTCTTCTTGTTTTTTCATCAGTTTTGGAGGGAGGTCCAGTTCTTGGTAATGTCACTGTTCTGCCATATTTTCTCCACTTGATGATGACTGTCTTCACTGTGTTCCATGGTATATCTAATGCCTTGGAAATTCTTTTGTGCCCTTCTCCTGACTGATACCTTTTAACAATGAGATCCCTCTAATGCTTTGGAAGCTCTCTGTGGACCATGGCTTTTGCTGTGGGATGTGACTAAGAAAATTTCAGGAAAGAGCAACTGAACTTTATTTGGGGTTAATCAGAGGCACTGTAAATGATGGCAGGTGTATGCTGACTCCTATTTAACATGATTTTGAATGTGATTGCTTAATTCTGAACACAGCTACATCCCCAGTTATAAGAGGGTGTGCACACTTATGCAGCCACGTTATTTTAGTTTTAAATTTTTTTTCTTCCCTCCACCTAAAAGATTTCAGTTTGTTTTTCAATTGAGTGGTGCAGTCTATAGATCACATTAAAGGTGGAAAAAGTTCTGAAATGATTTATGTTTGTCTCATTTTTTTACAGTCAACTATCATAGGGAAGAACCCTAAAATAAAATAATAAACTTTATTGGTTTGTCGATTTAAAATCTAATGGGGAAATACCCTATAGCTCTGAAACATATATCCTCGTTGTCTAGTCCTGGGTGTAGACAGTACGATCAACCACAGGGCTATTGTAATGGATGTCAGATAACAGAGTCATACAAAAATGGGCAGGAAACAAACAATATGATATCGTCTATTTCAATCCTAAAAGCATGACTAAGGCGTGTTTTGTTAGTCATGCCAATAGAATGGTGCCTAGTGGAAACTGAGGAATGTGTGCTGGTTTGTTGTAGACACTATTATATTCATATGCCTCAGCCCACCAAACAAAAGATAGCTAGGCTAGACGCGTTTCCATACAGCATACAGGGGGAGTGCTGTATTTCATCAAGAGCCACCGCACCATAAAGGACTAAGGAGATTCTTATAATTGTGCACTACACTACAAGAGAGGTTAGCGCCTCCTCTGTGTGTGCACAGCCTGCCGCAATTCTTATGTGTTAAAGGAACTATCACAGCATTCAACAGGCAAACGACCTGCTTGGTGCCCAGGTCCCTAGTGTGGGAGCTGGCACGTAGGTTATTATCTAAGGTCCTGCCTGAGCCGACCACCTCCTAGCTTAGAGGGGCAGCGTGCTGACATGCAGTATTCGGCTCTGAGCCGTATGTCCGCCCTGCAAAAAAAAAAAGAACATGTCCTATTCTTGTCCGTTTTAGGCATTGTTACAATGGATCCTCAAAAAAAAAGGATGGCTTACGGATGTCATCCCTTTTTTTTTTTTTTTGCGGATCCGCAATTTGCACACAGTTGCACACAAATCGTCCATTTTGATTCAATTCATTACATTTCAGTGATGTGCTGTCGTCTGCAGGCCTGCTTTGGAATATACCAGTCATAGTCCTGGAAACCTTGTACAGGCTTAGGGCTCTTTCACACGAGCAGATGCCGTGCAGGTAATCCGCTGCGTGAAAAACAGCCAAGCCCCGACACGGAGCATTAACTTGATTAAGAATGCTCCGTGCCTCTCTGTGATCTTTTCACTACAAAATCACAGTGAGATAAAGTGAAGATAAGAAGAAAAGAGACCGACACTCGCTTTTAGATAATCTTGCTGTGATTTATTGTCACGTTTCAGTGACGCGTTTCGGCATACAATCTGCCTTTGTCAAACTGACAGTTTATATGAGGCATAGTGGTATTACAAATCTTGACAGACATACATGTCGTCAGCATTCAGAGAAATGTTTTAGATATAAGACTCAGCACCTATTAATTTATCCATAATTCTCTGATAAGACTATTCTGTGTATAGGTAATATTTATTGTACAATAATATATTACTTGTAGTAAAAGTGTTCATATAGTCCGACATCCACCTTATAAAATATATCATATTTTTTATTGGCACCACACAGGAATCTGCTAATATTCTCAGCCTGACTAGATGTTAAAAATAGGAAAAAATAATAAATATTTTATTAAGGATAATTTGGGGTGCTACAACGTGATATAAAAAACGTCAGGCCCAGGACCCCCATGTATGAAGATGGATATGTATTAGAACCATCCATACATGTGAGGGCCTGGAAAATGAGCCCCTTGCGGACTGATATAATAATGTCAGCCTAGCCCAATACGGTGGATAGCTGAAAGTTGTCTGCTAAAAAAAAGGATGTGAAATACTAATATTAAATTTTAACTGGCACAAACTAGCTTTAAAGTGGCTTTCCCCCCAAAAAAATTCACCGTAGAGACCATTGGAGAAATGGTTGCATATTTGCAATCACACTCTTAGGGTTCATGTCATAAAGGTCCCTAAGGCTTCTTTGAGAACCTCTGAATGCTTCCCGTTTTTCCGGTCAGTGCCAGTCAGCTGTATGCAAACTTTAGTACACTCTATCAGAAGTAGCATTACTTTTAGAGGAGAACATCTCCATACATAAGGCATTCCATGGAGCTGGTAGACATGGAGACCATTCAGTGGCCATTCACTTGGCTATATTTTTATTTCAGGACTACACTAATGTCCATAGCCCTACAATGTTGTGTACACTAAAAGAAATTTGTATTGTGACATACTGTTTCTTCGTCTTCAAAAATTGCATTAAAACAGGAACAACTATTCTGGTTCAATGATGTGTTACAGTATATTGTTGCACATAGCTTTTCAATGACTGTTTCACCTAACCTTTCTTGTGTGATCAGTCCCTAATCTTCCAGTAGAATAAAAATATCCAGATCAAGTTCAGTCAGTTAGTTTGGAGTGTTCATGTTTGTTTTTACACTGTGCTAAGGAGAAAAGATATGTGTAGTGGTCTTGGAAAAGCAATTGGTTATAACTGTCTGTCTGGGAAAGGTTATAAGGCCATTTCCAAACAAACTGAAATCCATCATTTCACAGTGAGAGATTTAAAGGTGGGAAGCATCTAGTTGCCAATTGTCCAAAGTTTGGGTATCCCAGCATATTTACACACAGACGGGATTGCTTATGGAATTAATATCCAGAATCTAGTGCAAAAGTCTAGATGTAGTAAGGCTGAATTTACACTGTGAAACCTGGTGAAATTTGTGTATGATTTCTTTACATCTATAATTAAGTAGGCAAAACTATAAAGAAAGGGCTTGTATCTGTTTTTCACTGCTGCTTATCACTTAGTGGAAAAAGTTGCCCTGGCTACAATATTTGGATTAGACCTTTGGTAGTAATATGCCGGAAATTCTACATCACTGCGGAATCCGAAAAATCCACATTACTTGTCATTTACACTATATTCAATTTTACTGCCTGTAAAATGTTTAAAAAATAAGCTGTTCTAATTCAAACATTTTCAGAACACCATGGTACAGCCTACATCTTGGCATGCTCAGTGTGTAAGTGCGCCTACTCACAAAGCACGTCAGTCAAAAAATGAACTGGCGTCACTCACAAAAATACAGATTTGCAAGAGCACAATTTTGGAAGCTATTTCACTTGTAAATACGAGTACTAGCACTAGTTTCCTGACCATTATTACATGTGAAACTCGAAAAATTTGAATATCATGTAAAGTTCATTTATTTCAGTAATGCAACTTAAAAGGTGAAACTAATATATGAGATAGACTCCTTACATGCAAAGCAAGATATTTTAAGCCTTTGTTTGTTATAATTTGGATGATTATGGCTTACAGCTTATGAAACCCCAAAGTCACAATTTCAGGTACCCTTTGCTCAGGGGTATGGATTAATTAGCTGACTAGAGGGTGACACTTTGAGCCTAGAATATTGAACCTTTTCACAATATTCTAATTTTAAGTTGCATTAATGCAATTTCTTTTAGGTTGCATTACTGAAATAAATAAACTTTTGCACAATATTCTAATTTTTCAAGTTTCACCTGTATATGCCCCTGTAATGTGCTAAGTAAGGATACGCGAATCGACTTCAGATACTTCGTCCGAAGTCGATTTGTATAAAACTTGGAACCGAACCAAGTAATAATTAATTCACAAAGTTATTACACGAAGCTTCGCGAGATTTTGCGAAGTAATAACTTCAGCTCACCAGATGAAACATCTTAAGTAGTCGCTCATCCCTAGTTCTAAGCTTCTAATTTGTAGTCCCTACGCATGCATACATAACATGTTCTTTTATGTAGACATAGTTTTGAAACTATCTTGAAATAAATGTCCTGGTGTCTGAGGAAACCAGGGCTTTTACAGCTGTAGTTTCTATGCAGCCCTGCAATAGCAATTTATAACAGTGTATTGGTGAAGCAATCTAATGATTGGTTATCGTAGTCATTCAGGGTGACTTAAAAAAAAAAGTTTTAAAAAATCTAAAAATTCAAAGAATGGCCGATTTGCTGTATTTTTTTGTTTTGTTTTTGTTTTCATTTTGTCGCTTCACCTCCCAAAAATTGAATACAAAGTGATCAAAACGTCTTACACACTCACCCCACACAGCTCCATAGATACAACTATAAAAAGGTTATGTGGTGAGAAAATGACCTTGAAAAGAAAAATTAATCCTGTCATCGTACTGAACCATAGAATGAGTGTAACTAGTTAATTTTATTGCATATGGAACGCCATAAAAACTGTACCCATAAAATTATGGCGGAATTGCATTGTTTTTCAAAAGAAAATTCCGGCTTCCCACATTGTGTGCAATATTAAATGGTCCCATTAGAAAATACAGCAAGCCCTCAAACAGCTATGTGAACAAAGAAATAAAGTTATGGCTCTGGGAAGGCAGGAAGAAAACGGAAAATCTTAGTGTGCTGAAGGGGTTAAGAAGAGAAATCTGCCTATTTTGTTTTTTATCTTTTAGCGATATTTGTGTTAGATTTTGCATCATCATTTGTTCTGTAGTGGTTCATCACTTACAGGATTGTGTTTAGTTACATAATACCGCACCCCAACAATAAAGTTCAATTACTTTTCGATTCTAAATTAATTCCTTTATTTTAAAGCATGTTTCGTTTTTAACTTTCCACTTTAAAAAGTTTATATCCTTTTTTTCTAAGCATTACCAGATGGTAGGTTCACACACAGGTTTTTAGTGGTATATTTGTGTACTTTTGCCATTTTAGTGATTTTTTTATTTATTGTTTTTGTGTGTGAAAATGCCAGCTCCAGAAGGTAGCTGAAAGTCAATGAGAAATATCAAATGCAGGACATACAAGCATTTTGAGCAATAGATGAAATCCGTGCAAATCCAGAGACAATCGTTACATAGTTAGTTAGCAAAAAAGACCTGTCTATCAAGTTAAACCAGGGATGGGTGGGATGTGAATTTTAGGAAAGGGAAGTGAGAGCCAGACTACACATTTAGATAAACATTAACCACTTGAAGACCACAGGTTTATACCCCCCTAGTGACCAGGCCCTTTTTTACAAATCCGCACTACACTACTTTCACCGTTTATTGCTCGGTCATACAACTTACCACCCAAATGAATTTTACCTCCTTTTCTTCTCACTAATAGAGCTTTCATTTGGTGGTATTTCATTGCTGCTGACATTTTTACTTTTTTTGCTATTAATAAAAATGTAACGACATTTTTGCAAAAAAATGACATTTTTCACTTTCTGTTGTAAAATTTTTCAAAAAAAACTACATTTCTATATAAATTTTTCACAAAATTTATTGTTCTACATGTCTTTGATAAAAAAAAAAAGTCCAATAGGTGTATATTTATTGGTTTGGGTAAAAGTTATAGCGTTTACAAACTATGGTGCAAAAAAGTGAATTTCTGCATTTTGAAGCAGCTCTGACTTTCTGAGCGCCTGTCATGTTTCTTCAGGTGCTAGAATGTCAGGAAAGCATAAATACCCCCCAAATCACACCATTTTAGATAGAAGACACCCCAAAGTATTCGCGGAGGGGCATGGTGAGTTCATGTATCATTTCATTTTTTTTCACAAGTTAGCGGAAAATGACACTTTCTGAGGAAAAATAATAATAAAGTTTCCATTTCTGCTAACTTCTGGCAAAAAAAAAAAATCTCAGACGGACTCACTATGCCCCTCAGTGAATACCTCAGGGTGTCTACTTTCCGAAATGGGGTCATTTGTGCGGTGTGTTTACTGCTCTGGCATTTTGGGCGGGGCTAAATTGTGAGCAACCCTGTAAAGCTAAAGGTACTCGTTGGAATTTGGGCCCCTTTGGCATCTTAGCTGCAAAAAGTGTCACTCATGTGGTATCGCCGTACTCAGGAGAGTAGGGCAATGTGTTTTGGGGTGTATTTTTACATATACCCATGCTGGAGTGAGAGAAATATCTCTGTAAATTGTCAACTTTGTATAAAAAATTTAAAAAGTTGTCGTTTACAGAGATATTTCTCACACAAAGTATGGGTATATATAAAGATACACCCCAAAACACATTGCCCTACTTCTCCTGAGTACGGCGATACCACATGAGTGACACTTTTTTGCAGCCTGGGTGCGCAAAGGGGCCCTAAAACCAATGAGTACCTTTTAGGAGGGCATTTTTACGCATTTTTCTTCTCACGCTTTAGGGCCCCTAAAATGCCAGGGCAGTAGAAATACCCCACATGTGACCCCATTTTGGAAAGAAGACACCACAAGGTATTCCGTGAGGGGCATGGCGAGTTCACAGAAAAAAAAAATTTTTGGCACAAGTTAGCGGAAATTGATATATATATATTTTTTTTACAAAGTCTCATATTCCACTAACTTGTGACAAAAAATAAAATTTTACATGAACTCGCCATACCCCTCACGGAATAACTTGGGGTGTCTTCTCTCTAAAATGGGGTCACATGTGGGGTATTTATACTGTCCTGGCATTTGAGGGTCTCCGCAATCATTACACGTATGGCCAGCATTAGGAGTTTCTGCGATTCTCCTTATATTGAGCATACGGGTAATGAGATCTGGGCTGAAAAAAAATAAATAAAAATGAACGGCACAGATTTTTTCATTCGCATCGATCAATGTGGATGAAAAAATCTCTGCCAAAATCAGTGACTGCGGTGCGGTGGGCTGGGCGCTAACTACCTAACAAGTAGCTAGCTAACTGACGGTGATAAGGGACCCTTATGCCCCATTCACACGTCCGCAATTCTGTTTGCGGAACGGAATTGCGGACCCATTCATTTCTATGGGGACAGACTTTGTCCCTCTCGGATCCGGAATTACGGATCCGCGCTTCCGGGTCTGCACTTCCGTTCCGCAAAAATATAGAACATGTCCTATTCTTGTCCGCAATTGCGGACAAGAAAAAGCATTTTCTATATAGTTCTGTGTGGATCTGCAAAATGCGGAAAGCACATTGCCGGTGTCCATATTTTGCGGATCCGTAGATCCATGGATCCGCAGATCCATGGATCCGCAAAACACATACGGACGTCTGAATGAGCCTGTAGGGGGGTGATTAGTGACAGGAGGGGTGACGGGGTGATCAGGGGGGGTGACATTGGTGATCAGGGAGGTGACATGGGTGATCAGGGGTTAATCAGTGATGGGGGTGGGGGGTGTGTAGTGATTGGTGCACTTTACCTTTGTTTCCTCTGGTGGTCCCAAACAAAGGGACGAGCAGACAGCAGGCATATCAGACGCTGTTTACAAAACAGCGTCTGATATGCGATTTAAATGCGTTTTTTTCCGCATCTACAGCCTGCCAGCGCATGATCAGCGCTGGCAGGCTGTAGTTTCAGTTGTCCCGGCTCCGATCATATGAACGCGCGCGTTCATGCGAAATCTCAGGTCTCACGAGATGACGCCGATAGGCGTGACTGAGACCTGAGAGAGCCGCCACGCTGACGCCCATCAGCGTTAGCGTGGCGGCAAGTGGTTAAAGGGGTTGTCTGGTTTCTTATATTGATGACCTAACACGGCAGGGGTGCTGGGAATTGGACCGCCACCGATATTGGAAGTTATACTGAATCTTTAACCACAAAACTATATATCAATCTGCTCACCACCACCTCCTGCTCTATAACATGCTGCCTGCAGATTGTACTGCATTTTTATGGTGAGAGGTTCCCTTTATAAGGAGCTTTGTGGCCTCTGGAGACTGAACTTTTTCTTCTCCAGACAGAGGCAGTGCCCCCTTGTCTTTTCAAGGAACAGCTTTTCACTTTATTCTTTGTATGGGCCATTTATATATTATAGTAACACCTGTTATCCTGCAAAGTTAAAGGGGTTGTCCAGGTTCAGAGATGAACCCGAACATACCCAGAATTTCGTGCAGGGCAAAGGCATTTTCAGAAGTTCCTGTGACAAACCGGGCTCTCCTTAGGGCTGCCAGGCGGAGGCTTCCGCCCAGCAGTGAGCCCGGTGACATCACCGACACTGATGGGCAGGCTTTAGCGCTGCCCTAGCCTGTAAAACGGCTAGGGCAGCGCTAAAGTCGGCCCATCAGAGCCGGTGACGTCCCCGAATACACTGCTGGGCGGAAGCTTCCGCCCAGCAGTGTATTATTGTAAATAAAAAAAAACTTGCTAACATCAGTGGGGCTGCCTGGGTTAAAATATGGGTGTGTCCGGGTTCAGATCTTAACCCCTGACAAACCCTTTAATCAAGACTAAATAAATGTAATTCTTTTAATCTTTTCTCATAATCAAGACCCTCCATGCCCCTTATTAGTTTAGTCACTCTTCTTTGTACTTTTTCAGCTCCAGGGCATCCTTTCTATGAACTGGTGCCCAGGACTGAACTGCATATTCCAAATGAGGCCTCACCAAAGTGTGGGAAAAATGGTAGCGGAACAAATACTAATGTATGATTTCATTATAGAAGCGCTCATTAGTTTGCAGCAGGAGTGGGGAGAACAGCGCTGGCTGTACTCTCCATTCCCTGGTCATCTTCCTGTCGCTGAGCTGCATATGTCCTGACTGCCTACAGCATCAGGATGTAGTGCATATAGCCACACACTATGACCTGAAGCTGTCTGACGTCAGATCACAGTTCAGTGTGGGCCGGTAAAAATCAGGGAGCAGTCAGTACAGGAGAGCTCCCCAGATCTGTGTCAGGGGCATTCGGAGCAGGATTTTATTGATTTTTCATTTTTCAAATAAATCATGGGAAAGCCCCTTTAAGCTTGCAAGCTGGTGCTTTGAAATTATCCTTAAAGGGGTTGTCGGGTTCAGAGCTGGACCCGGACATACCCACATTTTATGCTCCGATGCTCTGCTTTGCCCTGCACTGTATTGTGCAGGACAAAGGCATTTTTAGGGGATCTGGTGACGTACCGGGCTCTCCATAAACAAAGAAGCCCTTGCCCTGAGCTATACAGCGCAGGGCAAAGGAGAGCATCTAAGTATGAAATGCCTGAGTGAAAATGTGGGTATGTTCGGGTTCAGCCTCGAACCCAGACAACCCCTTTAAGGACTCTCCACCTAACATATATTGTGTCAATTTTTCCAAGATGGACCACCTACTATATATTGTTTCAATGTTTTCAACATGGACTACGACAGCTGGGTCATCACCGGTCCCTTCCAGTAATTTATAAACCCATTTCACCATGTGCCGAACCTTGGCCCCAAGGAGACAACAAACAGTTCTGTTGAGGCAGTCTTGACGACAAATTATTCTCAACGTTTTCCTGATTTATAGAATCTCCTACTACTAACTGCCTGGGCCTACCTGGACAACCGTCTTCCTGGCAATTAGCTGAACTGTTTTCCCAGCTGTTACGAAGGCTAGGGCTGCCATTTCTGAGACTAACACACTTGCATCATCACCCAACTTGGCAATTTTGCTTGGGAGCACAGTAACAGGAAATTCCCCTAGCATGAGCTGCTAGAATTCATTACACCAGAGGAGATAAGCTGAACAGACATTCACTCCACTGAGAGTTCAGTTTTATGGAAGCAAAGAGGTCAAAATAGGTATTTTAATACAGTTATAGATGTTCCTATTGTTAATGTAGTGATTAGAGCTGTATACTGAACTAGTTATATGTGTTTACTTGTAGTTCCACCAAATGAACAGTATGCACTAAGCAGATGAATAGACCAAATAGCAAATACCAATTTGCGACCAAACTATGTACAGTCTGCGAACTGCTCATACCGGACCATATAGAGCAAGTAAAACTATTGATTAAGCCTCAGATATACCTCTCAGAGAGATCATAAAGTGCTTAAATATTTTAAAATGAAAGTACAGATACTGAAGAGAGAAATATATCCACCATTTTATGTTGAATGACCAGGTTGAACCGCCATTTTGTGATAGAACGGGAGGAATTAAAGCAGAGTAACAGTCTGGTTGGACTAAAAAGTTAGAGCTATTAAAATTCTTCTAATGCCACAGCGCCTAAGGCACTTTATTGTGCTGCGCCTGCCACAGTAATATGTTCATATCTGTCACAGAGGTATTCACCCTGGACCTCCTGCGCCAGTTCTGTATACATGTGGCAAAATGTGCACAAAAGAAAACCTCCAATCCTGCTAGCCATTATCCCGGTTACAACAACGGAAAACAGTAATTAAAAAATAAAGTACTTACAGGAACTTTAACTTCTGCTTTTAACTCCTGTTTTTTAACACCAGTTTTTTTTTTTTTTTTTTTTATGCCACAAGCTTTCGGACATTTGGCAAGCATCAGACACTACAGCAGCAAGTCCTCAACCTCTGTTTTTAGCATGTATGTGTGGTTTTGTTAAAAATCCATTCATATGCAGTATACTGTACTTTAGTTGCAGATTTTCGGTGCAGATTGTGCACTGAAAAATCAGCAAATAGTAGGATATGCACATGACCTTACTGGAGCCATTATTCAGTGTTTAAAAAAGAAAAACACTTTATGTTCTACAACCTTGTGTGTGCTTATATAAAGTTTTGCATGACTTTCTTTTCCCTCTTTAAAGGGGTCCTACAGGATTTTCATATTTATGGCTTATGCTCAGGATAGATCATCAATATGAGATTAGCGGGTGTCAGACTCCTGGCACCCCCGCTGATCAGCTTTATAAGAACTCTGGTGAGCACTGCAGCCTCCTCGCTGCTTACCAAACACAGTGCTGTCCATTGTATAGTGGCTGTTCTTGGTATTTCAGCTCAGCCCTATTCTCTTGGATATGACTGAGCTGTACCAAGCCATGTGACTGATGAACGTGATATCACATGGCCTTGGAAAAGATCTAAACATTCATGGAGCTCTGCAGCCTCTTTGAACAGCTGATTTGGTGGGAGTGTCAGGAGTTGGACTGCGGATAGGCTGACAATATCATAATCCCAGAGAACTCCTCTAATGCATTAAAATGTAAAACTATTGCCTAGACCAGATACTGTGACAACCACTTTTTACTGTACGCAAGACTAATAATTCTGTGTAAGTTCTCAGAACTTTGTTATGCAATGATTGCTCTTTTGTAACTGTACATAAAACTCGAACATCCTAAATATGGAACTATGATAAATCTCAAAGTTTAAAACAATATTAACCCACTTTCGACATGCGCTATGCATGTACAACGCAGCGGGAAGTGAGGGCTTGCTGATCGGGCAGGCACAGGAACAGTGGTCTGGCTGTTGCTAAAAGCCAGGCCATGCCCCTGCTTTATCCTTAGCAACTCTGAAAACTCTGATGCCCAGTGGATTAGCTACCTCTCTCCACCCATCAGCTTCCTGCTATGCGATTGCGGGATGACAATGGGTGCTATGGCACCCAGAAGACTTACAGAGGCCTTTGAGCCTGCTATGTGTAGAAGCCTATGAGGTCCAGCCACCAGGCTGTCACCTAGGCAAGTGTCAGTATGAAACTGACAGTTTCAATGCAGTACAATACAGCATGCATTGTACTGTTTTTTTTAACAGCGATCAGACCCTTTAAAAGTTGGAAATCCCATAGTGAGATTAAAATAAAAAGTAAAAAAAAGTTTACAATGTTTTATAAAATAAAAAAGTGCCCCTTTGCCCTAATTAAACCATTTACAATTGTAAAAAAAAAAAAATAGACATATCGCAGGTATTTCAGCATCATTAATGACCGGCTCTATAAAATTTTCACATGATCTACCCCTGATCGTGAACTTTGTAAAAAAATAAATAAAAATTATACCAGAACAGCCGTTTTTTGATCTCCTTGCCCCCCAAAAATCATATCAAGCGGTTAAAAAGTTATGTACCCTAAAGTGGTACCACTGAAAGCGTCACCCCATCTGCAAAAAATGAACCCTCACACATGACCATCGCTGGAAAAATGTAAATAAAAAAAAAAGTTTTTCAGAACATGGTGACAAACATTTTTTTTTTTAATTCTAAAAATGCTTTTGAGTAAAGCTGAAAAAAAAAACATTTTAGTATTGTGTCTGTAACAAGCTGCTCTATTAAAAAAAAAAATAAGCCCTCGCATAGCGACCATTGCCAGAAAAATATAAATAAATATGGTTTCAGAATATGGCAAAAATGCTTAGTGTAAAAGTAGCAAAACCTAAAAAAAATATTTAAAATTAGTATCTCTGTAATCCTACTGACCAACAGAATAAAATAAATATAATTTTTCCCCCCGCAATAACAAAACCCAAAAAGCAATGGCAGAATTGCTGCCTTTTTTTTATCTTGCACCCAAAAAAAGCCCTCACGCAGCTACATCAATAGAAAATTTAACACATTAAGGACCCAGGACGAGAATGCTCGTCCTAAAGGGACAGTACTTAGTGCCCCAGGGCGAGCATTCTCGTCCTGTGGTTATTTCTCCCCCCGGCGTGCGGTGCCATGATCATCGGCAGAGATCCGGCTGTTACTGACAGCTGGATCCCTGCTGCATCCACCAGCCTCAGTGATAACGCCGAAGCCAGTGGATTAACCCCTCATATGCCACCGTCAGCGCTGACCACGGCATATCAGAGGTTTGCGCTCCCTCACCTAATCCATAGAGTCCCCGCGCTGCTGTGGCGGGCATTTGATGGATGCCATTGCAGCCCCAAGCCATTCCAAGATTTGGAGCCCAGCATGTACGGAGGCCTAAGAGGCCCAGGCCCCAGGCTGGGTCTCCTAGGCAACTGTTAGCATCTTACAGTGTAAGACACTAACAGTTCAATACAGCACAATACAGATGTATTATGCTGCATTGAAACAGGGATCAGACCCTGAAATGTTGAAGTCCTAGAGTGGGACAAATATTAAAGTGAAAAAAAAAGTTTTACAAAAGCATTCTTTTCCCAAAATAAGGGAAAAAAATAGGGAAAAAATAAAAGTAAACATATTAGGTATCACCGCGTCCGTATTGACCATGATAAAAATAACACATGATCCAACCCCTCAGATGAACACCGTAAAAAAAACTGCTAAAAATGCCATTATTTGTCACCTTACATCACTAAAAGTGCAACACCAAGCGAACAAAAAGACGTATGCCCCCCAAAATAGTACCAATCTAGCCATCATCTCTGTAACAACCTGCTCTATAACAATACCACATGACCTAACCCCTCAGAGGAACACCGTAAAAAAAAAAGTGTCAAAAAAGCAATTTTTTGTCACCTTACATCACAAAAAGTGTAATGGCAAGCAATCAAAGTCATATGCACCCCAAAAAAGTGCCAATCTAACAGTCACCTCATCCTGCAAAAATGATACTTTACCTAAGACAATCGCCCAACGAATAAAAAAACTATGGCTCTCAGACTGAGACACTAAAACATATTTTGTTTTGTTTCAAAAATGATTTCTTTGTGTAAAACTTACATAAATAAAAAAGTATACATATGGGGTATTGTCACATCCGTAACAACCAGCTCTATAAAAATATCACATGACTTAACCCCTCAGGTTTTGTCACCTTACATCACAAAAAGTGTAATACCAAGTGATCAAAAAGTCATATGCACCCTAAAATAGGACCAATCAAACGGTCATCTCATACCAAAAAAAAATGAGCCCCTACAGTCGCCCAAAATTTACAAAAACTATGGCTTTCAGAATATGGAGACACTAAAAAAAATCATTTTTTTTTTCCAAAAATGCTTTATTATGTAAAACTGAAACAACCAAAAAAAGGAGTCATATTTGGTATTGTCGTGTCCGTAACAACCTGCTCTATGAAAATATCACATGATCTAACCTGTCAGATGAACACTAAATAACAAAAAATAAAAACGGTGCCAAAACAGCTATTTTTTTGTTACCTTGCCTCACAAAAAATGTAATATAGAGCAACCAAAAATCATATGTACCCTAAAATAATACCATAAAAACTGCCACCTTATCCCGTAGTTTCCAAAATGGGCTCATTTTTTTGGAGTTTGTACTCTAGGGGTGCATCAGGGGGTCTTCAAATGTGACACGTTAGCTTAAAATTATTCCAGTGAAATCTTCCTTCCGAAAACCATCTGGCGTTCCTTTCATTCTGCGCCCTGCCGTGTGGCCGTACAGCAGTTTACGACCACATATGGGGTGTTTCTGTAAATTACAGAATCAGGGTAATAAATATGGAGTTGTGTTTGGATGTTAACCCTTGCTTTGTTACTGGAAAAAATTGATTAAAATGGAAAATATGCTAAAAAAGTGAAATTCTGAAATTTCATCTACATGTTTCATTAATTCTTGTGCATCAACTAAAGGGTTGACAAAGTTTGTAAAAATCATTTTTGAATACCTTGAGATATTTCGTTTCTAAAATGGGGGTGACTTTTTTGGAGTTTCTACTCTAGGGGTGCATCAGGGGGTCTTCAAATGTGACATGGCAGCTTAAGAGTTTTGTTTGGCTGTTAACCCTTGTTAGCAGAAAAAAATGAATCAAAATAGAAAATCTGCCTAAAAAGTGAAATTTCATCTCCATTTTCCATTAATTCTTCTGGAACACCTAAAGGGTTAACAAAGTTTGTCAAATCAGTGCTAAATACCTTGAGGGGTGTAGTTTCTAAAATGGGGTCATTTGTTGGTGGTTTGTATTATGTAAGCCTTACAAAGTGACTTCAGGCCTGAACTGGTCCTTAAAAAGTGGGTTTTGGAAATTTTCTTAAAAATTTGATTTGGTTCTAAACTTCTAAGCCTTCTAACGTTCCCAAAAAATAAAATGGCATTCACAAAATGATCTAAACATGAAGTAGACATATGGGGAGTGTAAAGTAATAGCAATTTTTGGAGTTATTAATATATATTATAAAAGTAGAAAAATTTAAATTTGGAAATTTTTACTTTATCCAAATTTTTGGTGAATTTGGTTGTTTTCTTTTAAGTACAATATGTGATGAGAAAATAATCTCAGAATGGCCTTGATAAGTAAAAGCGTTTTAAAGTTATTGCCACATAAAGTGACACAAGTGTCCTTAAGGTGTTAAAAAGTATGGTTGTCAGAGAATAGCTGTACTGGTACCCAGAGCCTGTTTCAAAGCTACGTGGCACCTTTAAACCAATCCTTCAAAATAAGTGCCGCAAAAGCTAAAAGGTGGTCTTTCCGTGCAGTTTACGTCCTTATTTATGGCATTACCAGTAGAACCTACCTAACAATTTAAGGGACGTGGTGTGTCCCAGATGGCACAAGCTGGGCACAGGATATTGCTCATTAATTTCTGCAAAATACCTTTGGTGACAAAATGCTCACTCACTGTAGTTTCCAAAATGAGGTAATTTATTGGGGGTTGAGCGGTGGAGTTTCTAAAATGGGTTCCTTCTCGTGGGTTTCATCCCAGAGCCTCTACAATTGTCAGCACAAGCTGTGTAAGTCATCACATTGGGCCTCAAATGCGCATAGTGGCCTTTTAATCCTGAGCCCTATTGTATGTCCAGCCAAAAAATTAGGATGTTTCTAAAAACAGGAAGCATAGCATGATAACAAGATGGCTGACTTTTCAAACTGGTGCACACAAACTATTAGGCACTGAAATAGCATATCTGTAAAAAATACAATTTTCACTTTGCACCAACTACTGTGCATTCATTGTTGCAAAACACCTTTGGGGTAAAAATGCTCACTGCACTTGTTCTGTCTTCATACATGTTCACACAGTGTGCAGTCTGATATTCAGTATAAACCATTTCTGTCTTACAAATAAGAGGACTATTTTCTGTAGTCTAACTTGTTTATTGGTCAACAGGATTGTGAATTGATGTGTGATTCAATTGATAAAACTATAAGAATGCAAATAACATGTATAAGTATATAGCATGTATCAGCAGAAAGCATAGAACAGTATGTATTATAACATTTGCATAACACTGAGCACATGTCCAAAATGGCTGCCTATACATGGATTGCATGTCTAGAATTTAACAATATAACAACTTCTTCCCTGAGTAACACTTATACCTAGCTAAACAGCACTGCATAATATACCTGAGACAGAGGTAGATGTCACTCACCGGATATACTTACACAAAGATTGTGGAGTTTAAGAAGATGATATGCAGGAGACAGCTCTGCTGATGTCTCTAACATGGAGACTGGGCTTCTTCTTCCCAGAATACCTTGCACTACCCACAATACCTAGCACCTCCCATAAAGCAATAATCTTTATTAACAAGAAAACAAAGTGCAGTACATTTTTACCACCACCAGATGATGCTGTAACCTAACTAATAACTACAGAAATACAGCAGATGTGATCCCCCCTGGGGGGGGGACTGACTGACTTGTCGGGCGACAGGGAGCCGCAGAGCAGGAATAAGGACTGGTGACACGACTCTTTTAACTCAAAGAATCAAATGAGTCTCTAACTCATTCGATTCTTTTAACTAATAGACTCTCAGACGATTCTCTGAGTCCTGCACGGCTCCCTGTACTGTGTGAGTCAGGGCTGGCTGCCTCTGCTCTGATTGGTTGGAGGTCAGGGAGGGGCGGGCAGAAGCTTCCACTCTAGGATCCTATTACACTCCTCCCTGCTGTTGCCAGCCTCTATGCTAATCTGACTGAGCTGTTTCACACGGATCGGCTCAGTCAGACGAATCGACTCCTCCGGTTCAGTGAACTGAATCGATTCAAAAGAATGATTGGTTCATGAACCGGACATCACTACAGAACACGCCACCACTGGGTCCTTCTCTCTTAGCAACCCATGTTGGTCAGTGTTGGGATCAAGCTTTATCAAGGTGTTATTCTTGGAGACTGTTTGGCCTTTGCTGAGGTAGTCCATTTCCTTTGGATGACATTCATGTCGTATAGTGCGAATTATGTTTTTGGACTACTCCAGATTAGGAGCGGTCGAGGCATGTTCTCAGTGATGCCAACCTTTGCAGGGTTTCTGGCTCACAGATAAAGTCTGAGCTGTATGGACGAAACAGGTTATAGCACAAAAGAGCAACATCCAGATGGAGAACCTGTTGAAAACGATGGGATTTGCGTTGGTGGTTCGAAGTCACTGTGCGTAGAGCAGATACAGGAGGGGAGCCAGGAAGCACTGATAAACTATAAGGAAAAAAATAGAATATGTAAAAAACTAATAAAAATTGCCAAACTAGAGACCGAGAGATTAACCACTTCTCGACCGCCTAACGCACAACTGCGTTCTCGCGGCGGTCGGGCTGTTCTGGCGTCTCAGGAGTTTAACTACAGCCTGCCAGCGATGATCCATCGCTGGCAGGCTGTAGATGCGATATAAATCGCATCAAACAAGTATATCAGACGCTGTTTTGTGAACAGCGTCTGATATACCTGCTACCTGGTCCTCTGGTGGTCCCATTTGCTGGGATCGACCACCAGAGGACCAGGTAACTATGTAAAGTTGCACCAAACACTACACTAATCCAACCCCCCCCCTCACCTATTAACCCCTTGATCACCCCATCTAGACCCCCTGATCACCCCCCTGTCATTGATCACACCCCTTGTAAGGCTCCATTCAGACGTCCATATGTGTTTTGCGGATCCGTGGATTCACGGATCTGCGGATCCACAGATCCTCAAAACACGGACACCGGCAATGTGCTTTCCGCATTTTGCAGATCCGCACATTGCCAGAACTATATAGGAAATGCTTTTTCTTGTCCGCAATTGCGGACAAGAATAGGGCATGTTCTATATTTTTGCGGAACGGAAGTGCAGACCCGGAAGCGCGGATCCGTAATTCCGGATCCGAGCGGGACAAAGTCTGTCCCCATAAAAATGCATGGGTCCGCAATTCCGTTACGCAAACCGAATTGCGGACGTGTGAATGGGCAATAAGGGTCCCTTATCACCGCCAGTTAGCTAGCTACTTGTTAGGTAGTTAGCGCCCAGCCCACCGCACCGCAGTCACTGATTTTGGCAGAGATTTTTTTCATCCACATTGATTGATGCGAATGAAAAAATCTGTGCCGTTCATTTTTTTTTTTTTTTTCAGCCCAGAGGCTGAACGGAAAAAAAAATCTCATTACCTGTATGCTAAATATAAGGAGAATCGCAGAAATTCCTAATGCTGGCCATACGTGTAATGATTGCGGAGACCCCTAAAATGCCAGGGCAATACAAACACCTCACATGTGACCCCATTTTAGAAAGAAGACACCCCAAGGTATTCTGTGAGGGGTATGGTGAGTTCATGTAAAATTTTATTTTTTGTCACAAGTTAGTGGAATATGAGACTTTGTAAAAAATAAAAATCAATTTCCGCTAACTTGTGCCAAAAATTTTTTTTTTCTGTGAACTTGCCATGCCCCTCACGGAATACCTTGGGATGTCTTCTTTCCACAATGGGGTCACTTGTGGGGTATTTCTACTGCCCTGGCAATTTAGGGGTCCTAAAGCGTGAGAATCCAAATGCGCAAAAATGCCCTGTGAAATCCTAAAGGTACTCATTTTAATTTGGGCCCCTTTGCGCATCTTGGCTGCAAAAAAGTGTCACTCATGTGGTATCGCCGTATTCAGGAGAAGTAGGGCAATGTGTTTTGGGGTGTATTTTTATATATTCCCATGCTGTGTGTGAGAAATATCTCTGTAAATGACAACTTTTTAATTTTTTTATTCAAAGTTGTCAATTTACAGAGATATTTCTCTCACCCAGCATGGGTATATGTAAAAATACACCCCAAAACACATTGCCCTACTTCTCCTGAGTACGGCGATACCACATGTGTACCACTTTTTTGCAGCCAAGATGCGCAAAGGGGCCCTAAAACCAATGAGTAACTTTTAGGAGGGCATTTTTACGCATTTTTCTTCTCACGCTTTAGGGCCCCTAAAATGCCAGGGCAGTATAAATACCCCACATGTGACCCCATTTTGGAAAGAAGACACCCCAAGGTATTCGCTGAGGGGCATAGTGAGTCCATGAAAAATTAAACTTTTTGTCAAAAGTTAGCGGAAGGGGAGACTTTGTGAGAAAAAACAATAAAAAATCAATTTCCACTAACTTGTGCCAAAAAAAGTGCCAAAAAAAAAAAATTTCTATCAACTCGCCATGCCCCTCATGGAATACCTTGGGCTGTCTTCTTTCCAAAATGGGGTCACATGTGGGGTATTTATACTGCCCTGGCATTTTAGGGGCCCTAAAGCGTGAGAAGAAAAATGCGTAAAAATGCCCTCCTAAAAGGTACTCATGGGAATTTGGGCCCCTTTGCGCATCTTGGCTGCAAAAAAGTGGCACACATGTGGTATCGCCGTACTCGGGAGAAGTAGGGCAATGTGGTTTGGGGTGTATTTTTACATATACCCATGCTGGGTGAGAGAAATATCTCTGTAAATTGACAACTTTGAATAAAAAAATTTAAAAAGTTGTCGTTTACAGCGATATTTCTCACACAAAGTATGGGTATATATAAAATACACCCCAAAACACATTGCCCTACTTCTCCTGAGTACGGTGATACCACATGTGTGACACTTTTGCAGCCAAGATGCGTAAAGGGCCCTAAAACCAATGAGTACCTTTAGGATTTCACAGGGCATTTTTGCGCATTTGGATTCTCACGCTTTAGGTTCCCTAAAATGCCAGGGCAGTATAAATACCCCACAAGTGACCCTATTTCGGAAAGAAGACACCCTAAGGTATTCTGTGAGGGGCATAGTGAGCCCGCTTGAGATTTTTATTTTTTTGCCAGAAGTTAGCAGAAATGGAAACTTTATTATTTTATTTGTTTCCTCAGAAAGTGTCATTTTCCGCTAACTTGTGAAAAAAAATGAAATGATACATGAACTTACCATGCCCCTCCGCGAATACTTTGGGGTGTCTTCTTTCTAAAATGGTGTCATTTGGGGGGTATTTATACTTTCCTGGCATTCTAGCACCTGAAGAAACATGACAGGCGCTCAGAAAGTCAGAGCTGCTTCAAAATGCCGAAATTCACTTTTTTGCACCATAGTTTGTAAACGCTATAACTTTTACCCAAACCAATAAATATACACTTATTGGATTTTTTTTTATCAAAGACATGTAGAACAATAAATTTAGAGAAAAATTTATATATAAATGTAGTTTTTTTAAAAAAATTTTGCAACAGAAAGTGAAAAATGTCATTTTTTTGCAAAAATGTAGTTAAATTTTTATTAATAGCAAAAAAAGTAAAAATGTCAGCAACAATGAAATACCACCAAATGAAAGCTCTATTAGTGAGAAGAAAAGGAGGTAAAATTCATTTGGGTGGTAAGTTGCATGACGGAGCAATAAACGGGTAAAGTAGTGTAGTGCAGAATTGTAAAAAGTGGCCTGGTCATTAAGGGTGTTTAAGCTAGGGGGGCTGAAGTGGTTAATTGCCAAAGAGAGTAAAACTAAGCCTAAAATGTTCTTCAATTATATAAATGGTAAAAAATATAAATCTGAAGGAGTCGGCCCTCTACATAGCAATTTGGGGGGTGTTGCAGAGAGCGACGAGGATAAAGTAAAACTATTAAATATGTTTTTTTCTCCACTATATTCACTGAGGAAAATAAACTGTCAGATGAAATGCAGAATGTAAAAGTAAATTCCCCATTAAAAGTACCCTGTCTGACCCAGGAAGAAGTACAACAGCAACTTAAAAAGATTAAGATAGACAAATCGCCAGGACCGGATGGCATACACCCCTGTATCCTGAGGGAATTAACCACTTAAGCCCCCCTAGCTTAAACACCCTTAATGACCAGGCCACTTTTTACAATTCTGCACTACACTACTTTACCCGTTTATTGCTCCGTCATACAACTTACCACCCAAATGAATTTTACCTCCTTTTCTTCTCACTAATAGAGCTTTCATTTGGTGGTATTTCATTGTTGCTGACATTTTTACTTTTTTTGCCATTAATACAAATTTAACGACATTTTTGCAAAAAAATGACATTTTTCACTTTCTGTTGTAAAATTTTTAAAAAAAAACTACATTTCTATATAAATTTTTCTCTAAATTTATTGTTCTACATGTCTTTGATAAAAAAGTCCAATAAGTGTATATTTATTGGTTTGGGTAAAAGTTATAGCGTTTACAAACTATGGTGCAAAAAGTGAATTCCGGCATTTTGAAGCAGCTCTGACTTTCTGAGCACCTGTCATGTTTCTTCAGGTGCTAGAATGTCAGGAAAGTATAAATACCCCCAAATGACACCATTTTAGAAAGAAGACACCCCAAAGTATTCGCGGAGGGGCATGGTGAGTTCATGTATCATTTCATTTTTTCACAAGTTAGCGGAAAATGACACTTTCTGAGAAAAAAAAAAAAAAGTTTCAATTTCTGCTAACTTCTGGCAAAAAAAAGAAATCTCAGACGGACTCACTATGCCCCTCAGTGAATACCTTAGGGTGTCTACTTTCCGAAATGGGGTCATTTGTGGGGTGTGTTTACTGTTCTGGCATTTTGGGCGGGGCTAAATTGTGAGCCGCCATGTAAAACCTAAAGGTACTCGTTGGAATTTGGGCCCCTTTGCGCACCCAGGCTGCAAAAAGTGTCACTTATGTGGTATCGCCGTACTCAGGAGAAGTAGGGCAATGTGTTTTGGGGTGTATTTTTACATATACCCATGTTGGGTGAGAGAAATATCTCTGTAAACTGACAACTTTGTATAAAATTTTTTAAAAGTTGTCGTTTACAGAGATATTTTTCACACACAGTATAGGTATATATAAAAATACACCCCAAAGCACAATGCCCTACTTCTCCTGAGTACGGCGATACCACATGTGTGACACATTTTTGCAGCCTGGGTGCGCAAAGGGGCCCTAAAACCAATGAGTACCTTTAGGATTTCACAGGACATTTTTACGCTTTTGGATTCCAGACTTCTTCTCACGCTTTAGGGGCCCCTAAAATGCCAAGACAGTATAAATACCCCATATGTGACCCCATTTTGGAAAGAAGACACCCCAAGGTATTCCGTGAGGGGTATGGTGAGTTCATGTAAAATTTTATTTTTTGTCACAAGTTAGTGGAATATGAGACTTTGTAAAAAACTAAATTAAAAAAAATATATATATCAATTTCCGCTAACTTGTGCCAAAAAATAAAAATTCTGTGAACTCGCCATGCCCCTTTCGGAATACCTTGGGGTGTCTTCTTTCCAAAATGGGGTCACATGTGGGGTATTTATACTGCCCTGGCATTTTAGGGGCCCCTAAAGCGTGAGAATCCAAATGCGTAAAAATGGCCTGTGAAATCCTAAAGGTACTCATTGGTTTAGGGCTCCTTGCGCACCTTGGCTGCAAAAAGTGCCACTCATGTGGTATCGCCGAACTCAGGAGAAGTAGGGCAATGTGTTTTGGGGTGTATTTTTACATATACCCATACTGTGTGTGAGAAATATCGCTGTAAACGACAACTTTTTACATTTTTTTATTCAAAGTTGTCAATTTACAGAGATATTTCTCACACAAAGTATGGTATATGTAAAATACACCCCAAACACATTGCCCGACTTCTCCTGAGTACGGCGATACCACATGAGTGACACTTTTGCAGCCAAGATGCGTAAAGGGCCCAAATTCCAATGAGTACCTTTTAGGAGGGCATTTTTACGCATTTTTCTTCTCACGCTTTAGGGCCCCTAAAATGCCAGGGCAGTATAAATACCCCACATGTGACCCTATTTTGGAAAGAAGACACCCCAAGGTATTCTGTGAGGGGCATGGCGAGTTCATAGAAGAATTTTTTGGCACAAGTTAGCGGAAATTGATTTTTATTGTTTTTCTCATAAAGTCTACCTTTCTGCTAACTTTTGACAAAAAGTTAAATTTTTCATGGACTCACTATGCCCCTCAGCGAATACCTTGGAGTGTCTTCTTTCCAAAATGGGGTCATTTGTGGGGTGTTTGTACTGTTCTGGCATTTTGGGTGGGGCTAAATTGTGAGCAGCCATATAAAACCTAAAGGTACTCGTTGGAATTTGGGCCCCTTTGCGCACCCGGGCTGCAAAAAAGTGTCACTCATGTGGTATCGCCGTACTCAGGAGAAGTAGGGAAATGTGTTTTGGGGTGTATTTTTACATATCCCCATACTTTGTGTGAGAAATATCTCTGTAAATTGACAACTTTGAATAAAAAAATTTAAAAAGTTGTCGTTTACAGTGATATTTCTCACACACAGTATGGGTATATGTAAAATACACCCTAAACACATTGCCCTACTTCTCCTGAGTACGGCGATACCACATGAGTGACACTTTTTGCAGCCAAGATGCGCAAAGGGCCCTAAAACCAATGAGTACCTTTAAGATTTCACAGGGCATTTTACGCATTTGGATTCTCACGCTTTAGGACCCCTAAAATGCCAGGGCAGTATAAATACCCCACATGTGACCCCATTGTGGAAAGAAGACACCCCACGGTATTCCGTGAGGGGTATGGCGAGTTCACAGAAAAAAAAAAATTTGGCACAAGTAAGCGGAAATTGATTTTTATTTTTTTACAGTCTCATATTCCACTAACTTGTGACAAAAAATATTTTACATGAACTCACCATACCCCTCACAGAATACCTTGGGGTGTCTTCTTTCTAAAATGGGGTCACATGTGGGGTTTTGTACTGCCCTGGCATTTTAGGGTCTCCGCAATCATTACACGTATGGCCAGCATTAGGAGTTTCTGCGATTCTCCTTATATTGAGCATACGGGTAATGAGATTTTTCCCGTTCAGCCTCTGCGCTGAAAAGAAAAAAAATGAACGGCACAGATTTTTTCATTCGCATCAATCAATGTGGATGAAAAAATCTCTGCTCAAAATGTGCAAAAAAAACAAAACGCCACAGATTTCCTCATTCGCATCGATCAATGTGGATGAATAAATCTCTGCCAAAAAATGTGCAAAAAAAAAGTAGTAAGGCCCCATTCACACGTCCGCAAAAATGTCCGCATCTATTCCGCAATTCTGCGGAATAGATGCGGACCCATTCAGTAGTGAATGGGGCTGGCGGTGATGCGGAGAGCACACTATGCGCTCGCCGCATCAGCATTTCTTGAGCTGCGGCCGCAAACGTCCGGGTTTCGGCCCCCAAGCATCCGACCGCAGCTCCGCAAAAGATAGAGCATGTCCTATTCTTGTTCGCAATTGCGGACAAGAAAAGGCATTTCTATATAGTTCTGGCAATGTGCGGATCCGCAAAATGCGGAAAGCACATTGCTGGTGTCCGTGTTTTGCGGATCCGTGGATCCATGGATCCGTAAAACACATACTGGACGTCTGAATGAGCCTTACAGGGGGTAATTAGTGTCAGGGGGTGACATGGGGTGGATCAGGGGTTAATCAGTGACGGGGGTGGGGTGGATGGGTGGGGGGGCTGTGTGGTGTTTTGGTGCACTTATAAAAGTTTCTTTGGTGGTCCCAAGCAAAGGGACCACCAAAGGAACGATCAGCAAGCATATCAGACGCTGTTAACAAAACAGCGTCTGATATGCCATCTTTAACTTCTACAGCCTGCCAGCGCACGATCAGCGCTGGCAGGCTGTAGCTACCTTGTCCCCGGCGTGATCCTGTGAGCGCGCGCACGCGTTCACAGGAAATCTCGCCTCTCGCGAGATGACGCGCGGGCGCGTCAAGGAGGAACAGACCGACCGCCCGCAGGACGCAATCCTGCGTGAGGCGGTCGGAAAGAGGTTAAGTGATGTCATAGCCAGACCTTTATTTCTGATATTTACGGACTCTATACTGACAGGGAAGGTTCCACAGGATTGGCGCATAGCAAATGTGGTGCCAATATTCAAAAAGGGTCCAGAAACAGAGCCTGGAAATTATAGGC
The DNA here is from genome assembly GCA_033119425.1 of Bufotes viridis. NCBI lineage: Eukaryota > Metazoa > Chordata > Amphibia > Anura > Bufonidae > Bufotes > Bufotes viridis. The sequence continues at coordinate 225,530,323 of CM065590.1, forward strand.
CGGTAAGTTTTTAACATTTGTTGTTGGTAAACTGTTTGAAGGGTTTCTAAGAGATGCTATCTTGGAGTATCTCAATGATAATAAGAAAATAACGCCATATCAGCATGGCTTCATGAGGTATCGTTCATGCCAAACTAATTTAATCAGTTTCTATGAGGAGGTAAGTTCTAGACTTGACAGCAGCGAATCAATGGATGTCGTATATCTGGACTTCTCCAAAGCTTTTGACACTGTACCTCATAAAAGGTTAGTATATAAAATGAGGATGCTCGGACTGGGAGAAAATGTCTGTAAGTGGGTAAGTAACTGGCTGAGTGACAGAAAACAGAAGGTGGTTATTAATGGTACACACTCAGATTGGGCCACTAGTTGGGTACCTTAGGGGTCAGTATTGGGCCCTATTCTCTTCAATATATTTATTAATGATCTTGTAGAAGGCCTGCACAGTAAAATATCTATTTTTGCAGATGACACTAAGCTGTGTAAAGTAATTAACACTGAAGAGGACAGTTTTCTGCTACAGAGGGATCTGGATAGTTCTGAGGCTTGGGCAGAAAAATGGCAGATGAGGCTTAACACTGACAAATGTAAAGTTATGCACATGGGAAGGAATAATGCAAGTCACCCGTACATATTAAATGGTAAAAAACTCGGTAACACTGATATGGAAAAGGATCTAGGAATTTTAATAAACAGCAAATTAAGCTGCAAGAACCAGTGTCAGGCAGCTGCCGCCAAGGCCAATAAGATAATGGGTTGCATCAAAAGGGGCATAGATGCCCGTGATGAGAACATAGTCCTACCACTTTACAAATCCTTAGTCAGGCCACACATGGAGTACAGTGTACAATTCTGGGCTCCTGTGAACAAGACTGACATAGCAGAGCTGGAGAGGGTTCAGAGGAGGGCAACTAAAGTAATAACTGGAATGAGAGATCTACAGTACCCTGAAAGGTTATCAAAATTAGGGTTATTCACTTTAGAAAAAAGACGACTGAGGGGAGCTCTAATAACTATGTATAAATATTTTAGGGGTCAGTACAGAGATCTGTCCCATCATCTATTTATCCCCAGGACTGTGACAAGGGGACATCCTCTGCGTCTGGAGGAAAGAAGGTTTGTACACAAACATAGAAAAGGATTCTTCACTGTAAGAGCAGTGAGACTATGGAACTCTCTGCCTGAGGAGGTGGTGATGGTGAGTACAATAAATGAATACAAGAGGGGACTGGATGTATTTCTGGAGTGTAATAATATTACAGGCTACAGCTACTAGAGATGGGTCGTTGATCCAGGGAGTTATTCTGATTGCCTGATTGGAGTCGGGAAGGAATTTTTTTCCCCTTAAGTGGGGAAAATTGGCTTCTGCCTCACGGGTTTTTTTTCCTCTGGATCAACTTGTATTAAACGGGCCAAACTGGATGGTCAAATGTCTTTTTTCGGTCTTATATACTATGTTACTTCAGGTCGGATTTCTTCATCTGTGTCTGGGTCTACCAATTCGAATGTGTCGGATCCGATGTTGCAAGATGTTGAACAGTACAGGAACGCAGGACCCATCTTAAGGTGCTTGGTGCGATGGATCTAGTCGTGTGGTCCGCAGGATTATGGTGTGGGTACGTAGTGCCACTGTTTAGGACAAGTGGATCTTCTGATCCTTAGCACCCGATTGCAGATATAGACGTAAAAACATCTGGGTTCGTTGCAGATGTATCTTAGGAATTCCTTGCTGTCCATATAAAACTCGACTTCTTCAATTTCTAGGTTCATTGCTGAAGTTGTAAGTTCAGCCAACTCCAAAGCAAGCAGAGCAGCGCAGAGCTTTAGTCTTGGAATCCTGTGTTCGCGTAATAGCGCTAGTTTGGTCGGGCTTGTGACAAATCCTATATGACATCGTTCTTTGACGTCTATGGTCTTTAGGTATGCTATGGCAGCAATCGCCTTGACTGAAGCATCGCAGAAGATATATAGTCTTTGCATCTTGACTTCAGTAGATGGCGCGGAAACATAGGGTCTTGCCATGTGAATGCTGGTCAAAGCTTCGAGAGACTTCCTCCAACCTGTCTACAGGTCCTTTTTCTCCGCAGGAAGCGAATCATCCCAATCAGACATCTCTGTGGTGAAGTCTCTTAGCATCATTTTACCTTGGATGGTAACAGGCGCTATGAATCCCAGAGGATCGTATAAGCTTTTTATAGTGGACAGAACTCCTCTGCGTGTGAAAGGCTTTTCTACCTTGCTGATTTGGAAGGTGAATGTGTCTGCTTTTAAGTCCTACAGCAAACCAAGGCTCCGCTGCATGGGAAGGGAGCCGGTGTTAAGGTGCAAGTCCTTTAGCTCACTTGAATGGTCTTGGGGTGAGAAGGCTTCCATGAACTCACGGCTGTTGGAGGCTATTTTGTGCAACCTCAAGTTAGATAGAGCGAGCATCTCTTGAACCCTTTTCAGAAGACTGATTGCAGTCTCATTTGTGGGTGTGGATTTCAAAGCAGAAATGTTTTTCCACAAAGGATCTGACATCTGACCCATACCTTGCTTCACCCTCTCGTGGTGAATGTCTGAGACTGTACAGGGTGGGCCATTTATATGGATACACCTTAATAAAATGGGAATGGTTGGTGATATTAACTTCCTGTTTCTTGGCACATTAGTATATGTGAGGGGGGAAAACTTTTCAAGATGGTTGGTGACCATGGTGGCCATTTGGAAGTTGGCCATTTTGAATCCTACTTTTGTTTTTTCAATAGGAAGAGGGTCATGTGACACATCAAACTTATTGGGAATTTCACAAGAAAAACAATGGTGTGCTTAGTTTTAACGTAACTTTATTCTTTCATAAGTTATTTACAAGTTTCTCTTTGTTTACAGCCATTGACATGACGTCGAGGTTAACGTGTGAGGAGCGGATAGAAATTGTGTTGATGTCTGGTGAACGCAGTAACCGGGTCATTGCAGCAGATTTCAATGCAAGACACCCTACGAGACCACCCATCTCCCATGATATAGTTAGCAAACTGCTTGCTAAGTTTTGTGAAACTGGTTCAGTGTTGGATTTGCCAAAATGTGGACGCATGAAATCTGTCACTAATGAAGAAACATCAGTGGCTGTCCTGGCTTCATTCAGCAAGAGCCCACAGCGTAGCACTCGCAGCATGTCACTGGAGAGTGGCATTAGTCGAAAATCCCTTCGGCGGATATTGGCTACTCACAAATGGCACCCTTACAAACTCCAGCTACTGCAGCATCTCAACGAGGATGACCCAGATCGGCGCACTGAATTTGCAGAATGGGCAAAGCAAAAATTGGAACAGGACCCTCAGTTTACGCAGAAGATTTTGTTCAGTGATGAAGCAAACTATTATGTGAATGGTGATGTTAACAAACAAAACCACCGCTATTGGTCTGACACTAACCCACTTTGGATAGATCCCTCTAAGACTGTTGTAACAAAAAATGGTATGGTGTGATATATGGGGTACAAAGATAGTGGGGCCATTCTTCATCAATGGAAACCTCAAGGCCACTGGATATGCGAAATTGCTACATGATGTGTTTTCCCTCTTTATGCACTGAAGCTGGCACTGAGTTTTTCCAGCAAGATGGTGCACCACCACATTATGGTTGTCAGGTCCGAGCATTCCTCGATGAACAGTTTCCTGGAAAGTGGATTGGTCGTTGTGGGCAAGTTGAATGGCCCCCGAGGTCTCCCGATCCGACCTCCTTAGACTTTTATCTTTGGGGTAATCTGAAGGCAATTGTCTATGCTGTGAAGATACGAGATGTGCAGCACCTGAAACTAAGGATACTGGAAGCCTGTGCTAGCATTTATCCTGCGGTGTTATCAGTGTGTGAAGAGTGGGAGAAGAGGGTTGCATTGACAATCCAACACAATGGGCAGCACATTGAACACATTTTATAAGTGGTCAGAAACTTGTAAATAACTCATGAAAGAATAAAGTTACGTTAAAACCAAGCACACCATTGTTTTTCTTGTGAAATTCTCAATAAGTTTGATGTGTCACATGACCCTCTTCCTATTGAAAAAACAAAAGTTGGATTCAAAATAGCTGCTATGGTCACCACACATCTTGAAAAGTTCCCCCTCACATATACTAATGTGCCACAAACAGGAAGTTAATATCACTAACCATTCCCATTTTATTAAGGTGTATCCATATAAATGGCCCACCCTGTAGATAGCGACTGCAGGGAAAGGACTGTTTCCGAAGATGTGCACTCTCATGCGGTACTCTACAACGTCTTCATTGGGTTCGTTGTTGCGGTACCAGAAAAACCTCAAGTTGTTTCTGTGTTCTTCCTTGACGATGAAACAGTGGAACATTTGTAGTGTCGGCATAAATGCTACAGAATTTCTGCGAAAGCGTAGAAGTAGCTCTAGAAGTCTCTTGTTGAGGTCTGGACCAGACGGTAAGACATCATTTAGCAAAATGCCTTCGCACCTGCCGTTTGAGTCGAATACTACTCTTATCTGCCCTGGCTTTTTAGGATGATACACGCCAAATAGTCTTGGAGCGCATGTGCTATTTCTGCATGGTTGTTCTGGAAAATTCTTTCCATGAGAGTAAAGAAATGTTCTTTTGTCTCTGGTATCCTCTGAAGTTTGTGTTTGAGAGAGATAAATCCACTGTAGACAAGTTCTTTGTTACATAAGCGTTGTGTCTGGGGCTTAAACAGTAAAGGTGCGAACCAGCTTTTCAACTTGTCTTTTACTATTCCTTGATCCATGATATCCAAGAACAGCCTGTCTTCTATAGACATTGTGACCCTGTTGTCTTCTCTTGTCCTGTGGAAAACTGTGCAACTTAAGTGATCTTGCTCACCATTGCAGGTGTGGTCTTCACAGGAGGTATCTGTGAAAGGACAAGGCACAGGAGCGCTGTGTGGCAATTCTTTTATCAGGAAACTGCTGTGACATGGCCGGAATAGGGAAGGACGTCCATTTTCAAGTATGTTGGTGAGCGTACTGTTGACTGAGGTCGGCTTGTGTGCTCCTCCTAGGCAGACGTCTCCTATGATGACCCATCCTAAGTCAAGTCTCTAGGCATATGGAGCATTCCGGGGACTGTTAATCTGTCCTCTAGCCTTGTGAACTCGTAGTATGTCTCTTCCAAAGAGTAAGACTATCAGGGTTTCTGGGTCCAGTTCCGGTATCAGGCGAGATATACTCTTCAGGTGGGGGAGGTGTGCTGCTACCTCTGGTGTAGGTATCTCAGAACGGTTGGCAGGTATGTGATTGCACTCCAGTATGGTTGGCAATGACAAGCAGTTCTGACCATTTATGGACTCAACCTTGTACCCAGTTGCTTTCTTCCCCGCCGTCTCAACGGTACCTTCATATGTCCTTTTTTGACTACAGACTAGCAGAGCACCCCTGGGTAAAAAGGTTTCTGAATGCTGCCTCCAGAGCCCATCCATCCTTACGGCCCCTTACCCGACCTTGGGACCTTAATACAGTCCTGACGGCCTTGTCTCAGCATCCCTTTGAACCCTTGCAGGAACTTTCCCTGGAGACCCTTGCCTGTAAACTTGCCTTTCTAATAGCCATCACCTCAGCTAGGAGGGTCTCGGAGATCCAGGCCTTTTCGGCCTTCCAGCCATACACTAACATCCTGGACGATAAGGTCATCATTAGACCTACCCCCTCCTTCCGCTCTAAGGTAGTTTCTCAATTTCACATGAACCAGGACGTAATCCTTCCCTACTTCTGCCCTAACCCTACTAACCAGTTAGAGAGGAAATTCCACTGCCTGGATGTTAGGAGATGTTTTTCATCTGGAGGCTACCGCTCCCTGGAGAGTGGATGAAAACCTTTTTGTCCAATATTAGGGTAGACTAAAAGGCCACAAGGTTTCCAGGGGAACCCTAGCCAAGTGGGTTAAGAAAGCCATCCTTTTGTCCTATTCTTCCCTCGGTCTTCCTCCTCCAGAAGGATTCGGTGCTCATTCCACAAGGGCGGTGGCCACATCCTGGGCAGAAAGAGCTAATGCTTCTTTAAGTCAAATTTAAAGGGCTGCAACTTGCAGCACCCCACATACCTTTTTTAAGCATTCCAGGCTTAACCTTATGACGACGCGGCCTTCGGGAGGAAGGTTCTTCAGGCCGTTGTCCCTGCCTAAATTTTGATTTATTTTTTATTCTCGCATGGGTGCCGTCATGGGGGAGGGGAAAACAATAATTGCTTACCGGTAATTGTTTTTCTCGATACCCATGACGGCACCCCCAAAATTCCCTCCCAGTGTGTCTCTCTGGTGGTGTTGGCACATCCGGAACCGGTAATCGCAATCACTGAGGTGTGGTGGGGGTGTGAACATTTTTATATCCTCAGGTTTCCTGTCCTGGATGGGAGGTCCTACTCGCATGGGTGCCGTGATGGGTATTAAGAAAAACAATTGCCGGTAATCAATTATTGTTTTCTTTAAAAAAAAAAATGTTTTATTGCAAAAAAAGTTCTAAAATCTAAAAAAAAATTATATGTATTTGGTATCACTGGAATCGTACTGACCCAGAGAATAAAGTTATTATGTTATTTATGCCGCAAAATTTATAACGTAAAAAAGCAGTGGCATTATCGCTGTTTTTCCCATCTCCCTCCCAGAAAGAGTTAATAAAAGTTAATAAGAAAGCTGTGTACCCCAAAATGGTGCCATTAAAAACTACAACTTGTCCCGCAAAAAACAAGCCCTCATAAAGCTATTTAGACTGAAAAGTGAAAAAGTTATAGCTCTTTGAACGCGACAATGAAAAAAGGAAGAAAAACGCTTTGTCCCAAAACAGGCTGGTCACTAAGGGGGTTAATGTACAGTGCCTGTGTGACTTATCCACTGACTGTTGCATTAGAGTACAGTGATGTTGTTGCAACTAACCTGGTCTCCTCATTGCACCCTGCATCACTACTACTGCACTGCAAAGTGTTGGCATCACAACAACTGGGATTCTGCTTTGGACCTTAAAACTAACAACACCAAGAGCACTTCAACCGTCATCAGGCAAGAGGACCCAAAGGGAAGAAGAGGTGCACCCTTCCCATCACTGCACACCAGCCCAGCCAGCTTCAGAACCATGAGTACAACTACTACACCCATCTGGCCACTCACTCACCCACGCCCCTGTGGCCTGATCACTGTATTTCTACAGTCAAAACATTGTTCCTTTGATTCCCTATCAGAATGTCCACCTAATGTGTCCAGTGTTGGTAAGGAGAAGCTTATTACAGTGCGCTGATTCTTAACGGATGGCCTGGACAATAGGTCTAGGAGTACTGAAAAATAGAAGGTGGAATCTAATTGGTTGTGGGCAGTCAGATTCCACCTTTCATTTTTCAGAGCTCTTCTGGAAAATGAAAGGTGAAATGTGGTTGCTATGGTAACTAAGCCAGTTTTCCTCTATACAAAAAGTAAACTTTTATTTGTGGGACAACCCCTTTAAAGTGTAACTGTCATATTATTTTTTATTTTATTTGCTTGTTTATTAGAGCTATGCATGTAAACCCGAGTTGGGCTACTTTCACACTAGCGTTGTTCGGATCCGGCAGGCAGTTCCGGCAACGGAACTGCCTGCTGGGTCCAGCAAACCGTATGCCAACGAAAAGCAGTTTTTTCCTAATCCGTTAGACTTAGATGAAATACCGGATCCGTCTTTCCGGTATTATCCGGAATAACTGATCCGGTATTTAATTTTTTCAAAGCTAGGAAGAAATGCGAATGCGCAAACTGGATCAGGTGATGCGGCAATTTCCGGAACACTTGGTACCAGATCAGGCATTAATACCGGATCCGGCAAGTGCGGTAGTGTTCCAGGATTTTGGCCAGAAGAAATACCTCAGCAAGCTGCAGTATTTTGTCCAGTCAAATACCGTACAAGGGATGGAACGGAAATCATCCTGATGCATACTGAACGGATTGCTTTCCATTCAGAATACATTGGGACAAAACAGAAACGTTTTTTTCTGATATTGAAACCCTTTACCGGATTTCAATACCGAAAAAGAATAACGCTAGTGTGAAAGTACCCTTAGTCTGTCAATGATTGTCAAAAGAGCTATAATTACCTTATAATAGCTCTCATTAATGTCCCTTTCCACTAGTCCCTTAAAAGACCGTTGCTATGCCTTGTCTGTCTTCCCTTTAGTATAAACAGAAGACGGAGGGGCGGCCCCTCCACACTGCATGCCTTCATTAGGCTTCAGAGTGAGAAGGCGTGTCTCTCAGTAATCCGATCTGATTGGCTGGCAGGAAGCTGCTGGCTACAGCAAGTGTGTATCTGAAGTGAGGGAAGGCAGTTTGGGCCTCAGAGAACTGGCAGAGGAGCCATCTTGAGAAGATCCTCATATTGTAGAGGTTAAGGCCTCATGCACACGACCGTATGTATTTTGCGGTCTGCAAAAAATACTGATGACGTCCGTGTGCCTTCCGTATTTTGCGGAACGTAACAGCTGGCCCCTAATAGAACAGTACTACCCTTTCCCGTAATGCGGAAAATAATAGGACATGTTCTATTTTTTTGCAGAACGGAAACGGAATGCACACGGAGTAACTTCCGTTTTTTTTTGCGGGCCCATTGAAATGAATGTTTCCGTATACTGTCTGCAAAAAAAAGGATCTGACACGGAAAGATTATAAGTTTGTGTGCATGAGGCCTAAAACAGCCGTAACTAAGGGAAAATCTCAAGGAAAACAGTGGTATGTGAAGAAATTAAAGATTGCTTTATGCATAATGCAGCAGCAGCGGTAACATATGCTAAAATTGATCTTTTTGATGAAAACATGATAGTTACACTTTAATAATTAGAAAATATAGCATATTATATTGTGAAGTCATGTTGAGGAATAGTATAATTCTAAAAGGCATTCATGTTTATGTACCATTGCTTATGAAAAGCAAGCAGTGGAGTTGTGGATGACTATGATAGACTAGGTTAGATCAAAGATATAAAAATGTAAAGTTAACGGAAAAGAGATAAGCTAAGTTGGTGAGGGAAATGCATAACGTAGAAATGATGCAAAATTGCTATATACAGCTCATGAAAGACTGACCAGCTAATGATGTGATGTTTCCTCTTGCCTTATTGAGTTCACCATCAAATGGCATAGCCATCTCTGAACAACATTTTTATATACCGGTATAATTTATAGTATATAAAAAGGCTGTTTTTCTTATGTTGATCTGAGGCTCCGTTCCGAGTTATGATGCTTTTATTGATATCCAAATTAGGCTTTTGGTGCAGTGAGAACATCACCATTGCTCTTGTTGCAGTGAGGGAAGTGCTGGCCACAGAAATGAGTGGAGCATGGGTGACTCCCTCATTGCAAGGTTTAATTTGTATATTAAGAAAAAGTATTAAAACTTGGGAACACAGCCTTGTATCCATTTAAAATAGGCAAGGGGTTGTCAGATAAGAAATTTATCACAATTGTTCCACCAGTCGTGTCCTGACAGTGATATATACGTACTGTATTTTAGTCAGTCACTGGTGCATAGGTACGTAATATTCATAGGGCATCATAGGGAGAAATAAATACATAGTCCAGCATAAAATCCTCAGATGTCTATAGACAGCTGTAGGAGGTACTAATTCTTTAGCTCTGACATCCTGACTTTAATTATCTTTTTCATGCAAGTTTTTTATATTTTGGGGGGGTTATCTAGCATGTAATGTAAAGAACAGTAATTTGCCTTACAAGGTGCTGCAATATCCTCAGTAACATAAATCCTATTAATGTTTTTTTCATTTATTCTTATTAAAGCTAATGTCCCAATGAGCAAATGTACATGTCAAATATTGGGGTAAGACATTAAGAATGGCAAGTTAAGAAAACACACCGATGGAAAATTTATAGTGCTGTTACACGCTATTGGAAGTGGAACAAATGAGGTTCTAAAATAAGCCCTTGTATAATAAACCTACGGAATTATTCTATGTACTTTAGAATTTTGGTAAATTACCTGCTAAATCTATTTTATGAATTTCAGTTGTGGAATCTGATGCACACAAAAAGGAATTTTTAGAAAGGCTAGCGCTTTTTTAGCTTTTTTAATGTCAGCATAGCATCAGCCTCATAGCTTTGGTGAAACCTACCTTACAGAAGAAACACAAAGATGAGTACTTACTATAGTTAATTTAAGTTTTTATGAGCTTAAAATATGAGAGGGGTTCATTCTCAACTCTTAAACCTAAATTATAGTGTGTTAGATACAAGTATCTTGAATCAGCAAAGAGAATACAAGTTTCTACTGCATTTAACCATCACTGTATCTTTCACTGCCTTTACTGGTGCCTACTCCATGTACAATATATCTACCATAAAAGATGTAATAGAACCTATAATGAATCTTAAGCTTTACTTGTCAGAGAACCATATACATCTTGAAAGTCACCAAATATGTGTTTACATTATAGGGATGTTGAACCCAATGCTTCATGTCTCACCTTACCATCTATTTCTGTAACACCTATTATCTTATGTTCTTGACCTTAAAGGCACCTTCCTTTTTACCTAAGTTCATCTTGGAAGTCATTTATTTTTCTTTGTTGGCTGTGCTTTTTGGTTAAATTTGGAAGACGTTGCCAGTAAACCCTTTGAAGTTATTTGATTTTGAAATAAAATTTCCCATAACATATTGGAAGGTATCTTTTTTGGAGTCAATCTACTAACAGATCTAGATGGTGAGTCTTATGTATGTTTTGCTGCATCCCATGTCTTATTCTTATGTTAATGAGAGTACTTTGCATTAATTTCTGAACATGATGAATATCGAGGAGTGTGGCGGATACGCGTAGCACAAGAAAATGATCTCAAAGTCCTAGCAATGTTACCAACGATCTTGAATTTAATTAGTCTGTACTTGGCTCTGCAGTCACATTTGCAGCATAAGATGAGAGCACTATAATTACTATTCGGTATCACAAGTTGTTTCTCTATTTTTCTGTGACTTTGACATTTGCTGGAATGTGAACAGTGAAACACCGCTTAGAATACATTTTCAGCTTTCAAAGAAGGAGGACACATGGATCATATTAATATAGTATTTTTATACACTTTTGTTTGACTGGATACTGTTTAGGTTTCAGGTTGCTGAGAGGTAACTTCAGAGTTTAATTGTCAATCAGAGGTGTTCTTTGTAGCCCTCCCTTCTCTAACCCATCTAGTCTTTTGACATCATTCCATCCATCAGTGTTATGCACCCACCCATTCTGCAGGCGACGTCCATCAGCTCCAGAACGGTACTTCCACTGCTCAGGAGATGAAATAAGCTTACCTCTCGTTCTCTTCTCCACTCACCATTTAATTCAGAGACAGAGCTGAAGTCATTTGAGAACGTTCCAAGTCATTTTTTTATTTTTTTTTTATTTTATATCACAGTAGCTGATCAGAGCCTGACAAAGAACTGTAGGCTTTCGGTACATTAGAAGGCTTGTTTCGTATATTTAATGGTGAAGTAGTAACCTTTTTAACCTTTATTCTTCTCATCTCTCATGGGATTTTCTATGCTGATATTGATATGCAGTGAGGGATTTTTAATATGAGCACCTTGTTCGTGGACATCTGGTTTGTTGCTCCTGTCATCCTGCTGTTTGTGACACCTGAAGCAACTACTTCATGGTGGTAAGTCCTGAGTTCTCTTGTTACCTGAATCTTTCCAAAATACAGCATTATAATAAAAATTAATATTCTATGGCTTATAACATATAACATTTGAAAAAGAAATTATGTTGTATTATTTTGGAAAGTGTGAACCGTTCATCAGTCCAGGTTGTCTGGGAGCACATTGGTTAACTTGGTTTCATGCAGCTGTATGTCTAATTTCTACCTTATGGTAATAAAATTTTCCGTTTTAATGCTATTCATCTTTCGGTTAGGTGGTGGTAGTGGGGGGGGGGGGGGAGAATAAAGTTCTTGTAATATACTTGCAAGCTCTATAGCATATAATGATTTTAACAGTTATTTTTTTATATTTTTGTACACCTAGAGAATATACAACTTACTTGTCCCTTTAAGCATGTACTTTGGCGTCTATACAACCCAAGCAGTATCATTTATCTGGCTCAGTAAAGTAGAATCAAGAATATGCAGCAGAGCTCAGCATTTTAATGATGGTTTTGTGTAAAACAGATAGTGCTATAGTCATCTCTTACAGCTGACCGAATGTAGTGCCATCTAATGTCTGTACTTATGTTTTCCAATACTAATGACATAAACACTTCACAACTGGTTTTACAATCATGCTGTGGCTGATCAGCAAATATTATCCTTGGTACAGTATACCTAGATTATTCCATATACTGAAAGGGTCAAACTGGTTTTAACAATCACACATTACCCAAAAAATTATTAATCATCTCCTAATTTGTTACCCAGCATAAAAAGTTACCATTTTCCACTGCGTAAACCTAATAGACACACTCCCTCTTATTATATGATTATATATATACACATACACCATACAGGTCATTACATTTCCTTTCCCTTTCTACTAATTACCTACGAATAGTGTAGATGGAATATTTTACTAGACATGGTTAATAAAAACTCTGGGTACTTTAACTATGTTTAGTCTGGATGTATATAAAATAATGAGACAGATAACGAAACATAAAAGATATGTAGGACCCCACCACTTTTAGATGAACTTGTAAGGGAATGTATTTGACTTTTAAGGTGCCTTTCTAAACTTTCTTAGCTAATAGGGAACATCTGGGCACAGATGATGTAATCTCCTATTTAAGATTTGTCTATAATAATATGCTTCTAGAGTGGATACTGCATACTGATTTTTTTTATGTATTTAATTTTTTCGCTTACTTTTTCATTTTTATTTCTTTCCCGTCTACCTTGAGTTTCTTAGCTGTCATTGGGAGTAACATCATATTATGTCCCAGCCAATGAATTGCTAGTGACCTTACATGACTCAGTGTTTTTCAAGACATGTCATTTGTACATAAAACTTAATTTTGTTGTGCATATATCGGTACATATTTTTAACTAATGCACCATGGTTTTTTTTTCAAGAAAAATGCAAGTGCAATTGATAATTAAGAACAAATAATAAGAATGTTGGCCTTCTTCAGCACTGGTGTTCATTTCTGAAGACTTCAATGCTGACAGAAGCTTGAACAGTGCACATTAGTTCAGCTTGTGGGAACATAGCATATACATAATACTGGCTGCCATAAACAGTGCGTATTATGCGAAATGTTCCTCCAGGGCATCTACAGAACCTTACAAATTCAACACTGGGTGACCTTCGGGATAATGATTATACTTAAAGGGGATGCCCAGGCTTTTTTTTTTTTTTAATAAAAAATAGGACTACCCTTGTCCATAGGTTTTATTTGGCATTACCACTCTGCTACATTAACTTGATGAATTCATTATTTTAATTTAATTATGGTTAAGTTTATAGCATCACATCATGGGTCAGAACAGGTATTGTTCATGCTTTAAAATTTGCCTTGCCCATTATTAGAAAATGCTAGGATTACTGCTGTTTAGGAAAAGTGCATTTCGAGAAAAGAAAAGTTGTGATATTTCCCATGATACAATCTTTGTGTTAGCGCCATTTCTGACAAGTGTTGTGGACATGCATCTTATTGGAGGAAAATCTTCACATTAATGTCTAGCTATATTCTTGTAGAGGCACTATCTTTACAATCCTACTTTATATATGACAACTGCAAGTCACCACAACTGTTTCCTTTTAAAGTATTGGGACAGTCATAAATGATATGTGCCTTCAGAGAACTGTATATACTGTAGTTTACTGGAAAATAGAAAGTTACAGTAGTTTAGAAGTAACTAAATTCATTAAATGCTGATTTATAAAATGCTACACACAACCAGTTCACTGATCTGTCTGTTCTGTACTATATAATTAACTTTATGTAGGAATATATTTTGTGGCTGTTGGTGGAAAATCAGACCGTTCAGTAGTCACTTGAATATCTGCTGACTTTTATAATAATCCTGTTTTCCAGGCTCTGTGTATCATACACATAATCATAATGGTATAAAGTATATCCATCAGTCATCCTACGTTAGCATTGAAGGGTGCCTACGTTGGCCATGATTCAGTGGAAAAACTGGTATCTATGTTGTGGTTAGAAATTGTATTGGACACAAGATTTTCACCAGATTAGCAGGACACCTGTAGCAAATAACTTGAATCTGGTAGCAATAAGTGCCTTATTTTTGTCCTACTTTTGAGAAATCAACAAGAAGAAATTCTACTAGAAACAACGATCATACAACACAACTCTCAATTATGTAAATTATGACAACTTTCCTATCCATAACCACCTCTTGGGGTTTTTAATACAATGTACAGTAGTTAGCAACTACTGTTGGCATAAGGAGTTTATTCCAACCTTTTCAAATATGGCACTAAACTTGCAGGTATGGAGTCTACAGCTTTACAAACAAATTTTGTCAGATTGAAAGTACTTCTGTGAACCTGCTGAGGTCAAGAAGCAAAATTATCTTAACTTTATGTAAATATTTTTCATCGTGGATCCTTGTTAATTGTGCATAAATTCAACAAATGTTATTGTGCCACAGGTTACAGACTACAACTCTAAAGATAAAAACTTGCTGATGTGTATAGTGCTTCAAATATGTAGCTTTGTTCTGTGACCATTTCAGTGTGTTTGGTAACCAAGATGTCCATGCAAGTGGATAGACAGATTTGGCAGGCTGTATATTTCTTTATCCTATATGTTTGTACATTACCTTCTACAGCTGCTGCTGTATTTACTCTTTAAGGGTAGGGACACACGTGGCAGGTCTGCTGTGAGTTTTCAGATAAGTGCTGCAGGTTTGCTTCGGATTTCATCCTTTGCATTAAAGAGGATGAATTCCACATTATGAGTTGACCTGCTGTAAATATGACCACATGTCAAGTTATGTGTGAACTTCATTGCGGAAATTTTTCGCAAGAATGGGGTTGAGATTTTTTTAAAATCTCATTTAGTTTTCTGCTGCTATAAATGCTGTGGATTGTGCTGCGGAATATCTATTATGCTGCAGAATATCTGCAGCGTTTACTGTGTCCTTAGGGTGGTATTACTGGACTGATCTTCCGGCAGCACGAACACCGATGGAAGACAAGACAAGACAACACAAGCACATGCCTGATTACACGTAGATATGTGCTGCTCATAATCTGGCAACTTTATTACATCTTTATTACTGATGAACATGCCGATCAGCTGATGAATGAGCGTTTGCTCATTCTGGGGTTCCTTGGTACCGCTAGAGGAAATTATTCTCGGGTGCTAACTCCCATATCGTCAATAAAGTCTAATGGCTTTGAGTCAAAGAAATACATCCTATTGACAATATATTGTCTCCAAAGACAGCCCCAAATGTTTTTTTTCTCCTGGGCCAGTCCAACGCTGTTTCGCAGTTGATCATATGGTAAATTGTGCTTTATGGGACCCATAATGATCATGGGAATTACTAAGAGTTTACCATGGCTACCATTTCAGTGGAAATTAAATTTCTTAAGAATTTGTGCTCTCTTCAGTGATTATTGATACTGGGATCTGAGCGTATGCAGTTGCCAATGACAATGCCTGGTCTCCACAGGTAAAACTCCAAACTTTGCTTTATTCAGTCCAATTACACAGTTCAGTTAAGTTGATTGTGGACATTTTTAAGCATAGAATAGTTGCTACAAAATAAAGACCTAAAGTCTGAGATCTAACTGTAACAGCTGTTGCTGACTGCCAATGTTCCCCTATTTACCGCCGCGGTCCCAGGCTCTGTGTTCGCTGGTGATCAGCTGCTGGTTTTTCCCCATTCAACGCCGCAGTCCTGCGCTCTGTCCTTGCAGGCATCCTTTAAGGACCGGCGTGTGTCACTTCCTGTGATTTATTGGTTTAGCACGTGACCGAGCTGACCAATCCTTGCACTTTTGCACCTATGTAAGTGGTCCAGCCCCCTTCACAGGTGCCTGAGCATCAAAGGTCCTTGTGTCCTGCAAAGGTTGCTGTTGTCTGTGCTGTTGTTCCTGTATACCTGACCCATGCTTGTGTTTCTGGACTCTTATCTGTTTGATCCTTACCTGTTCAGTCTTGACTCTCCTGTTGCTGACCCAGATTGCCTGACCTGTACTTGTGCCGCCTGCCCTGACCCATTGCTTGTTTGACCTCGCCTCTGCCTTATCATTTGGTCTCAAGTCTACGAGGTAGTGTATTAACAGTGACAGGGGTCGCAAAATGATGAGTCGCAGGCAGTACAATGACTTTATCTTGATTGCAGGTACAGTATTTCATTATTTTATTTTTTTCTTCAGCCACTTAGGGGGCATAAGAAGAGGACACTAGAGGGGAGATTGTATATTTTTACTGGGGGCACAACAGAGATATTTTAAATACTGGGGCACTATATTAGGCATTCTGGGAGCACAATGGAGGGTATTATTGCTGAAGGCATTATAAGGGCATTATTAATATTGGGGGCACAAGAGGGGCATTTTTTACTGTGACACTATAGGGGTATTATTATTGATGGGGACATTATAGCTTTATTACCACTGAGCGCACTGTAGGGAGAGTTATTAACACTAAGGGCACTTTAGGGTGCTTTATGAGTATGGGAGGGGGCTTTATTTCCAGGGGACCATATTAATACTGGGGGCACTATTACTACTGGGGGCACTACAGGGGGTATTATTACTAATGGGGGCATTATTTTTTCTGCAGTATAGTATTTGATGGCATTGCAAGAACAGGAGGCACAGCATTGGGATAGCAGCAGGATAACACTATTGGGGCACCAGGATGGTCAGTTTGTGATAAGTTGAGGTGGATGATGGAAAAGCGAGAAATCTAAAATGTCTGTTTGGCAAACTGCAGAGACGAGATGTAACTGAAAGAAGGTGGTTTGGGCAAACTAGAGAATGTCTACATCAGTGGAGATGCCAGTGGATGTAATAGGTATGTAATGCTGTATTCTCCTGAATGTTTAGTAGTGCTAAAAAATGAGGTAGGGCTGGCTTGGTACTATGGCCTGTATTTCATCCCCTCCAGCATATCTATTAGAGACAACAGGGGGAGGACAGAACATGTCAGCTGATGCTGGCAACCACAGTGGGGAAGCTTCTGGGGAGCTATTTTGGGCTTCTGCGGTAGTATTTTGTACTGCACTGCAGTATATCGTTCTGCTGTGGCACTGTTTTCCACTGCACTATAGTATTGCTGACCCTGCCTACTTGTCTTGGTCATGTCTACTTGAGTTGATCCCCATGTATGTCACTTTAAACTCATCTACCACACAG
The DNA here is from genome assembly GCA_033119425.1 of Bufotes viridis. NCBI lineage: Eukaryota > Metazoa > Chordata > Amphibia > Anura > Bufonidae > Bufotes > Bufotes viridis. The sequence goes on from CM065590.1 coordinate 225,547,618, forward strand.
GGTCACTTTTTTTGTTTTTTCCAGGACAACTTTAAAGGGGTTGTACAAGATAATTAATCTCAGACAAGCCCTATAATTGTCCGAGATCATGGTATACTCACCCCTTTCTCCATCAACATTTTCTGAGGAGTTGGTCTGATCTTACTGCCGCTGCTGGTTTACAAACTACAACGGGGATGTGCTGGTATATGGTATGTGGCTGCTTTAGCCAATCACTGTCTTTAGCATTAGATCACTGAGGATAGTAATTGGCTGCAGAAGTCACATGCCACATAATGACACATCCACTTTCTTGCTGCAATTTGTAAGAGGCAGCAGCAGGACCAGCCAGCACTGCAGAGAACCGCACTGGCAAAAAGCTTGAGTATGCCACAGTTATTTACATTAAGCAATTGTAGGGCTTATCTGAGAGCCTTTAAGTTTCCAGTTTGCCCCTGGACCTCACTGTTGCTCAAAGTCTGTGCCAAAATTTGTAAAGAAAAAAAATAAATTCAATATGTGATAAAAATTTGTCTTCTGAAGCCAATAAAACCTTAAAATATAAGCACAAACTGATTGTCGCCAAACCAGAGATTTGTGCAAACATAAAGTTTTTGCAATTCAAAATCACTTTTGTCAAATTTGCCTCACCACTGAGCCTTACCAACAACTGAGAGTTCCTTTACAGTTTGAGAAGCACTGCTTCAAGTCCTGTGATTTGTGAGGTTTAGCTGCCATGAATCAGAGTTGTTTTTACTGTTTTGTATTTCCCAAAGGTATTTAATCAGATTGAGATCTGGGGAATTTGGAGGCCAAGTTAATATCATGAACTCTGTCATGTTCCTCAAACTATTCTTAAACTGTTTTTGTGGTGTGGCAGGGTGCGTTAGTTACTGCCGAAGGGCTATAATGATTATCAGTCATTTGAAAAAATGTTTGCACATGTGCATAAATGCAGTTGCACTACTGTCTGTAGTCACATTGGACTTCTAACTCACTTTTCTGGTTGGAGTTCTAACTCCTTCCCTGTTGTGGGAGCAAATTTGTCTCCGTGAAGCATGCACTGATATTGCATCTTACACTCAATTCCTGTGTGGGCCTGGCTGGCCTTTTCTAAGCTCCTGGATGTGTCTCCCTTTCATCATTCTCCGAGCATCCTACCATCATTAGTCTATGACAAATTCTATGACAATATGTTATAGGGATAGACAGACAGATCTCCTTAAGTAAAAAAGAAAAGCTAATGAGCAGTAGTGACCACCACCACTACCATCCATCCTTTTTGCATGTAAAATAATCGTGTGCCACGAAAGCCACATCGTCAGTTATTTTCACAGAGACAACAGTGGTAAATGGGCAGCAGAGAGGACTATCTAAAGTCTGAGATCTTTGCAGCTATTGCTTTTGCTGCCGGCTGCAGAAGAATTTTATATGTAAGGGTTTGTGTTATTTGTTGGATTTCTTCAAGAAAAAAAGGCAGATATTTTTTTTCTCCCATTTTTACTAGTGATTGCCACAAAAACGTAATATTTGAACGTATTAATATTGACAATATTTCTGTATGAAGTCACCACCCCAAAATTACACCCTCTTTTTTGTATATACCTGCCCAGTACTTTTTGTTGAAAAAGATAACAAACCTACGACCACCACTGCCTGTCAGAGAAGGACAGGGGTGTGATAAGCAGTGCTGAGAGATGCTATGCATCTTTTTGTGAAAATGATGTGGTAGGCCAGTGTTCCTCAACTCCAGTCCTCAAAGCCCACCTGTCAGTCATGATTCGAGACTATCCCACTAAATGAATAGCTGTGGTAAGCCCTGATGCATTGACAATAATTTTATCAACTGCTCAATACTAAGAAAATGCTGAAAACATGACCAGCAGGTGAGCCCTTAGGACTGGAGTAATAGAGAAATACTATGGTAGGCCACACTGAGAAACAATGTGTGGTGATGTATATCTATTTTACACACTTTGCTGGACACAGTTATAGTCTTCTAAAAGGAAAGCATCCCATACAGAAAATTAGATATAAGGTAGGGATAAATATCCTTAACCACTTCAGCCCCCCTAGCTTAAACACCCTTAATGACCAGGCCACTTTTTACAACTTACCACCCAAATGAATTTTACCTCCTTTTCTTCTCACTAATAGAGCTTTCATTTGGTGGTATTTCATTGCTGCTGACATTTTTACTTTTTTTGCTATTAATCAAAAATTACCGAAAATTTTGCAAAAAAATGACATTTTTCACTTTCTGTTGTAAAATTTTTCAAAAAAAACTACATTTCTATATAAATTTTTCTCTAAATTTATTGTTCTACATGTCTTTGATAAAAAAATCCAATAAGTGTATATTTATTGGTTTGGGTAAAGTTATAGCGTTTACAGACTATGGTGCAAAAAGTGAATTTCCTCATTTTGAAGCAGCTCTGACTTTCTGAGCGCCTGTCATGTTTCTTCAGGTGCTAGAATGTCAGGATAGTATGAATACTCCCCAAATGACACCATTTTAGAAAGAAGACACCCCAAAGTATTCGCGGAGGGGCTTGGTGAGTTCATGTATCTTTTCATTTTTTTCACAAGTTAGCGGAAAATGACACTTTCTGAGAAAAAAAAAAAGTTTCAATTTCTGATAACTTCTGGCAAAAAAAAAAAAATCTCAGACGGACTCACTATGCCCCTCAGTGAATACCTTGGGGTGTCTACTTTCCAAAATGGAGTCATTTGTGGGGTGTGTTTACTGTTCTGGCATTTTGGGCGGGGCTAAATTGTGAGCCGCCATGTAAAACCTAAAGGTACTCGTTGGAATTTGGGCCTTTGCGCACCCAGGCTGCAAAAGCGGCACTTATGTGGTATCTCCGTACTCAGGAGAAGTAGGGCAATGTGTTTTGGGGTGTATTTTTACATATACCCATGTTGGGTGAGAGAAATATCTCTGTAAATTGTCAACTTTGTATAAAAATTTTTAAAGTTGTCGTTTACAGAGATATTTTTCACACAAAGTATGGGTATATATAAAAATACACCCCAAAACACATTGCCCTACTTCTCCTGAGTACGGCGATACCACATGTGTGCCACTTTTTGCAGCCTGAGCTGCAAAGGCCCTAAACCAATGAGTACCTTTAGGATTTCACAGGGCATTTTTACGCATTTGGATTCCAGACTTCTTCTCACCCTTTAGGGGCCCCTAAAATGCCAGGACAGTATAAATACCCCACATGTGACCCCATTTTGGAAAGAAGACACCCCAAGGAATTCTGTGAGGGGTATGGTGAGTTCATGTAAAATTTTATTTTTTGTCACAAGTTAGTGGAATATGAGACTTTGTAAAAACAAAAAAAAAAAAAAACATTTTCCGCTGACTTGTGCCAAAAAATAAAAATTCTGTGGACTCACCATGCCCCTCACGGAATACCTTGGGGTGTCTTCTTCCAAAATGGGGTCACATGTGGGTATTTATACTCACCTGGCATTTTAGGGGCCCCTAAAGTGTGAGAATCCAAATGCATAAAAATGGCCTGTGAAATCCTAAAGGTACTCATTGGTTTTAGGGCCCTTTGCGCATCTTGGCTGCAAAAAGTGTCACTCATGTGGTATCGCCGTACTCAGGAGAAGTAGGGCAATGTGTTTTGGGGTGTATTTTTACATATACCCATGCTGCGTGTGAGAAATATCGCTGTAAACGACAACTTTTAACATTTTTTATTCAAAGTTGTCAATATACAGAGATATTTCTCTCACCCAGCATGGGTATATGTAAAAATACACCTCAAAACACATCGCCCTACTTCTCCTGAGTACGGCGATACCACATGTGTGACACTTTTTGCAGCCAAGATGCCAAAGGCCCAAATTCCAATGAGTACCTTTTAGGAGGGCATTTTTACGCATTTTTCTTCTCACGCTTTAGGGCCCCTAAAATGCCAGGGCAGTATAAATACCCACATGTGACCCAATTTTGGAAGAAGACACCCCAAGGTATTCCATGAGGGGCATGGCGAGTTCATAGAATATTTTTTTGGCACAAGTTAGTGGAAATTGATTTTTATTGTTTTTCTCACAAAGTCTCCCTTTCCGCTAACTTTTGACAAAAAGTTTAATTTTTCATGAACTCATTATGCCCCTCAGCGAATACCTTGGGGTGTCTTCTTTCCAAAATGGGGTCACATGTGGAGTATTTATACTGCCCTGGCATTTTAGGGGCCCTAAAGCGTGAGAAGAAAATGCGTAAAAATACCCTCCTAAAAGGTACTCGTTGGAATTTGGGCCCTTTGCGCATCTTGGCTGCAAAAAGTGTCACACATGTGGCATCGCCGTACTCAGGAGAAGTAGGGCGATGTGTTTTGGGAGTGTATTTTTACATATACCCATGCTGGGTGAGAGAAATATCTCTGTATATTGACAACTTTGAATAAAAAATGTAAAAAGTTGTCGTTTACAGCGATATTTCTCACACACAGTATGGGTATATGTAAAAATACACCCCAAAACACATTGCCCTACTTCTCCTGAGTACGGCGATACCGCATGTGTGGCACTTTTTTGCAGCCAAGATGCGCAAAGGGGCCCTAAAACCAATGAGTACCTTTAGGATTTCACAGGCCATTTTTACGCATTTGGATTCTCACGCTTTAGCACCCCTAAAATGCCAGGGCAGTATAAATACCCCACATGTGACCCCATTGTGGAAAGAAGACACCCCAAGGTATTCTGTGAGGGGTATGGCGAGTTCACCGGAAAAAAAAAATTTGGCACAAGTTAGCGGAAATTGTTTTTTTTTTTTACAGTCTCATATTCCGCTAACTTGTGACAAAAAATAAAATTTTCCATGAACTCGCCATACCCCTCACGGAATACCTTGGGGTGTCTTCTTTCTAAAATGGGGTCACATGTGGGGTTTTTGTACTGCCCTGGCATTTGAGGGTCTCCGCAATCATTACACGTATGGCCAGCATTAGGAGTTTCTGCGATTCTCCGTATATTGAGCATACGGGTAATGAGATTTTTTCCGTTCAGCCTCTGCGCTGAAAAAAAAATAAAAATGAACGGCACAGATTTTTTCATTCGCAATGTGGATGAAAAAATCTCTGACAAAATCAGTGACTGCGGTGGGCTGGGCGCTAGCTACCTAACAAGTAGCTAGCTAACTGGCGGTGATAAGGGACCCTTATGCCCCATTCACACGTCCGCAATTCTGTTTGCGGAACGGAATTGCGGACCCATTCATTTCTATGGGGACAGACTTTGTCCCGCTCGGATCCAGAATTATGGATCCGCGCTTCCGGGTCTGCACTTCCGTTCACAAAAATATAGAACATGTCCTATTCTTGTCCGCAATTGCGGACAAGAAAAAGCATTTTCTATATAGTTCTGGCAATGTGCGGATCTGCAAAATGCGGAAAGCACATTGCCGGTGTCCGTGTTTTGAGGATCCGCGGATCGCAGTGAATCCACGGATCCGTGAATCCACGGATCCGCAAAACACATATGGACGTCTGAATGGAGCCTTACAAGGGGTGTGATCAATGACAGGGGGTGATCAGGGGTCTAGATGGGGTGATCAAGGGGTTAATAGGTGAGGGGATGGGGGTTAGTGTAGTGTTTGGTGCAACTTTTACTGTGTTACCTGGTCCTCTGGTGGTCGATCCCAGAAAATGGGACCACCAGAGGACCAGGTAGCAGCTATATCAGACGCTGTTCATAAAACAGCGTCTGATATAGCTGTTTGATGCGATTTATATCGCATCTACAGCCTGCCAGCGATTGATCATCGCTGGCAGGCTGTAGTCCAACTCACAGGAACTCTCGCGTCTCGCGAGATGACGCCCCGGCGCGTCCGAACAGAAGAGCAGGACCGCCCGCAGGACGCAATCCTGCGTACGGCGGTCCTGAAGCAGTTAAAGAGTCAACATACCATACTAAACATATACTGTAGATGTTAACTGATGGATGTATTAGAACCAGTAGAAAAAGGGTTGATCATAATAACATGATAGGTAGCAAAAAATCGTTGATTGGGAATTTGGTTAGGATCTACCCATTGTTTTTATACATTTTCATGGTGCTCAGTCATATCTAAACAAAAGATCTAAATTTTTGATAGATGGGCCCAGATTTACTATTCCTAAAGATAGTGTAAGTTTACACTGGCTGTCTAGTCTGGGGTCAAAATGGAGCATCTTAGAACCTGCCCACTTTTCCCGCAAAGCTGTACACTTTTTCGCTAAGACGGGCACCCTTACCATGCATGCCAGTGTGGAAACCCTAGGTGTGCTAATTTGAGGCATTTTTTAGACAGATTTTTGACACATTAGTCAATCTGGGCCATGATGTTTTTCATGTGGATAAGGAGTAATCTCAGAGACTCTAGGAGTTACGCATTTGTGGTCTCTATGAATTCCATATATAATATATAAATTTCCGTTATTACCTCTGTATAAAGCTTGAAAAAAAAAAAACCATTGCCTTGTGGCATTGGAGAACCTCCATTATAAATATAATTGCACAGTTTTGCATCACATAAGTTGAGTGCTGTCCTCCCTCTATAAATCTGTATTTGGACATTATTTGAAACTGTCTATTAATCCAAAAATACTGCTTGAAATGTTTCCACTATGTTACTGTTTATTTTAAAATATTACTGCAAAATTAAACTTTTCACACTAACCTGAGCCTCACAATAGACTGATGCTTTAGATCACTATTAGAGCTCTTTCCCACAAGGGTGTCTCTTGTGGGAATCGCGCTCCGTGTGAGAGAGGGATTGTGCGGTCTGAACTACAGAAGCGTACACCATTGTCATGATTGATAATGCTGTGTGCCTCCGCCTGACCTTTGTGTAACAGAATCATACTGATATAAAGCTGTCAGTATGATTCCATTACAGAAAGGTCAAGCAGAGGCACACCGCATTATCAATCATGATAATACCGTGTGCTTCTGTAGTCCAGACCGCACGATCCCTCTCTCACACGGAGCGTGATTCCCGCAAGGGATACGCTCATGTGAAAGAGCCCTTAAGCAGTCCTTTCATTATCTTCATAGGAAGGATTACAATCAATGATAGCTCTCCTATCAGAAAGTTAAAGACAAACAACACAAAGTCAGAAGCACTTTGCCACCCAAAACTGGAGTGAGTGGTGTTAAAATCTATAAAGTTGCAACACACATGTCCTTCAACTCAATGTTCTTCAATAATTTCAGGATAAGGACTTTTTAAATATAGTTTTTGCCGTAAGTTAACACATTAGTCAGAATTTGTACGATGTGTACCACTTTTGGAATGTATGAGTGGTCCTGCAAAAATACGGTAGAAAAGGAAGATTTGCTCGTGACTTATGTTAATATTGTGATCAAGACATGGAAACTTATAGGTTCTGTTAAAATACCAAAAAAAGGTTTGACACAACCGCCATGAAAATGTGCTAGAGCGCAAAGAAAAACTTACTATCAACATCTCCAAAACAAAGGGGTGTGGCTGTTTTCAGCATGCACAAGAAAGGCTAAGTTCAAATCTCTGGTAACCTTCCGGCATAAGTGCTGTGTTTTGGCCAGACAAAAATCTGGCACCCTCCGGATGCCATTATGATCTATAGGACAATGCCGAATCCATCAAACTCCAAAAGGCAGTTCTATTCCAGAACAGCCTGCCGGATCAGGTTACCAGAGATGTGAACTTGGCCAAAGAGATTCTTGAACAGTACACGAAGAGAAGCCTTGAAACTTCTGGAACAAAATAAGTAAACAAGAATAAAGTTTATCATTACAACCATAAATGCAATGTGCAAGATTTATGATTAAGGAAATTTTGAAAGTCAGTTTTGCAGAAGTCTAAGTTGCCATAATTTGGGCCGAATGTATCAAATATTGTACAATGTTTGATAAATTTAAGTCTATGACAGTATGTCTTGATTTAATGTATGACTTGATGTTACTCCACTTTCTACACCACACCTTTACTGGAGTAACATAGGGGCACATTTATTAAGACTGGCTTTTTCAAAAAAAGCCCTAAGCTGGCGGTGGATCCACCAGAGTTATGAAGAAACGCAAGCCTCTCCATAATTTTGGCGCATCCAGTGCCACTTCTAAATATCAGACAGCTTCCTTGCTGTCTTACTTTTATACCTTTATTCTACGCCTAAAACAGGCGTAGAAAATGGTAAATGAGATGGTGCTGGCCCGTCCCACACCACGACCACAAATTTAGACATGGCATAAGTGGGGAGAAGTCGCATTTTGCAGAGCAACTAACTGTTGCGCCGCAATCTGCGTCTGAAATATGTCTAATTTAGGTGTATTTCAGTTTGATAAATAACCCTCATAGTAACTAAGTTTGACCCGGGTGTTCCAAAAACTCCTGTGAAATCTGAATTTAAGGCTATTTGGTTCTGGGGTAAATTTCTCAAAATGCTGTCAGACAATTTTAATAGCAGAAGACAGGAAAGATGAAGAAGGGGGATCACATGACTCCAGGTGGTATGTGTGTGTATATACACACAACAGCAGCATTTGACACCAAGAACTTATTTTTATTTTATTTTTTTCTTCAAAATCCTACAGTGCAGTTTGTTTTTAAAGCGACTGTTTGTTACCACCTGCAGCCATGCAATTACCCATAGCCATATATGTCACTGTAAGATTACTAAGTGTTAAAGACCGTGAAATGAGTCTTAGAATGACTCCAGAATGTCATCCAGAACTTTTAGGGTACTTTTCAGCACTTTTGATTCGGGTAAAATTTATTCAGACCTGAATTTAATCATTTGACAGAATTGAATTTGAATGGAACTTAAAGAAATTCAGTTATCACTAGTTGGAGAGAATGTTTGCGATTTCAAAAGTATATATCAGCTAGTGCATGAGTACCATTTTGGACATAATGTCAGAGTAACGCTGCATACACAGAGCAGCAGTGCTGTTCAAATAAATGTGATTTTGTGAACGTGCAATTGAGCAGTAGCCTGAATGATGAGCACCCCACTACATGCAGTGACTACACACCGACTTTGTAGTAGAAGGGGTTGTTTCCTTGGTTTTAAGAATTGGAAATAAAGAATCAAAGTTTTGATAATTAATTGGTTGGAAGCAAATGAGGGTTGAAAATGGCTGCTGGGGAGGTTCTTGTATAGTAAAGGGGTAGGCAACTTTCCTATTGGTTGCTAGGGATGTTGCTAAGCTCAGACAAATAAATTGCGGGCTTCTCATTGGCCAAGAAGCAGAGAGGGATCAAGGGTTTAGAAGGGAAAAAAAATAGAATATAGCACTATATTCTAAATCTTTGCGAATTCTAGAAGTGAGGATATTCGCAATTAAAATAAAATATTCGCACCCAACACTGATTTTAAGGTTATGTCAAAGCAGTCTAGACAAGGTTCAGCATGGCCTCCTACCTTTAATTTGGTACTAGTATCAAGAACCGACAAGAATGTTTTAGTTATACCTTCAAATTATAATCTTTATTTAATTAACTTTGATGAGGATGATCTTATCATTTTGAGCCTAGATTTAGTCAACTTACTATCATAATAAGTAGAGATGAGCGAATTTCTCAAAATTCAATTTGGTCGGTTCACCGAATTTTCCAAAAGGATTAGATTTGATCCGAATTTATTTGTGACAAATAGTGCTAAAAAAACAGCTATTTCCTGGCTGTAGAGACCCTTTATAGTGGTGTAGAACACTGTGCCATGCAGAAACATGCATAGAAAGTCTGCTGTGGTAGTGAAACAATACTGTGAGTATGACACAGATGGCAGGTGTTGCTCTTAGAATCACTGCAGTTTTCTTGGCCCAAAACTGACCAAATAACTCGTATGAACTCAGTCTTACAGGTCAATGTTAGTGCCAGGTATAAAGAACCATGCAGAGGCCCAAGATCCTACTATAGCATGAAAGAGCGCACTCCTTTTACACCGTCGTTGGCTGATTCCACATAGATTTCTACAGAACCTGTTTTATTAAACGCTTATACAAGTAGAGCCCAGAGTGGAGAGGGTGTCAGCGGTAAGTTTCTGTTGACATCACTGATTATTTTACCCTTCCTCTGATCTGTCAGAACAGTAACTCCCAAAAAATAGATCCTGTCTGTTGAGCTTCCACCTTCACTCAGTCAGCATTTGGTCAGTAATCCATCAGTATTGCTAATGCCAAAAAACAGGAGTGGATCCAAAACAGAGATGACACATGAATGGAATATTTGCATGTCTTCTGTGTTTTGTACCCACTCTTGCTTTTGGCTACCAAATCATATGCCAACTCTGCAAAATAGGGACCATGTTATACAGGCCTTACAGCTGCTACATACACAGGATCCATGGTGTGCTTCCTTCTGACGGTTTAGAAGAAGGGTCAGATAAATGGTGATGGCAAAATAGTGGCTCAGTCATAGAGTGGGAAGGGTGGGACAGCATGAGAAGTCAACAGAGTGGTTAGTGGCATGAGCCTGAAGAGACCATGGAGTGGCCCAGTCACATAGTGTTTAGTTGGCAGCAGAATGAGGAGACCACAGAGTGGTGAGGTGGCAGCAGCATGAGGAGACCACAGAGGGGCCCAGTGACAGTGTTTAGTTGGCAGCAGAATGAGGAGACCACAGAGTGGTGAGGTGGCAGCAGCATGAGGAGACCACAGAGTGGCCCAGTGACAGAGTGGGGAGGTGGGGGTCAATACCAGTACCAGCTGAAGATGGTGGGTGGCAGCATCAGAATAGTAGCTGAAACAGGTAGCCAGAAGAAACCGGTCTCTTTGACAAAGTGTAGGTGAGGCACCATGGATAATCTAGTCTGATGCATTAGGCACTGGTGTTTGAAAATGCTGGATGATCCACGCCTGATTCATCTTCACAAAGGTCAGTCTCTCCACGTTTTCGGTTGACAGGTGAGTTCTCCTTGGGGTAACTATTGCCCCCGCCGCACTTAACACCCGCTCTGATGCCACACTGCTTTGAAGAAAATTGCTCATCAAAGACTCTAGACTTAAGTTGCTGTTGATGGAGCCGGTACTGCTCCTGCCCCCACCCCTACCCAGCAGCCATGGCAGTGGAACGTGAGCACAGAGGGCCCCCCCAGTCAGACCTTCATGAGGATGGTCGATGGAGCACATAGGCATCGGCCAACTGACTACATAGGATGTCTCGATAGTAGTTCTGTTTGTCCTCCCTCTCACCAGGTGGAAAAAAAGGCTCCCATTTTGGACCGGTAGCGAGGGTCTAACATGGTGGAGAGCCAGTTGTCATCCCTCTGCCCTCTCTACGCATTGCTCGTGCTCGAATGTCCTCCTCTAGTTCAGCTCCCACAGGGCTCATGTGGATGTGAGATGTATACACACGTCTCCTGTCCCCTGGCCAGCCAGATTTAGCAAAATCTGTTCAAGGACATAAAGCAGTGGAATGACTTTTATTCCATAGTCCTGGTGACTGACAAATAAAGTGGCCTCCTCAAAGGGCCTGAAGTTACACGGGAGTACCTCTGGCCACCTGTATCATCAAGATATTATTTATGGCCTTTCTATGTTCATATAATTGGTCCAACATATGGAGATTAGAGTTCCAACGGGTGGAAATGCCACATATCAGCTGATGTTGGGGAATGCCATTCCGCCTTTGCAGCTCAAGGAGGGTGTGCTTAGCAGTGTAAGAGTGGCTGAAGTGCATGCACAGTTTCCTGGCCATTTTCAGGATGTCTTGCAGATGGGTGGAAGACTTCAGGTACCTCTTTACAATCTGATTGAACACATTCACCATGCAGGGCACATGGCTCAGAGCTCCTTGATGCAGCGCCGACACCATGTTCTTCCCGTTGTCGGTGACCATGGTTCTAATTTTGAGTTGTTGAGGAGAAAGCCAGGATTCGATTTCTTAATGAAGGACGAGGAGCAGTTCGTCCCCTGTGTGACTCTCTTCACCCAGGCAAACTAGGTGCAGAACAGTGTGACACTGCCGTGCCCTGCACATGTGGTAAGCTGGAGGAGCACTGTGAATTGTCCCTGCAGCGGAGGATGAGGAGGCAAAGGTGGACATTGTCACAGGACCAATGGTGTGAGAACATGGAGGTGGCAGCTGCATCGCCTGTCCAAGTTGCTGGTGTGGCAGGGCAGGTACCACATTGGGCCATAAACGACATCTATTGTCCTTGACTGTAGTTACAGCTCCACATGTCGATGCTGCCATGCTCTTTGGCAGGCTCAAGGACTGGCCTACCTTCTGTTCCACATATGTGTGCAGGGCTGGTACTGCCTTTTTCAGAAATGATGGTTTGGGACTCTCCACCTCGGCTCGGCACAAGCCATCAGTTCTCTGAAAGGTGCCGAGTCCACCACTTGGAAAGGGAGGGACTGCAGTACCAGCAACTTGACCAGGAGCACGTTCAGCTTCTGCGCCGTTGGATGAGTGCACGCGTACTGTTGTCTCTGGGCAATTACTTTGGTGATAGATTGCTGACAAAATAACTGATGAGGAGTAGGAGGACGAGGAGCATAAGGACCAGTAGATGATGGGAAGGACAGACAGCTCCCCTCAGCTTAGGTGGTGGAGCCTTGACTGCATGAAATCGGGTGCGTGCCACTGGGTGATGCAGTTGTTGCTGCAGCAGGCTGGACCACCACATTGGAGCAACGGTTTTCCCAGGCCACTTTATGGTGACGCTGCAGGTATTGACGCAGGGCTGTGGTGCCAACATTGGCACGCTTCACCTTCTGCCCACAGATTTGGCAAATGGCCATGTTCACCTCCTCCGGTGGCTTGACAAAAAAACTGCCACACCGCAAAGTATGGCATTTTCCCCCCTACACTCCGCACTGAATGCCTGCCACCGCTGCCTTCATGAACCCTTGCACCGCTACTTTCCAGGCACATAGGCTGCTGTGAATCAGGCGGTCTACCCTGGGCAGGTTTGGCTCCCACTGCTGCCACCCTGCTGACTCATGGCCACGATATCACCTTGCTGGCTCAGCTGTGGCCTCACGCGCAAGCTGCCACCCTCTTCTGATGATGATGAAGCCCCTTCTTCATCCGACTCCCAAGTGAGATCGGCTGAGTACATTATCATCCTCTACTGTCTGCATGTCACTGATGTCCCCCTCAACGATCTCAGGGCCAGGAGCCTGACCGCTCGCAAGACCAGCTCCCACGCAACTCTCATCATCACTACTTGCCTGCCTACCGGAGAAAGAGGCGGATCTCTCTTACGGATCTTGACTGGGCAGTAGCTGCTGACTGTCCTCTAGTAGCTCGTTCTTGCTGAAAAGTGGTACCGCGCCTACGGCATATACTACTTCTTGAGCTGAGAGGACAGAAAATGACAGAGACAGGTGAGGGCACAGGGCCTGCTCCCAGGCCGTGCCAACAAAGCGTTGTGTCAGAAGAACCCACGGACTCTTGGCTGGGGTTGTTTGATGTCACTTGCGACAAAGTAGGAGACCCAGTCAACTACTCAAGCACCGCTGGGTTGCTGGTCAAGACACGACCGCTAGAACGGCTAATAAGACGTATGTATAGTTCCTGTTAATAAACCCTGTAAATGGTTATATCACACAGCACTTGCACCCCTAATAACAAGCAAGGTTTGCTAGAATTACTGAGCTATCATATAGTGCAAACATAAAAACAGCAGTTTAAGGCCTCATTCACGCATACGTGGATTTTCAACCCATCCTGCTGAGTGCACGGCTTCGCTGTACAGTAATACACTCATATAGATCATACAGTGGATATAAAAAGTCTACACACCCATGTTAAAATGTCAGGTTTCTGTGCTGTAAAAAATGAGACAAAGATAAATCAGTTCAGAACTTTTTCCACCTTTTAATGTGACCTATAAACTGTACAACTCAATTGAAAACCAAACTGAAATCTTTTAGGTAGAGGGAATAAAAAAATATAAAAATAAAATAATATGGTTGCATAAGTGTGCACATCCTTAAACTAATACTTTGTTGAAGCACCTTTTTATTTTATTACAGCACTCAGTCTTTTTAGGTATGAGTCTATCAGCATGGTACATTATGACTTGACAAGATTTTCCCACTCTTCTTTGCAAAAACACTCCAAATCTGTCAGATTTCGAGGTCAACTCCTGTGCACAGCCCTCTTCAGATCAACCCACAGATTTTCAATCAGATTCAGGTCTGGACCATTCCAAAACTTTAATCTACTTCTGGTGAAGCCATTCCTTTGTTGATTTGGATGTATGCTTTTGGTAGTTGTCATGCTGAAAGATGAAGTTCCTCTTCATGTTCAGCTTGCTAGCAGAAGCCTGAAGGTTTTGTGCCAATATTGACTGGTATTTGGAACTGTTCATAATTCCCTCTATCTTAACTAAGGCCCCAGTTCCAGCTGAAAAAAACAGCCACAAAGCATAATGCTGCCACCACCATGCTTCACTGTGGGTATGGTGTTCTTTTGGTGATGTGCAGTGTTGTTTTTGTGCCAAACACATCTTTTGGAATTATGGCCAAAAAGTTCAACCTTAGTTTCATCAGACCATAACACCTTTTCCCACATGCTTTTGGGAGACTTCAGATGTGTTTTTGCAAAATGTAGCCTGGCTTAGATGTTTTTCTTCGTAAGAAAAGGCTTTCGTTTTGCCACTCTACCCTATAGCCCAGACATATGAAGAATACGGGAGATTGTTGTCACATGTACCACACAGCCAGTACTTGCCAGATTGTCCTGCAGCTCATGTAATGTTGCTGTAGGCCTCTTGGTAGCGTCCCAGACCAGTTTTCTTCTAGTCTTTTTTTGATCAATTTTGGAGGGACCAGTTCTTGGTAATGTCACTGTTGTGCCATATTTTCTCCACTTGATGATGACTGTCTTCACTGTGTTCCATGGTCTATCTAATGCCTTGGAAATTCTTTTGTACCCTTCTCCTGACCGATACCTTTTAACAATGAGATCCCTCTGATGCTTGGAAGCTCTCTGTGGACCATGGCTTTTGCTGTGAGATGCGACTAAGAAAATTTCTGGAAAGACCAACTAGAGCAGCTGAACTTTATTTGGGACACTGTAAATGATGGCACGTGTATGCTGACTACTATTTAACATGATTTTGAATGTGATTGCTTAATTCTGAACACAGCTACATCCCCAGTTATAAGAGGGTGTGCACACTTATGCAACCACATAATTTTTTTTTTTTTGTTGTTTTCTTCCCTCCACCTAAAAGATTTCAGTTTGTCTTTCAATTGAGTGGTACAGTTTATAGGTCACATTAAAGGTGGAAAAAGTTCTGAAATGATTTATCTTTGTCTCATTTTTTTACAGCACAGAAACCTGACATTTTAACTACTACAGGACCGCCTAACGCAGGGATGCGTCCTGCGGCCGGTCCTGTAGCTCTGTGTGGACGCATCGGCGTGTCATCTCGTGAGACGCGCGAGTTCCTGTGAACGCGCGCCTCAAGAGTTGAACTACAGCCTGCCAGCGATGATCAATCGCTGGCAGGCTGTAGATGCGATATAAATCGCATCAAACATGTATACCAGACGCTGTTTTGTGAACAGCGTCTGGTATACCTGCTACCTGGTCCTCTGGTGGTCCCATTTGCTGGGATCGACCACCAGAGGACCAGGTAACTATGTAAAGTTGCACCAAACACTACACTAACCCCCCCCCTCACCTATTAACCCCTTGTTCACCCCATCTAGACCCCCTGATCACCCCCTGTCATTGATCACACCCCTTGTAAGGCTCCATTCAGATGTCCATATGTGTTTTGCGGATCCGTGGATTCACGGATCCGCGGAACTGATCCACGGATCCGCAGATCCTTAAAACACGGACACCGGCAATGTGCTTTCCGCATTTTGCAGATCCGCACATTGCCAGAACTATATAGAAAATGGTTTTTCTTGTCCGCAATTGCGGACAAGAATAGGACATGTTCTATATTTTTGCGGAACGGAAGTGCAGTTGTCAGTTTACAGAGATATTTCTCTCACCCAACATGGGTATATGTAAAAATACACCCCAAAACACATTGCCCTACTTCTCCTGAGTAAGGCAATACCACAGAGTGACACTTTTTTGCAGCCAAGATGCGCAAAGGGGCCCTAAAACCAATGAGTGCCTTTAGGATTTCACAGGCCATTTTTACGCATTTGGATTCTCACGCTTTAGGTTCCCTAAAATGCCAGGGCAGTATAAATACCCCACAAGTGACCCCATTTTGGAAAGAAGACACCCCAAGGTATTCCGTGAGGGGCATGGCGAGTTCACTGAATTTTTTTTTTTGGCACAAGTTAGCGGAAATTGATATATTTTTATTTTTTTTATTTTGTTTTTTTTACAAAGTCTCATATTCCACTAACTTGTGACAAAAATAAAATTTTACATGAACTCACCATACCCCTCACAGAATACCTTGGGGTGTCTTCTTCTAAAATGGGGTCACATGTGGGTATTTATACTGTCCTGGCATTTTAGGGGCCCCTAAAGGTGAGAAGAAGTCTGGAATCCAAATGCGTAAAAATGCCCTGTGAAATCTTAAAGGTACTCATTGAATTAGAGCCCCTTTGCGCATCTTAGCTGCAAAATGTCACTCATGTAGATCGCCGTATCAGAGAGTAGGGCAAGTGTTGGGTGTATTTTTATATATACCCATACTTTGTGTGAGAAATATCTCTGTAAACGACAATTTTTAAAAAATTGTATACAAAGTTGTCAGTTTACAGAGATATTTCTCTCACCCAACATGGGTATATGTAAAAATACACCCCAAAACACATTGCCCTACTTCTCCTGAGTACGGCGATACCACATAAGTGACACTTTTTTGCAGCCTGGGTGCGCAAAGAGGCCCAAATTCCAACGAGTACCTTTAGCTTTTACATGGCTGCTCACAATTTAGCCCCACCCAAAATGCCAGAACAGTAAACACACCCCACAAATGACCCCCAAGTTAGCGGAAATTGATTTTTATTTTTTACAAAGTCTCATATTCCACTAACTTGTGACAAAAAATAAAATTTGATGCGTTTTGCTCGTTCATCGCGTAATCAGCGGCACATCTATGTGCTTGTTAGCAGTAATCTGTGCGATAGTCGCCCCAGGTAAGGGGCCCATTACTTAAATATTTATATTGACTATGATGTTGAATAAATTATGAACTTGAGCTGTGCATCAATTCGTCATTGGAAGTAGCATAGGGCTTTTGGGAATTGAATGGTCAACGAAGGAACCTTTTTGAGAGTTTGGAAAAAGTCTTGTGTTAGGAAATACTGGGTACAACTTGGGTTATCAGACATAAAACTGTTCTCTTTATCACGTTATCTCCAACTTCCGAAGTGCTCAACAGGTGTTCAGTCACTTACAATTTTATGGATTAATTTTGGTTAATGCTTCTTTGAGGAGTATTTTTAATTTTCTTTGTTATAAATGGTTTAGCTTTACAACAGACTGAGTGCTAGTCTTGATATTTTTTTTACAAAATATCATACATAAAAGAGTATTTCAGTTGTTGCGAGTTATCCCCCATCTACAGGATAGGCATTACCTATTAGAACTCCAACTACTAGAACTATTGGAACCCCACCGATCATGAGAATGATGACCTCGTACCTCTCATAGTAAAGTTCCAGAGACAGCCAAGTACATTGCTCAGCTATTTCCATAACTCCCGTAGAGGTTAATGGAATGGCAGTGCACGTGCTCGACCTGCCACTCTGTATATTTTGCAGGGCCCCCAAGAGGTTCGGAGTCCCAGTCCTTGTGATCGACGGGGTCCCACTGATCCAATAGTTATTACAAGTTACCCCCTATTCACAGGATAAGGGCATAACTTGTAATAACTGGAATACTCTATAAATAATTGCTAACCAAAATATCTGTCCATGTTTAAGTAGTAGTCTGAAAGAAAAAGGGACCCTTAAAAAAGAGATAAAATATAGGAGAAAAAATGAAAACATTCCCATAAATGAGGAAGTAGGGACTGTAAGGAAAATAGAATTAGGGGGACATCATTATCCTATGAGATTGACAGTTTTCACCAAATTATTTGTTAGTTAGTTAATGCTTTTTTGAGTAGTCATGGGAAATTGGAGTACCGTATACCTAATTGGTGGAATTATCATAGAATTAAACAATCCTAGTTATTCTTAAGAATCTGTAAAGCCTTATTCACACATCAGTGATTGTAAGCCAGGTGCAAGTAAAATAATATGAGATGGAAACCTTTACATTACACTTTATTGCCCTACTCCTGGTTTTTGCCTCACAGTCACTGATGGAAATCCCTGAACAAACACTGATGTGTGAATTAGAGGTGCATTATTCCAGCTCTGGAAATTGCTCTGATTAGCCTTAGTTTACTCCTGAAAAAAAGACAGATGGATAGTAAATAAAAAGTGATGTGCTGCTGTGTGGACACAAGTACCCTTAGAGATGATAGGGGAGGTGACCTTTTGGTAAAGTCCTTTTGCGTACCAAAAATGTAAAAAAAAAAAAAAATAGAACCCATGGGGGAGATGAATTTTCAATATCTTAATTTCTTAATATGTCTTTGTTGCCCATAGCAGCACGTCTTTTAATGTAATGTGTATCTTCTAACTAAGATACTTGAAGGAAATCTGTCAGTAGGTTTGACAATGCTATACTGCTGACAGTACTAGGTAGGGACTGGGGAAAGCAGTACTATCATACCTTTTGTTGAGTTTTTGTTAAGATTAGAGAGAATATGAACTTTTCCTTATGCTCTGAGTTACAGCTGTAGCGGCCGTCTTGTTGGACGCTACAGCTATCATTTAGAGCAGAAGGAAGGGGCTGTGAAGCAGCTCAGTACAGAGAGCATTTCATTGCTCTTCCCAACCCTTACCTAGTGCTGTCAGCAGTTTAGCATAGGCAAAACTGAAGACTGATTCCCTTTAGAGTAAAACATTTTTTTTTTTACATCACTGAGTGTGAAAGTTTAACCAGACAATTATTTGCACATTTAATTTATGTTTTTTTTTCTTATTTGGGCAGGTACATGGGTGCTGTTGGTTCCTCTTCTACTTCATCACGAGTAATGTGCAATAATATACCTGGTTTGGTAACTCGTCAGAGGCAATTGTGTCAGCGCTATCCAGAAATCATGCATGTTATTGGTCAAGGGGTGAGAGAGTGGACAGCAGAATGTCAGCATCAGTTTAGACATCACCGCTGGAATTGCAACACTCATGAAAGAGATCAAAGCTTATTTGGAAAATTTATTTTACGAAGTAAGTTTGATGTTATGGAATTTGTGTAGAATTTGCACTTTTATGATGAACCAAGCAAGAATACAAATGTGTGCACACACAAAAACCTATGGTGACATGAAAGGAAAATTGAACTCTTTCTGCTGGTTTCCCTCACAAATTACATCTGATCGTTGGAGGCTTAGCAGTTGGACACCTTTGGTATCCTACTAACAAAACATGTTTTTCTACATAGGAAAACCTCTTAAGTTTAGAGAAACAACACCTAATGGTGGCATAGTGCAGTATATTAGCTCTGTGCTTACACATGAAGGTAAGTGCAACTGCTAACTACTTCTCCATTGTGACTGGCATATTTTGTTATAAATGTTGCTTAAATTGGTACTGCGCTTTGGAAAAACATCTCTTATGTCAGTAACATATCAAAAGTTTTGATCGGTGGGGTCTAGAAAGTCTATAGGTCCTTCTCTATTCCATCACCTGCAGAGAGGAGAGAGGGCACGGTATGTGAGTGCTTCTATCGCCGTGTTCTAGCCATCGGCAGGAGTCTTAGCCGTTAGACCCCACCGATCAAAACTTTTGATATGTTACTGACGTATCAAATGTTTTCACAAAAAGCAGTGCCAATTTTTACAGCAAAACTCTGCCCAAACAATAAAACGTATAAATTAATATTTCTCTTCTGGTAGTCTGCACAGCATTTTGACATTTAAGAGTAACTTAGTCAATTGATTTGACTGACATCTCTCTCAACTGACATAAAATGCATCTGACTAGGTTTTTTCTTGCAATCCTCATTATCACTTGAATTTTACTATGCAAATTGGAACTGAAAGACCGTTGGTTAGTATTTAGCTAAGATGAGAACAAAACAAAAGAACTAATTTTCCTTAAAGGGATTGTCTCATCATGGACAATGGTGGGAATATCGCTAGGATATGTCCCCATTGTCTTATAGGTGCAGGTCCTGCACCTATATCGAGAACTGAGCCCCACAAGTGAAGGAGAGCGCACTGCGCATGCGCAGCCGCCCTCCATTCATTTTCTATGGGGCAGGCGAAAATAGTCGAGCGATGACTCGGCTATTTCCGTCGGCCACATAGAAATGTATGGGAGCAGGGGCCTCGCATGTGCTGTACACTCCCATTCACTTCTATAGGGAGCTGGCTTGGTGGTGGCCGGACCAGAGTATTCCAGCCACCACCTTGCGGGGCTCCGTTCTCAATATAGGTGCGGGGGACAATGGGGGTATAGCCTAGCAATATGCCCCCATTGTCCATGATGAGACAACCCCTTTAAAATGTATTCAGTCATAACAAAATATCTGTTTCGGGATGGACAACACAGACCAATAAGATATTAATATTGGTCTGATACCTGTGGGTTTACATCAAGCCATGTGTAATGACCTTCACTTTTTTCAAATTTTATGTTGCAGCCTTGTGCTAAAATAAAAAGCAAAACAAGTTTTGCCCCTATCAATCTGCACTCAATACCTCATAATAAGAAAATGAAAACAGAATTATAGATATTGTTTACAAAGACAAAACTAAAAATTTTGCATGGATATAAGTATTTAGACCCTTTGCTATGACACCATGAAATCTAGGTCTGGGGCCTTCCATTTCTCCTGATCATCTTTGAGATCTTTAATTGGAATCCATCTGTGGTAAATAAAGTTGATTGGACATGATTTGGAAACACAAACCCCTGTCTATATAGGGTCTCAAAGCTGACAGTGCAGATCAGAGCAAAAACCAAGCCGTTAGGAGGAAAGAACTGCCTATAAAACTCAAAGACAGAATTGTGTGTGAGGCACAGATCTGGAGACAGGTACAAAAAAAATAATTCTGTTGGACTGAAAGCTCCCAAGAGTACAGAGGCCTCCATAATTCTTAAATGTAAGACATTTGAAGGAACCAAAACTCTTTCTAGAGCTGGCTGCCCACATAATTACTTAATCTCAGGAAAGTGCTTTGTTAAAATAGGTGACCAAGAACCGATTGGCTGAGCACCAAAGATCCTGCGTGCAGATGGGCAAAACTTCCAGAAGGTCAACCATCACTGCAGCTCTCCACCAATGTGGGGCTTTATGGTACAGTGGCCAGAAATAACCCTTTCCTCAGTAAAAGACACATGAAAGCCCACCTGTAGTTTGCAAAAATACCTAAAGGACTCTCTCAGGCTGTGAGAAACAAGATTCCAAGGTCTCTTGAAACCAACATTAACTTTTTGGCATCAATTCTAAGCATCATATTTGGAGGAAACCAGGCACTGCTCATCACCTGCCCAGTTACATCCATAGAGTTCAGCATGGTGGTGACATCATCATGCTGAGGGGGTTCTTTTCGGTGTCTGGAAAAGGGAGACTGTTCATGGTTGAAGGAAAGTTGAATAGAGCAAAGTAAAGAGATATCCTTAAAGGGGTTATCCAAAGCTGTTAACCCCCCACACAATGCCCAGGCCGCTCATACAGACAATACCTGGTCTATTTGAAGGAAACCAGGCACTGCTCATCACCTGCCCAGTTACATCCATAGAGTTCAGCATGGTGGTGACATCATCATGCTGAGGGGGTTCTTTTCGGTGTCTGGAAAAGGGAGACTGTTCATGGTTGAAGGAAAGTTGAATAGAGCAAACTACAGAGATATCATTAAAGGGGTTATCCAAAGCTGTTAACCCCCCACACAATGCCCAGGCCGCTCATACAGACAATACCTGGTCCCCGACACCTGTGTCCTTCCGGATCCCTCCATAGCTGTGGCTGCATCTTTCCATTATGTAGATCACAACATCTGTCGAAGGGGATGCAGCAAATAGCAGTCCACGATGGTAACCTGCCCCTTGCATCATATGTGACGTCACACATGACAGAAGGGGAGTGGGTCAATGCCCACGGCTCTGTTCTCCTCTGGACCTCAGACTGGGCTTAAGGTCCACTTTCAAACAAGACAATGACCCTAAGCACACAGCCAAGACAACAAATAAGTGACTTAGAAACAACTCTGAATATCCTTGAGTGGCCCAGCCAGAGCCCTGACTTAAACCTAATTGAACATCTCTGGAAAGACCTAAAACTGTCTGTCCACCTACAGTCCCCATACTACCTGGCATTGAGAGGATCTGCAGAGAAGAATGTCCGACATACTCAATAAGACTAGAGGCTATAGTTGCTGCCAAAAATGCTTCAACTCAGTACTGAGAATGTAACAGCGGCTGCTGTGCGCGGCTGTTCCCCTGCTTACCGCCGCGGTTCTGGGCGCGGTGATCTGCGACCGGTGCTTCCCATTTCACAGCTGCAGTCCTGGGCTCTGTCTGTGTGGGTGGTGCTGTTCTGGATCCACTCCACAGTTTGCTCTCAGCGCTGGCCACAGCATGATTGCTGTCTGTTTCTGCTGCACTTCCTTAAGGGCTGGCGCGCATCACTTCCTGGGCTTTGTGGCTTAGGTCATGTGACCTCGCTGACCTATCCTAGCCCTCCTGTGCATATATAAGTGGCTCAGCGTCAAACTCATTGTGCTCTGCTAAGGCTCCTGATAATCAATTGTGTCCTGACTCGTATTTGTGTTATTGGATTCTGCATCCATCTGATCCCTGCCTGCTAGCCTTGACTCTCCTGTTGCCGACCCGGATTGCCTGACCTGTTCCACCTGCCCTGACCTTTCGCCTGTCTGACTACGCCTCTGCCTCATCCTTCGGTCCTGCACTGTTGCTCCTGGTAACGACTTTGCCTGCCTGACTACGCCTGTACTTCTGGTACCTTTCCCTGGTAGCTCCTGGTCCGCCTGGACCAGCTACGTCTTGTGCCTATCCTCCTCAAGAGGTAGCGACCTGGTTTTCCCCTCGGGAAAGTCTATCCCCACCATCAGGGGTACTGTGAAGATCCAGGGGTTCACTTAGACAACGCCCTTAGAGGAGGTAGGACATGTGGCATTGTGGGTTCACACCCGCTGGTTCGTGACAGAGTAAAGGGTCTGAACACTTTAGTTTTTCCTTTTCAAACAATTTGTATACTTTCCCAAGATTCTGCTTTCACTTTGTTATTCTGAACTATTGAGTGCAGAATGACAGGAAAAAAATTGAATTTTTTTTACTTTAGTGCAAGGCCGCAACACAACAAAATGTAAAAAGGTCAAAGGGTCTGAAGACTTTCTAAATGCATTGTATATATGCCTCTGTGACTGATTGGATTAGAACACAAAGGTAAGGTATTCCTGCATTGAGTTAAGGATGCATTCATGTTAGTCCATATGCATTTCCAAGAAACTTGGAATGCTATATCTTCCTTATAGGGTAAGATCAGATATTGCAGATTTTTCGTGTGGAATCTGCATTCTGCACCAAAAATTTGCAGCACTTTTCCGTAAAATATTCAAGAATAGGGTTCTCAACACCTCATCCAAACAGAAAAAAGATTAGTTCACAGTTCAGGGCATGATGTTGATTTTCATACCTGAAGCACCCTCATTATGTCATGGAATAGTCACAGAGTTTCACCTTTTACAGTGCAAATGATAATATCTTTATGCAACACATGTATTTTGACACACATTCAATGTGGAAAATTCACTTCAAAGGGGTAATCATATCTGGACATTTATGGCATATCGATAAGATATACTGTAAATAACCAATAGTTGTAGCTCCCACCTCTAGGACCCAGTCATATATCAAGAACGGGCCCTGAAGTGAATGGAGAGCAAGTTAATCATGTGAGGCCACCCTTCCATTAACCGCTAGGCAACTTCCTACAAATAGCTGTGAGCTGTCTCAAATATATTCGGAAGTCCTAAAATGAATTGAGAGGTGGCTGCATGTGTGGCTTGCTCTCCATTCACTGTTGTGTGACTTCTGAAAATAGCTGATCATACTTGTTTGGCTATTTTTGGAAGTCCCACAGAAGTGAATTTAGAGAAAGTCATGCTTTCATGGTAAGCTGCCCATTCACGACATGGTCCTGTTCTTGAGATAGGAGCAGCCTCAAAGGTGAGACCGACACCTATCTGACATTTATGGGACAACCCCTTTAATGGCTTTCTCAGGTTCAGTACTCACGTCATTTAGAATTCAAAATATAACATACTTTCGCTTAATATTCAAGCTATATCCTTTTGGCTTCTGTAACTATTGTCTAAATGTTTCATTTTGTGCAATATTTTCCACTTGAAAATTTATATTGGGAGTTAGTTTTTATTCATTTAAGTCAGTGGGCATGGCCCTAGCCCAATAGTGTTGTTGGAGATTAAAATACTTTATTTGTTCACAGAAATGGATTTTTGAAAATCCACAAGTCACTTAACACATCATTTGTCTAGGTTGTGCTTTGCTCTCATGTTTCCTATATTCAATATGTATTACAGTTTTGGGTAATATATATTGTGCATGCAAAATGTATCCTTTCAGTCCTTTTCCCCACCGAACTGCTTTCTTGAGTGACTTTCATTTTACTTGGCACGTATGAAGCCAAGACACAGGTCATCAAATCTTAAATTATGTGCATTGTATACCATGTTTAATTCACTTATGTGGAAAACGTGTTCGATCACAATATCTCCCCCCCCTATTTGATAATGTAGTTGTGTGTTACATCTCTCCCATCTTCATATTGAGTTAAGGACCACGTATACATTAGGCTAATGACTGTATATGACTGGCCACAAAATGGTTAATTTTTGGAGAAAAGGTAATAAACGCTTGTGTGTTTGTTGGACCATGTGGCCAGAACTGAGGGGGTTTGTCTCTTGGCCAATGTAAAGTGAGAGATGTGATAAATAATCCTTGTTTGTACAAGGTTAAAATAATGGGCAAATGGACCTCTGCTCATTCCCGCCAAAAATCCACCATCACAGTCAGGAGAATTAAGGAGCAAAGTACAATTTACTATGCATGGTACTTGCCTAGTCACATTGAAGGAATGCATAAAACAGGTTTTAAGCAACAAAGTAGTAAGTTCATGTTTTTGAGGACCAGTGAAGGCTGATGGATGAATTCATTGCTCTGCTTACCCTCAAGGCATCAGAAGACTTGTACGTGTTATGCATCCTGTTATTTTCTCCCTTCTATTTTATAACTGTTTTGCCTCGTTGTATGTCATATTATTTTGTCGATTTGTAGGAAAAAAAGACTTGGATTGTACATATAATTCACATATAATGTATTCATCTATTGCTTCTCAGCATCATCTTTAAACTGTACACAAGGCACTTTCTATATGTTTAGATCAAAATACATAGGCCTGCTCACCACATCAAGATGGCCTCTTTTGCGTGGTTCCCACTATAATTTGGCACAGTGGCACATGACGACTGCCACCACAAGACAGCACCTGCAGTTGGGGAGACTCATAAGCCCAACACCTCTCCTGCTATCAGGTTGGCCCCCTTAGTGTTGGGACTCACAAATACACAAGCATAGTAATAACCCCTACCATGCACAACTACCCGAGTGAACAGATCTCAAAGGCTCACCTTTCCATATGGTCTCAGAAACCGGACCAAGTAGATCTGGTTTGCAGTCTTATTAGAACTGGCTCTAATAAGTGGAGTGTTCATACCATAAAAAAATAAAAAGTAAAAGGACAGAACTGCAAATATGCTAATCTTTGCAAAAATAAATAAATAAAATTGTACATCCACATATCATGCACTGCTCTATTGTTTCTCAGCATAATTTATAAAAATGTACACAAGGCAGTTTGTATACCGTTTTGATCAAATGCATATGCACACTCACCACATCAAAGTGTCCTCTTTGATGAATATTGCATCACTTTATTGTCTTTATATTTTGTACTCTATGTGCCTTTTTGTACTAAAGAGAACCTGTCACCCTGAAATTCAGTGTAGTCTGCAGGCAGCAAGTCCTAGAGCAGAAGGAGCTGAGCAGATTGATATATCATTTTGTGGGAGAAGATTCAATAGAACTTTGAATGTTGTCACGGTGCGGTTCACTGTAACAGTTTTCGCCGTGTAGGCTGGCTGCATGCTCTGTTGTGTACTGGCTGCAGGCTGAAACCTGTGTATGCTGGTTGCTTGGGGCTGCGTGCTGGCTGCGGTGTCTTGTGTAAACTATGCCCGTTTGTGTCTACTCCTCGTGTCTGCATCTCTGTGCAGTTCCAATCACTGTTGCCGTGCAGGCTGGCTGCAGGCTCCCTTGCGTACTGGCTGCAGACTCCCTTGCGTACTGGCTGCAGACTGACACCTGTGTATGCTGGTTTGCTTGGGACTGCATGCTGGCTGCGGTGTAGTGTGTGAACTGTGGCCTGTGTATGTGGCTCCCCATGTCTGCATCTCTGTGCAGTTATTACTGTTGCCGTGCAGGCTGCCTGCAGGGCTCCCCTTGTCTGCATCTCTGTGCCGTTCTTATTACTGTTTCCGTGCAGGCTGGGGGCAGGCTCCCTTGCGTACTGGCTGCAGGCCAACACCTCTGTATGCTGGTTGCTTGGGACTGCGTGCTGGCTGCGGTGTAGTGTGTAAACTGTGGCCTGTGTTTGTGGAATTCTGTGTCTGCAAATCTGTGGTTCCTGTCTCTGGTGCGGTGCAGGCTGGCTGCATGCGCTTTGTGTACTGGCTGTGGGTGTTCCCATGCTTGCTGGTTCTGGTCTTGAGTGTGAACAGGGACTGAGTTTGGATACATTTGTGATTTGCATGTTCTGTGGTTCTGCTACTTCTGTTCTGATGGGGTTAACGTCCTCTGACCTCTTCCTGGGTGTGGCTTATCAGGTGCCCTCGTTATCGCACCTATATCCATCTGTGAGCTGTGGGGCTAGTGGTCAGTCTATCTTATGTCTTGCTGGGTGTAACACCTTGCTGCTCACCCAAGAGGTCAGTCTATCTTGTGCCTTACTGGGTGTAGCCTCTTGCTGCTGACCCAGGGCTTTTTGCCATCTGCCCATGTTTGTGGTGTCACCTGGTAAGCTTTAGTGGTGGTGGTGTTGCTTTGTCTGTTCTTCTGTACCTTTTCCTGTGATGATGTTGATGTTAACCTTGGCCATGCCTTGCCTGTTCTTCTGTACCTGTTCTCTGTCTGGATCCACTCTGTTTCATGTCTAGCCTTGCTCTAACTGCGTCTGATAGCATGGCAGTGCTAAACTGCTTCCGATCCTGTCCTACGGTATGTCTAGCCTGGCAGTGCTAAACTGCTTTTGATCCTGTCCTATGCCCAGCCTGGCAGTGCCAAACTGCTTCTGATCATGTCCTATGCCCAGCCTGGCAGTGCCTACTGCTCCTGATCTAGTCTGTCCTGCAGTGCCTTACTGCTTCTGTTCCTGTGTTTGTCCTGCCTTCATGAGAGGGCACCTTGGTTCTCCAGAGAGAGGACCTCTAGTCTGTGTGCAGCTCTGCTTGTAACCACCATGTTTCCATTCCATATGCGGTCCAGGCATCTGATTTACTGATAAGCGGCATAGGCAACATTTGTTTTTGCGATATTTCACGAACTTTCACATAATATTTACAATAAATTTGCGAATTCTAGAATTTGCGATCTCCAGTCATTATTTGCGCGATTGCGCAAATCAGAACTAATGATGCACTTTTTTGGCGCAATACATGTAACTTCACATTTGATCAGGTCTGAGTAGATATTACTGATTGGTGCACTAAGTATTGTTGTGACATCACAGCACTGTGTCTAACAGAGACACTAATCCCTATCACAGCACAGTAATTCCTAACACACTACCTAACACCCTGCACTGGAACTTATCAGCTACACCATATCACTATCTAACCTACACTGACTATCTCCCACTAACTATCTGTATTATATATATGAGCTAACTATCTAATGTATTTAAATAAGGATCCAGATGAGTCTGCAAAGTACAGAGCACAGCAATGACACTGCTGTCTCTCTCAGAACTGCAAAAAACAGCAGAAAATGGCTGCTGGGGAGCTTCTTATATAATAAAGGGGTAGGCAACTTTCCTATTGGTTGCTAGGGATGTTGCTCAGCTCTGACAATGATATTGCAGCCTTCTCATTGGCCCACAAGCAAAAAGCAGTAGTACTGATGAAAAAAAATCTAGAATATTTGCGGTTACGAATATATAGCACTATATTTTAGATTTTTGCGAATTCTCGAAGTGCTGATATTCACAATAAAAATTCGCGATTAGAATACTCGCGATCAACACTAATCTGATTCTGTTTGTTTGTCTTGTTGTCTGATCCGTGTCCTGAGTTTGGTTGGGTTCCAGTTCTGTTGTGTTCCGCTGTTGCTTGCACCAGCATGTTTCCTTGCAGGTAGGGGCCAAGTGTACCTGGACCTTCCTGGAGGTGCGACCAGTGGGCTCTCAGCCTAGTACTTGCCCACCACCAGGTGCTCTGTGAAGAACAGGGCTCACTGGCTCTCCGCCCTCTGGGTTTTGCCTCTGGTCTGCCGGTGCACTTGGTTCTGTGGTAGGTCTACCACTATTGCCTAACCTGTATATATTGTACTGTCATGTTTTTTATTAAATGTGTAATAAAGTTGGTCCCTGGTCTGTTTCTTCCTGTGTCCTGTTTGCAAGACGGCCCAGAGGTCTGCCTTGGGCCTCCGGCATGTGACAAATTAATTCATTTTGAACTCTTTCTTAATTCAGTTGCCAAGTAGACCTGTCTGATCAGTGACTGACAGCCATCTATGTACACACACACGGGGAATGTGAGCAATCACTGATATGATCACCAACTGAGCTCATAACAGCAGAGATATAAATATATAAACTACAGGTTTAGCTGGTTTTGTTCCACAAAACCCTATCTCAATCTGCTTCTCCTTCAGATTTCATTGCATTTCTTGGAGACAGGTTCTCTATAAAGCTTTAAACTTTAATGCTTAGTCCATGTATGCACTAATAACACAAGTCTGCAAAAAAAAATTTTCAAGAGCGGTTTTGGTTATTCCACGTAATCTTTTGGTGCGCTGACTCGAAAATGACCTCCATTTTGTCATAGGACATCACGTTTCCTGACAATTTAGGTAACTATGTTGGATAAGGCAATACCTCAAAATAAATGGAAATAGACTTATAAAGTTTTATTGCAATTTTTTCATAAACTGAAATGAGCTGACCTACACACACTAAACGCGATTCTTCTTCCCTGTGAGGCTCCTCTTGGTGCATTTACGCTTTGTAGCATCTGGAATATCTCTCTGAAGCATCCAACAGTAGTCTGCTATTATTGTAATACTACATTTTTCCTGGTATCTCCTTTCCATCTCTTTAATGTCTTGGTTGAATCATTCACCTTGTTCCTCACTCACAGCTCCCAAATTTTCAGGAAAGTAGTCAAGGTGGGACTGGAGGAAACTTTCAAACTCATCAGGCAACCTAAAGCTTGAAATTCTTTCAGTATTCGTCCGACGTAGTGAGGATCTTTGTTATTGCCTAAAATTTATGTACGACTTCTTTAAATGCAATCCACCCTTCTTTTTGAGGATCCGTAATGGTATTGACAAACTCTTGATCAACTATAAGCCTTCTAATATCTGGTCCGACGAACACACCTTCCTTCAATTTTGCCTCCGACAGGCCTGGAAACTGATGACTAAGTATTTGAAGCATTCTCCCTCTCTTGGTAGTGATTTTATGAATTGCTTCATCAATCTCAATTTTATGTGGAGAGCTGGAAGAAGAACTTTATGGAAAGGTACCAAATGTTTCTTGGAGGAGATTTTTTTCACGGACTGTTAGAACCCCCGGCTGCCAACTCTTCTTGGTCCAGTGATTTTGTCGGTCTCGACTGTCCCATAGACACAGAAAACAAGGGTATTTGGTATACCCAGCTTTTTGCCTGAGCAGCATGCACAAGACCTTCAATTCCCCACACACTTGCCAACCATGGTCTTCATGTTTAAGTTCTTATAGGTTTCCTTCAAGTGTACGGAATGACCTACAGGTATGGAAGCGTAAAAAACACCGTTGTGGAGTAAAACTGCTTTGAGGCTTCTTTTTGAAGAATCTATAAAAAGACGCTATTGCTCTGAATCATATTGGATTTTAAGTTGACCCATCAGACTTTCGACGATGCAATAAACCAACTTGTCTTCCTGGGCGAAGTAAGAAACAAACTCCTTTTCACGATGTCTGAACCATGAAGATGACACTTCTGGCAACAATAAAATGGTAAGTACTCCACAGCAGTGTACTTACCTGCGCTGCGGCCACCGGGCGCTCCTTCATGATGTCACAGGTCCCCTCACGCATAGATCAATGCGCAACCCAGACCTGTCACGTCATGCAGGAGCGCACGGAGGCCGCAGCGCAGGTAAGTACACTGCTGCGGAGTATTTACCATGGCAGCCAGAACTTCAGTAGCAGTCCTGGCTGCCATGGTAACCGATGGGATGCTTACACTAGGGCCCCGATCGGAACTGCTGCTGCGCATGTGCAGAGCTAAACGTCGGATCCGGCGATGCGCCAATACGACGTTTAGCTTAATTCCGGATCCGGATAAATGCACTTCAATGGACATTAATTCCGGATCCGGCGTTACGGTAAGTTTTCCAGATTTTTGGACGGAGACAAATCCACAGCATGCTGCAGTTTTGTCAACGTCCAAAAAACATTCACATACTGAACGGAAGACATCCTGATGCATCCTGAATGGATTTCTCTCCATTCAGAATGCATGGGCATAATCCTGAACAGTTTCTTTCCGGCTTAGAGTCCCGAGGACGGATCTCGTCGGCATCTCAAATGCACTTAAATGGACCATATCTTAAATGCACGTATGTGAATTAATTAATAGTAATTTGGACTTTAAATTTGGTTAAAAACCCATAATATAAAAAAATACTACCAAAAATATGATAAATTTGAAGACAATTTTGCGTTTTGTGACAAATGACATCTAGGAGTTTTTTCAATATTTAATTTGTTTTCAGCGCACCAAAATACATGGAAATTAGATGAAAATAATCAAACAGCTTTTTAGTTGCAGACCTGTGTAATCCGTACCCTTTCTGTTTTGTCTGAAAGCACTGTGTGCTTGTGTGTTAACAGATTGGCATGTTGTTGACCGTGATGATGTGTGGTGGCAGTGTGTATTTGGGATGTGTGGACTGTGTGTGATTTATGCTCATTTTGCAGCCTGAATGTAACAGCAGCTACTGTGCGCTGCTGTTCCCCTACTTACCGTCGCGGTCCCGGGCGATGTGTTCAGCGATGATCTGTGGCCGGTGCTTCCTATTCATCGCTACAGTCCTGGGCGCTGTCTGTGTGGGTGCTGCTCTTGGATCTGCTCCACAGTTTGCTCTCAGCCCTGGCCACAGCATGCTTGCTGTTTGTTTCCTGCAGCACTTCCTTAAGGGCTGTCGCGCTTCACGTCCTGGGCTTTATGGGTTAGGTCATGTGACCTCGCTGACCTAGCCTAGCCTTCCTGTGCATATATAAGTGGCTCAGCCGCCTTCCCAGATGCCTCAGTGTCAAGGTCCTGTCCTGCTAAGGTTCCTGTTTTTAGCTTGTGTTCTTGTGTTCCTGACTCGTATCTGTATTCCTGGACTCTGCTACCGGTTGTATCCCTGCCTGCTTGCCTTGACTCTCCTGTTGCCGACCTGGATTGCCTGACCTGTACCTGTGCCGCCTGCCCTGACTTTTTCCTGTCTGACTCCGCCTCTGCCCCATCCTTCGGTCCTGCACCTCTGGTACCTTTCTCAGGTACCTTCTAGACCAGCTGCCTCATGTGCCTATCCTCCTCAAGAGGTAGCGACCTGGTGTTCCCCTCGGGAAAGTCTATCCCCACCATCAGGGGTACTGTAAAGATCCAGGGGTTCACTTAGACAACACCCTTAAAGGAGGTAGAACATGTGGCACAGTGGGTTCGCACCCGCTGGTTCGTGACAGGTGAAAGGTGAATGCAAGACGACATGTCGTACTTTTATTCCAGCCCCCTTTCAGCATGTTTGCCATGCTGCCGCCGGAACTCCGCCTGCACGCCCCCATTATAGTCAATGGGGCCGGAGCGATAGTCCAGAGGCATGCGTGCACTAGCGGCTGCACGGGTCCGACAGGCTGTTCACCTGCCAGAGTTCCTTGTCGCTAGTGTGAAACTAGCCTTGGAGATAAGCCACTGCCAGTGTTATCTGGCAACATCTTTCTCCCCTGTCCCCATGGAAAACACATACATGTTTGGCCATGTAGGGGAGAGTCTTGACAGATGGCTGTTGCTCAGTCGGGTGTTTGGTTTACAGTTTTTGAAGTAGTACGGTACCTTTTAGAGATGATAGGAGACGAAGGAGATGACAAAAAGTAATACGAGATCTAATTACACTTTGTTTTATTAAATATTATGTATCAAGACAAGTGAATAATAATGCCATAGCTCTGTAAACGCAAATAAACCATTTTCTATTTTAATTTATGATTTTTAGGCAACCGAGAGTCAGCCTTTGTTTATGCAATGTCTTCTGCTGGAGTGGTGTTTGCTATCACGAGGGCTTGCAGTCAAGGAGAACTGAAGTCTTGCACCTGTGATCCAAAGAAAAAAGGTTCTTTTAAGGACAGCAGAGGAAGCTTTGACTGGGGTGGCTGCAGTGATAACATAGACTATGGTATCAAATTTGCTAGAGCATTTGTGGATGCAAGAGAGAAGAAAGGAAAAGATGCAAGAGCCCTAATGAATCTTCACAACAACAGAGTTGGAAGAAAAGTAATCATCTTTTTGTATTATACCGTGAATTCCTTCTAAGATTATTAGCATTCTCGGCATCAATTATATTATGTCTACATAATGCTGCCTGGAGATTGATTTACCTGTAACATCATTGATCACCTTGTACATTATTATCAATTAACTGTTGCGTCAGAGATTGAGATAGGTGATATTATTTGAAGCAAATTAATAAAGTAACTGTATGCAGTTTGTAACTAAAGGTACTTTCACACTAGCGTTATTCTTTTCCGGCATAGAGTTCCGTCGTCGGGGCTCTATGCCGGAAAAAAAACTGATCAGTGTTATCCCCATGCATTCTGAATGGAGAGAAATCCGTTCAGGATGCATCAGGATGTCATCAGTTCAGTCTTTTGACATTTCAGGACAGAGATAATACCACAGCATGCAAAATTCTGGAACACATGCCGGATGCGCCATTTTTTCCTATTGGAATGTATTAGTGCCGGATCCAGCATTCAAAGTACCGCAATGCCGGATCCATCCTTCCGGTCTGTGCATGCGCAGACCGGTAAAAATGTTAAAAAAAAAAAACATATAGTGGATCCGTTCTTGCAATGCATTTGTAAGACGAATCCGTAGCTGGATCCGTCTTCAAATGCTTTCAGTTGTCATGCAGATTGACGGATCAGGCAGGCAGTTCCGGCGATGGAATTGCTTGCCGGATGACGCTGCCGCAAGTGTGAAAATACCCTAACTCCAGTAACATACAAATTGTGAGGCATCTCATCAGTATCTGAATAATCATATTCTGTCTCCCCATACAGGCTGTAAAGAGGTTTATGACACAGGAATGCAAGTGCCATGGAGTCAGTGGGTCTTGTACTTTAAGGACATGCTGGCTGACAATGGGGGACTTTCGTAAATCTGGAGATTTATTGAGAAAAAAATACAATGGGGCCATACAAGTTGTTATGAATCAAGATGGTACTGGTTTTACAGTGGCAAATAAAAGGTTTAACAAACCAACTTCCAATGACCTGGTGTACTTTGAGAACTCACCTGACTACTGTATCAGGGACAAAGATGTTGGTAAGTTTTGCAGTTATTAAAATATCACAGAAATCACTAGGACATGTATATTTTTGGAGCATTATAGGCCAAAGTCTTACTGTCTATGAAATTTGGTTACCCAGTACTGTGCTGTACTGGTATGTCTTCTGGAGAGAAGCAGCCTGTTCAAATTGCTGGGAGTCAGACCCCCAGAGATCTGAAACTGATGACCTATTCTAAGAATAGGACATCAATGGAATAGTCCCCCAAAAAACTTAAAGTGCTAAGGTTATGTTGCATGAATTTAAACTTTTGCTGACTGCCCATTGACTATTTACATCTAGACAGACGACATATACCTCGGCACGGATTTTAAATGTCCATGCAGAAAGCACAGCTGGGCACAGATTGTGCAGCTGCGGGAGCAGGGAGCGCACTGTCAGTGACAGCAGGGCTCCACATACAGGTTTTTCATTCAATGAGCACTGCATTTAGAGATCAGGAAGTGATGTGGCTTCCTGCTCCAGTCCAAACGGTCTTGTGACCACCAGGGTGTGGGAGTCTGGGAAAGCTGCTAGTTGTTAGCAGACCCAGATTAGCTCTGCAGTGATGCTGATGTGGCTGTACAGCCCTGTAGAACCTCTCTGGGGACTGCATTCTCTCTGTAAGTTGCGCTACTATCCCAACTACAGGAGAAATCAGCAAGAAAAAATAAATAAATGTAATGTTAGATGTCCTCCAGGGTTGATAACCCTCTGTTGGCAATGACTGCCTGAAGTCTTGAACTCATGGACATCACCAGACGTTGTGTTTCCTCCTTTTTAATGCTCTGCCAGGCCTTTACTGCAGTGGTTTTCAGTTGCTGTTTGTTTGTGGGCCTTTCTGTCTGAAGTTTAGTCTTTAACAAGTGAAATACTCTATTGGGTTCAGATCAGGTGACTGACTTGCCCATTCAAGAATATTCCACTGATTTGCTTTAATAAACTCCTGGGTTGCTTTGGCTTTATGTTTTAGGTCATTGTCCATCTGTATTATGAAACGCCGACCAATCAGTTTGGCTGGATTGGAGCACACAGTATGTCTCTGAAAACCCCAGAATTCATCCGGCTGCTTCTGTCCTGTGTCACATCACCAATAAACACTAGGGACTCAGTGCCACTGGCAGCCATGCATGCCCAAGCCATCACACTGCCTCCGCCATGTTTTACAGATGATGTGGTTTGCTTTGGATCATGAGCTGTACCATGCCTTTGCCATACTTTTTTCTTTCCATCATTCTGGTTGGTTTCATCTGTCCAAAGAATGTTCTTTCAGAAGTGTGCTGTTTTTTTAAGATGTTATTTAGCAAAGTCCAATCTAGCCTTCTTATTCTTGAGGCTTATGAGTGGCTTGCACCGTGCAGTGAACTCTCTGTATTTACTTTCATGCAGTCTTCTCTTTATGGTAGATTTTGATATTGATACGTCTATATCCTGGAGAGTGTTGTTCACTTGCTTGGCTGTTGTGAAGGGGTTTCTTTTCACCAGGTAATTTTTCTGCGATCATCCACCATTGTTGTCTTCCGTGGGCATCCAGGTCTTTTTGCATCGTTGAGGTCACCAGTGCTTTCTTTCTCAGGATGTACGGGAATCACCGTGAAAATATCACTAAAAAATAACTTTTATTGAATTCATAAATTATAAAATCTTGATCAAATAACACCTCAGTTCCGTGTAGGCGGGAGGAGCAGGGGGGAAAGATTCTAACCCTACTCTGGCCCTCAGCAACTATATTGCCCTGCCCAAAAACGGAATAGCCGCCCTGATAGGGGCGATCCCGTGTCAGGAACCTTCTAGTATTCCCTACTGGGTCCCTGGCACAGGAAAGAACCCAACACCAGTGTAGGTAAAGAGTAATTCGTATTGTCAGTAAAGTCCGTCAATGTCTATTTGAGTTTAGACGGTAACTCTGTAAGTTATATACAAAAAATAGGTGCATAATAGTATTGGTATATCTTAATGGAAACCGTAGTTCCAAAACACAAAGATAGTCTCCCGTCCCGACGCGTGACTACAGGCACATTAGTATCAAGGGCTCAATGTCCCAAATATGAAAGCACCATATAAGTCAATAAGCTGACTCTCCGATGACATACACAGTTACAAATTCTCAGATACACACAGCTGATATCAATAGGAGCAAATATAGGGATACATACTAGATTATCAGTGTATAGTACATCCTAAATAGTGTACCTCTGGGGGTCATCACAGATGAAGCAGAGGCAACCCCCTCACACAGCCAACCAAATGAAATATATCACCTTAGATACTCGGTCTAGATACAAATTACAGCCTGTGTGTAGATAGCTCGGTTACATGACCGTAATACTTGCGTGTCACCCAGTACACCAGTCGTTGCATATGGGTCTGCGCTGCGAGGATTCGTCCTCGCTTTCTTCTAATGGCTGGTGGCATGTGGTGTGGCAATTATTTGAAGGTGCCGCGCGCATCAATCGGCGGCATCTACTTCCGGTCATGTGTTCTGACTTTACCGTCACTACGTCCAAGCTCCCAGTCTCATATTGCAGTGCCGGCGTTCCACCCACACAGGAAGTACATACCCTAAAGCTTACACTTAAGCTGACTATTAAGAATATATATAGTATGTTTATGGGTCAGCAAAATCCACCATCTGGTTTAGTTAATTGTTATATACAAGGTGAACAAACGATCAGATACTTAAAAACTGATAAATTAATAACTCGGGCAGTTTTTGGAAACACCGCCCTATCAACATAGGTGGGAGGGGCCAATAGGTATGTGCAGCGATGTCATGCGTAAAAAATATCATACCAGGCAGCGCCAGACAGTTAAAGTCCTAGTGTGCCAAAGTCTCCACCTCCCTACAGTTACAACTAGGTCCGTCCCTTAAATAAAGCACGTAAATTCTATATTATCATTAAGTCCTAGAGGGGCACGGGAATTCAATGTGTATATCCACCGTGCTTTTTTGTTTCAAAATTTGATCTACATTGCCCCCTCTGATCGAGGGTCGTATTACCTCCACAGCAGAAAAGCATATAGCCACCCTTTCATCCATGTGCACACTTTGAATATGTCTCGGGATAGGTTTTTCCCGTTTATTCTGGATATCACCGATATGTTCCAAAATCCGAACTTTAAACTCTCTGCACGTTTTCCCTACATAGATTTTGCCACAACAACACCTCATCACATATACCAGTCCCCTAGTATTACAGTTCGCAAAGCCTCTCATATTAAATGACTTCTCATCCAGGGCATCACTGAAAGTGTTTCCCACCTGGATAAACTTGCATGCCTTACAGTGGCCACACTTAAAAGTCCCTTTGGACCTATTCTGGACCCTTTGGACCTATTCTTTCTTGGGAGGTTCAAAATGACTTTGTACCAAGAAGTCACCCACATTGCGTCCTCTCCTATATGTCACTAAAGGGTACTTTGGTAGATGGTCCCTTAGGTCTGGGTCAGTTTTAAGTAGGGACCAATAGCGGTTCAGTATCTCACGTACTTGGTATGAAGCAGAGTCATAGGTCCCAATTATTCGTATAACATCCTCATTTACTTTATTTTTTGTTTGTAATAGTGTGGATCTCTCACTATCACGAGCGTGATTCCAGGCCTCCCTAAGATGTATGTCAGGGTATCCTCTCTGCCTAAATCTCTGATGTAGTTTAGAAGCTTCCATCTCAAAGTCTTCAAAGGTAGAACAATTTAGTTTTAACCTAAGGAATTGTCCCTTAGGGATACCTCTACGTAATGACTTTGGATGGAAGCTGTTCCACTTAAGAAGGCTATTGGTGGCTGTCTTTTTACGGTACACGGTGGTTCTCAGTGTGCCCTGCTGACTCTTGCTAATTCTAACATCTAGGAAAGAAATTGATAATTCATCAATTTCAGATGTAAAGCGTAATCCAATGTGGTTATTATTGAGAAGAAGCATAAACTTCTCAAAGGCCTCCCTGGGTCCAGTCCACAGAAGCAAGATATTGTCTATGAACCGAACCCAGAGGGGAATAAATTGGGTCCACCGAGTCATCTCCTCAGTAAATACCACTGTGTCCTCCCACCAGCCCAGGAGCAAATTTGCATAGGTGGGCGCACACGGGCTGCCCATAGCAGTGCCCCTGAGCTGGTGGAAGAACTTGGGGCCAAAGACAAAGTAATTATGCGTACGTATAAAGGAGAGAATGCTCAGAACAAGGTTGTTGTGATTTCTCAGATCAATGCTCCTGGAGTCAAGAAAAAACTTAACCGCCTCTAATCCTTTATCATGGGGTATAGAGTTATAGACGTACAGTGGAGGAAATAATTATTTGACCCCTCACTGATTTTGTAAGTTTGTCCAATGACAAAGAAATGAAAAGTCTCAGAACAGTATCATTTCAATGGTAGGTTTATTGTAACAGTGGCAGATAGCACATCAAAAGGAAAATCGAAAAAATAACTTTAAATAAAAGATAGCAACTGATTTGCATTTCATTGAGTGAAATAAGTATTTGAACCCCTACCAACCATTAAGAGTTCTGGCTCCCACAGAGTGGTTAGACACTTCTACTCAATTAGTCACCCTCATTAAGGACACCTGTCTTAACTAGTCACCTGTATAAAAGACACCTGTCCACAGAATCAATCAATCAAGCAGACTCCAAACTCTCCAACATGGGAAAGACCAAAGAGCTGTCCAAGGATGTCAGAGACAAAATTGTAGACCTGCACAAGGCTGGAATGGGCTACAAAACCATTAGCAAGAAGCTGGGAGAGAAGGTGACAACTGTTGGTGCGATTGTTCGAAAATGGAAGGAGCACAAAATGACCATCAATCGACCTCGCTCTGGGGCTCCACGCAAGATCTCACCTCGTGGGGTGTCAATGGTTCTGAGAAAGGTGAAAAAGCATCCTAGAACTACACGGGAGGAGTTAGTTAATGACCTCAAATTAGCAGGGACCACAGTCACCAAGAAAACCATTGGAAACACATTACACCGCAATGGGATTAAAATCCTGCAGGGCTCGCAAGGTCCCCCTGCTCAGGAAGGCACATGTGCAGGCCCGTCTGAAGTTTGCCAATGAACACCTGAATGATTCAGAGAGTGACTGGGAGAAGGTGCTGTGGTCTGATGAGACCAAAATAGAGCTCTTTGGCAT
The DNA here is from genome assembly GCA_033119425.1 of Bufotes viridis. Lineage (NCBI taxonomy): Eukaryota > Metazoa > Chordata > Amphibia > Anura > Bufonidae > Bufotes > Bufotes viridis. Next base: position 225,586,592 of record CM065590.1, read on the forward strand.
TAACTCAACTCGCTGTGTTTGGAGGAAGAAAAATGCTGCCTATGACCCCCAAAACACCGTCCCCACCGCCAAGCATGGGGGTGGAAACATTTTGCTTTGGGGGTGTTTTTCTGCTAAGGGCACAGGACAACTTATTCGCATTAACGGGAAAATGGACGGAGCCATGTATCGTGAAATCCTGAGCGACAACCTCCTTCCCTCTGCCAGGAAACTGAAAATGGGTCGTGGATGGGTGTTCCAGCACGACAATGACCCAAAACATACAGCAAAGGCAACAAAGGAGTGGCTCAAGAAGAAGCACATTAAGGTCATGGAGTGGCCTAGTCAGTCTCCGGACCTTAATCCAATCGAAAACCTATGGAGGGAGCTCAAGCTCAGAGTTGCACAGAGACAGCCTCGAAACCTTAGGGATTTAGAGATGATCTGCAAAGAGGAGTGGACCAACATTCCTCCTAAAATGTGCGCAAACTTGGTCATCAATTACAAGAAACGTTTGACCTCTGTGCTTGCAAACAAGGGTTTTTCCACCAAGTATTAAGTCTTTTTTTGTTAGAGGGTTCAAATACTTATTTCACTCAATGAAATGCAAATCAGTTGCTATCTTTTATTTAAAGTTATTTTTTCGATTTTCCTTTTGATGTGCTATCTGCCACTGTTACAATAAACCTACCATTGAAATGATACTGTTCTGAGGCTTTTCATTTCTTTGTCATTGGACAAACTTACAAAATCAGTGAGGGGTCAAATAATTATTTCCTCCACTGTATATAGGGCTGCAACGTCAATTGAAGCTAGATACGTGTCCACCTCAACATTTATGGCTTCTATCCTCTGTAACAAATCAGTGGTATCACGCAGATATGATGGTAAGGTCAGTAAAATTGGTCGCAGGATATGGTCAACATAGGCGCCCAGATTTTGAGTTAAATTACCAATACCTGATGCAATTGGGCGGCCCTTCAATGGGTCCAAGCCCTTGTGTATTTTGGGCAAACAGTAAAACGTAGCTACCCTCGGATGTTTAGGGAGTAGATATTCAAATTCCTTCTTGTTTATGAGTCTATCATCTAATGCCCCCTGCAGTATCTTTTCCAACTCAGATTTATAATTCTGGGTGGGATCAAGTCTCAAAGTCTCATAGTTGGTGGAATCACTCAGGAGGCTCATGCACATCAACTCATACTGTTTGGAATTCTCAGGATGTACCAAACTGTAGATTTTGCCACTCCTAATAGTGTAGCAATTTTTGGATGGGTTTTTTCTGTTTTCACAGATGAAGGATGGCTTGTTTCACCTGCATGGAGAGCTCCTTTGACCACATGTTTACTTCTCATCAAAATCTTCAAAATGCGAGCACCACACCTTAAATCAACTCCAGGCCTTTTATCTGCTTAATTGAGAATGAAATAATGAAGGAATGAATGAATGAAATAATGAAGGAATTGCCCGTGAAACAGTCCATTTTGAGTCAATTGTCCAGTTACTTTTGGTCCCTTTAAAAACAGGATGTCACATTTAAAGGAGCTGAAACTCCTAAACCCTTCATCCAATTTTAATGTGGATAGCCTCAAATGAAAGCTAAACGCCTGGACTTTATGTCCATGTGCATTATATAACTGTAACTTGAATATGTTTTTGTAAACGGTAATAAAAACCAAATTTGTGTCACTGTCCAAATATATATGGACTTAACTGTGTGTGTGTTCATGTATGTATATATATATATATTCCAATAAGATCAGGCAGCACTCCACTTCAACATATGGTGCACGCGTCCGCTCGTGTCCAAGAGCCGCATATATTCATAGAAAAACACAGCACTCTTCCAAACTTGAAAAAAAGCGGTGATTTATTCAGCACATGTGTCAGCAACGTTTCAGCTCTCTCACAGAGCCATTATCAAGCCAAGTGGCTTGATAATGGCTCTGTGAGAGAGCTAAAACGTTGCTGACACATGTGCTGAATAAATCACTGCTTTTTTTCAAGTTTGGAAGAGTGGTGCGTTCTTTTCTATGAATATATATATATATATATATATATATATATATGACAAAATCAAAAAAATTATTTAAAAAAAACATGACACTGCTTCTAGCACCACCTGTAGCGATCGATCATAACCCATACAGTACATCCCATCTATCAAAACATTAGAGAGAGGGGACATAATAATAAGTCGCACTAAATAAAAATGAAAAATCCCAACAGACTTTTTTCCCCCCTTTTTTTCCTAGTTGTAAAAATTGAAAATAAAAAATAGTATAATAAAAATGACATACAAATAAAGCCCTATGTGTCACTATAAAAAGGCGCAAAAAGGATTTACATTAAAAAAGTCATAGCTTTCAAAGATTCGTGTACTAAAAATCGGGATATGTGTCTGGTCAGGGAGCGGGGTAAATGGCCCAGTCTTGAACTTGTTAAAAAAATGCAGTTTAAAATGAACAAGCAGATTACATCATCTGCTAGAAAACTAAATAGATAGCACCATGAAGTGCAGCACAGAATGAAATAGTAAATTCACATTAAGTAGATATTACTATTCACCATGAGATGCTCTGACGTAATGCCTGTTACTCAGTGGATCTAATTTTAATGAACCGCTCAAATACACAAAATCATTTTTTTTCTGTCCAGACGATGTGACGTATTTCTCGGCACTAATGGAGATAGCTGCTTCCATTGTCAGATAACGCTGTGGTGACTTCACTCTCAGAATACACGTCTTTCTGTATATCAGGCCTTGAAATGTATTGATCACGATGTCAGATTTACATGGAATGAGCTGATGTAAAGAGTGCACTTAAGGAATGAAATAAGCAAAGATGCACTTAACCTGATTTTATAATGTTCCTCTCAAACTGTGCTATTTTCTCTGAATCTTAATTCTATGTCTGGTATTAACTGTTCACGTAAGGTCACATTGAAAGAAATGACGTATTGTGAAGATTTAAATGAATTGCCTGATTTTGACTTTGCGGTTCGAATACATTACAATGTTTCTATTTTACATTTGTATGCAGCAATGGCCATCTTGTGTTGTGTTGTCTGAGATCTTAGCCCCCTGATAAGGAGATTTAGGCCACTTTGACACAAGCGTGATGGATTGGCTCCGGATGCGTTCAGGGTGGGTTCAGTGAAACTCGCACCATTTTACAAGCAAGTTCAGTCAGTTTGTCTGTGATTGCGTTCAGTTGTTGCGTTTTTTTCCGCGCGGTTGCAATGCGTTTTGATGTGTTTTTCACACGTGTGATAAAAAAATGAAGGATTACAAACAATGTCTCTTAGCAACCATCAGTGAAAAACGCATCGCATCCACACTTGCTAGTGGATGCAATGCGTTTTTCACTCAGCCCCATTCACTTCTATGGTGCAAGGGCTGCGTGAAAAATGCAAAATATAGAGCATGCTGTGATTTTCACGAAACGCAGAAGTGATGCGTGAAAAACAATGCACATGTACACAGACCCATTGAAATAAATGGGTCAGGATTCAGTGCAGGTGCTGTGTATGTCTTCACATCACGCATTGCTCCCGCGCGGAAAACTCGCTTGTGTGAAAGGGGCCTTATTGTAGAAATTTCCCTTCCATGCCTATGAATAAGGTTGTTTCTGCAGCAAGCACATGAACTTCTACATGCCTCATTTGCCTCAGATGCAGTTGCAACAAATATGCCGTGTGTGAATATACCCTAAGAGTGCTAGCTAGCTGTGCCGACGTTATAAGTATTCAGACCCTTTCCTATGATACTTGGAATTTAGCTCTAGGGACCTCCAATTTCTTTTGAAATACACCCCCTTGTCTATATAAAGTCTCAAAGCTGACAATGCATATCAGAGCAAAAATCAAGCCATGAGGAGGATCCTGTAGAGCGCAGAGATGTAATTGTGTGGAAGCACAGATCTAGTGAAGCCTACAAAAAGTTCTGCTAGAACAGTGGCCTCCATAGTTCTTAAATGGAAGATATTTGTTTTCAATTTCTGTTTATTGGGATCATCAAAAATTATAGACATGTTTGAGCACAATCAGTAAAAGTCAATGAACATTCAGCAGAAGATACATGTCTCAGTGCATCATATAAATTTTTAGAATTTTCATCATGTCATGAAGCAATTGAAAGAGTCACATAACAATGAGTACCAGCGCGAGGCCGAGGTAAATCCTAAGTGAAAACCACATGAACAGTTGAAGAAAAGAACAAGGAAGAGTACTCTGTGCCTTGTTGTGGCGATAGTAGAAGTTACCTTCTTCATCCGCAGAACACGATCCGAGAAAGTAAAGATCAATATAGCACAAGCTTGGATTAGCTTAGCTTGGGTATATGTACCCTAGGCTGGGCATTCAATGCAGACATCGCGATCCAACAAAGAAAGCCGCAGATCAAGACGCAGGGCATTCCGATGGAAGATATTTGGAACAATCAAAACTCCGGAATGGGGAGCGGTACTTCACAGAGAAAACTAATGATTTGTGTTGATTCTTTCATCTTAGTGCCGCTTCTCATGTCTCCTTATCACTATATTTAGTCCAGAAGGCGGTGTAAGTGTTTATTTCCAGGACTTGGTGCTGCAGTTAACAAAAGTGAGTGATTAGAAGACATCAGAGTAGTCAGATGAGGAGAAAAGTGAAGCCAGTGTATGGGCCATATGTACATTGCCAACTAGCAGAGAAGATTTCTCTGCCTGTCACACAGCAGCCCATTCCATAACCCAAACGCTGATATGAACTGACCGTATCATAAATTTCTATAATACTGTCCATTTGGGTCAGGGGAGCAACCGTCAGCTTAGGAGATGCATCCGAAATGGGGATCCAGGGACGATCTTGGTGGTTTGCATGAGCCCTTATTTTACTGGCAGCTGTGTAAGGGTATATGTAGATGAGATGTTTTTAATGACACAGTCAAATTGCATTAAAAAAGGCATTTAACCTCTTCAGGACACACCCATTTTTCACATTCCTGACCGAGACTATTTTTGCAGATCAGTCATGTGACTTTATGTGGTGATAACTTTGAAATGCTTTTAATTATCCAAGCGATTCAGAGATTGTTTTCTTGTAATACAATGTACTTTATGTTAAAGGTAAATTTGAGTCTATATGTTTTACCTTTTTTATAAAAAAAAAATCCCAAATTTATGGAAAATTTGGAAAAACTCACTATTTTCAAAATTTGAATTTCTCTGCTTTAGGCCTCATGCACACGATCGTATGTATTTTGCGGTCCGCAAAAAACACGGATAACATCCGCGTGCATTCCATATTTTGCAGAACGGAACAGCTGGCAGAAACGGAATGCACACAGAACACCTTCCGTTTTTTTTTGTGGACCAATAGAAATGAATGTTAACGCATACGGTCCGCAAAAAAAGCAGGATGGATACGGAAAGAAAATACATTCGTGTGCATGAGGCCTTAGATGTATAGTGATACCACATAAAATAGTTATTCATTAACATTCACCATATGTCTACTTTACTTTATTTTGGCATCATTTTGTGAATGTCAATTTTTTTTAGGACATTAGAAGGCTTAGATTTTTAGAAGCAAAGTCCACTTTAGAAACTACTATTATAAACTGCTTCACAAGAATTAAAGGGAAATGGAGGCAAAATTTCTAAGTTTAACTTGCATATTTTACATTTTAAGCTATTTTTTTCATGTAAGGCAGCAAGGGTTAACAACCAAACAAACCTCAATATTTATTACCATGATTCTGTGGTTTACAGAAACACTCCATACTGTATGTGGTCGTAAACTGCTGTATGGACACACAGAAAGGCTCAGAAGGAAAAGAGAGCTGTATGGTTTTTGGAGGATTTTGCTGAAATTTTTTGGGCTTCATATTACATTTGAAAGCATACTAAGGTACCCCTACAGTAGGGACCCCATTTTGGAAACTTCACCTTTAAGGAATTTATTGAGGGTTGTACCCACCACTTTGACCCAACAGGCTTTTAATAGAATTTAGAAACATTTGGCTGTAAAAATTAAAATTTTCTTCCAATAAAATGTTGCATAGGCTCCCCATTTTTCATTTTTACAAGGAGTAACAGGGGAAAAAGCACCACAATACTGTCCGTCAAAGGATAGATTTTTTTCTGTGGTTAAATAAAATCCCTGAAATAGAAATCTTAAACATCTGTGCTTTCCGCTGTTACTCTCCAAGTGTAATTCTGTCCGCAATAGGGTATATTACATTCAGCGTGTCAGCGTCTACATTCAAGGCCTCAAAAATAAATCCTCTATATATATCCTCTATATATTACACTAAGTGTCTAAATACAAGGCCTGAAAGCGTAATCCTCTATATTTGTACACGCTATTGTGCATCTTCAAGTGTAATTCTGTCCGTAAAAGGATACCTTTCAGCCAGGGCCTAAATACTAGGCCTAAAATTGATATTCCCCTAAATCTGTGGTTTCTGCTGTGCCTGTATTAGTGTAATACGGTACATAAATAGATAGCTAGATAGTGTTAGATGCTAAAGAGGAAAACATCTAATAAGGGATGCGGACATGGTCGTGGTGGTGTTAGTGGACCCTCTGTTGCTGTGAGAGGGCGTGGCCGTTCTGCCACAGCTACACGTCCTAGTGAACCAACTACCTCAGGTCCCAGTAGCCGCCAGAATCTACAGCGATATTTGGCCGGGCCTAATGCCGTTCTAAGGATGGTAAGGCCTAAGCAAGTACATTGGGTGGCCGACAGTGGATCCAGCAGGTTCACATTCTCCCACCCTGTCTTCTGCAGAAAGTGCACAGGTGGCGCCTAAAAACCAAGTCCATCAGTCTGTCACATCACCCCCATGCATATCAGGGAACCTGTCTGAGCCTCAAGTTATGCAGCAGTCTTTTATGCTGTTTGAAGAATCTGCTGGCAGGGTTTCCCAAGGGAATCCACCTAACCCTTCCCCAGTGGTGGAAGACATAGAATGCACTGATGCACAACCACTGATGTTTCCTGATGATGAGGACATTGGAATACCATCTCATCGCAGTCCGCACGTCTCTGATGATGACGAAACACAAGTGCCAACTGCTGCGTCTTTCTGCAGTGTGCAGACCGAACAGGAGGTCAGGGAGGAAGACTGTGTGGAAGACGATGCAGGGGACGATGAGGTCCTAGACCCCACATGGAATGAATGTCATGCCACTGACTTTTATAGTTCAGAGGAAGAGGCAGTGGTGAGACCGAGCCAACAGCGTAGCAAAAGAGGGAGCAGGGGGCAAAAGCAGAACAGCCGTCGCCAAGAGAGTTCGCCTGCTACTGGCCACCGCCACCAGGGACCGAGAACACCAAAGGCAGCTTCAAGGAGTTCCCTGGCATGGCACTTCTTCACACAATGTGCTGACGACAAGACCCGGGTGGTTTGCACGCTGTGCCATCAGAGCCGGAAGCAAGGCATTAACGTTCTGAACCTTAGCACAACCTGCATGACCAGGCATCTGCATGCGAGACACGAGCTGCAATCATAACAGATCCATCTGGTTTCCTGTCAACAGGATTAATAACAAACATACATATCTAAATGGCGGGGGGGGGGGGGCGCACTTGGGCAGCTCATCCTCTGTTGGTGGTGGACCTTGTCCCAGCCCTGCACAGCACCACAGCTAACTGCACCACCACCTGATACGGAACGTCTTAGCAGGAGGCAGCATTTCAACAACATGGTGGAACAGTACGTGTGCACACGCCTCCACGTACTGACTGATGGTTCGCCCCCATTCAACTTCTGGTTCTCCAAATTGTCCACATGGCCAGAGCTAGCCCTTTATGCCTTGGAGATGCTGGCCTGCCCTGCGGCCAATGTATTGTCTAAACGTGTATTTAGCATGGCAGGGGGGTGTCATTACAGACAAATGCAGCCGCCTGTCAACAGCCAACGTGGACAAGCTGACGTTCATAAAAATGAACCAGGCATGGATCCCACAGGACCTGCCCATCCCTTGTGCAGAATAGACATTTATAACTGCCTCACCCTCAACCATACATTATTGTACTCCAGGACACTTCTTTATTGAATCCTCTTTTTTTTTTATTGTACCATTTTTTTGTTGTCAACACCAAGTTAAATAAACCTCTCCGCTGTCTGGGTGTCAGGGGCCTAAATAACTGAAAGTGGCCTGTTCCATTGGTGGGTAACATGATGCCTGTTTTGCTGCTATGGGACCTCTCTCCTCTGTCTGGGTGCTGAGGACTAAATAACTGACAGTGGCCTGTTCCATTGGTGGGTAACATGATGCCTATTTTGCTGCTATGGGACCTCTCTCCTCTGTCTGGGTGCTGGGCCCTAAATTACTGAAAGTGGCCTGTTCCAATTGTGGTTAACATGATGCCTCTTTTGCTGCTATGGGACCTTTCTCCTCTGTCTGGGTGCCAGGGGCCTACATTTCAGATAATCGCCTGTTACTTTGGTTGGTGACATTATCCTTTTTTTTTATGTTGAATGACCTCTACTCTGTCTGGGTGTCAGGGGCCTATATTTCGTTGAATTGTTTGCTGTCTTGGTGGGAGACATTTAACTCTTTTTACTGTCAAATGAATGCACCATTGTGTGGGTGTCAGGGGCCTATATGTCGTTTAATCATTTGTTGCTTTGTTGGGTGACATTTTACTCTTTATACTGTCAAATGACCTCTACATTGTCTGGTTGTCAGGGGCCTATATTTTGTTTTATCGCTTGCTGCATTGGTGGGAGATATTAAACTCTTTATAGTGTCAAATGACCTCTACATTGTCTGGTTGTCAGGTGCCTATAGTTTGTTTCATCGCCTGCTGTATTGGTGGGAGACATTAACCTCTTTTTACTGTCAAATGACCGCCCCATTGTCTGGTTGTCAGGGGCCTATATTTCGTTTCATCGCTTGCTGCATTGGTGGGAGATATTGAACTCTCTACACTGTCAAATGACCTCTACATTGTCTGGTTGTCGGGGGCCTATATTTCGTTTAATCGCTTGCAGTCTTGGTGGGAGACATTAAACTCTTTTTACTGTCAAATGACCTCTCCTCTGTCTGGGTGTCAGGGGCCTACATAAATGATAATGGCCTATTCCATTGCAGGTTGACCTAAGGCCTGTGTTGCTGTTACGTGGCCGCTCTCCTCTTTGCGGGTGCCATGGTCCTCCTGAATTAGTAAATGAGGCCTGTGGCACTGATGGGTGAAATCAAGACTGATTTGGCATGATTGTAACTCTCCTCTTTGTGGGGACCATGGGTCTGAATCTGTGAATGAGGCCTGTGGCATTGCTGGGTGAAATCGATACTATCTTGGCGTGATTTTAACTCTCCTCTTTGTGCGTCCCGTGGACCTGAATGTTTGAATCAGGCCTGTGGCCCTGCAGACAGACATGAATCCTTCTTGGCTGTGATGAGAACTTCAACTCCCATAGCATTCCCACCTGACGAGACCCCAACCTCCTATTCCACCTCCTCCTCCAAGTTGCCAATTGATATTGGTTCATTTTTATTTATTTTATTTTAAGTCATTTCCCTATCCACATTTGTTTGCAGGGGATTTACCTACATTTTGCTGTCTTTTGCAGCCCTCTAGCCCTTTCCTGGGCTATTTTACAGCCTTTTTAGTGCCCAAAAGTCCGGGTCCCCATTGACTTCAATGGGGTTCGGGGTCATGTTCGGGTCAAGTTCTGATCCCAAACCCGAACATTTTCGTGAAGTTCGGCCTAACTTCTCGAACCCGAACATCCAGGTATTCGCTTAACTCTACTCACTATTACACTTTTTTTTTTAACCCCTTAAGGACCGGGGTTTTGGGATTTTTGCGTTTTTGGTTTGCGCTCCCTGCCTTCCAAAAGCCATAACATTTTTATATTTCCGCTCACATAGCCATATGACAGCTTGTTTTTTGCGGGACAAGTTGTACTTTTTAACGCTACCATTTATTTTTGCATGTGATGTAGTGGGAAACGGGAAAAAAATTCCAAATGGGGTGAAATTGCAAAAAAAAAGCAATTTCACCACAGTTTTACGGGTTTTTAAATTACAACGTTCGATTTGCGATAAAACTGACTGGTTAATTTTATTCTTCAGGTCAGTATGAATCCTGCAATACCTAATATGTATAGTTTTTCTTGCGTTTTGATAGTGAAAAAAAAATTAAAAGTGGGAATTTTTTATTTTATTTTTTGTCGCCATGTTTTGACCCCTATAACTTTTTTGTAATTATGCGTACGGAGCAGTGTAGGGGCTCATTTTTGCGGGGCAATCTGAACTTTTAATTGATACCATTATGGGGTGCGTATGATGTTTTGATCACTTTTTATTCATTTTTTTAGGAAATGAAGCGTCCAAAAATGGCGAATTAGCCATTTGGACGCTTTCTTTCCGTTTTATGTTTACCGTATGGTGAATATTTTTAATATTATTATAGTATGGGCGTTTTCGCACATTGCGACACCCATTATGTGTAATTTTTTATTTTTTATTTATTTTATTTTCATTTTGGGGAAAGGGGGTGATTTGAATTTTTTTTTTTTTTTTTACCACTTTCTTATAGTTCCCATAGGGAACTATAAGATGCAATCATCAGATTGCTATTCTCATATATTCCAATGCAATAGCATTGGAATATATGAGAAAATCACATATTTCCTATGGAGCCTATTACAGTCATAGGCTCCATAGGAATCTATGTAGTAACCTAGGTTTCATTCACAGAAACCTAGGCTACTACATGCATGCTCCGGCTCCCCCTTGTGGCCATCAAGGGAGCCGGAGTAAAAACCGAAAGTGAAACTTTCGGTTTTTGCGCGATCAGATGTCGTGGTCAGGATTGACCACGGCATCTGAGGGGTTAAATGTCCGCGATCGGCATCGCTGCCGGTTGCGGACATGAGCTGCGGGTGTCAGCTTGATGAATCAAGCATTTACCCGCAGCTCATGCGCCCGGGCGCCATCTTTAAAGTCCGGACGAAGGGCGTACATGTACGCCCTTCGTCCTTAAGGGGTTAAATGATGTGGTTTTGTGATGTGTTTCTTTGTATTTTTTTCTAGGTTAAAAATGTAACATATATGTAATTCACTGGTATACACTGCACAGCCAATAACCACACCATAAAACCACATCATTCACTGTAAAATCGATTGCATTTTCAACACCGTTTTTTACTGCGTGGTCAAAATAACTTTATGTAGCTACTGTATACCCTCAAGTCAATAGGCAGCTTTAGCTGAATTAATAGGGGGCGTGAACACTAAACGTGCCAAGGGCAGCATAAACTATAAATACAACCCTGGAGATGACACGTCACCAATGCAGCATTGTAAACAAGGACCACTAGGGGATCATGTAATGTTGTTTACTAGAAATAAGAGTAAATTATTATGTGTTATTTTAATTCATGTCCAATTTTTTAAAAGCTCGGAATTTTTGAATATATTGTTTTTACAAATGTTTTTCTGCTGCCAAAAAATGTTTTATGTTTCTTCCTGTTTGACCAGTGTTACTTTCAAGTGTTTGAGCAATAAATGCTTTAATATTGGTAAATTTAAAAAGGCTAAATCGATATTTTGTTGGACTGCACGTTTTCCAAAGTCAGTGGAGCATAAATTACTTTGGGTAGCATACTTTATTTGTGATATTTATACAGATATGTCGATTTGTGGGAAACAGGGTGTGGGCTTTTGCGAATATTATGTACATTTTTTATGAACTGTAAAGTATTAGGTGCCAAGTCCTTCTGTTAAATCTTTTAAATACTTTCTGCTGCTTTCCCTCCCACAATTTTGGACAGGATATAGCTGATAATTGTCTGAGTACATCACACTGTATGGTGGTCCTATTTCAGCAGCGAGATGATTGTGTTAAACAGCCCATGATACTTTGCAATTTGTACCGCTGGGGCCTCTGCAGAAGACTGGATAGATAAAAAATATACCAGTTAATTGTTCAGGATGGAATATATAGTTTAGTATACATATAAAAAACCTTCTGAGGATTAGGCTTGTATTTAAGTCTGTCTAAAGGGAAAAGATAACCCATTTGGTAAACCACTTAAGTCACTTCATTATCATGGAAAAATGGTTTTGTGGTGTGCCAATAAATATAGGTCAGTATCCTATAATTTACAGTATTTATTGATTTCATGTTTTTTTTATTGCTTTGTTCTGCCTTATTAATTTGGAACTTGCTACAGGGCATTCTTCTCGACCTTTGAAAATGAATCCTAGGACAAATAAATTATTATCACTGAAAATTTCCATGCCGTTTTGTAAAACTTATGTCCAAGAAACTTGGATACAAATGAAAGCAATAATTTAATGAAATACTCTTACCAACCCCACTTCATTACTTTGAGTTTCAAGTAGTAGTATCACATGACAAAATGATAGGCAATTTTAATTATTCATTGTTTTCTATGAGTGTCATTTGGTCCTACATTTTGTGAACTGCAGTATTAAGGGGGTTCTCTGGTTTCATAATGAATTACTTTTTATCTGCCCCAGACACTACATATTTTTTCCCCATATACTTGTTTTTCATGTCAACACTTTCCCTCCCTTGATTTTTGCATCATTTATCTAGACAGGATGTTTACATGCAGAACTTCCTATTTTCATCAGCTTCCTGCTGTGTTTTCTAACGAAACCCATCATGCTTTTCTCTGTAATGTTTTTCTCAGGGCTTGCTCTGTCTGCCACTCCATTCCCTTTGCAGTATAGACACCCCGTACACCTTCCAGCCCCATGTTAGCTAGTTGGAACAAGCCATGTAAAGCATTACAGAGCAAACCATACTGGGTTTGCTTGGAAAAGTTGATGAAAACAGGAAGTTCTGCACGTAAACATCCTGCCAGGATGTTATTAAGCTGAGAAAATGGGAGGGAAGGTTCAGGCATGAAAAATAGGTATACGGGGCAAAAAAAATCATAAAATCAGAGCAATTAACTAAACATGGCATCTTTTTAGACATGTGAATTAAGATTTTGAAATGATTGCCATCTTGCCTAACGTTAATTTGCTTAGAGTAGGTAATAAAAAAAATTGTTATAGGTTCTGGTTGTCAGTGCTAACTTTAAACATACGGTAAGTATGATGCAGAGCCGAGAAAATGGCCATATTCACACAGCATAGGTTTACCATAGACAAATCTACCTTGGATATTTTAGAAACATTGAGACTAAACTAGCAGCTCCATTATTAGAATTAGGATATGACTGGACATACATGTACACCTATATTCCACATAAAGAATTGCTGGTTTAATGAGTTCATGTGAGCATTGAATTCTTGGTTTGACTGTGCATAGTTAAGTACTTTAGGGTTATTCTGGTTGCTTCAAGGCAACCCATACCCCTCGGAGCCCCACCAAAATGAATGGAATAGCAAGTCATGCATACACACTGCTGCTTCTGCCACTCCATTTATCTCTACAGGAGTTCCAGATATAGATGACTGCAGCACTTGACTATTTCAATAACTCCCATAGAGATGAATTTCGTGAGGCTCCAAGGAGTACAGGATCCCTGTTCTGGTTATTGGTGGGGGACCTACCGCTAGATCTAATAGTTAACCCCATCCTGGGTTTCATGTTACAGTGTTTACCGTGGACTAACATTTTTTTATTAATTTGAAATTTTACAAGAACCAACAAACACCAAGAAATGGCTTGAGCCTATAAAAATTAATCAAATAAAATAGAATTTAAAAATCAGATTGAAATATAAAATTGCTCCTAGAAGTAAAAGCCTATCGGTCCTTATGAAGGTGGTAATACATTGATAGATAAGCCTTTAATTCAAAGGAATGGAAAACAAAGGAAATCCTAGATCATCATCGTAGAGATATGAAAATGTAAAGAGGGAGAGGAGGGGGTGTCGGAAAGGTGGATTGGTGGAAGCGGATCGGGGGAGCTTATAAAAGTGATACCAAATTTATATAGTTTTTCTTCATGTTTTAATACTTTAAAAAACTTAAAAGAAATAAAAAAACTTTTAAAAAAGGAGGGAAAGCAGACATTTTTTATTTCTATTGTCTTTGTGTTACACATATGGGATAAATGCTCTTAGATTTTAATAGTTTTGGCATATTCAGATGTGGCAATACCAATTATATTTATTGTTTATTTTTTATTTGTAAAAGGGGTGATTTGAATCTTTAATTCTGTTTTTTTTTATATATATATGTTTTTTAAACTTTTTTAACATTTTATTTTTAACCCCCCATTCTATCATAGACTGGTATGGTTTACCTTTACAGTCTATGGTAAAATCACTATGTGCCTGTTAAGCCTGCCTGCAGCAGAGCTGAAATAAAACCTTGATATTGTTGGGAGCGTAGGCGACCAAAAGACAAAAAGACATCCATTCGGCTATTATTAATTTGGGATAAATCACCATATGGGATATATGGTTTTATATTTTAATAGTTTGAGCATTTTGGATGCGGCAGTACCAATTATGTATTTTTTTTATTTTTCTTATGTGAATTGGGTAAAAAGGGTGATTTTATTCTTTATTTCCAATTTTTTTTATATATTTTTTTATATTTCTGCTTATGGAGCTGTGTAAGGAAAATATGTAGTTTTTATATTGATATCGTTCTGCTGTATAGGTTTAGAGTTAGGTTCCCATCTGTATTGAGGTCACCTTGGTGTTGGTGGATGGGCACAGATTTTGCTAAGCTCTTTAGATATGGTATTAGTTTATACAGAATAATGCCTTGTTTCTCCTCCAAGTGCAAAATTAAGCAACTTTGTAAATACTCATATACATTTCCTACCATTTTGCTACAGTAAGGTTTGTGTAACTCCTTCAAATAGTTGGCTGCTTCTGACATACTGTAGATCTGTCACTACACCACTACACTGGCTAATGTTTGATATAGCAGTAGGGAGGTAGAGGAGGTTATACACGGTGGATAACATTATGGAGATAAAGGAAAGCATTTAGTTTTTCAGATATGGGAAATTACCACAGACTGTAGATAAAGATAAAATAACAGGGGAGGGGAAGCTGTGTACAAATGAGAGAAAGTTGAGCACCCTGGCATATTCTGCAGAAGGTGGGAGAATCGCACACTCCTTTGTATCCGTGTCTATCAGCACAAAGCAGATGTAATCCCCCATGGGTTGCAGAAGAAATCAGTCCAGGAATGAAGCTGTGATAATAGATGAGAGCAACATGGGTGTTTCTAGGTTAAAACATTCAGAGCCTGGACCCCTGATGTTTTGTCCTTGGCCCCGAATGTCATGCCTGCCTGCTAGATACAACTGTAGTGCCGTCCTAAGGACGGTAATATAATTGAATCTAATGCACTGGAAGAGCCGAAGGACTGGTGGTGACATCACAGGTCAGGTGACCACTAAAACAGGCAGTGGTTGGGAAGGACCTGCGATTATGTCCCTAGTCACCATCATGTGACTAGTGCAGGAGAGGACGGCAGTGAAGAGGAGAAGTGCTGGGGGAAGAAGCTGTGGTGATGTCTGCTACATGAGGAGAGGTAAGTGAAGGGAGAGGCAGAGCAATGCTGGGAGTTGTGGTTATTTAACTGGGACTGTATGTTAGGGCTGAAAGGAGTGGTTATTTACATGGGACTGTGTGTTGGAGGGGGCTGTGGGAGGGAGTGATTTTATTTACATGTGACTGAATTTTGAAGGGGGCTGGGGCAGAGTGATATTATTTACATGGGACTGTATGTTGGAGGCGGCTGTGGGAGGCAGTGATGTTATTTACATGGGACTGAATGTTGAGGGGGTGATGTTTACATGGGATTGCATGTTGGAGACGGATGGGGAGGGGTTGATATTATTTACTTTGGACTGTATGTTGAAGGCGGCTGTGGAGGAGGTGATGTTATTTACATGGGACTGTACATTGGAAGGGCCTGGAGAGATGGTGTGATGTTATTTACATGGGACTCTATGACAGAGGGAGGGAAATAGTGTTATTTACATGGGACTGTATGTTGGAGGGGCTGAAGGGAGGGGAGTGATGTTATTTACATAGGACTGTGTTTTGGAGGGGGCTGGAGAGATGGTGTGGTGTTATTTACATGGGACTGTATGGTGGAGGGAGGAATATAACTACAGGGAGAACTGCAAATCCAGGGGACATAGGCATTCTTATTACTACTGGGGGCTCTATAGGGGGGAGTTATAGATCTGCCTTATTTCTACTGAGAACACTATGGGGGGCCTTATTACTACTGAGGGGTCGTAGATAGCTTTATTATCACTGAGGTAACAATAGAGGGGGTTTTATTTGTACTGGGAGCTTTGTGAGGATATTATTAATACTGGAGGGCTCTTTTACTAATGGGGGCACTCTTGGTGAGCGTTATCACGGTTGGGGGTACTGTAGGGGGCAGTATTACTAATGGGGCATTCTAGATGGGAATTACTATTGGTGGGACCATGAGGAGTACTATTACTATGAGGTCACACATTTTTCTTTAGGATAGTATTTGGGGTATTGGGGAGAACAGTGAGCAGAAGGATAACACTGTGGGAACTCCAGGTTGGGGAATGATGATAGAAATGTGAGGAAGCTAAGATGTCTGTGTGTCACACTCTGCAGAGACAAGGCACGGCTGCAAGAAGTTGTACAGACCAAATGGAGAAGATGATGACAGAGAAGATCTACATCAGAGGAAACGTCACCTGGGAGGCCCTGGATGTAAGAGGCATGTGCCGCTGTATAGCAAGTACAGCAAAATGCGTGGTGGTGGGGGGAGGGTGGCGACTTAGAGAACTGGGCCATATTCACTCGGGTTTGGGCCCCAGATCTTTTGAGATCCTAGCAACGCCCCTGGAGAGCAACATTCTGGACTTGTGGACCTTGCATCCATTTTGTAATGTATTGCCTGAAACCTGAAACTCTAGGTAACCATTTACTGTACATGTGTAAGATTAGATCCGCTTCACGTATATATCAGTATAAACCAGACACAACTGATATATGTGTACAGCAGTTCAGTACACAGATCCGCCATCTATACACTGATAGTGCCGGACAGAAAAACTCAGCATGTAGCATTCTTTTGTCTGGCGCTATTTGGCATCCGGCATCACAACCGATGTGCCAAATGTATGAGAATGATCCCATCGGAAACTATGGGATCAGTTCTAGCTTCAGTTCCCCTCTGGCATTTTCTGCTTCATGCTGGAGGGGAAATAAACTGGATCACTGGACATATGTGAAAGGGGCCCTATTTTTTTACTTGACAAGTATGTTTGTTTCCATGAGGAATAACAAAGGAAAACATAACGCAAAAGATGCTCCAGAATTGAGCTTTCCCAGTGAATACAAGTATTTACGAAAGCAGGCATGTCAAGAGATAGAAGGTCTTCTTTAAGATGGAGCTATTCTTAATCATCATAACTTTAATAATCCTCAGAATTTACAAACCGGAAAATTGTCACATGAGGTATTATAAAAAATATTGTCTCTATGTACAATATAAAAATATGTATTTTGGTAAATATGATTATGTGGGAATGGGAAAATATTCTTTAATTAAAATATTTTCAACTTTTTTTTTTCTCCTTTTACACATTGCATATAAGAAGTGTGACCTTCATGCTTTCTTTATGACTTTGTTCTCATTTTCATGAATGCCAACTTTTCTTATATCTGCTTTCAGTTTTCACTGTTTTCCAATTAACGCTGATAAAAGCCATATGAGAAGATGAAAAGCGGCTATGAAATATTTCCTTTTACAAAAGTACACTTGTTATAGGGCTAAACATTTGAACGCCCAGTAGAAATGAGAAATCATTATTTTTGAAAATTGACTAATATTTTCCCAGTTCCCAATAGTTGAACATTTACTGAAGGACACTCCCAGTTCTCCAAAGCATTGCATTACTATTGTATTTGAATGCAGTATTTCTTTCCAGACAGGTCTCCTTCTCATTTCCTGTGTATTCAGCAGGGTCAGTTTAAAATAATACACTCAATGAAAAATGTATTTTCTATTTAAAAGCAAAAGAATTGAGCTGACCGGAATCTCCAGCTATTGCATTCATTTGTGAGTATCCATGTGTGCTCTCACTGAAGTATATAACGGCAGTTTAAATTCATGTTGCACCTCTGAGGGTCGGAAAAGCTATGATTTATTTAATGGAATTCTTATTGTCATCAACCAAAAGATTTAGGGTGAACACGTTACAATACAGGTTAGCTGTTCTGTTGTTCAACCAATGCTTCATCATTTCAATTATTTCAAATTTTAAAAAAAGATGTTTAAAGGGGTTGTCTGGACTTTTTCTATTGATGCCCTATCCTCAGGATAAGTCATCAATATCAGATAGGCGGGGGTCAGACACCCGGACCATCTCTCTTCCTGTTCACTGCTGCTGTCTATGGCAAAGACCATAGACCGCAGCAGCAAACAGGAAGAGAAAAGGGAGATGGCACTTGTGCACTGCACGCGCCGTCTCCTCGTACAGTTGATTGGCGGGGATGCCGGGTTTCAGACCCCCACCGATCTGATATTGAGGACATATCCTAAGGATAGATCATCAATAGAAAAAGCCTGGACAACCTCTTTAAGGACAATGATGTCAACAACTTTTATCATGTCATTTATTAGGTAAATATGTTTACTTTTATAAGAAAACTGGCCCCTTAGCAACCCTCTGAGATAACTATAATGTACAGAGGCAAGTTCTTAGCTTTCCTCCGCTCTCCGTGCCCCAGCCATTGCCTCACTATGTGTAACTACCCCATTTTATGTGTTTACTAAGAATCCCATCCCTGTTCTGTGTCCCTCCCAATTTCATTTGCTGCCAAAAATGATCGCTGACAGGCGTGCTTTCCTCTGTTTTTCCAGAACATCCCCGATTACTCAGTGAGCACTAGGAAGACAGAGGAGAGTACAGCTGTCAGCGATCAATGCTGCAAGTAAATGCAACATATGGGGACAGAGTACAATTACTGTCAGCATTGATCACTGTAGCCCTTGTATATTCCCAGGACTTACTAACTAAGCAGGGACGTGTTGGGAAGACAGCAGAGTAGAGCTGTCAGGAACATTTAGTACAGGGAAAGGTCTAAGTGATAGCAAAAACTATAATAAACCCCTTAGTAAAACAGATTATCTTCAGATAGGGAGGCAGGGCCTGGGGCAGGGAGAGAAGAGCGAGGCTGAGAAGCCTGCCTTTACATCTTATAGTTGGCCATTTTCAGCATTGAATAGGATGTTGAAGATGGATTCTGCTTAGCAATGCTTAGTTACAGAGTTGGCAAGGTGACACTTTAGAGGCAGATTTCTAATAAAATTACCCATATTTCCCTTATAAAGTACAATGCAGAAGTGATTTACATTACTGCACTTACATATTGTTTGTAAAGCAGATCTGTCAGCACTAAAATAATACATACTTGCCAACTCTCCCAGAATGTCTTGGAGGCTTCCAGAAAAAAGCTTCATCGGGTCACAGCATGGAGATCTGTTTTCACCTGAAAAGCAGCCCTTCTATGTACAGTACATTAAATCTATGTCACATCGGGATTCTGCATCATTGTCAGATACAGCCTTTGTGCCCGAAGTGCATTGCTAGGTCAGGGCGCCATACAAAGGGGGAGATGCACACAAATAGTTGGAGTGCCATACAAAGGGGCAGGGTGATGTACCAAAGGATTGTGATGATTCATAAAAGAGGCAGGGTTCCATACAAAAGGGCATGCTCACCTGGTACTGATCATTGTCCCACAAGCCAACTTTCAAATGTTGGCAGGTATGGATTTATATTATCTTTAAACTATAGTCTGAAGAAAGAAGTTATATTCATTTATGTATACTACGCAGTTTTCTATAAAGTTTTAAATAGATTCCTCCTTTCATTTTCCAAAGGAGCTGTCCAAAATGAAAGGTGGAATCTGCTTGGTTGCTATGAACAACTAAGGCTACTTTCACACTCTAGTTTTGGGCCGATCAGTCATGTATCTGCAAAAACGGATCCGTTACAATAATACAACCATCTACATCCGTCATGAACAGATCCGTTTATATTATCTGTAACATAGCCAAGACGGATCATGAACTTCATTTAAAGTCAATGGGAGACGGATCCGTTTTCTATTGTGCCAGATTGTGTCAGAGAAAACAGGTCTGTCCCCATTGACTTACATTGTGTGCCAGGACGGATCCGTTTGGCTCTGCTTCGTCAAGCGGACAGCAAAACGCTGCAGGCAGTGTTTTGGTGTCCACCTCCAGAGCAGAATGGAGACTGAACGGAGGCAAACTGATGCATTCTGAGCGGATCCTTCTCCATTCAGTATGCATTAGGGCCAAACTGATCTGTTTTGGACCGCTTGTGAGAGCCCTAAACAGATCTCACAAACGGAAAGCCAAAACTCTAGTGTGAAAGTAGCCTAAGCCAGTTCTACTTTACACCAATATAAATGACTCCCGATATTCCTATGAAAGGCTGACCATGTAATGTATGGATAGACTTGCAAAGACTTGCTCTTTGTGAGAGACTCTTTGTTTTGATTCAAAAGGAGTCCTAAGTGAGAGGACTTCTGAAGTCTCCATCTTCCCTAGTTACATGTGATTGGTGCCAAGGAGTGCTGCGCCAATTTGTTGGATTTATAGAGAGACCCCATGACCAGGGGTGGACGCGTGCACCATTGTGCTGCCGGATTTTTGCTTTTGTATATTTGTATATATAATATATTATAATATATATATATTTATATATATATATATATATATAATGGTAAAATAGAGCAGCACTCCAATAGTGGATAAAAAACAGAAGTGTTTCTTTATTCACCCAAAAGGCATGGCAAATATATAATATATTATAATATACACTAAGAGGTTGTGCAGGTTGTTCCAAGACTGACCTTCTCTCTTGTCATAGCAAACCTAGAATATAAGAATAATGTAGCAGATCATATGCTTTTATTTATTTGATCTTACAGTATGTTTCTTCTATAAATACCAAGTTTAAATTTTATTCTTAAACCGTTAAGACCAAAACATTTAAACTTTTCCTGGGATCAGTCCAGTTATATAATGTAGTGTCTTTTCAATTACATTCTTCAGGTGGTGTGTTGTGAATCTGTTCATAAAATGAGATAGATGGAGATAGTAGAGCTAATGTACTGTAGATCATACAGGAATTAGTGTTTTATCTGCAACTGGTTATTTCTATGACCGATCCTGGTTGGGCCCTTTTATTTTAGCATGCTATTATGCTGCAGCTTTTCTTTGTCAGTGAGGCTTCTCTACTCATCACCACAATTTTACAAATTAAAAAAATTAGTTAGCATGTCCATTTTGGCACATTTGAAGAGGTGGACATAGATAGGCTGTTCAATAGAAACAGCAGTTGGTGCTATACTTACATTATTTCTGGACCATCTGGGGATAAGCTTTTCTAAATCAGTATAAATTAAAAAAAAAAAATGTTTATAATAATTGACTAGATTTAACTATAAACCATAAGTTTTGTGAGACAACCCCTTTAAGTAAGTTGCTATAACAAATTTTTTTGTGGTATCATCACTAGAATTTCCCCAGCAAAAAGTGTCATAAAAATTGATAAAATCACCTACAGAAATATCATTATGCATCCTATTGGAATTGCCTCTTAAAAAGACAAATGATCCCTTTGTGCATACTGCATATCCATACACCATACACCTTTGAAAAAATAATAAGGCTAGTATGTGTGTCTAACCTTCCTTTTGAGGATTTTCTCAAGATGGTCTGCAAATTTTCATGCTAAACACTCCATCAGCTTTTTCCCTGTCTGTGGGTGATTTCTTTTTCTCATTTTACCTTAAAAATAAAACTGTTCTGCAAACAATTAACTTGTAACATGTGTTTTTACAAGAATGTTCTTTGGACATACGGAATACTATACCCATTTCAGAACAAGCTGTTTTGTTCTGGCGTTCCTGTTGTTGGACACCATAGAAGGGGCTGTAATAGTGTATTGGACTGGGTTCAGTGAGTGGATGTTTTGCAAGCCTGAGACCAACTTTGCCAGTTTTGCATGAAGTTCTGTCACTGTAGGCACACAATTCTCCATGTTTTACTCATTAGGGTTACTAGTAGAGCGAAGCAAAATTCAGAAAATTTGCTTCACTGTTCTTCTGTGGATGGGTGAATTTATTACAGAGTGTATGTCACGTAGAAGACCATGGCAGCCAAAATGTTTCATTCTGTCACAGCTTTGTAATAGGACATTTTTGAAAGTAACATAAGTTTTGCTGATCTCTAAATTATAAGTAGAAATGGCATCATCTGTCTACTCCACAAGGCTCTAGGCTGCAGGCCTTAATGGAGTTGTCTGATGACCTACCCTCAGGATAGCTTGTCGGTAGGGATGAGCGAATCGTCCTCGGATGAAACATCTGAAGTCAATTCGCTTAAAACTTTGTTTCAGTACTGTACAGAGCGAGCACTCAGTACAGTATTAGAATGTATTGGCTGCTATGAGCCGAAGTTATTACTTCGGGAAGTCTCGCGAGACTTCGGGTAATAACTTCATAAATTGATTTATACAGTAAAAATCATTTCCCGAACTCTGGTTCGGTTCCAAGGTACCACTATTAATAACTTTGGCTCATAGGAGCCAATACATTCTAATACTGTATGGAGCGCTCCTTCTCCGTACAGTATTGAAACAAAGTTTTATGCAAATCTACTTCAGATGTTTTATCCAAAGTCGATTCGGTCATCTCTAGTCATCAGCATCTGATTGGTGGGGATCTGACTTCCAGCACCCCCACTGATTAGCTGTGTTTGAAGAGGGCGCAGTGCTCCGGCTAGAGCTGGAGCCTCTTCCTAGGCCAGGGACATCACACTCATCGGTCATGTGGCCTAAGCACAGCCTAGACCCATTTAAGTGAATGGTGCTGAGCTGCAATAAACGCAGCAGTTATGTTCTGTATTTGATGACACTGCTTGGTGTGCTGCAAGGAGACTGTGATCTCTTCAAACAGCTGATCGTTGGGAGTCCCAGGTGTTGGAACTGTCGATCTGATCCTGATCACCTACCCTGAGTATGAGTCATCAATATCAGAATCTCGTAAAACCCCTACACCCCTACTTACAGCAGCGCATGTGACCTCATCCTAGCAGAAGTTGACGGATGGTGACTGGAAGTCCAGTGAAGACAGCTTGGAAGCCATGGAGCTGGAACAGAGAGATGGCGAGCAGGTGAGTATAGATTTCTTCACAGGTACTGCATGGAGTAAGATGAATTTGAAAAAAAAAAATCCTGATAACCCCATTTAATTAGGCCAGGAGAGAGTTACCTCTTAACTGAATAAGCTGGGAAGATGAAGGTTAGACCAACATTCAATAAGGCAACAAGCCATATAACAGCTATAAAGCACAGAGGTAACAGTAGCCACAAGGTTCAGGAGTGCACTGGCGGATTCAGAGGGGGGGGGGGGCGCAACGGGGCAATTGCCCATCCCGAGAATGTGGGCAGCAATGGCGGCGGCAGGACAGAGGCAGATGAACGCTTCCATTGTGGAAGCATTCATCTCCATAGTGATCTGTATCACCGTCCTGAGGGCAGCAATACAGATTGCTGTGCTGTGCTGCAGCAGGGGAGAGAGAGGCGTCTCCCTCCCTGTTCCTCTGATAGGCTGCGGGCCTTGTGCCGGCAGCCTATAAGAGGCCTGTGCAGGCGGCGCACAGGCCAGAAGAAGCCTGCATCGCCTCGCTGCCATGGAGGTAAGTAAGAGTGTTTTTTTATTTTATTATTTGGGACAATTTTACTGGCACATGGGGGGGGAGAGTAGAAGTTATTACTGGCACACGGGGGAGAGGAGACTGGCACATGGTCGGGGGGTGGCACTTATTACTGGCACATGGGAGGGAGAGGAGACTGGCACATGATGGGGGA
Source organism: Bufotes viridis (assembly GCA_033119425.1). NCBI lineage: Eukaryota > Metazoa > Chordata > Amphibia > Anura > Bufonidae > Bufotes > Bufotes viridis. Next base: position 225,610,427 of record CM065590.1, read on the forward strand.
GAGTGGCGCTTATTAATGGCACATGAGGGGGGGAGTGGAACTTATTACTGGCACATGAGGGGGGAGAGTGGAACTTATTACTGGCACATGAGGGGAGAGAGGTGACTGGCACATGATTGGGGGGAGACTGGCACTTATTACTGGCACATCCGCCACTGCAGGAGTGTTGCCTTTGTTATTCTAAATTCTCTTTGGTTCTCACAGTGCGCTGCACCAAAATGTTATTAGTAGAAGTTACTTGTGGATTTTTTATGGTGCTCGAAAACTAGATTTACATATTTATGTTCCAGATGTATTATATGTCCATATTGTTCATATGGTTCATGATCTATGATGCTGTAAGTTTTGGTCAGTTAAAACCAGGACTGGACTGTGACACATGCAAGTAACATGGATATATAATACTAATATGTCCGGGGCGTGGACATGTGAATCCTGTCTTACGGTAGGAAGGCCCCAATGAACACGTTACTTATTCAGCTGCAATTTATGTGCAGCATTCAGATAATTGGAATTCAGAATATCAGAGTTACAATTAATGAAATGAAATGTTGGCCAAAGCAATCATAATTTTGTGGACATCAGTTCTTTATCTTTTGGTCATAAAATAATAAAACAAGTATGACATATACAACCATTTCTAGGCACTCCTTAGTAAACCTTGTTTAGGGTTTAATATACTGAAAAAGTATGAGAACCACAGGGCCATATCTATTTATCTAGTGGAAGAGCATAAATCATACCATTCCTCCTGTTCTGTATAATCTTCTGAAAATATGGACACTATTTCACTATAGACAGAAATGGTAGCAAAAAAGCTCATGATAATCACTGTAATAGATAATCTGCCATTCTGTTATATCTTGTAACCTCACCACAGAGATCCATCAGCCACTTTAAGCGTATGCTTCCGAAGGCTGCATCTGACAGGTTGAGCAAGTGACAGGATGAAGTTAGTGTCCCTGTCTCGTTATATGCAGGGATTTGTTAGGATACTGATGCACTAGAATAGCGAGGTGTGAAGGTGGCAGTTGTACCATGTTTGTCCTTCAAGTATTATTCAGTTTCCATGGGTTTAGTGGAAGTAGTAGGAATCCCGCACAAATGGCTCCACTCGGAGACTTTCATGATATCCTCCATAAGTTGCAGCAAGTGTATTTTTTCAATGTGGGTATGTACATATTAGTGTGTTTTATATGTGCATATGTGGATGCCCGAGGGTCTGAACAATTTAGTGAGAATACTCCCCTTGACTTGATATCTGAGTAATGAGAACTTTGTACAGGGTGTCCTACTGTATGGCTGAGGGGGGAGTCATCTAGTTGCCTGGATGAAGCGCGAGGCTCGGGATCGCACTGCTAGGAAGGTAGACGGCGTATGTGCCGATGAGACCAGCGGGGTCCCGGGCAGGAGGAGTGCTGTCAATTATGGGGATGAGAGGCGGGGTTTGGACGGGGGAGGCACATCTGTGGAGTCATGTGAGGGTCTGCCTCATTGACTTGCTCACTTGACTTGTGACGCAGGAGACTCAGGATTTTAGTAAGAAAGTGAAGTTTTCATACATTATAAGGCCCAGAAATCCATGAAAAAGACGTTTGGAGACTTACTCAGCATGAACTATGAGGTACTGTAAATGGTTTAATTAGTGAAAATATGCTGACAGGTTTCGCTTTAAGATGGCTGCCCCCAGCCCTAAGCTAATCCATAGGACACCTGCAGTGAAGTTAGTGAAGACCAGCTCTATATAGGGGGGTCTTGCAGTGAAGTTCCCAGGTCTGGCTAAAGCCTGTAGTCCTTCTACAAGCTCTCCTCTTATCAGATAAGGCTGTCATTTATACACTGAGCAGCCACATTGTCACTGCTAAGGGAGTGTCTGCCAAGCACAGGCATGTGGAGAAGTTCACACACACAGCCCAGCACTGTTATCTCCTGTCAGGAAGAACCTGGCTTTTTATACATTCCCTTACAATGTTGACTCACTATCAGTTCCCAGTGCACTCAGCTGCTCTGGTAGACAAGGAACATAGTAACCTGATTTTATCTCAGGTAACAATAGCCAATACTGGGGACTTTTAGGTGGCCTTTAGGGGTTATTTATTAAACAATCAGAAATCAAAACAGGGCCAACAAGGTGATATTAATCACCAAAATCCAAAACCAAAAAAAAAAAAAAATTTGACAGTTATACTTTAATTCCCTTCTGGTCTGTGGCAAAAAGGAACTGCTACACTTGCTGGAACATTATTTAGAATGCATTAAACATGATATGTTAGGTGCCAGTGATACACATCTTGCAGTAGAGGTGTAATTCATAGTGGTACTGGATGCATATTGCTGCCACTTTCCACATTTTTTAGAAGCAGTTGTAAGAAATGTCCATACAACTTCTATACAAAACCACCTGCAGAGTCCTTTATCATAGTGGCCCAGACATCCTGATCCTGTAGATGGTGTAAGCTTAGCCAAGTTGTCTAGACCTGCAGCAGATTTATCACAGGGGCTCAGGCTGGATGATAGATGTGGTGCGGGGACAGACGCTTCTCTCTGACTCTATACTAACGATGATGATGTTATGTTAGAAAAAAGAAAGTGTGATGAATAGTGACATTTTGTATGATGTGGCAGCCAGCCAATAGACTGGGCTATATCATGGCTAGTATTGGCAGTATGGCTGCCATAAATGGTTATGGAATGGGGTGTGACTATGCTAGCAGAAATCTAAATTAGAATTTATTTTGTGACTTGTGCTAGTTTTCTGCCGTAAAATAAAGTTGCAACTTTTGACAGACATCAGGTTTGCACAAAAATGTTTTTTTTTAGCTTTACGCCACTCTCGCCATGTTTCTAAAAAGTGGGTAGGGTTTAGCAGGAGGGGTGAGGCCTCCCTTGGATAAAGGGATTTACCATAATATACCAGATATTGGCAAAACTATGCCAGCTCATAGCTGGCGTGCACCATTTAGTGCATCTTATCCCAGCGCACTTTTGTTTAAGGCCAGTCTTCAAGGAAGTGTTCCTTATAATCTACCAACGTTTCCACGCAGAATAGTATCTGAAGTTCACAGGGCCGTCACAGTTGGCAGTAGTCTGAACTAGTAGATAGTAGCACGGTATTACAGAACATTCTTGCAGTTAGTAGCCACATTATCCATATAGTTACCCATTTGTAAAAGCAACCAGATAGTAGCAACATATACCAGTGCTATATGGTAGAATGCATTCACAAGGATATGTGCTGTATATTCTTTTTGGCAATACCACTCACTAATGTAGTGCAGTATAATAATAATTGGGGAATAATTGCTGCAGACATTTTTCCACCTGGTCCATAAATCTGAATAAGGTTTACAGAAATCCATGCATATGATGCAGAAACAACCCCATTCACATGTATGGAATGGATTTTCAGTCACAGACGTTTTTGCAACACAGATCTGCCATACCAATATATCCCAACACTGTCAGACAGGTAGTACAGTCCTGATCAAAAGTTTAAGACCACTTGAAAAATGGCAAAAAATCATATTTAGCATGGCTGGATCTTAACAAGGATTCCAAGTAGAGCTTCAACATGCACCAAGAATAAATGGGAGTGAGGGAAAACATGTTTTGGTCAAAAATTTAGGACCACACCTAAAAAAAAAACACGTAACCCCCCCAAAACAGAAAGTAGCTCCGCCGTTATTGTTGATCACTTAAAATTAGTTTCGGCATGCTTGATGCAAGCGTTTCTATGAGGTGAGTAGGAACATTTCTCCAAGTGGTGAAGACGGCCGCACGAAGGCCATCTACTGTCTGGAACTGTTGTCCATTTTTGTAAACTTCCCTTGCCATCCATCCCTAAAGGTTCTCAATTGGATTTCGATCAGGGGAACACGCAGGATGGGCCAAAAGAGTGATGTTATTCTCCTGGAAGAAGTCCCTTGTCCTACGGGCATTGTGTACTGTAGCGTTGTCCTATTGAAAAACCTAGTCGTTACCACACAGACGAGGGCCCTCAGTCAGGAAGAATGCTCTCTGCAACATCTAGACATAGCCAACGGCTGTTTGACGCCCCTGAACTTCCTGAAGTTCCATTGTTCCACTGAAGGAATCAGCACCCCAGACCCTCCACTGTGGCGCGTAGTAAACATCTCAGGTGGGATCTGCTTGTCATGCCAGTAACGTTGGAAACCATCAGGACCATCAAGGTTAAATTTTTTCTCATCCCACGTTTGAATGTCCCATGTTTGGTGCTCTCTTGCAAAGTCCAAACGAGCAGTTCTGTAGCGTTCAAGGAGACGAGGTCTTTAAAGATGTTTTTTGTTTTTGAAGCCCTTCAGTCTCAGATGCCGTCTGATGGTTATGAGGATCGTCCAGTGTCTTGACAGACAGCCAATTGGATCCTGGGTTATTCCACTTGACTTTTTCGCTCCATAAGCCTCAGGATCATTTAAGAAAATCCAAATAACTATCTTACTGCGTCCCACCTCAGCAGCGATGGCGAGCTGTGAGAGACCCTGCCTATGCAGTTCAACAACCCGACCACGTTTAAAAAGGGAGAGTTTTTTTGCCTTTGCCATCACAATGTGTGACTACCTGACAGAAAATGACAATGAATTCACATCTTTGCACAGATTTGGCCTTTTAAAGGAATGTGGTCCTACATTTTTGATCAGCTGAAAACAGCCTGTCTTGCTCTCATTTCTTCTTGTTGCATGTTGAAGCTCTACTTGGAACCTTGTTAAGATCCAACAAGGTAAAATATGATATTTTGCCATTTTTCAAGTGGTCTTAAACTTTTGATCAGGACTGTATCATGCAGCTGCAACTCCACGGGGAGATACCATTTACATATATAGTAGAGATGAGCGAAGTTTTGAAAAATTCTATTTGGCAGCTTCGCCAACGTTCACCAGGTTCATAAATCAGATATACCCAGGCCACTCTGCCTTAGAGTACGGCCACATGGAGTGGCCGTGCTGTAGGCGGTTTGCAGCCATGCTCTGGTGAAGAACCGTGCGGCCAATTAGCTCCCAGCTGCCTCTCATTCAATAATGAACATTGTATAAAAATATATACAATTAGGGGCAGCACTACCTTAACTTCTTATGTTGTAAAATCTTGGATGGCGGTGCCTACGGTGTTGGATCCTGGTCCGATCCCTGTTCATGCAGTAAGAAAATGACAACCGCGGCACTCACGTAGCATTGGATTCTTTGTTTATTTCTCCCAAAAATGCAACGTTTTGACAACGTGTCAAAACGTTGCATTTTGGGAGAAATAAATGAAGAATCCAATGCTACGTGAGTGCCGCGGTTGTCATTTTCTTACTGCACTGCATTGTATAGTCACTCATTCTTGTTAATGGCCACGCTGTACCTTTAATGCACCTTTAAACAAGGGCTGTTGCTGGTATGGGGTTTGGCTGGTTAGGTGTGGTCACAATATGCTGGCATACCCACTTCTTCAACCCCAGAGCTCTCCTGCCCTATAGGTGGCACTGGCCTGCTGGCACTGTAATAATAAAGGCTTCCTTCTTATTCATATTGAATTACATATCTTAGTTTACAGCTGATGTAGAGATAAGTAAATAAACCCGATGCAGCATAAGTTTCCCTGCACTCTCCCGGCACTCTCTCTTCCAATATTCTTCTATTAATCATATTCAGCAACACTGTCCCTAGCGTATGAGCACTTCCACTTCTCTTCTTATGCTCAGCTCACAGGGCAATGGCGGAGACCGCACAGGATGAGGGTCTTATAGGGCTGTGACATCACAGGGAATGGCTATCTGCAGATTGGCTGGACGCACGGTATTATGGGTGATCTTGTGCTCCTAGGCTTGTCGCCTCTACACTTAGTTTCGCTTTGTAATACGTGCAGCCTTCATTTTCACTTCGCTCAACACTAATATATAGTATTGCCTAATGTATTTTTTAATTTAGGCACATTATCATAAAACTCATCACTGAAATATCAGGTAGGCAACAACCTACTGACAGCTCAAAATCTAGTGTATGTCCCATGGCTGGACAAGTGTTGTCTACAATCCCGGCTGCTCATTAAATCTGCAAATACCTTTAGACTCAGGTAATCCTGAATTATGCTTCCAAAGCTTGAAAATCTTTTGCTTTTTCTCACATTTTAAAAACTTTATAATGTTACTTATTCTAATGGCACATAGTTTATTAACTCAGCAGAATCCCCAGATAGATCTAAAATGTCACCTTTTGAGACACCTTTCATAAACTGCTGTAATATTTTTCAAATTGAAAGCTCTTAACACTTGTGCAATTTTTCCAATATAAATCATTTTGCAATATTCATCAGGTGTTGAATTTAAAGCAAATGTAATGATGTGAATGAAGAACGTTTTACGGACACAGACATCATCCCCAATGCTCAGCCTTGCCAACATTTTCATATCCTTCAATTGCTCACAGAGTTTAAGATGAAATCTTCCATCATTTTACCTTTTTAGAGCGATGAGTCATTTTATGACCAAGTCTGTTTATAGTAATTGATGTCTAGCAGATTGCTTCACCACAGAACGTCCTTCCCCAGAGAAAAGTAGGAGGGAGGGCAGCCATACCAGTTTTGTATCGAGCACTGAATAACACACAACATAAAAGTGTCAACAATTATTATTGGCTAGTAGACCTCATCAAGGATATCCTTCAAAAATGTGGTTCCTGCAGTGATGTGATGCGTAATGTTCACTGTATGTGCTTAGTTCTTAACCAGTATTAAGGGTCCAGGTGACAGATGCTTCAGGAGACATCATATTCGTACCTGTAGGGTTTTCTGAGCTCAGGCTTCCATAGGTATGAAGTATGGACTGTTACTTTACGGGCTCTTATGGCAATGATTTTGACTGGCAGTTTATAGCATTCTGCCAAGACTATGAATGTAGGCTTTTAATTTTCTGTGACAGCTCAAGCTGCGTACATACATATTAAAATCTATATTTTAGCATTATTTAGGTTTTTATCTTGATTTATTTCATGATTTAAAGCTGTGAATCATTGCAAGAGGCGCACTTGGCACGAGCTGCTACCTTTCAGCAGCTCAATAATATAAGGTAGTATCTGGTCTGACAACCCAGCAAGTGGAGCCATTATCAAACTGGCCAAACAATTTTCAGTGTGAAACCAGTTACAATGTAAGCTATACAATATTAACACCAGAATATTCAGCAAATGTGATGCTACAAAACCATGACCGTACATCTCAAGTGCAGGTCTTACTTGCTAGATGTGGCACTACAGCTTAAATGGTACATTGACCCTACAGTCATAGAAGTACCACATGGTAGTACTAACACAGTGCGCGCGCATATTAATGCCCAGATACTGTATATACATTAATATATTGTCATCCAGTGATCTGACACTAATGGACATGTGTTTGTGACATTTGGCAAATGTTTAGGTTTGTGCTCAGCATGCAGTGGCCCGGTTACAGTTTCCACTGGCCATTCTGGGATTTTTGACCGGTAGAATATTGCAGTCTGCAAATCAATTGGGTCTGTGGTGGTTCACTGTTTGAAAACTGATCTCTCATTGCTCTTGTGTAATAAGATGGGCCAAATGAACTTGTAAAAGTGATTATCCGACTATTATTTACAATTCTGCTAACAGTATAAAAAATGATTCAGTGCTTTAATTAGTAAAGTGTACCTCCAATTATAACTACTTTCCCGAAATCAATAGCACAAATGAAGATAGGAAACTAATATTTCTTAGTATTGGAAACTGCCTGCTTCTCCTCTTATTGGGCTTCTGTCCTTCTCCCTACCTCCTACTCCAGGGGTCAACAACCTTCTGCACTCCAGCAGTTGTGAAACTACAATTCTCAGCATGCTCCATTGATTTCTATGAAATTTCTGAGAAGAGCAGAGCAAATATGCATGCCGGGAGTTGTAGTTTCACAACAGCTGGAGTGCCGGAGGTTGCCTACCCCTGTGAATTCACTGTTTCACTGCCTGAATGGAGACAGTGTTTCAGCATGCTAGATCAGGTTACAGCCACCCATAGAAGTCTAGGGAGTGGGAAGGAGGAGGCGGCAAGAGCATTAGGTTAGCTGCTATGATGTCTCCCATATATAGCACACGCAGAGAGGAAAACCCTTATCTTTCTGTAGCATACCCTCAGAAGTAGCAGCAACAGGGAGGACATTATAAAGTAGAACAGCTGGATCACCAGAAGTTGCAGATCCCTGTAATAATACTACAACTCCCAGAATGCCCCATTCACTTCTCTGGGAGTTATATGGACAGCCTAAGCAAGTTTTCATGCTGGGAGTTGTATTTTCACAATAGCTGGAAAATTTGCTGACTCCTGTAGTAGTACTTAGCAGTGTGGCTGTGAATTCAGTCCCAGGGTGAGATAGTAAACTTAGTAGAGCTGGCAGCAACATCTCTCTGTACGTCACTCTGCAGCTACTTCCCGCTCTACTTCCCTTATCATCTGTTACTGAAAAGTAGATTCTTCTGGGAAATCTACAAGCGAGTTCAGAGTGAGTGAATAGTTTGGAAGGCGAGGGAGAAAGGAGCTTCATCTATCCTAAGGATAGATCATCAATATCAGTTCGGTAGGGGCCTGACTGCCGATAACCTGTATGAAGAGAATGCAGTGCTCATACAAGAGCTGTCTCTTCCTTGTTTACCCACTCGCCATCAACAGCGCAGCGACGATAATTTCAGCCCCTCTGTCCCCATTCACTTCAATGGGACAGCTCCATCATATTCATACGCCAGTCTAATTTGTGTTGGAGTTACATGTGGACAAAATTGATGGTACCCTACCGTTAAAGAAAGTAAAACTCACAATGGTCACTGAAATAACTCGAAAAAATAACAAAAGTAAAAATAAATAAGATTGCTTTTGAATTGTGGTTCAAAAACTGTAGGATATTTTTATATCAAGATCTTAAACTCACTTAATTTTTCATGCAAAAGAACAATAAAAATGGTTGAAAAGGTGTCACGTCTAAATAATACCACTATATAGCGAAGATTAATTGTGGTGTCAATGATTTACTCCATGGCTACTGCACTGCAGACCACAGCTGATTTTAATTAGTGAAAGTATTTTTATTGGAAGCCAGTTAGCACCAGGAGGGGTATAGAGTGGGCTCAGCATGCATGTGGAACCTGCATCCCCTGAACATAGTGTGTCACCAAAGAGGTATCATATTATGTAGGCTCGGCATGCCTGAGAGTAGTGGAGGCCATTTTGGCACCATAAGGCCCCTTTCACACGGGCGAGTTTTCCGCGCGGGTGCAATGCGTGAGGAGGACGCATTGCACCTGCACTGAATCCGGACCCATTCATTTCTATGGGGCTGTGCACATGAGCGGTGATTTTCACGCATCACTTCTGCGTTGCGTGAAAATCGCAGCATGCTCCAGTTTCTGCGTTTTCCACGCAACGCAGGCCCCATAGAAGTGAATGGGGCTGCGGGAAAATCGCAAGCATCCGCAATCATGTGCGGATGCGTTGCGATTTTCCCGCATGGTTGCTAGGATACGATCGGGATGGGGACCCGATCGTTATTATTTTCCTTTATAACATAGTTATAAGGGAAAATAATCGCATTCAAATTACAGAATGCAATGTTCCCCGGGCTTTAAAGGGTTAAAAATAATAAAGAGTGAACTTACCTTCTCCCATTGTACGCGCAGAGCCCCAGAACGTCTTCTCTCTTGATAGTTTTGATGCTTGAGGACCTGTGGTGACGTCACAGGGTCACATGGTCCAATCATAGAAGCATTTGAGTGGACCATGTGATCCTGTGACATCACGGCAGGTCGATCATCCGTTGAAAGACCTGCCGTGATGTCACAGGATCACATGGGTCACATGGTCCACTCAAATGCTTCTATGATTGGACCATGTGACCCTGTGACGTCACCACAGGTCCTCAAGCATCCAAACCATCAAGAGAGAAGACGCTCTGAGGCTCTGCGCGTACAATGGGAGAAGGTAAGTTCACTCTTTATTATTTTTAACCCTTTAAGCACGCGGGAACATTGCATTCTGTAATTTGAATGCGATTATTTTCCTTTATAACTATGTTATAAAGGAAAATAATTACACATACAGAATACTCATCCCGAAACCAGACTTCAGTGATGAAGTCTGACTTCGGGTCTGGGTACCAAGCATGCGGATTTTTTCACGCGCGTGCTCAACGCACTACAAACGTTAGCACACGCGCGGAAAAATCGCGGCGATTCCCGCAACGCACCCGCATCTTATCCGGGCGTCAAACATGACGCCCGTGTGCAAGAGGCCTAAAAGGTACAATGTGGTGTGGGCTCAGCATGCATGTGGAACCCGCATCCTCTTTAATGGAGGCTGCTATGGCACTCGGTGAATGTGGTATTTAGTGTTGGGTTCCCGTCTTAAAGAGATCGCCTTGATGCCAGCAGACGGGCACAAATGATTTTGTGCAAAAGTATTTGCCAAGAATGTCACATTTACAACATAGCATCAGTATTTTATATAGTGAGTATGGCATTATTATATGTCCTCAGTTTATTGTTTGTAGTTGCCGAGTGCTGTTGCATTTTGTTGGTCCATTACTACTGTACTGCAGACACTATGGAAGCCTGAATTAGGATGCCCATTGCCTTGCACATGATGAGGACTGGCTGGTGGAGGTCCCAAGCCAATTGCTCCCTTGGTCCTTCCAGTAATCCAACCGTGAGCGGGCAAACATTTCTACTAGAATAAAAAGTCATTTTGATATATACAATGGTGAGTTTGATAACATGAAACGCAGTAAACAGCGGCCTTGTCCTGGACTGTGCTATATCTCTGCTGATTTTCCTGCTAGTCTGGCCTTGGTTTGCAAGGTAATAAATTCCTTATGTTATGTAACAAATGAAGTTAGTAATCCATTTTATATGTTCCTTTTTACAATGGCGTGTAAATCTGACAAGTGAACGTTCTTTTATCACCTTCAAGAAGGAATGAGATTAAGCATTGTGTTGGCCATAATCAGAACTGAGAGAAGCACATGTTCTTGATTTACTGCTGATGGATGAATGATACCTGGTTGATATCTACAAAGAGCAAGGTATCATGTATCAGCATCTTCTCAGGCAATTGTTACAATGCTCAGAAAGGCTCACTATGAAATGTGTCATCAATTATACCTATGGTAGATAGCTATAGGAAACTTACCAGAATGATGGAATTTCAGTGTACTGGTGAGGTGAAGAAAGCTTATTCTGCAGAAGTTAGGCTACTTTCACACTAGCGTTAATATTTTCCGGTATTGAGATCCGTCATAGGGTCTCAATACCGGAAAAAAACGCTTTCACAAAACGTAACTGAACAGAATGTTCCAAAATGCATTCCATTCCGTTCTCATACCGGAGAGCAAACCTGCAGCATGTTGCGGTTTTCTTTCCGTCCTGGGATGCGGAGCAAACAGATCAGTCATGACCCACAATGAAAGTCAATGGGATGGATCCATTTTCTCTGACACAATAGAAAACGGATCCGTCCCCTATTGACTTTTAATACAGTTCATGACGGATCCGTCTTGGCTATATAAGACATAATACATGGGGATCTGTTCATAACAGATGCAGATGGTTGTATTATGAGTAACGGAAGCGTTTTTGCTGAACCCTGCCGGATCCAATAAAAACGCTAGTGTGAAAGTAGACTAAACTGAATAGGAGTATATTGTGTCTGCTTTTTACCACTGAGCTAGCTTACAGGCTAAGGCTCCATTCACACGTCCGTAACTGTTTTGCAGATCCGTAAATTATGTTACGGACACAGCCAGGAAACTCATAGAAAATGCCTATTCTTAGGACATGTTCTATTTTTTTGAGGAAGTGCAGATGCGAACAGCACATAGTGTGCTGTCTGCATCTTTTGCGGCCATGTTGAAAATGAATGGGTCCACACCCGTTCCGTGTGGCGAATCAAAACTGAATGCCTCGTAAAAGCATTCCGTTTTGCATTCTGTCCAATGATTTTGTTATATTCCTTTACAAACTGATCAAATAATGGAAGTGCGAACCCACCCTAACACAGGTAGGTGACTATTTTCTAAAAGTCACGAGAGGCGAAAACTTTGACAGCACTTGCTGTATTCACCAGAAAAGTGTTGTCTTGTATTCCCTTCAATTTTAAATCCTCCCTCGCCAACGTGTAAATCAGAGAGACATGCCGTTTGGGGACACCTCTGCAGCGTTGCATCTGACCGTGTCTATTCTAGAAGTTTTCATGTGACTGAAGACAGTGGTTGGCCCAGGGAGAAGTTCTGTATGCTTCCCTTCACAGGTATAGCGGGGAGAGGACGGGCATTTAAAATGGAAGGGATTCCTTATGTAAAAATACATGCAGTATATACTGTATATAAAACAGAGGTCAGATGTACTAATGCTAAGATGTAGATAGTGTAAAGTTAGTTTCACATGTGTTAAGAGATCAGGTAGGCTGTTCCGGTGCAGCGGTTTTTGTCCAGCTGATTCTCTGCATATTTGCCAAGTAGCAGCTGAATCTCCACAGGACGGGCCGGCGGGCATTCTGGTACTGTCTGGCAATGCCGGACCCAGGGAGCTTGCTGCATATGTGAAACTGGCCTTAGGGGGACATTTATCAATCTGTGTTCTGCTTTTATGGCGGAAAAATGTTGCATGTTTGGAGGCATTCTAGTTTTTGAGCGGTTTTGGTATTTGGCCTCCTACGTCATACTTTGACACTTTTAAAAGTGGAATCATTTTTAGGTTACCTTTGCAGAGTAGATCACTTTTAAGGCAGATTTATTTTTATTTTATAAAAGTCGCATCTCCACGCCAGGCAACCACCTGGTGTAGTATCAGTGACAGAGTTGAAACCATAACACACTTTTGGCAAATTTATTTTTACTGTACACCATAAATTTGGAGCAGGTGCATAAACTAAAAACACATATTCACACGCTGCGCCGGCGTCCAGGTTGCTGGGTCAACGTCTTCCTCGGGTAAGTGCAGGAGGCCTCACCGCCGACGGCGCGCCTCCTTCCACCTACGGCTGGATTATCATCAGAGCTGCCTGCTGGTCCAGCGGTCCCTTCGGCCGGCATCTTCCTGGGGGGGGGGGGCAACTACAGGAGCTTCCTTACCACCGCACCGCAGGTCGGGTGAGCGGCAGCAGTATGTATGTCTCCTTATGCGCGCTTGGATATAGCAGAGCTCCTCTTGCTTACATAGCTCAGTCGCGCTCACAATTCAAGCTGGCCCGTGCTTCATGTTACTAATGGTGCTGTGGGGCAACCAGCCCCACTGGCACTTTCACAATTGAAATGTTCCTCAAAATAGTTGCCCTGTCCCATGATTATTAGAATTGAGCATTACTGTTATTCTGGTTTCAGGGTCTTGGGTACCCTGCTCTGTCCCATACCGCGCAGCTGTAAGATATACCCGGTGCAGCCCTGCTGGGGCGCCGCTATGGTAGCCTCACTATGCCTCCCCCGGTTGCACCCATCGGACACAACATCCCTGGCACCGGGCCCCCCCCCTGGCGCTAGGGTCAGGATCGCCAGGCTCAGGGCACTGGGACCCTACCGGGTCGCGTGCCCTGACCCGGCCGGGTCAGGCGAGGCCTCCGTTCGCGCTACCCCACGCTGCATGGAGTTGCCCGCCAACGCTGTCTTATAGTTAATTACGGCCATGCCTTGCTCCGCCGCACGTGTTCCCCCTTCCCGCGGCAGTTCAGCCGGTCCGGCGCTTGGGTCAGGGTCCTGGTGCAGGAGATAAAATAAAAAAAAACCTGCTTCATGCCAGCCTTCCGGCAGTTCCATGTCCTGCATCGGGGTCCTGGATCGCCCAGGTTCGTTGTCTTCTGGATCGCCCAGGCCCGTTGTCTCCTGGATCGCCCAGGCCCGTTGTCTCCTGGATCGCCCAGGCCTGTTGTCTCCTGGATCGCCCAGGCCTGTTGTCTCCTGGATCGCCCAGGTCTGTTGTCTCCTGGATCGCCCAGGTCTGTTGTCTCCTGGATCGCCCAGGTCTGTTGTCTTATAGTTAATTACGGCCATGCCTTGCTCCGCCGCACGTGGACCTGTTGTGACCTGGGATCGCCCAGGTCTGTTGTCTCCTGGATCGTCCAGGTCCGTTGTCTCCTGGATCTCCCAGGTCCGTTGTCCCCTGGATCGCCCAGGTCCTTTGTCCCCTGGATCGCCCAGGTCCTTTGTCCCCTGGATCGCCCAGGTCCGTTGTCTCCTGGATCGCCCAGGTCTGTGGGTTCTGCTAAGGTGTTTCTTATAGGATCCAATCTGTCACCACATCTCACTCATATTCTCCAGGCTCCATTCTATCCATACGGGTCGTCAAAGCAGCCCTCAGGGGCCTGGAGAAGGGAAAAGTGGAGTCCAGGTTCGGAGATTGCCAGTCTCCGGTGAATTGTTCCGGGCCCTTTCTTCAGCCCTAGACAACTGTCCTTTTGGGCACTCTCTTAGTCTAGTTTTGAAGGCAGCCATGTACCTCGGGTTTTATGGCTTCCTCAGGCCTCCGAAAACATCACCTAGAAGGGGTCAACGAACATTTCATCCTCCACATACTCACCACCAAGACCAATCAAACAGGTCCTCCGACCGAAGTACCGTTCTACCCCACTGGTAACCAGTGGTGTCCAGTCCAGGTCCTCCGGCAGTTGGTATCACTCCTACATCCTCTCCCTCCAGACAGCCCGCTGCTCCCCTGCGGGGCGAGACCCCTTTCCACCTCCAAATTCATCACATGTATTCGTTCACTGGTGCAGGGCATGGGACTCGAACCCAAAGCAATTTCTGGCCACTCATTCCGCATCGGGGCAGCCTCCGCCGCATCCCGACATAACGTCCCAGCGCATATAATCCGATCCATGGGGCGTTGGCGCTCCTCCTGTTTCGCCAGGTATGTGCCGAATCCCCAAGCAGAAATTTCCCAGGCGTTCTGTACTTTAGCTCTGTAATCAAGTAATAAATATTTTGCATCTACTCTGAGTCTCTTGCCCCCTTTATTGGCGTACCATGAACGTGGCTCCCGGCACACCTCAGCCACTATGGTCCGGGTTAGGGGGCGCTACACTCCGGTGTCCTAGCCCTGTCCTAGGAGAGGGCTTTAACCACCAAACGAAGAGTGAACGAATTTCATAACATAAAATTCGCTCATCTCTAGTTATAACAGTAGTTTTCTTCCTCTGGGTAGCATGTTGTTTCCTCATAAACTACCATGGCATCGACCTTAAGTTCTAAGCCTTTGTTAGGTCGAGCGTGCTCAGTTTATTGATATCAAATCTCTAGCTAAATGTCTTGTGAAACAAAGGGCGTGTTAGTGTGCTGGTGATTACTGAGTAGAGGGGGCGTGACTAGACTCTGATATCAGGCAGCCAATCAATAAACACAAACACTCACAGCAGGAAAGTTGGGGATTGTAGTTTTGTGAGGGAAGATCAGGCGCCATGATACTCTGTGTGTTGCAGGCTCACACAGAAGCTAGACAAATGGACTGCAAGGTAAATTGAAGCTCTGGTTTCATGTATCGGTCTAGGTTCTGGTTGGTCACAGCTTGCAGCCTTAATAAAGTTTTTCCAAAATTAAGTTACTTTACCGGAATACCCCTTTAATAAATTTCCCCCATAGTGCTTTAAGAAAACCCTGCAGCTTTAATTTGTGGCTAGTACATGCATGTACATGCTTTCTAACATATGTTTCCTTTGACTTAGGTTCATTTGGAACGGCTGGCAGAGTCTGTAACCAGTCTTCACGTGGCATGGACAGCTGTGAGGTTATGTGTTGTGGAAGAGGATATGACACTGCCCGCATTACCAAAATGGTTAAGTGTGAGTGCAAGTTTCATTGGTGCTGCGCAGTGCGATGCAAAGACTGTCTAGAAACGGTGGATGTGCACACATGTAAGGCAGCCAAAGATGCTGGGTGGAACTAGAAATCTTAAGGTTACGTCTTCCAACATTACTGACGCCATTGTGTACCAGCAAACGAAACTTCATGACAAGCCGTGTGGATCAAAAGGGTGTCCTATGCTTTGTTAAATTATAATAAGTTATGTTGTAAATGCAGTATTGTGCCTGTATTCATGGAGATATATATTTGTGCTGTGCAGATATTGGAGGTGTATAATTTACAGGAAATCTAAGGGTGTTGAATGTTTTATCTATTTTCTGTGAGCTGGCATAAAGCGCGGTATATGGTATTAATTTACAACGTGACAGTATGCATCATAGTCTCACATTTCAGGCCGCAGAGAAGACTGTTATCCAAGTGTCCGCTTTGTATTCTGTTTGCAGTATGGGGAATGTTCATACACTGTCTGACATGAAGATATGTAAATCACTATGACATGATTCAATTAGCTAAATTCTGGAATCTCTAACTCCTCCAGCACATGAAAAATGAGACATTTGAAGTGTGTAATTGTACCGAAATAAAAAAAAATCTGAAGTAAAATGATTTCTTCCCTGTGTATGAAACAATGTCAGTATGCAGCAGCAGCAGCCCAGCTCTTATGTGCTGTTTCATTTAGTTTCTCTGTGGCAAGCTATTTCTTATGCTTTCAATAGTTTTATTTTAAAATGGATTATTCAGTCTCTCTGTATAATGAAAAGTTCTCAAATATACTTTTTCCAACGCTGATTATACTGTGTGAAAGCAAAAAAAAAAAAAAGTGTTCGGTCTGGGAAACAGACAGTCTAATTTCCCAGCTTAAAGGCTGACTTGAACTCACAGCATCATAATGACTTATAATGCTGTGTGTTCCTGCCTGACCACAGGTCTGCTGTACTGCCATGAGTATGGTACATTAGACCCACAATCAGGCAGGAGATTACAGTATCAGCAATGATGATCAGCATTATGATGCCTAGAGGAGCAGTTTTCAGGCCAGTAAATGCAGCCATCACATGGAGCTTGTTGTCTGGAACAAACATGCTTGTGTGAAATTAGACTTACCCTGGGTTCAGACCTGAGCGTTCTAGAAACGCGCGCGTATTTCAGCGCGTTTTTGCAAATAGGAAACGCGCGTTCTTGTGATTGACTACTGTGGTGTCAATCACAAAACGCGCGACAAACGCCCCAAAAAAAGCTCAAGTACTTGTTTATGCGTCGGGCGTTTTACAGCGCGTTTAAACGCGCTGTAAAACGCTCAAGTGAGAACCAGGGCCATAGGAAAGCATTGGTTTTCATGTTTTGAGCGTTTTACAGCGTGTTTGAACACGCTGTAAAACACTCAGGTGTGAACTTAGGGTTAGGCCTAATGCACACGGCCGTTGTGTGGCTGTACAAAAACAGGACAAATACACAAACACACTTTAAAAATTGTATACAATACACCCATTGTGTCGGGATATGATAAAACCGACACACATACTAGGTCCACACCAAGCCCTAAATAGAGGCTAAAAGGTACATAACAGCCAGCTCACTGGCACACAGCATGCACAAAAGGTATATATTATAATGTGTATTCAAACCAACATGGCAAGCATTTAAAGGAACACTCCACAAATGAACCTCATACCATCAAATAACCTGTGTGCGCTGGCGTGTGGACCAAGTATAAAGAGAAAACGCCCCACGCGTATCGCCGGCTCCCTCCGGCTTCGTCAGGGGTAAGGTGCCCATAGTGAGTATGTCCTAGTTATACCTACAAGAATCAATTCCTAAATTGTCTCACCTGTTACTAATCGCATCATGGCATTATCGATAACAATATGCGATTTTTTTTTTTTGCGATTATTTTCGCGAATATTTTTGTGATTATTTTTGCGATTATATATATTTTGAATATATAGATTTGTGAGATTAGATATGCATTTGCGTTCCACCATATTAGATTGTTCCTTGATCATATGACTTCTAGCTTCCTGTCTGCGTCACATGACCAATGATGCACTTCCGGTCATGTGCCGTGGCGTCAGCCATGGTTCTGCACACTTGTGCATATTGTTATCGATAATGCCATGATGCGATTAGTAACAGGTGAGACAATTTAGGAATTGATTCTTGTAGGTATAACTAGGACATACTCACTATGGGCACCTTACCCCTGACGAAGCCGGAGGGAGCCGGCGATACGCGTGGGGCGTTTTCTCTTTATACTTGGTCCACACGCCAGCGCACACAGGTTATTTGATGGTATGAGGTTCATTTGTGGAGTGTTCCTTTAAATGCTTGCCATGTTGGTTTGAATACACATTATAATATATACCTTTTGTGCATGCTGTGTGCCAGTGAGCTGGCTGTTATGTACCTTTTAGCCTCTATTTAGGGCTTGGTGTGGACCTAGTATGTGTGTCGGTTTTATCATATCCCGACACAATGGGTGTATTGTATACAATTTTTAAAGTGTGTTTGTGTATTTGTCCTGTTTTTGTACAATAAAATTATTGTGTTTTACATATTATTTGGTGGATGTGCATTTTTATAGTGGTCACTATGTCCCCTCTGGGACAATTTTTTGATATACTTCAGTTCTTTTGACCACTTTTGCACTCCTGTTGGATACTCTATTGTGCCCCCTCATTGCATGTTTTATTCGATGTGTGGCTGTTTCCGTGCATTGGGGACCGCAATTTGCGGTCCCCAGTGCACAGGCAACGTCTGTGCGCAGGCCAGGACGGATCAAGGCCCATTCAACTTGAATGGATCCGTGATCCGTCCGCACCGCAAAAATATAAAACATGTCCAATTATTTACGGCGCGGAGAGAAAACCCACGGAAGCACTCCGTAGTGCTTCCGTGGGGTTCTGTGCCTCTGTTCCGCACCGCAGCTCCGGATTGCGGACCCATTCAAGTGAACACGCGGCTGGTGCCCGCATATTGCGGGCCGCAATACGGCCACGGCCGTGTGCATGAGGCCTTAAACTGAGCCAGATTCATCAGTGACTGAGGCTGAATGATAAATCTGACGCACAACTACATTTTTGGCATTTTAGGCAGTGTCCCCTGTCAGGCAAGTTGTAAAAAGGTTTCTGAAGTGTCTAAAATGTGTTGACTGCACACGCGTTTTCTACCACATTTTTGTTAGTAAATCTCTACTTTCGATTTTCTTCATGCCAGAAAGCCTGTACCAAAATTCTTTCCAGTACAGCAATCCCAGATGAAATAATGGACATAATTTACAGAGTTTGGTTCCAAGTTTTTTTTACAGTAATAATTAATTCCTGAAGTTATTATGCGAAGACTTGCGAGACTTTGAGAAGAAATAACTTCGGCTCATCAGAGCCCATACATTATAATACTGTACGGAGAAGGATCTCCATACAGTATTAGAATACATTTTTACGCAAATCGACTTTGCATGTACCATCCGAAGTTGATTCGCTCATCTCTAGAGGTAAACATTGTTGGAGCTACTCTCAAGAATCCCTGTGTGAAGGGGAAAATTTTTACCTGTTCTTGTATACACAAAGGATATTGATAAAGTTTTCTCTGCCATTAGACAAGCACTAGTTTTTTGTTTTGGCCAGTTTGAATACCACATAAGAATAATGGCAGAGCAGGTGTTTGGTTAACAGTCGCTGTAGAATTATAGACTCCATTCCTGGCCATCCTTGCTCCACCAGGACCATTGTTCTGACTAGTGATTAACCCAGCATCTTTAGGGTGGACTGAGAGTCTGAAACTTAACAATAGCAAAGACAGGTGCACTCTGCGGTAATACTAAACCCTCACACTGATGTTAAAATTGAGAGGTTAGTTCGACATATCCTACTAGGAGGACATGTCTTAAGCTCGGGCACCGAGCAAAGGTCTCTCAAGTAGCCCGAGGCCCTACCACTCACCTACCTGTGCCGTATGGGCGATACCAGGGGCCAGTGGGCAAATTACGGGAGGATAAGGCCTGACTCACAAACAGCTCACCAGTAACCTCCAGCACTTAAATGTGCCAACTTTTCATCTACAGGCTACATTTAGGTGCACCTGTTAGGCCCTGGGCCATATCAGCCAGTCTCGGGTGGGGCTCACAGGCACCTCCCATTGCAACCATGGCTACATGCTGGAGGTTACTGGTGAGCTGTTTGTGAGTCGGGCCTTATCCTCCTGTAATTTGCCCACTGGCCCCTGGTATCGCCCATACGGCACAGGTAGGTGAGTGGTAGGGCCTCTGGCTACTTGAGAGACCTTGGCGCGGTGCCCGAGCTTAAAACATGTCCTCCTAGTAGGATATGTCGAACTAACCTCTCAATTTTAACATCAGTGTGAGGGTTTAGTATTGCCGCAGAGTGCACCTGTCTTTGCTATTGTTAAGTTTTTGATTGTTCTCCACATCCACATAATTGTTACCTTATGTAGGATGGTTATTGTGGTACTTGTAGTCCGTTGCTGGCATCTTCCATTGTATGCATTTTTTGCTGTTGATTGCCATCAGCAACGGACTACAAGTGCAGGATATGCTCCCCTATATACGTGCACAACTGCATATGGGTTTGAGCATATCCTGCCTGTTTAACACCACATTTTCTAATGGTTTGGACTGAGAGTCTGGTCTACTATTCATTGCTAGGAGATGGACATTGAGGCTCTCATAGGAACGACTATAGCAGGGATGGCCAACTTGCGGCTCTCCAGCTGTTCCAAAACTACAACTCCCAGCATGCCCAGACTGCCTACAGCTGTGATGGCTAACTTCGGCACTCTAGCTGTGGTAAAATCACATTTCCCAAAATGCACACTTGTTTGGCTGTTTTCAGAACTCCATAGAAATTAAAAGAGCATGCTGGGAGTTGTAGTTTCACCACAGCTGGGGTGCAGGAGGTTAGCCATCACTGTCCTACAAGCAAGGCATGGTGGGAATTGTAGTTTTACAACAACTGGAGAGCCGCAGGTTGGCCATCTCTGGACTATAGATAGCATCTAAACGTGTGTGAATTGATTAGTCAGAGCAGGGGTCATCTAGGTGGCAACAGTGGGCAGAAACAGAGCCTATAGTTCTACGATACAGTGGCCAGTAAGCAACATCATTACTGTTTCATTTGTCTTATGTGGTATTCAAATAAAACTAACAAAAAAATGCTTTTTGAGTGCTTTTTTAAGAACCACTGAGCTTATCTTCATAAGCTATTCAGGTTTTTATTTAATTAAAAAGGTCCCAAAAGCAAGGCTAATGTTAGTTTATGGGCTCAAACTCATTACAGTATATTCATACTGCAGTATTTTATATGCCGCCCATGTAAAAAATAAACCACAGTATTCTCCATCAGATCCATAGGCAGGCCTTTCGCCTATAGAACTCAATGGAGATAAGAAAATCTTGATCTGTAAAAAATATCTGGCTTCTGTTCTAGTGCTGTATTACATATAACATGTACTTGTGTGGCATAGGCTTGTAAAATTAATCATTTTTTTTCTTTAGGATACAAATGGTCAAGGTCAGGCCGCATGCAGAGTGCAATATGTACCATATTTAATGAAAGAGAAAGAAGCAACAAATATAAAATGAGTTGGGAAAGGACACTGGGAGCATTTGTAGCCAGAGATGACAGAGTACAAGTGCTCCACTATTTCTGGCAGGATCATAGCGCTAAATGGAACGGCACTGCTCATCCTCGACTTGCAGCTCCCGTAATATTGTGTGGCCCTGTGGGGTGCAAGGTCCATGTTATTTTGATCTACAGGTCATCTTAATAAATTAGAATATCATCAAAAACCTTATTTCAGTAATTCAGTTCAAAAAGTGAAACAAACAAATAGACCATTCTGTGTATCTTTTAATGTTGATGATTATGGCTTACAGCTGCTGACTTGACAGTTGTCCAGAAGACAGTCATTGACACCCTCAAGAAGGGTAAGCTACAAAAAGTCATAGCAAAAGAAACTGGCTGTTCACAAAGTGCTGTATCAAAGCATATTAATGGAAAGTTGAGTGGAAGGAAAAAGTGTGGTAGAAAAAAGGTGCACAAGCAACAGGGATGGGATAGCCACAGCCTTGAAAGGATTGTCCAGAAAAGGCCATTCAAGAATTTGGGGGAGATTCACAAGTGGACTGTGGCTGGAGTCAGTGCTTCAAGAGCCACCATACACAAACGTATCCAGGACATGCACTATAACTGTCGTGTTCCTTGTGTCAAGCCACTCATGATCCAGAGACATCAGAAGTGTCTCACCTGGGCTAATGAGAAAAATGGCTGTGCTCAGTGGTCCAAAGTCCTGTTTTTAGATTGTGGCAGAAGAGTGGAGAGCCAAACAATCCAAGTTGCTTGAGGTCCACAGTCAGTGAGGCTTTGAGGAGCCATGTCATTTGCTGGTATTGGTCCATTGTGTTATATCAAGTCCAAAGTCGGCGCAGCCGTCTACCAGGAAATTTTAGAGCACTACATGCTTCCTTCTACTAAGCTTTATGGACGTGCAGATTTCATTTTCCAGCAGTACTTGGTACTTTTGGTGGTGTGGGCAGGTGTCAATACCTGGTTTAATAACCATGGTATTACTGTGCTTGATTGGCCAGCAAACTCGCCTGACCTAAACCCCAAGAGGAAGATGAGACACCAGACCCTACAATGCAGATGGGCTGAAGGCCGCTATCAAAGCAACCTGGGCTTCCACATCACCTCAGAAGTGCCACAGACTGATCGCCTCCATGCAACGCCACACTAATACAGTAATTCAGAGCCCCAACCAAGAATTGAGTTAATATACTATACATACTTTTCAGTAAGCCAACATTTCTGTAGTAAAAATATATTTTTTTTTAATTGGTCTTATATAATGTATTTTTCTGAGATACTTTTGGCTTTTATTAGCTGTAAGCCATAATCATCAACATTAAAAGAAATAAACACTTGAATTAGATCATTCTGTGCGTAATGAATCTATATAGGAGTTTCACTTTTTTAATCGAATTACTGACCTAAATTAGGTTTTCGATGATATTCTAATTTATCGATGCACCTGTAATAGACCCTGTTCGGTGGATAGAGTTCAACTTGTTACAACTGAAATACCCTTTCAATGACAGTGAAAACCTCTACAGATTGATCTACCTTTCTTATTAACCACAAGTCATAGAATGCATAAATATTCATCGCCATTACGTGTGTAATATTGGCTGCTATGGATCCGTGTAAAAAACGGAATAAAATCCACTGTGATTCAATGTTACCACATAACGAAACCAGTAGAGATGAGACAATTTCATATTTTGAAATTCGTAACGCTTCGTTTGGTGGTAAAAGCAGAATTGTGTTATGGATTACGTTTCCATGGACCATAACGCAATTCTGTGACAGAATGCCTTTAGAGGTATTCTGCTATTCATTCCGTCATAATAGAAGTCTACGGGCTGCAAAACGGATCCAACCCATTTCTGTTATGCAGGAGAGTCCTCTTCTGCATAACGTAAACGGGACGGACCAGTTATGCAGCCCATAGACTTCTATTATGACTGAATGAATAATGAAATGCCTCTAAAGCCTTTCCGTCATAGAATTGCGTTCTGGTCCGTGGTAACGGAATCCATAATGCAATTCACCTTTTACCACCAAACGAAGCGTGAACGAATTTTTAATAACGTGAAATTCGCTCATCTCTAGAGACCAGAGAAAGTCCAAGGGACTTCTACGGTTGAAGCTAAAAAAACAAGTATTTTTCATGTTTTGTTCTGGTGTCTTGTACCTGCTTGTTCCATTCGGACGTTGTAAGAGTCATGTGATGGTCCTAAACCACATTTATAAAACTCAGATGTTGGCTACTAAAATACCCTGGCATCTGGAATTGGACATGACAGAGGCAGATGAAGAACATTCTGCTGCCATACACAAAACTTTATTTTAAAGAAGTGTTTTTTTTTTTCGTTTTTTTCTAAAGGCAAAATATAATTGAACATAATGGTTTTCCCAATTTACAACAAAAAACAGTTTGTATATGAGAACAGACAGTCCATTCATGAACAGTTCTTTTTCATGTCATGCTTTGTTGCTGGCAGCCATGGTGTTCTGTAAATGCTGCAGGAGCCTCAAATTCGAGTCAGTTGGTGCCACAAGCTGGAAGGGAGTATGCTTTCCACTTTCTCCATTACAAAGTTTAAAGGTGCAAACAAGGTGCTCAGGAACTGTGGAGGACAAATAACATATGATCAGCCAGATCCCGTATTCATATATGTAAAAGATCATGGTGTATATGCTGCCAGCCATACATATTATGCAGACTGGGTTTAGGAGCATTAAATAGACAATGCACTAGGAAGTGGATACTTACAGCTTTTGCAAATACTCCCATAAGCTCTGGGAACTGATGTGTGAGAAGAGCCAACATGGCTGTGAAGGAGCACAATCCAGCTGTGAAGAGTATGAAGAAAGGAAGTTCTTTCTTTGGATATACTGAAACTTCATGAAATGCTGCAAAAGAAGATGAATATTTAGGGATTTATCAGTGCAGATATGTTTCTATTACAGTGACCTGTATAATACAATGCATTCGGAAAGTCCTCGGACACTTTTCTTCCCCCCACATTGTGATGTTTCAACCTTGTGCAAAAATTCTAATATTTCCCCATCATTCTGACTCAATACCCCATAATAAGTGAAAACAGAATGTTCAAAATCTTTGCTAATTTATTGAAAAGGAGAAACTAATCTTGTATTCAGATAAGTATTTAGACCCTTTACTCAGGACTAAGTTGAAGCACCTTTGGCAGCGATCACAGCCTCCACCCTTCTTGGGCATGATGCCACAAGGTTTACACACCTGGATTTGGGGATATTCGTCTGGCTGGACCACTCACATTCACAGAATTGTTACTAAGCCACTCCTGTGTTATCTTGGCTGTATACTTAGCGTCACCATCTTGTTGAAAGGTGAACCTTCATCCAGAGATTGCAATAACATCTGTATAAGCGTCATAGACACCTGTTCAGGCCATTTTACTCCCTAAGAAAAAGTCTGACAGGTAGCAATACGCCTTTCCCCACCATTCATCAGCTCATTGAGCACTGTGAATGACACCGGCAGTGCAGCGATGCTGCCGATGCCTGGACTAAACAATAACAAAGCTCCTTACATAAAGGAGCTTTGTTATTGGTTGGTTTTGGGTGCACTGTTGGAGCAATACAGTGCCCTGCAGCAGGGGGAGCTGGCGGGAGCTGGAAGGAGGGGGGAGCAGCTCTGTTTGCTGTAGTAAGGGGAGCGGTGCGCTGTGCCTGAGGACCCCAGCAAACATGGCGGCAGTGGAGCTGAAGAGGGAAAACTACAGCCCAAACATCAAGATGGACATGCAGTAGAAGGTGACAGCGCAGCATGTGATGTGTCGATGTGTGTACTGTATGTAGTGCAGTGTGAGATCATCTCACACAGCACTCCATACATCACACTGTGTAGTGTAGTGAATGCACAGCAGGCTATTATACCCAAGTGATAAAGTACAGGGAAGATGCACTATATTGGACTGTACTTGCCTGATGTTTAGACCAGTAATGGTTCCCATGCATAGTCACCTCT
The DNA here is from genome assembly GCA_033119425.1 of Bufotes viridis. Lineage (NCBI taxonomy): Eukaryota > Metazoa > Chordata > Amphibia > Anura > Bufonidae > Bufotes > Bufotes viridis. The sequence continues at coordinate 225,635,846 of CM065590.1, forward strand.
TAGGCCATGTTCACACTGCCACTATTTATTTCTGTTGTTCTGCTCTGCTAGATGAGCAGAACAACAAAAATAACAGAAGTGCTGAATCGGGCACATAAGGCTGGGTTTTTGTCATACGTTTAATGTACACAAAACAACGTATACATTGACAGATGCCATATTGTTGCATCTGTGACCATAGAGTTTCATTGTAAAAAACATTTAAAGTCTAGCAAAAAAAGTATAGGCTAATGTATACTTTTTTTTTTCTTACAGTGGTACTGTATGGCATCTGTCAACATATACTTTTTTTGTGTACGTTAAACGTATGATAAAAATGTGATATGGATATGGACTTACTCTAAATGACAGGAACAAAGCTGAACAGACCCAACTGACTAGGATGGAGTCCGTTCAGTTTCTGATCGGGATCCTGTCTTTTTATCAGACAAATAAGTCCTGCATACAAGGCTTTTTTGTCCGATCTTTTTGACAGAATCTTCAGAGGCCCCCGAACGGAGCCCCCAACGCAGATGTGAACAAGTGTAGGCCTACGTATTATGTATTTGAATTACTACAACTTTCGTGCTCCTCTTACCATTTTTGAGGAGTATATTTAGCCAAAGAGGAGTATTTTTACTCTTCTGCAAAAAATATAGTGCAACCTCTGCCTTCAGGCTAGAGTACACTGGATTAGGTTTTCATTAATAACTCTCTGTACTTTCCTCCATTCAGCTTTTCCTCAACCTTGTCCAATCTCCCTGACCCAGCCGCAGAAAAACATCCCACATGATGATGCTCTCATCATCATGCTTCACTATAGGGATGGTATTGGGCAGGTTATGAGCCGGTGCCTGGTTTCCACCAGACACAACGCTTAGAATCAATGCCAGAGTCCTTCAGGTTTTTTTTTTTTTTTTACAAACTCCAGGCAGGCTTCTTTCTGGTCACTCTGACATAAAGCCCAGATTGATTGATCAGCACACAGGATCTTTGGAGTGATTGTTGGATTCTCTTACCAAGCCCCTTCTCCCTTGAGCACTTCGCTTGGTGGGGTGGCCAGCTCTAGGAAGAGTCCTGGTTGTTCCAAACTTTTTCCATTTAAGAAGCCACTGTACTCTAGGGAGCTTTCAGTGCAGCAGAACTTTTTTGTAACCTTTTCCAGATCTGTGCAGCCACAAAATCATGGCTTTGGGCTCTACATGCATTTGTCTCCTCTTCATGGCTTGGTTTTTGCTGTAATATGCATTGATGCATTGTCAGCTATGAGACCTTACATACACAGGGTTGTGTCTTTCCAAATCATTTCCAATCAACTGAATTTACCCCAGATGGACTTCAAATCAAGGTTTAGAAACATCTCAAAGATGATCAAGAGAAATGGGAGGCCCCAGAGCAAAATTTCAAGCGTCATAGCAAAGGGTCTGAATACTTCTGTCCATACAAAATTTTACTTTTTCTTTTATTTAAATTGTGTTTTCACTTTCTCATTGTGTTTATGTAGATTTATGGGGGAATTTTTATTTTATTTTTTTATTTTACCGCAAAGCCGCAACATAAAATATGAAAAAAGTGAAAGTCTATATGACGACTTTCCAAATGCACTGCATGGCATGTTCAGACACGTCTATGTGTGTTCTTTCTACTCTCCACACTCATTTTCCCAGTCACTAGCATAACACTTGTTTTCAGGCCCTGTACACTGCAGTGTCTTTAGGTCGCATACAACACATATTATTTCTTTACAGTTAGGAAATATACATGAATGCTTCTTGCCATGTATGCCAATGACTGACGCACACAGGTATTCACAAAACTAGCTAAAAGACTGGGGCTTCTGCCAGAATAATTTACATACATGGTGCAAAACATTACAAATAACTTAAACAGAACGAAAAAAAAAGTACTTACATGGAAGTAATTCTCTGTCGGCGGTTTCTGTGCAAATGGGGTATGGGTAAAAAAGGTGACCCTTTTCCAGTGGGTATGGAATCATTCTGAATGCTGAAAGACAGGGTAGATCAGCTTTGTAGTTCAAGAATACTGCGCCATACAATACAATAGCAAAGCATTTTCTTGCAGACAAAATAGTACATAAAAAATAGTTAAAGAGGACCCGTCTCCATCCCTGACATGTTGGTTTAGGTCAGGGATGGGCCAACTGTGGCTCACCAGCTGTTGTAAAACTACAATCCCCACTATGCCCTGCTGTAGGCTGATAGCTGTAAGCAGTCTTTGCATGCTGGGAGTTGTAGTTTTACAACAGCTGGAGGGCCGCAGTTTGCCCATCCCTGAGGTAAATTAATGTATTCAACATGGAGTGACAATTCAGGAGCATCTACTCTTTTGACTCTATATTGTGGTGTTCTGCTCCTATTGCTGCTAGAAGTTCACAGATAAAAGGTACAGATGGATGTTACAGTGGAGAGTGTGTCCCTGCACAGTCTCACATTGTCTAATGAGAGCAGCCAGTGACAGATGGTGCAGGGACACACCCTCAGCTGTTAACCCCCAACTCTACCTTTATCCATAAACCTCTAAGAGAAATAAGAGAAAAACGGCACAACATAGAGTTATAGATGAGAATAGAGGCTCCAGAATTGTTATTACATGGGGAATGCAAGTGGTTACCAAAACAATCACGTCTAGAGAGCTGACTGGTCATTTTTAAATATCTAACACCGACCTACAATGAAGTTATTGAAGAAGAATATACATTAGAACAGTATAATACATAATGTAATATACCTAGCACATGTTGTTTTGATCATAGTTACAGTCATTATATGGTAGAACCAACAGAGTAAAATGCATACATACTGGGAGGCATAGAAGAAAAGCAATCCTGACATTTTGGCTGCCTCGACTCAGGTCTATACACTTCCTACTGGTGCGCATTGTCATCTGTCCCCAAAAGAGGTTTCAATCAGGGAATCCAAGCACAGACACTGGAATTTGCACCGGGACCGGACTTTGATGTGCATATTACCACATCGTCTGTCAGCATATAGATTTATTTTAGCCACAAGATGTAACAAGACTATAAGCCGCTATTTATGGGGAGAGTCAGGGTCTTGCTAACAGATGGCATTTATTTTGGTACATAAATCATGGACGTCTGAAATGCATTTAAGGAATAAAACCTGCGTGTGTAGGATTTGATCAGTTACAGTGGAATAATGTAACACAGGCTGCAGAGTAGTGTCCTGCATATTTGATATCTAATGTAACAAGAGCTTGTATATCTTCTGAATAATTTCATTTCTACCAATTTTGCAAGATATCCCCAATGGCCTTGAAAGTCACATTGTTCCACTTTAATATTTCAACAGTCATAAGTGATGTGAGAATAGCGGTCATATGAGTGATGTTCCCACTATCATCATTCTTCAAGGAACAGATTACATCATAGGAACACAAATGGAAGACAGTGACAAGTTAGTCCTACATTTTCAGATCCTAATTCCACAGTTACGACTAGAGAAGGATCATTTCTTCAGAACTATGATATTCTCCTCATTTCTAACATATCCACATTGTAGCATATGTCCTTCATTTTTTGTGAAACTTAGACACTACCATGAATATTTCTCATGAGGTCAACTGTGCATTACAAATACCTGAATGTCTGATGCAGGTCGCTCAACCAGCAAAACAACCAGGGAATTAGGGGCACTATCCAATAGAGACACCCTCGCCAATAACGGTTACAAAACTAATAATTATATTATTGGGCTTGAGGAAGTTAATATATGCATGTATAACCATAATTCACGTTGGATCGAGTACGGATGATATTCATCCACAACAAATAAGAGCGCTCCATAACTTTGAAAAGCCAACGCAGGAGAGAGGGGGCTGGCAATCCAAGTACACGTGGGACGCCGAGACCAGCAAGGAGAGGAAACATATGAAAGATACCGCGGTCCATCTCCATCTGCGAAACAACTGAACACAAGTGCAGTAAGGTAACACACTGATCCCCCTATCTCTCCACAGCTTATACAGTACCATAATTGTGAACTGTTACAAAGGAACTGTTAACAGTGGGTTAAGGCCATTAAACCCATATAGGCCGAATCGGATATACTACTTTATATGAATCACATCAGATTAGATTGCTGAACGTTATTAAAGTACCTAAAACTGTTTGATGAGAACTTTAATACAGCTGGCTGATAATATTTAAATATTAAAACACATACTGATAAATAACTCCTGTTATTGTATTCAGCGGATAGCCATATATATTCCACATATATTTCTATACTCAGCAAAGATTACATTTTTTCTTTTGATGTATTCAGCAGGCAGCTATGTGGTTATTTATATGCATTCAGCGTGCACCTCTGCAGTGAAAATAGAACGCTGATATATCCAGTGGGCAGCTATATGTATTCAGCATGAACCTTTAATGTATTCAGCAGTCCATTATATGTACTCAGCGTGCATCTCTATACTCAGCAAAGATTGAATATTGATGTATCCAGCGGACAGCTATATAATCAGCGTGAACTTTTATATGTAACAAGGATTGAACTATATCCAGCGGCTAATTATATGCATTAACTGAGAATGTTTTTATATCCAGTAAGGATAGTATCTATTCAGCGAAATCTGTGAATTCAGCAAAAACCCAATATACTCAGCTAAGGAACTTTTTCTCTTTCTTCTTATCCCCTTTGAAACAGCCTACAATAGGCGGGACTTCTTGACATATTATGTGTATATAGTACTTTGTGTATTCAATATTCAATTCTATGTTTGTAGGTAAAACAATGATGCATTCTGTTTATACCCTTGTCCTATAGCTAGGGGCAGGGGCAGAGACAGACTAATTCCTTTCCTGCTGTATATATTTTATATTCCTTATTTTATATATTTTTTAATTTGAATAAATGAACGTTGTCCGATAAAACACTAGATATAAGAGTACCTTTCTCCCTATAATTACCAAATACCTGAATGTACCAAAAGTTTTTTATGCACGATGGGGGCAGTCATTTTTATTTTTACAATGCTCACCAATAGCAGAAGCTTGCAGCATAGTAAGATGGACTATCATACATGTAAAGCAGGTCACGAAACAAAGATCCAATCACATTTCTGAGTGATTTTACTGATGTTTCAAATATCATGTGTTATATAACCACCATCCTCAAGGCAACTGTGTACAGTGCACTCAGAAAGTCTTCAGACCGTTTCACTTTTTTTTTTTTACATTTTGTTAACTTACAGCCTTGTGCTAAAATAAATTTTTTTTTTAGTTTTTCCCCATCAATCTGCACTCAATATCCCATAATATGAAAACAGAATTTTAGAAATGTTTGCAAATAGGGATACTTACCAAGTCAGAGTGCCCTCCAACCCTAGAGCCTGTGTCCCAGGCATTTTAGGACCAGATATTAGTGAACAAAACACAAGCCTGAGGCCTCGTCTACATTTCCGTGTCAGTGACACGTCCGTGAAAAACAGAGTACGTGTTTCATCCGTGAAGGATCCGTGTGTCCGTTTTTACCATCCGTTTGTCATCCGTAATTTACTGACGTTGCTCAGCTGAAAATTAATTTTCCAAAGAATCTTCTATTAGTCTTCAGTAAAAAACAGACGCAACATGGATGTGTGTCAGTGATTTTCACGGACCCATAGACTTCAATGGGCGTGCTTGGTTCGGATCAAAGTAGTGCATGTCTCCATGATTTTGGTTACTGACCCAAGGTCAGTAAAAAAAATATTGAAGTGTAAACAGATACATTTAAACCAATGGGTACGTGTGTTGTCTGTGGAAAATGCGGACAGCATACGTTAGTGAAAAACGGAAATGTGGACGAGGCCTTAGTGTGCAACATTTACTATTCCAGGTCCAGAAGCTAAAAGCACGGCATTGGATTCATCCACAGCCTCCTTCTATTAATGACTTCCTAAACAGGGTTGATGATACACACCTTTTTCCTGGCAAAGTATATGTAAAGAGGAAATGTATTTTTAAATTTACAACATTGTGGGATAAATGGTTTTCTGTTAGAAATGGATACTCCTCTCCTTAATCAGTCTTGACTACTACTATAACAATGGGAGGCAGTTCTCTTAGAGTTCCTGGATAGTTATGTTCAAGAATGTGTTCTGCAAGGGAAGCTAAGATGGTAGAAGGTGTTATGGTGAGCGGGTGGGGTACCCTACTTGGTTATGGCTCGTGGTTAGACCTGGGTGTGCTGGATTTGTATTGTTAGCCTTGGTGGTTTGTGGTAATGAGGGTAGGGTCCTGATAGCCATCTCTTTGCTAGGGGTTAGCAAGGGGTTCTGGAACACGGTTATTGGCTTTGTATATCCTTACCTACTAATAGTACAATGATATGTGGGATACTGGCGTCCCTATAGTTTGTAAAAAAATTCAAATAAGGTTTAATAAAAACAAATTTTAAAAAAAGTTTGAAAAGCTCCCATTTTTCTTGATCATATTAGAGTTGTTTCTACACCTTGACTGGAGTCTATCTGTGGTAAATTCAGTTGACTGGGCATGATTTGGAAAGATACGCCCCTATATAAGGTCTCACAGCGGAGAATGCATGTCAGAGCAAAAACAAAGCTATGAGGAGGAAAGAACTGCCTGTAGAGCTCAGAGACAGGATTTTGTGGCGACACATAGCTGGAGAAGGGTCTAAAACATCAAAGTTCACAAAGTTCCCAACAGCACAGTGGCCTTCACAATTCTTAGGCCTCTTTCAAAAGAGAAATACGGATTGTGTCAGGATCTGTTCTGGGAAAAACTAATGGATTTACATGCAGGTTCAATCAGTTTTTTTTTTTTTTTTTGCAACTGCGTTCAGTGTGTGCATTTGTTTCCATCCAGATTGCATGCATTTCATGCATGTGAAGAAAAACTAAAGAACAAAAACTTACATTTCCTAGCAACCATCAGTAAAAAATGCATTACATCAGGATTGCATCTGAATGCCTTCCATCTTTCACAAAAGCCCCATTTACATCTATAGAGCCAGTGCTGCATGAAAAACGCACAATATAGAACATGCGACTTTTCCTGAATGCAAACATGAAAAACTCATGTACACTGACCCATTGAAATGATCCAATGAAGTATTACACGCATCACATCCGGACAAAAAAGTCATGTGAAAGAGGGCTTAAAGAGAACCTGTCACCAGGAAATTCACTGATAAGCCAGGCATGCTGCCTTGTAGGGCTCACTCTGCTGAATATAATGATACCTTTCACTTGGTGATCTGTTGCTTTATTGTGGAGGAAAAGTACTTTTAATCCATATGCTAATGAGCTGATTGGAGTCCAGCAGTTGATATGAGTCCAGCGTTTTTTCTATTCAGAGCTGTAGCCCCTCCCCTATTCACGTCTTCAGCTGTAAAAGGGGCGTGGTTTATTTATTTATTGATCTATAGAAGTGAATAGGGGAGGGGCTACAGCTCTGAATAGGAAAACACGCTGGACTCAGTATCAACTGCTGGACTCAATCAGCTCATTAGCATATGGATTAAAAGTACTTTTTTCCACAATAAAGCAACAGATCACCAAGTGAAAGGTATCATTATATTCAGCAGAGTGAGCCCTACAATGCAGCATGCCTGGTTTATCAGTGAATTTCCTGGTGACAGGTTCTCTTTAAATGGAAGAAGTTTGGACTCTTCCAAGAGCTGGCTGCCCCTTCAAATTAATTAATTGTGGGGGATAGGGAAAGAGGGGGACTTTCTTGGTAAAAGAGGTGACTAACAGGGACAGATTGTGAACTTAAAATGGTCCTGGAAAAAAACAAAAACGTAAAAGTGATGCTGTAGTTGAGTGATGTTGTAGGTGGAGCCAAACTGGGGTTTTTTTTTGCAGGATATTCTGTTGGTTTTATTGACACAGTTTTGGAATGTATATACCGGTACCTTTTTATCGTTTTTGATCACTTTTTATTCAGTATTTTTGGGGAAAAATTTGATATTTATTTTTTATTTTAGCACCAAGACCACAATATAACAAAATATGAAATAATTAAACAAGGCTGTCATAAATTTCTTTATCACAATTTTATAATCTTTTGTTTAAAACCTAAAATAACGTATAAGAGATCTACAAGCCACAGGTCTCACACATTGTAAGTAGCAACCCTATACAGGTGCTTTTTTTGTATATTTTACATATATAACAATGATTAATACTGTATATGCCTATATATAAACCTCAATGCAATGTGCATACCATACAAATGAATGAAGATTAGGCATCACATTTCAATCCATATTAATGCTGTACAATTTCCTTGGTGTACATGCAAGTAATACATTATAATGGTAAAGGAATACCACTTGGCTTATAACTAGGTTACTGCATAACCTGCACACCTGAAATCTATGGAAAAGGATGTCACATAGGCTTCCTGTTTCGGATGATTAATTAGGCCAGAGTGCTGGAGTTAGATTTATGTAAATGATGGCTTAAATTATGTATAAATCATGATACTTTATTTCCTTTAAATTCTGAGGAGAACAATGGACACCAACAAGGCATCAAACTGGAATGAGCTCCTTGTGGGCAGAGAGCCATATGTAAATAGGAAAAAAAATGATCAGAATGTTCCCTTCTTGAAAAAGTAGGAAGAAGTGCAATAAAGCATAGAAATAAAGGACCTCGTTACACGAGGACAACTAGTACACGGTGACTGGAAAATTCTAGACCCTGACAGGATTCCAAATCTAGTCATTATAAAACATATCAACTTCATCATGTGACCATATGACTTAACATAGCGATGTACAAAATTACATTTCTCACAGTGTGTGTCAAAAAATAAAATAAAAGAGCAAGCATTTATGTGGAATAAATCAGATCGGGTTACTGACACGGATAAATTACATTTAATGTAAAAGAAAAATGGAAAACTTTTTTTTTTTTTTATAATAATACACCTACAGATGTACCCAACATTATTATGACTGGCTTAGCACATAAACATCACATTAAAGTAATATAACAAATCACGTTAAAGTGACCATCCTGGTGCACCTGAAGTCAAGATGACACTGGTTACATCTGTAGCATCACCAAGAACCTTCCATTGTAAGTTTTAATAAGTTTATTTAGGAACCAGTGTGCCATCAGCTCTGCCAAGACAAATGAAAGGATGCATCAAAAGGGGAATAGATTCAAAATGGTCAATTCTAGTGCACGGTGGATTGTGGTACGACGAAAGATTATATAAACTTAGTTTTTGAGATAAATACGAATGGTCAGGTAGGTAAAACAAATGCACCAAACCATTTTCAAGAACCTGCAGGAGCATCTGACCACCATTGTCAAGAATCTGCAGGAGCATCTAACCACCATTGTCAAGAACCTGCAGGAGCATCTAACCACCATTGTCAAGAACCTGCAGGAGCATCTGACCACCATTGTCTAGAACCTGCAGGAGCATCTGACCACCATTGTCAAGAACCTGCAGGAGCATCTGACCACCATTGTCAAGAACCTGCAGGAGCATCCGACCACCATTGTCAAGAATCTGCAGTAGCATCTAACCACCATTGTCAAGAACCTGCAGGAGCATCTAACCACCATTGTCAAGAACCTGCAGGAGCATCTGACCACCATTGTCTAGAACCTGCAGGAGCATCTGACCACCATTGTCAAGAACCTGCAGGTGCATCTGACCACCATTGTCAAGAACCTGCAGGAGCATCCGACCACCATTGTCAAGAACCTACAGGAGCATCCGACCACCATTGTCAAGAACCTGCAGGAGCATCTGACCACTATTGTCAAGAACCTGCAGGAGCATCTGGCCACCATTGTCAAGAACCTGCAGGAGCATTTAGTGCACGGTGGATTTTTATAATAATACACCTACAGAAAAAATATTAGAAAAAATTATTAGAAAAAAAACACCAAGTCCATCTTTGTCTTCAAGTTTTATTTTTACTGCATTCATCATGTGGTATAAATGACATGTTAAATTTTATTATGCAGGCCATTACAATTATAGCTGTAATAAATGTATAGGATTTTAAAACATTGTTTAAATAGTTTTTGTGAAAATGAAAGTTTTATAATGCCTAATTTTTACGGTAAGCGTTATAGTCTTCATTGGTCCCATTTTGAGGTACATAGAACTTTATATATATATTTTTTTTACAGTTGTGGAATAAATAAATGACTAGTCCAAACTGTTACAGTTATAGAGACACCAATTATGTGTTCTGTAGGGTTTTATTTTATTTTTTTATATAATAAAAAAATATTTTATGAGGGAAATTTTCTATATATTTTCCTTTATTTTACAATATGAGTCCCCCCTATGGAACTTGGACATGCGATTGATTAATACACTGCAATACTTCTATATTCACTTACAATTCACTACTATCAGGAGGCAAAAGCAGTTTGGGGGGGGGGGGGGGGAGTATGTAGCCTGCTGTATTTCTCTGAGGACATTACACATCCTCTTTAAGGCATCTTGTTATAAGGATCTGGGACAATCCATGTGTCAGGACAATCCCTGATTGTTTATACCCTCGTGCAGGGTGGTGCTCGTTTTATATATATTATGGCAACAAATTACTTTATGACATAGAAGATACAAACTGAAAATAAATGTGTCATTTTTTATGATGTTCAAATAGTTTGAGATGTGACGTGTGGGTGCAACCTCTTATAAAATGAGAACCCAGTCACCCTTGGGTGGTTAGTGTATACTAGGCTGTGGAGGTGACGTGAACCTACAAACATTACACATGAGGCAGCTGACATACATCAGCATAGACAAGTGGAGCGTTATTTCAGCCAATCTGGCTTGGCAGCAGAGTTTGCACACACTCCTGACCCACTAAAGTAACGTATTGTGGAACAAGCCACTCCAGAAAGGCTTGGATCAGATAATTCTACAGAAAGTTTTAACTAAAATTAGCAGCAAAGAGTTCCAGCAGATAAGTGTACTGAAAATGTCACATTTCACTATAAAACCATAGACTGTGCTTTCAGCTTTGGCAATTCTTCTAATTCTTCAAGTCAAAGCCAATTTTGGCCTTCTATTTTTCAGATCTGACATGTGTCACTTTATGTGGTAATAACTTTAGAATGCTTTTACTTATCCAAGAGATTCTGAGAACGTTGTTTCATGAGACATTATACATTATGCTAATGTTAATCTTTATTTATAAAAAAAAAAAAACTTATAGGGGTTATCCCATAACTAATGTACAAACTGAAAATCAGACATTATACAGTACATGACAAGCTCTTTATAACTAACCTAGAACCAGCCCTGTACCTCACATGGATCCAGAGATCTCCCCATTCATTGTTCTGCTAGATTCATATCAAGCTGACAGCTGAAGGGGAGTGTCTTTTCTGCTGCAGATAAGGGGGCGTGTCTCAGCTCTCCCTATCACAGCTAAGAAGGCGTGTCTCAGCTCGGCCTATCACAGCTCAGGGGGCATGTCTCCACTCTCCCTATCACAGGAGGCAGTTGAAGGATGAAGCTGAGCATGTGCGACCTTCTCAGTGGGCAGGTCAAAGAAATAAGAAAAAAACAAAGTGCAGGGGGCGGTATACATATAAATTTTATTGAATAAGGCCTCATGCACACGACCTATGTATTTTGCGGAACGGAACAGCTGGCCCCTAATAGAACAGTCCTTGTCCGTAATGCGGACAATAATAGGACATGTTCTATTTTTTTTTTTGAACAGAAATACGGACATACGGAAATGGAATGCACACGGAGTAACTTCCGTTTTCTTTGCGGACCAATTAAAATGAATGGTTCTGCATATGGTCTGCAAAAAAAACGGAACAAACACAGAAAGAAAATACATTTGTGTACATGAGCCCTAACTCTGTGGATATACTGAATGTCTAATTACATGCAATTAAAAAAGTATTCACCTCCAGGTGCTAGAATATTTTTCGTGGGACAGCCCTTTTAATGAAAATTTAACTAAATTTCCAATTTTGATTTTATCTGCTTTTAAAGGGGTTGTCTCAATTCAGCAAGTGGCATTCATTATGTAAGTACAGTTAATACAAAGCATTTACTAATGTATTGTTACTATCTATATTGCCTCCTTTTCTGGTTTGATAAATTTTTCCATAACATTATACACTACTCGTTTCCATGGTTACGACTAGGGTTGAGCGAATCGACTTTGGATGAAACATCCAAAGTCGATTTGCATAAAACTTCGTACTAATACTGTACGGAGCAGGAGCTCTGTACAATATTAGAATGTATTAAAAAGGTACCACTTGGAACCGAACCCGAGTTCGGGAAATGTTTTTTTACAGTACAAATTAAGTTATGAAGTTATTGCGCAGTCTCGTGAGACTTTGCGAAGCAATAACTTCGGCTCATCGGTGCCAATACGTTCTAATACTGTACGGAGCTCCTCCTACAGTATTAGAACAAAGTTTTATGCAAATCGACTTCGGATGTTTAATCGTTCATCCCTAGTTACGACCACCCTACAATCCATTGGTGGTGATCATCCTTGCACACTATAGGAATAAGTGCTGGCCTCTCTGGTGGCGGGAGCGCACATAGGCTAGAGCTTTTTTCCATCCTATACTGAAATATAGATCTTAGTTCTATCGATCTAAAAGAGACCTGGTTCCCACCCCAGTATAATTTAGTCAATTTCCCTACTGCAAAAGCTTTTAAGAGACAAACTGGCCCATTATGATTGTGAATAAATGTTATGCCACACTAGAAATGTGTCGATGTTAGCATTATTAACCCTTTTTTTGTTTTTATTCCTACCTTCGCAGAGCCATAACTTTTTTTATTTTTATGTTCACATAGAATTATGAGGGATTATTTTTTTGCTGGATAAGTTGCACTTTCTAATGGCACTATTTAATATTGCATATGATGTAGTGGGGAGCTGAAAAAAAAATTCAAAATGGGGTGGAATTGGAAAAAAAAGTACAATTCTGCCACAGTTTTGTCTATTTATTTTTATGTCTTTTCCTATGAGGTAAAATTGACCTGTTACCTTCGTTCTCCAGGTCAATACGATTGCGATAGCACAGTTATCGTTTTTTTTGCATTTTAATACAGAAAAAAAGCCTTAAAAAATATTTTTTTTTTCTTTTCATCGCCATATTCTGACCCCTATAATTTTTTTGTATTTATATGTACAGAGCTGTATAAGAGCTCATTTTTGCGGGATGATCTGTACTTTTCAGTGATACCATTTTGAAGTGTGTGTAACTAACTATTTGATCACTTTTTATTAAATTTTTATTGGGGAGGTGAAGTGACAATTATTTTTCCATAATGCCATTCACCATATGGGATAAATAATGTAATATTTTAATAGCACCGTTGTTTTCGCACAAAGGCAATGCCCGTAATGTGTATTAATTTTTTTTTATGGTTATGTGTTTTTATTTTGATTTTGGGGAAAGAGGGTATGATTTGAACTTTATATATATATATATATATATATATATATATATATATTGAACTTTAAGTCACCCTGGGTCATCATTAAATCACAGAACACTCCATTTACAATATACCAATACAGTGCTGCCACCTGCTGGCCTATATTGGTATATTATAGCAATAGCTACCGAAGCCTGCTTAAGGCTTCTGGCTATTACTGTAATGTAACAGCTTCCCCGATCTCAGTCTCCCCAACTGTTATGGGCTGAGGAGAGTGTGGCATCTGCTTCCGGACCGCTCAGATCCCATGGTCAAATTTGGCCACAGCATCTGAAGAGTTAAACGTATGCCATCAGCCTAGGGCTGATCGCATACATCCGCCTCAGGTCTCTGCAGATTGAAACAGCAGAAACCTGGCGGCTATGGGCCATGTACAGCGGAGGTCACCAAGGGGTTAATATCAATTAAGTGCTCAAAAAGTTTCAAATCTACAAGATGTACTTTCTGTTCACAATATGACAAACGATCAAATCAGAATTACAACCGATATATTGATTTATCCGAAAGATATTCAAGTCTTCTGAATCCTGAAAAGTTTTACAGAGCAAAGCATTCATACATGTTTTACATGGATGTGAACCGCACCTAATAAACCACTATGCTGAAGCCAAGTTTTATTCACATTTGATGATATAACCAAACTAAGGGAAAGAATATTTCCTATAGTACGTGACCTTCTTGAAAACACCCTACAGCCATTAGATGGTAAAATTTCCATTTTCTCATCTTCCAAAAGAAGAGGCAGATATTTGAGAACAGCTTGTATGATATAAAGAAAATCTATTGTACGGAAGCACGTATGGGTATGTACAGCTTATTTTATTGTGCCAACAATTTTTAAATAATAAATCCCTCTACATTTTGCATGTGCAATTTTTTGAATGCCCTTCCCAGCATCTACTGGGGATATCCTTTGGCACTCAACCTAGTTCTTATAGCCTCTGGCTAATTCTAGGGAACAGAGCCCTAATCATTTCTTCTACTGGCACAGGTTTAATGTAGTGAGCCGGATGTGGACTGTGGGAGTGTAAAATGGTATTTCCATATGTACTTTCTGAAATGTGGTAATTCTTAGAACCTCATCATGTATGTCCACCAAACGCAAATCCAAAAAACAAAGTGTAAATCTCAAATCGAAGGAATTATTGTTAATATAGGGCATAAACTATAGTAAATATTGCCCTGGCAAACATCGCCCTGGCAAATGATTAGGAGGTCACTGATGTACGTGCCATACCAGAGAAAATGCCCCACAAAAGGATTGGATACTGTAAATAAAAAATTTTCCTTCCAAAAGGGCATCACTAAATTTGCTTAAGATGACGAAGCAACAATAATTCCTTCAATTTGAGATTTACACTTTACATTTGTTTAACGTTGGTCATCTTCAGCAAAGGTACCCATGGAACCCTCTGAACGAGAAGCTGGAGGAGCGAATAAAGCCACTCCCCTAGCCTCTTGGTCAATTAACCAATTCCTGAGACTATTGGGTGCATTTGAGGGGGAGTAACCATCTTTTTTTTTTTTAAGTCTTTATTTTAATTTTCAAAGACAAGAAAAGAAAACAGACTAACAATACAAGTCTCAAGATAAGAGTCAATGGTATCAGTAATACATAAAAAACTGTGTATCATGAAGGTACATTATCTCATACAGTTATTCAATAATGTCCATACATACTGACTTGTGCCCTACATCCAGCTCTATTGACTCAAGAAGTAGAACTACCATTCACTCTCACATTCACACCCACCACCGCGCTACAGTTACCCTTTCCACCATCAGACAGTATGTTTGGTCACCGATTAATGACTCTAAATTTCTCCATTCTCTCCAGCTTTACCTTTGTTAATGACTTTAGTGTGTGGGGCAGCAGGTGGTTCCCAGTGTCGGACATGTTTAGCTCGCACTCACTCCCACACTTATGCCCTTCCCAGCATCTCATACCCTCTCCCAATGTTAAATGACTATTGATCTAGCCATCAGCCAAGGTCCCCAAATTTTCTCAAATCTCTCCGGGTTACCCCTAGCTATGAAGGTCAGTTTGTACATCGGTAGAGTTGCATCTACAGTATAATTCTATTAAACTGGAAACCTCTGGCAATCTAAGAGTCCAATGTTGGACTGATGGGATTGCCAGAGGTTTCCAGTTTAATAGAATGGATTTCCTTGCATAAAACTTTACGAGTCGATAAAGTATCCAAGTATATTTAGTTTGGATTAAATCATTTATCAACCATAGCAAGCTGTTTTCTCGGGAACAAACTGCCAGTAGTCCCAGTTTTTCATTGAGAAAACCATGCACCTTTGACCAGTATTCGGCTATAACTGGACAGCTCCAAATCATGTGAATCAGAGTTCCCCTATCTCCACCACATCTAGTACACTGAGCACTATCAAGTCTACGCATGCGTTCCAATCTAACAGGAGTTAGGTAAGTGCGAAGCAACCATTTGGCCTGAATCAACTGATCTCTGGTGCTGATGACCATGTTTTTCCAGTTATATACTAGTTCTTTTTCATGTCTATCCTCCAGTTCAGGAATATCTTCCTTCCATCTGATCAAAGATCTGGAGAGCGGTGAGGGGGCTTGCAGTAAAAGTCCCCTCTCTTTTAGTCTTGCAATTTTCAATAGCGCCATATACTAGCTTAACCGGATATTTGCCAAATTGTTTTGTACATGCATGTCGAAGCTGAAAGTATCTAAATAAACTAGACTGAGGCAGCCGGAACTCCTCTTTAAAATCCCTAAATGTTTTGAAATTACCATTCAAATATAACTGAACAAAGTATTTAACACCGCGTTGCGGCGAGAATTCGAAATCCAGCAGATTGTATAACAATTTGGGGTTTCGCCACAAAGGTATTACCGGGGACCATCCCTCACTGTTCATGCTCTCTCCATACCCTCTTGTGTTTCTTTTCCATACGTCTATTACTGCTATCATATTAGAGGTAAGGCATTTGACCGGAAATTTGCCCTCTCGGTACATGAAATTCGTCAGGGCTTCATATGACCCCAGAAGTGCTGCCTCCAACACTGTTTCTTGGTTATTGGCGTCCGCTCGGATCCACCAACTGGCATATGTTAACTGCACAGCCTGGTAGTACTTATACATGTCAGACATGGCCTGACCCCCCGGGCATATGGTGCTTTCAGTGTGTCCCTGACAATTCTAGATTAAGTGTTAGGCCAGAGAAAGGGAGCAAGCAATCTATGAATAGCTATGAAATGAGATCTTTGCAAGAGTTCCGGAGCCGCACTGTATAAATACAGTGGCTCAGGCAGTAGTACCATTTTAAAAATGTTTATACGTCCCACTAGCGAGAGAGGAAGGGTCACCCATGCCTTCAGCTTTTGGGTAATATATTCCATGGTGGGTATCAGGTTAAGAGAAGCAAATTATTTGGGTTCCTTATGTATTAAAATCCCTAGATATTTGAATCTGTCTACTACTAACAGTTTTGACTTGGTTGAGACACAATCTGTCTACTTCATCTACCAGATATAACACGGATTTGGTCCAATTGGCTTTTAAGCCTGAGTGTCTCCCATACTCCTCTGCAACTTCTAGGAGCGCATCGAAGGCATCTCCCGTGTCTCCCAGGTACACCAGCATGTTATCAGTGTACAGTGATCATTTTTCTGTTATCCCTGCAATACTCCATCCCTCTATCCTATACAGCTATTTATCAGAATGGATATAGGTTCCATCACAAGCACAAAGAGCAACGGGGACAGGGGACACCCCTGCTGCGTGCATCTATTCAGGGAGAAGGGTCTAGACAAGGTCCCATTAACCCGCACTCTCGCCGGGGGTCGCAAATACAGGAGATGCAACTAATTCCGAAAAAGTTTCGAAAATCCAAACTTGCACAGTATTTCCCATAAAAAAGCCCATTCCACTGAATCAAAAGCCTTTTCGCTGTCTAATGATGCTATAGCCCTATTTCCAGTGTTATAATGTTTGATTGTAGATTAGTCGCCTTCGATTTATGTCAGTAGACTTCCCAGGCATGAACCCTGACTGATCTGGTCTCACTCTAGATAGAATAACCTCAGCTAAACGTAATGCCAGGACTTTTACCAAAATCGTAGTTAATAAGAGAAATAGGATGATAGGAATTGCATTGATCTGGCGGTTTACTAACCTATTGGATCACCACTATTGTGGCTTCAGAAAACGTGGGTGGTAGCGTGGACATCTCCAATAAGTGTGCAAAAGAGTTTACTCAAATGAGCAATAAAACTCTCTGCATGCAATTTATACCACTCTGCCGAGAAACTGTCTGGACCTGGGGTCCTATGCGGGGCCATGGAGCTTATGCCTTTCTGGATCTCTAAGGGAGAGACCTTTTCACTAGGATTATGTGCCTTTGCCAAATTAGCCAGGGTTGTGCTATGTCTGAACGGGGGCCTTAACCCATCCAGTTGGTTGTCTAATACTGCATTAAAATCCCCTAGAAGTATTAAAGGAGCCAGGGGTAATAGGGCCACCTTAACCATAATCTCATCTAAAACGGATCTGCCGAAGGGTGGGGGTACATATAATCCAACAATAATCAGGGGGCTACCTCTGATAAGACCATATAGGAGCATGTATTTTCCATGTGTATCTATCTGCACCTTGTTCAGCTGTAAGGGTAACGCCTTACTGATCAGAATGGAGACCCCACGCACATTGTTCGTGTACATCGCATGATGAGTTTGACCCACCCATGGTCGTCGAAGAGATAATATTTTCTGGTCCCTCAAATGCTTTTCCTGCAAAATAAGTATATCAGGAGCATAAGCCTTGAGATAGTTAAAGACCAATGACCTCTTGATTTTACAGTTTAGCCCTCTCACATTCCATGAGATTATTTTAATCGTCGCCATAATACAATCTTGTCCAGACATATCTTATGGCAACCATCCGTAGCGCTGTGGTGGCACACACACATCCATTCATACCAGCTTATACCTATTCTTAACCTTCCCATATCCCCTCTCTGCCCACACATCCCTAACCTGTCTGAGCATCTGATCCCAAACAAGATAAGAACTGGTAGGTAAGAGAAAGGTTTCCCTCACCTGAACTCTGACGTAACTGGTCTACATATAACCACTGTGTGTTCTAGGGGCTTCTTCCTTTCTCATTCTAGCCTCCTTCCCGCCCCCTCTGAATGATGGTCGCTTAAATAGCAATAAAATCTTGCTATAAGTGACTAAGGGAAAATAAGAAGAATCAAAGTATCTGCTAAATTTATAAAAATAAGACAAAAAAAAAAAAAGAAAAAAAAAAAGAGTTCTCCCTCCTTCTACTACCTCCCTCCACTTCATGCCTTCTCGGTTTTGTTCCCCATTTGCTGAGAACATATTGTTGACACCTCCCTCTATATGGTATCTACCATTATAAAGCAAACAAAAAAATAAAGAAAGCATTAAAATACACATCTCTAGAATATCAAATCACTGCCTCCTCTCTTGTGGTTGGCAGGTACCGAGCCAGTGTGAGGCCTCCTCCAGGGTCTGGAAGAAGAGAGTTCCCCCCTTACCTTGGATCCACAGCCTCGTTGGGTACAGCATGGCATATTTTCTTCCGAGCTCTCCAAGTCTGGACTGGACTTGTGCGAACTGTCTTTTCTTCTGTACTTCAGTGGTGAAGTCGGGTTAGAAGGATATCTTGGTATTTTCATAAGAGATAGTCCGTTTTCTCCGAGCTGCTGCCAGGATTTCGTCCCGGTCTCTGTAGTTTAATATTTTCATTTTAAACGGTCTTGGAGGTGAACCTGGGGGTAGGGGTCTCGTTGGCATCCTGTGTGCCCTTTCAATCACAAAACATTGGGAAAGATGCAATGGCGCCAGGCTTGATTTTATCAAACTTTCAGCAAAAGCCTCTGGCTCTGAGCCTTCAGTTCTTTCTGGGAGGCCAAGAATACGGATATTGTTTTGCCTGTTTCTGTTTTCGGCATCTTCGGCTCTAGCTTGCAAGACCTTGACTTGTTGGAGAAGCAAATTGGTCAATTCAGAATTTCCTCTAGCTGTGTCTTCCACCTCCCCTACTCTACACTCCACTTCTGTTGTGCGAGTTCTCATTTTCTCTATATCATGGCGCAAGAAATTGACATCGCTTTGGAGATGATCTATCTTCGCTGTTAGGGCAGCTTAGCAGGCCGCTATGGCCGTTATGATTTTGTCAGTTTGTGACATTTCAGCAGTTTTGTTTGGGGTTTGAGGGGGTATCAGAGTAGTTTTCCGCCCCATATACCAAAAGGCAGGTGAATTGGGAGTGAGAATTTTCCCACCACCAGGTCAAGATTGGTCTTCTCCACAATATAACTTAGAGACCAGTGGCTTCAGAATCACGATTCACAACATTCTTCACCAGGACTAATAATTAAATACTGCGACACAGTTCTTATGATATTTTCTCCCGAGTATTATATCTCCCCTCTGCAGCGCAGATAGAGTGCAGTATATGAGCTGAGGTTTATCTCCTCTCTCTCTCAGGCCACCAGAGCACCCTCGCGGTGTTACAAAGAAGATGGCTGCCAACTCTCCTTGACAAAAGGCTACACCTCTTCCTCCGCTCTCTTTCCCTCCACAGCCTCCTTGCAGAAAAGTGACATGGGACAGACCGGAGTTCTCCCGGATGACTCACCACCCCACCGCTACCTCTGTACATGTGAAGTCTGGGACCAAGATCTGCCCGTAGATGCTGCACTCTTTTCCTTGGGCTCACATTTATATCTGCTCCCGGCCCGTTCATTCGCTCAGCAGTAGGTCACAAAAAAGTCCTCTCCAACCGCCTCTTTTACCATCACCCTTGCGGGAGGTCTTTCAGGGGTCCTTGCCCAGTATAGTAAGCCAGTTACTGAGCGCTTAAGTTGATAGAGGGTTCCGGATGTTTCCAGGATCACAGGAGAGCTCTCTGCAGCGCATCTTTACGCCATGTCAGTGGGAATATCCCTCTTATGGATTTTTGGTAGTGCATGTAGAATAGGTGTAATGGGATTCTCAACATTAAGACAATCATATTGGTCTGGACTGAACACATTTAAAAGGGAATGTGTCATCAGAAAATGACCTATCATTTACTTCATGAGCGTCATAGCCGCTGGGTGCCTGCTCTTTCATACGGCAGACATGCTTGGCTATTGCCCGTGATTGGCAGTAATGCCGATCGCGAACATTTAACCCCTCAGATGCCATGGTCAAATGTGAAGACGGCATCTGAGAGGGCTAAAATCCAGAAGCATGAGCTTCTGGGGCAAGAGCACTTTCCCTGGTGGATATCGTCTTATGTCGGTAATAAGCCTGAGCCTGTACTAGGCTTATATGCTCATTATCTGTATATTACAGTTCAGGCCAGCAGATGACAGCACTGAACTGTAATATACCTATTTCTATATAGAATAATAGTGAAAATTCCATTATTCTATTGTAACGGGATTAGCTTCCGGGATCGCCGTCTCCTGGGATAGACGGGCGCTATAGGCACATAAATCACAGTCCAGTCCACTCAAGTTTTATGCAACTGGCCTCAGCCAGTTTTATTGATGTTTGCAGGTCAAAATATAAAACAAAAACAGTTCAAGAATAAATGAA
Source organism: Bufotes viridis (assembly GCA_033119425.1). Taxonomy (NCBI): domain Eukaryota; kingdom Metazoa; phylum Chordata; class Amphibia; order Anura; family Bufonidae; genus Bufotes; species Bufotes viridis. The sequence continues at coordinate 225,656,872 of CM065590.1, forward strand.
ATACCTGGCCGTCTGGCCGCTACGTCTAAACAAGAAGTAGTTCCTCACTACATGAGACTGAGCCTTGTGCCCAGCTCCATCAACAAAACACACAGTTTGTTTTACTCACAGCAGAGTTGTTCCCAGGAGCAGAGACCACAGCTAGTGAGCTGTCTGCCCTTTTATAGCTCACCCAGGTTCCAGGTGATTAGCCACAGTTACCCTGAATACCTGGAGTGGCTAATTGGAGCAGAGACCCACCCAACTCTCCCTGCTCCAAGCAGCCAGGCCCTTCTAACCAGGTTTTTTTTAACAAAACCCTTGCAATGGGAAAACCTAGTTTTCCTTGCTGTCAATTCCCTGGCTGCTTTTAGAACGTATAAGACAGGAACCTAGGTGAAATGTAGACTCCTTCTATCACTTTCCCCATGGTCCTGTCACACTATATACATTTCAATCTGACAACTGCAAGTTTAAGTCAATTCACCCTCCTTTCCCCAATATCAAAATAAATAAGCAATTTTAAAAAACAACATTATGGGTATCGCTGCATGCGAAAATGCCAATAGTATTAAACTATTAAAAAAAGTATCCCATGCGGCGGATGGCATAATGGAAAAAAAAATAGTTGATTTGCCGTTTTTTCATTACTTTGATTCCCCCCCCCCCAAAATGAATAAAAAGTGATCAAAAAGTCATACACCCCCCAAAATGGTGTTAGCAAAAACTACAGATTGCTCCGCAAAAAATGAGCCCTCACATACCTCCGTAGACATAACTATAAAAAAAAGTTATGGGGGTCAGAATATGCCAATGACAAGAAAAACATTTTCTAAAGTATTTTTTTTTTTCAGTATTATACCTTATTCACACATCAGTATTTTGGTCAGTGATTTCCATCAGTGATTGTGAGCCAAAACCAGGATTGGAGCCTCCACAGACATAAGAGAAAGATCTGCTCCTGTTCTGCGTTTAGAGCCGCACCTGGAAAGCTATACAAGTGTGGTATTGTTGCACCATACTGACCTGGAGAATGAAGAGCACAAGTCAGTTTTACTATATAGCGAACGCCGTACAAACAAAACCCATATAATGGCGTCTGAATTTCTTCTTTTTTCCAATTCCACTCCATTTGGATTTTTTTTCCAGCTTCCCTCTACATTGTATGCCATATTAAATGGTGGCATTAGAAAGAACAACTTTTTTTTACAAAAAACAAGCCCTCATATGGCTATGTTTACAGAAAAATAAATAAGTTAGGGCTCCGGGAAGGCAGAAAATTTAAAATTAAAACACAAAAATCACTGCGTCAGGAAGAGGATAAACCTATTTTTAAAGAATTTTTATTGGTTATTTTTAATTTTCCATGTCAATATCTATTTTTAAAAAAATCCTGCAGTTTTTGCACTGGCCACTAAGTCTAATAATAGGCGCCACCTCTTGGTCTGTACAGATCACTGTACTGCAGTTACCTGATTATCTATACACAGAGGTGGTATCATTATAGTCAGGATAAGAATTATAGATAAGATAGGATCCACCATTCATAATAGGTGATTATTACAGATGAGCGAATTTCATATTTTGAAGTTCGTGTGCAGGTTTGTGTTGTGTTATTTACTGAATTGCGTTTTAATGCTGTGTAAAAGCTGTTAAGAACAGCTCAGGCAAGATGGCTGCCCCATAATAATGTTCAGGAAATAGAATAATATCTGGAATTAGAAAATAAAAAGAAATTAGAAGAAAAGGATGTGTTACTATCTGGTTTTAACTGGCAGATAAAATTTACTTTAAAGGCTATGTACACCTCTAGGGGCATTTCTTTTTTTTGTATTATTGCATTGTACTAATTATGAGGTAAAAATAATTTTTTTTCAATAGGTCTTGAGATGTTCTATTACTAGGATCTGAATTTTCTTTTTCTTCCGTCAGGCAGGGAGCTGATGGGCTCCTCATCTCTGCTCTCTGACATTATAAACAATTATTATATCTCAGTTCTTATCTTAAATGGTAAGAATGTGGCTTAAATAAGTGTTTATGATCTCTTAGTAGTTTAGAGATAAGGGTTATTTGAAGTAAAAGTAAAAGTACCAGTCACACAGTTAGAAAAAATCTTGTCACCCCTATGCGACAGAATGGCTCAATATTTTTAATGAAGACCAAGCATTGGATTCTTCTTTTATTTCTCCCAAAATAGCAACGTATCGACTTTAACAGTCTTTTTCAAGCATACCAAACTGTTGAAGTCGAAACGTTGCTATTTTGGGAGAAATAAAAGAAGAATCCAATGCTACGAGAGTGCCGCGGTTGTCATTTTTTTACTGTCTTAGGTAGGGGCTAATTTTTCGCGGGATGAGGTGACTTGGTGTTGCACCTTTAGTGATGTAAGGTGACAAAATGTTTTAGGGTTTAGGTCATATAATATTTTTATAGAGGTGGTCGATACGTACGCGGTAATACATACTATGTCTATTTTTATTTATTTTCCCTATTTTTTACAATTTTTTTTAACTTTATTTTGAGAAAAGTACGCCTTTTTTTATTTGAAACTTAATTTTTTTTATTATAAATAAAACCCTCTTTTTTACTTTTTTATATTTGTCGAACTTTGGGACTTCACCTTTTCAGGGTTTGATCCCTGTTTCAATTCAGTACAATATATTCTTACACAGTAAGACGCTGACAGTTGCCTAGGAGATCCAGCCCTCAGGCTGGATCTCCTGGGTTCCGTAGCTGGCAGGCTCCGATGCCTGTGGAAGTCATCGGGGCTGCCATGGCAACAATCGGCCCCCTGTCAGCGGAGCCCCCTCCTGCTGTAAACCCCACCGCGGCACGGGAAAGGGTTAATCCACCGGCACATGATCCTGCACCCACCCGATCACATCCCATACATGCATGTGAGGAGGCAGCAAGAAGCCACATCCCCTCATGTACGTGATAATGCAGGAAGCGATTACTAAGTGAAGGATTTACTTTAAAGGCTATGTACACCTTCAAGGGGCAATTTTTTTATGATTGCATTTTACTCATTTTGGGATAAAAATAATTTTTTTTCATTTGGTAATTTTTTTACTGCTTGAACAGGGGTCGGACCAGGATCCAGCACCGCAGGCACCGCCATCCAAGATTTTATAGGTTAAGAAGTTAAGGTAGTGCTGCCCCTAATTGTATATATTTTTCCCCTACCTAAGACAATCGCTTTTACTGTGTAAGGCCTCTTTCACACTTGCGTTCTGAGGATCCGGCGGGCACTTCTGTCCCGCCGGATCCGTCAGAACGCAAGTCGCCTGAAGCATTAGAAGACTGATCCTGATCCTGATCAGTCTTCGAAATACTTTCAGGTTACTATGGCAGCCAGGACGCTATTAAAGTCCTGGTTGCTATAGTAGGAGCGGGGAGCGGTATACTTACAGTCCGTGCGGCTCCCGGGGCGCTCCTGAATGACGTCGGAAGACGAACGGAAGACATCCTGATGCATCCTGAACGGATTACTCTCCATTCAGGATGCATTAGGATAATCCTGATCAACATCTTTCCGTCTTAGAGCCCCGAGGACGGAACTCTAGGACGGAAAGCAAAAACGCTAGTGTGAAAGGGGCCTTAAATGTAAAAAATAAATAAAAAGGAGACATATTGGGTATCGCCGCATCCGGTACAACCTGCTTTATAAAAATACCACATGACCTAACCCCTCAGATGAACACCGTAAAAAACAGAAAATAAAAACCGTGTCAAAAAGCCATTTTTTGTCACCTTACATCACCGACATCTCATCCCACAAAAAATGAGACCCACACTAAGACGATCGCCCAAAAAATAAAAAAACTATGGCTCTCAGAATATGGAGACACTAAAACATGATTTTTTTTCAAAAATGCTTTATGTAAAACTGAAACAACCAAATAAAGTTGTCATATTTGGTATTGTCGAGTCCGCAAAAACCTGCTCTATAAAAATACCACATGGTCTAACCTGTCAGATGAACGTTGTAAAACACAAAGAATAAAAACGGTGCAAAAACAGCTATTTTTTGTTACCTTGCCTCACAAAAAGTGTAATATAGAGCAACCAAAAATCATATGTACCCTAAAATAGGACCAACAAAACTGCCACCTTATTCTGTAGTTTCCAAAATGTGGTCATGTTTTTGGAGTTTCTACTCTAGGGGTGCATCAGGGGGTCTTCAAATGTGACATGAAAAATTACAATTATCCCAGTGAAATCTGCCCTCCAAAAATCATATGGCGTTCCTTTCCTTCTGCGCTCTGACGTGTGCCCGTACAGCGGTTTACGATCACATATGGGGTGTTTCTGTAAACTACAGAATCAGGGCAATAAATATTGAGTTTTGTATGGCTGTTAACCCTTGATTTGTTACTGGAAAAAAAGTGAAATTCTAAAATTTCATCTACATTCTCCTTTAATTCTTGTGGAACACCTAAAGAGTTAAAGTTTGTAAAATCAGTTTTAAATACTTTGAGTGGTGTCGTTTCTAAAATAGGGCAATTTATGGGTGGTTTCTATCATGTAAGTCTCACAAAGTGACTTCAGACCTGAACTGGTCCTTAAAAAGTGGGTTTTGGAAATGTTCTTAAAAATTTCAAGATTTGCTTCTAAACTTCTAACATCCCAAAAAAATAAAATGTCATTTTCAAAATGATCCAAACATGAAGTAGACATATGGGCAATGAAAAGTAATAACTATTTTTGGAGTTATTACTATCTATTATGAAAGTAGAGAAATTGAAATTTGGAAATTTACTAATTTTTCCAACTTTTTGGTAAATTTGGTATTTTTTTATTTTAAAAAATTAAATATTTTGACTCAATTTTACCACTGTCATGAAGTACAATATGTGACGAGAAAACAATCTCAGAATGGCTTGGATACGTTAAAGCGTTTTAAAGTTATTACCACATAAAGTGACATGTCAGATTTGCTAAAAATGGCCTGGTCCTTAAGGTGAAAAATGGCTTGGTCTTGAAGGGGTTAATAAAGCAAGGTAGAAGTAGATAATCGGGCAGATCATTGGGAACAAATGTTCCTATGAACACTCGTTCCTGACAATCTGCCCGTGTAACGATGCTACCGATCACCTGATGAACAAGCAAAATGCTCGTTCATCGGGTAATCCTGTTGTTTGTGCAAGCACCTAAATTACCGTTTCTGGGCAGCAGATTGTAATGTCTAAACAGCGATCTGCTGCCCAGAAACAATGCAACTGTATGAGGATGAGTGATAGCAGTAGCAACCGCTCGTCTTTATACTGTGGAGGTGATTGCTGCATGTGCAGTAAAGGCAGTGCTTCACTCCCACTGAATGGGAGTGAAGCACTTCGCTTCCCTGCCGACAATGTGCTGCTCATCTGGGAGTGTAAGGCCCCTTTCACACGGGCGAGTATTCCGCGTGGGTGCAATGCGTGATGTGAACGCATAGCACCCGCACTGAATCCTGAACCATTCACTTCAATGGGGCTGTGTACATGAGCGTTGTTTTTCACGCATCTGTCCTGCGTTGCGTGAAAAACGCAGCATGTTCTATATTCTGCGTTTTTCACGGAGACCTGGCCCCATAGAAGTGAATGGGGCTTCAGTGAAAAATGCATTGAATCCGCAAGCAAATGCTGAATCATAAATACGCTTTAGATATTTTTCGAAAAGCATTTAAAATGTATCCATGACTTGAGCACGGGACTGCTGAGAGTAAAAATATGGATTAGGATTAGTTACTTTCAGCAAATATAAACAAAAAAAAGAGTTAAAACTCGGAGGGTAGGGGAGCAGATGGATGGATGGACCTACAGAATTGGTCAGTAGGCTGCACCTGTGAATTTCGTTTCAACGTGGATGAAGTGCACAAAATGATGAGAAGGGAAAAAGGGGTGCTACACCGATATGTAGGGAATACAGTGGGAGCGCAAAAGATGGGTAGCCAGTAGTGTCAATAAGTGGATACATAAATAAAAGGAATTATCATTCACTTACTTCACCAGGGAGGGGGGCGCAAGATGAACTCAATACACTTAAGCCCTCTCCTCCCTCACCGAGGTCGCTTCAGTGATGTAGTGGATTCTTATATCCCAAGGATGGTAACAGGAACTTCACAGAATGTAGTAGAAAGTATTTTTTTATTCCAATTAAAAATAAGCTCAACATGTTTCAGGGAAGTACATAGTTCCCCTTCTTCCGGAGCAGAAGAAACATACAGGATAGGTCATCAATATCAAATTGGCGGAGGTCCAACTCCTGGCATCCCCACCTCATACAACCACTGCCTTCTCTGCTCTGTTTATCTGCACACCGCAGCAATTACAGTGGTGAGCATTATAATTACAAGTATGGAGTCTCCATTCTCTTCTATGGAAAGGCTCCTTCCTATGCACTTGAACAGAAAGAGCCATTGCATAGCAGAGAATAGGGACGCCGTACTTGTAATTACAAGTGCTCACCACTGCAAATGTTGCGGCGTGCAGGCAAACAAAGGAGAGTAGGTAGCACTTGTATGAGAGCTGCCTTCTCTTCAAACTGCTGATCGGTGGGGGTGCCAGGAGTCAGACCCCTGCCGATCTGATATTCTGAGGATAGGTCATCAATTGTAAAAAGGGGACAACCCCTTTAACACAGCGGGTCTAACTATATTCAGCTCAGCCCTTTTCAGTTCCATTTTTGCCGTGCCCTGCTATTTGAGTGTTTTCCTGTGAAGGACGCTCCCAGGTTACCATTTCTGGGACTGGCAACTAAAAGTATGAAAACATTATGCTCTTGAAATGCTAAATTTAAAACTTATCTTTAAAGGGCTTGTCACCCTAGTGGATAAGGATCCGACGACTGGTGGAGCATCTGGGGGTCCTGAATTCCATTAATTAACAGATGCGTGGTTGAGTATGCATACTGGTACTCTACGGGACTGCTGGAGATATCAGATTGCAGTGCTTGGCTATCACCAGCAGTCTCATAAAGCATGAATGGAGAAGTAGAACGCATGTTCGACCACATGGAACTTGGTAAACCTGTTCCTGTGATTTGTGGGGTGCCAGCATTCGCACCCCTGCTTATCAGATACTTGTCCCCTATTCCTTGTACACCTTTGGACAACCCCTTTAATGCTTTGGACTCCATAAAGCGACCTCTGTGTATCCAGTCTAATAATTATTTTTACTAGTCAATCTATAAAGCTAAGGACCCTTTTCTTATGTCCATCAATCCAGTTTTGTTTCCTTCGGTTGTGGTACAGAAATGCCAGAGGGAAACTGATGCCAAAACCGATCCATGCTTTCCTATGGGAGCAGTTCTGGGATCAGCTGTGATGCCTGGGGTCTCCTGTGCTGGATTGGTGCACAAAAACGTCATCAGTTATGTTTGGCTCAGACATAAAACAACTGGATATGTGCATTAAAATTATATCCGAACATGTAAACCCTTATCTGGAGAGGCAGAAGAAGCACAATTAATGTTGCATTGTAATAAAGAATAAGGTAAAATGTTGTTCAGACGGTACAGCTACACAATGCAACACAAGCATTAGTAATGATAGCCCCCCCAAAAAACGGACCACTCATCCACATTTAATTCACTTATCAATTGCTACTAAGCACAATTTGATCAAAATGCATAATCCCAGTCCCTACACTAATTTGCCACAGCCACAACCCCGGACCTGCTACAAGTATCCCAGAAGCCTAAAACCACCCCTGCTGTCAGTCTCTGGACCATACCACCCACAGGCGCCCCAGCTGCCATGGAGCACTCCACTATGCAGCACTGCAACATGTGAAAAATAAAAACATCCTCTTCTTTCCAGGTGATCTCAGAAACTGACCAGGTCGGTATTACCTAGGCCGAATTGCTGCGTTTCTAGGACTGGTAGGTATGTGGACCTGCACATATCTGCTGTTTTTTCTGATATCCTTGGCCAGTCGGACACGAGAATCACAATCCAGCCATGAGCTACTACCTGAAAGGGAGAAGCCTCGGGGACTCTGCCTATAATATACCTAAAGATGCAATTATACAACCTCTCAGGAGAGGCACAATTATACTGACTTGATACAGAACACGAGACACTACAGGAGAACACAAAACAAATATGAACATTTAATTACTATGTAATTATTTTATGGGAACTGTATCTGTATTTGTACTTGGCAGTTTGTAAAGCAGTAGTAAAAGGATTGTAGATGTAAATCTGCCATCTGCTGGTGAAGTGTGTAAACTACACGCCAGGCGTGACAGCAAGATGGCTTAATAAACTCCCCATGTTCATCTATTACTACCTACAGTCCTTGTCCTAGAGAAAGCAGAGCCACGAGTTAGATGTGGCCAGGCTGCCAGAAAAAACATATTTAGAAGGATAGAGGACTTGGACTGATTGGCAGCTCAAAAAAAATAAAAGAAACATCATATGATATAATAGTAATGTGCTGGCTCTTCAAAGACATGCAATTATGGGAAAGAATATGAGGTAACATGTATAATTACATGTCGGCCACACTATCCTCTTAACAACTAAGATCTCACTTCATAAAAATAGCAAATTCTGTTCCACCACATTCCTACTAGCTGTACGGAAAGACTTCAGCTGGGCATACACATAAGATGTTAGCCGATTAGATGGGGACCTCCCAAATCTCCCTGATAGTAAATGTCAGGGGAAAGAAGGGGCAGGCTGTTGGATTTCAACATGCCCGATCCTGTGGTTTTTGAGAAGATAGGCAACCAATCACAGGTGTCTCTGGCAGCAGCTTCTTCCCCTCAGTACCTGTCAAGCCGAGTATGCATGTGCATGAGGGGTATCAGGAGAGATAACGGTTGGCCACAAGTTATGTGTAAGACCAGTTATTTATCTTTTGTACTTAAGGAGGACCTGTAACCGATCCGCACATGTCTGTTTTAGCAGCTATTTGCATCGTCCTTGTTATTCTTATGACTCTGTGGTGTCCCATAACTTTATTATCCCTGCTAGAAGTTACAAATGAATTGCTAACAATGAAAGTCCAGATGGGTGTTACCAGTTAGGGATGTGTCTGCATAGTCTGACAATATCCAATCAGCCCTGCCAGTGTTAGACTGTACAAAGACCCACCACCTTCATTGCAAATGTCGAGCAATTCATTCATAACTTCCAGCAGGACTTATAAAGGAACGGGGCATCACAGAGTTATACAGAGTCTTCAGAATAGCAAGAAGTTACTAAAACAAAGATGACCCGTCACCACTCCTGACATGTCTAAGTACAGAGATGAGCAGTTACACATCTACTCACCTTCAGCCCTTAATCATCTGGATCCCAATCATTTTTGGTCTATATAGTTCCCATGAACACGTGAAGATACGTGCATGTACACAGGTATAAGTGGCATACACAAAATGAATATACTGAACGCTTACTTTTAGGCCTTGTTCACATTAACACATCTGTGACAAAATCTGTCCTTGTTTCACCCATAAAGATGTCAGTGAAGAATCTGTGTTTAGTCCATTTTTTGCCCTCAGTGTGTCATCTGCATTCTACAAGGTGAGTCAAAAGTCTCAGGACACCCTTTTACCGATTTGCGGCAATCGATTTCTGAGAAAATTCAGGTCTTCTTTAATATGCTACATGACCCCCTCCCCATTGTAAGAATTTGCCCTTGATCCAATATGGCGGATTTCAAGATGGTGGCCATGTTCCGGACATAGCCTAAAAGATAGGCCCCCTCACTCATTGCTTGTTGGGGCATATTTCATTTTCCCTTTTGTTTATGAAATAAAAGGGTGTCCTGAAACTTTTGACTCATGTGGATTGACACTATTCAGCTGAAAATTAATTTCCAGGGCATCTCCTCTATCTGTGGTCAGTGAAAAACAGACCAAAAATGCAATGGGTGTGTTTGGTCCTAATCATGTACCAAAGAAGTGCATGTCTTCATGATTTTTACACTGACCGCGGGCAATAAAAAAAACTTCTGATATGTGAACTGATACTTTAAAATCAATGAGTACGTGTGCTGTCCGCATTTTCTTCAGTGAAAAACTGAAATTTGAATGAGGCCTTAGTAGGTTTTTTGCATCTGAAAATTTGCTTGGGTCAGTCTTTTAGCCACAAATATGATTTTTTAATGAGCTTTTTTACACTTTGATGCGCCCAAAGTAAATCCCTGAGTGCCTACTTAAAATAAATATGTGGGTAAGGGAGAGTAACAGAGCTTTTCTTTTTTAAGTTCAGGTTTTATACGTGTTTGCCAAAAGTGTGAAAGCTGACCTGTCTGGAAGGTTGTTTGGAAGCATTGGCCTCACCTGTTTTTTGCATTGTACGTTTTGAGGAAGCGGCGGCTTCCATCTTGGCAGTGCACTCACAATATAGCTGGATTCTACAGAGTTTATTTTGGAGGCCCAGGAGAGGACAGCCCCTTTTGTGTAAGGGCCCCTCGGGGCAGATGGCTCACACAATTTGATCAAAATGTGCGCTGAAAACCTCACATTTATAAGTATTGTAAATATGGCAGTAATGAAATTCAGGATAATCCATATATAATGTCTGCATGTCTTATAATTATGGGAAAATGATGGGACTTTATGTTATGGTTATATTTGTGTTTGTCAAAAGTGTGAAAACTGACCTGGCAGTGATCGGGTTAGAGTATAGGTTTGCCTATGTACATCTTATCATCAAAGCTTGCAAGGATGCCCAGAATTCAAGTGCCCTGCTATTTTACCAAATGCAGTTTACCATACGTCTACTTATGGCCCGACATGAGAACTATTTGATTTCAAGCAACTTCCCTTGCATGTAGATACGTTTCAGGGGACAGCAATGCTTAACAAAGGGGCAGACCCCCGAAACGTAGCTACATGCTGGCTAGGCACCACATGTGCTGAATCTCAGATGGACCCTATGCACACGGGACTTAATTGCTAGGTATGGACTTTTGTGATAAATATGTGTTTTTGACCATGAGTAATTTTTGTATGCACTATAATGTGAAGCATTTTTGATAAAGAAACCCAAAGAAAAAGCTCATTTGTTTTTTTGGTGCAGTTTTTTACTCCGAGTCTGGGAGTACTATCTCTGCTTGGGGAGAGAGCACCTTAATCGGCGTGAGGAGACTTATAGGCCATTTATGCTCCTCGGAATTCTGGGAACAAAGGGATGCAAATGAGGTCTTAACAAGCTCTGCCTCTAACGCCCCCAGATGTAAGGCAGCTATCTTATAAGTCAATGTTCAGCTCTTTAAATAAGCCTTGAGACATGACTCGGATATTAAATAAGCCAGCACCTCATCTGCAGGTCTGAATTTGAGTCGAGTTGGGATATCGACGTTTTTGCACCACTGTGGTCCTGTTGTGCCATTAATGTTTATGCCATTAACAAAATCATTTGATTGAGGACCAATGACCATGACATCACATGGTCTAGGAAGAGGTCTAAGTGCTCTTGCAGCCTATTCATACAGCTGATCGGTAGGTGTCCTGGGAGTCTGTCCCCCACCGATCCCCGAGGATAGGCCATCAACATGAAAATCCTAGAGAACCTCTTTAAAACACTGGTACTTAAAACACTTATTTCACATCCATGAGGTAGAAAATAAGTGTTTCATCACTGGGGGCCCACCCAAGTGCCAATGAACTGCCTCATGAGAACGCAGTAGTAGTGGACATGCACGGCCACTGCTCCATTTGCTTCCATAGGAATGCTGTGAGCGATGTACTCGGCAGTGGAAAGGAAATTATTAGTGGCATAACCCCTTCACAAGTAACTGTGGTGTGCTATAGACTAAATACTGCTTCCAATTAAAGAATCCTGGGAAATAAATTTTTATGATAGGATCAGAGATAAGCAGTCGCCTATGCTGCAGGAAGTAACAGAATTCCATAGATTCAAAGCCTGTCCAATCCCATGATCTGCCATTCACCAAACACATGTAATCGTTGGCTGATTTAAAAAGCTTTGTAAATCCAGTTTAAGACTCTGATGCCTTACAAAGAGACACAGGGGTTGATTTATCAAACTGGTGTAAAGAAAAAATGTCTTAGTTGCCAATAGCAACTAATCAGATTCCATCTTTCATTTTCCAAAGGAGCTGTGATAAATGAAAGGTGGAATCTGATTGGTTTCTATGGGCACTGGGTGCTATGGGCAACTACACCAGTTCTACTTTACACCAGTTCTATAAATGACCCCGACAATGTCCAGTTCACTTTGTGCAGGTCAATAGAAGTTAGAAAAGAACAATATACTTACTCCCTTCCCACGTACAATGTAAGAGATTTAAAGCTCCCTCTACCCTTTTCCAGTGTTGAAGGTGAAAGAAAGCATATGCTATTGCTTCGCTGTCCCCTCTCTTCAGAATGTGTTCAGGGGGCAGTATTAAACTTTTCATTTCAAGAAGGTACTAAGATACAAAAGAAGAGATACAGATGTGTAAGTGACATCTCTCACATTACATGAATTCAGACAACTTCCTATACAATATCACCACTGCTTAATCTCAGGGTGCATTCACATGACTGTATGTATTTTGCAGTCCGCAAAACGTGGATCCACAAAAATAATGGATGACTTTCGTGTGATGTCCGTGTGGCATCCGTTTTTGGGGACCCATTGTAACAATGCCTATTCTTGTAGGCAAAACAGACAAGAATAGGATATGTTCTATCTTCTGAGCAGGGCTATAGAAAGGACATATGAATACAACGTGTGCCGTCTGCATTTTTTCCAGCTCCAATGAAATGAATGGGTCCACATCTAATCCGCAAAAAATGAGTCATAATTCCTATTGTGTGGCTATTTTGACAAATAGTCCAAGTTCTGTAGCAGGCAGGTATTGTTTGTACTACTCCTGTGGCATCCCACACGGAGATAATACACTGCCTGCTATTACCTTTCTGGTGTCTTCTTGTGGGTTCGCTTGCTCCTATTCAGTGAGCCGTCCGGATGGGGTTCGCTGCCCGCTATCTTCTCACTGAGCACGCGGCAGGCTCGGCGTCCCACGTGAATAGTGTTCGCTGATTGTGTATGCTGGGGAGGCTGCGGTGGATCTGCGGGCTGATACAGGGAAGCGCTTCCTGTTTAGTTAATGTATATTGTCCTTTTACTATCTGGACAGACGGGTATCATGGATAGTGATGAGCGGCATAGGCAATATTCGAATTCGCGATATTTCAACAACTTTTGGCCGAATATTCGCCATAAATTCGCAAATTCGTGATCTCCAGTCATTATTTACTAGATTGCGAAAATCGGCAATGTAATATATTCGCGATTAAAATTCGCGATTCGAATATTCACACTCAACACTAATCATGGATTCACCAGACGCATTTCGGGGTCTAACTTGACTCCTTCAGGAGGGACGCCAAGCCTACACAGCACCATGTGGGATGCAGAGCCTGCCACGCGCGCTGGGGGAAGATAGCAGGCAGCGAACCCCATCCGGATGGCTCACTGAATAGGAGCAAGCGAACCCACCAGAAAGGTAATAGCAGGCAGTGTACTATCTCCATGTGGGACACCACAGGAGTAATACAAACAATACCTGCCTACTACAGAACTTGGACTATTTGTCAAAATAGCCACACTATAGAAATTATAAAATCAGTTATTCACTAGTTGAACCAGCTGAAAAGAACAAATCTGTTTCAGCTGCAATATCTAAACATTTCATCTATGCCAGGCATGCCCAACCTGCGGCCCTCCAGCTGTTGCAAAACTACAACTCCCATTATTCCCTGACAACCTACAGCTATCATCCTGCAGAGGGGCATGGTGGGAGTTGTAGTTTTACAACAGCTGGAGGGCCACAGGTTGAGCATGCCTGATCTATGCTATATAGCTGGTAATCAGCATCTGCATTATTTAAACTATCTAACAGTGAAATATCCAGCTAATTATACTGGGCTGTGCAGTTACCAACTTAATAACGATCAGATTACCGATCACCAGAGACATTCTGACTATTATATTATTGCTTCACTGTGGATATACAGCAACTATATTACTATTGATTAATTGATATCCTCAACAAGAACATTGACTGCTATCACTTTTGGGTCAAATAAATTCCCTTTGTAATCAATTATCCTTTGTGACGACTGTTTTATTAGTACAAACAAAAAAATGCAACAGCACTCTGCAACCAGAACTCTGCCCAAGGTAGAAGCTATAGGAGGACATTAGTGTACGTTTTGATCAAAAGGTAATAAGCCACTCGCCACACCAAGGCTGTCCCATGAGTGGTACTAACGCTATGTTTTATTAGTATTATTTATTATATTTTATAGATGATTTATTTTTTTTTTTCGAATAGGAAGAATAAATTATTATCTATTATACATTATTTGCTTGTCCTCTACTTGTTACCAGATACAGTGTGCCAGTCTATTATCAAAACCTATTCGTATATACCCTTCCTGACTGGGTGAGTCAGTTAGACTTTGAGCACCTTGCATGACAATCGACGGGTGAGCATCTATACAACTTTGTGTTTTTATACCACATCTAAATGTGGCTTTAAAAACTGCAAACTATATCTGTTTTCTAGAGAGGACAAGGAATATTTATATTGACAGCATGTCCAATCAACAACAGTTTCAGAAACAAATTTAAGAAACCATCAATGTAGCCACACTTTCTGTTGTCACTTTTGGTAAAAAGGCCTCCACAACAAAACAGAAAGGTGTCACTCTCTCTCTCTAATTACATTACACAATTTCCCTCCTGCCCTCACTGTCGACCTATACTATATGGCCATTTATCTGTTTTGGGGGAATATATTCAGCTCACTCATAAAAGTATGCTACAAGTCTCCAGTGATGGATGGGCAGCTAATAATGCAAATCCTAGAAAACAGTTATCCAACCACTAACCTCAATAGCTAACTGGAAATGTTGGACTAATTTTCTAAGATGTTAGTAGAACATTTTTAATTCTCCGATAGTCAGCAAAATTTCATAGACTTTTATGTACAAGGGTAAGGTTTACGCAGGATGAAGCCTCACCGACGTAACGTGGGTTGACATACCCTGCCTGTCGATAATATTTTTCAGACTAATAGGAGCATGGCACACTTATAGCCTAAACTATCATAAATCATTGGTATAGCATACATGCACCCCAAATTGGATGATGTATACAGTTAAAGAATATGGAGGGGTGGTAGATTAGCATCTTTTTGCATCATTAAGTGGTTTTTTTAAATTACATTTTAGCACCTTTAAGCTGATGTTGTTCATGGTCTTCAAAAATGGAATGTGCTACCAGCCAGATGCCCCATTTTCCTAGTTGTGACAGCCATCTTTTTGCTTTGTGAAATATTAGTTGTCACAGTTCAAAGTACTTGTTACCAGACTCTAGTAAAGTCACACACAGGGTAATTTTAGGAAACATATCCTGAGTAATAGACAAAGTACACTACAGATAGAACGTCATGTTCTCCCTAAGGCTATAAGGGTTCTACAGATGCATCTCAATAAATTAGAATATCATTGAAAAGTCAATTTATTTCAGTAATTCAAAAAGTGAAATATTATGTAGATTGTTTTTACATGTTGGAGCCTTCAAAGGATTGTCAACAAAAGGCCATTAAAGAATTTGGGGAAGATTCACAAGTAGTGGATTGCGGCTGGAGTAAGTGCTTCAAGAGCCACCACACACATAGGTGTATCCAGGACATGGGCTACAACTGTTACGTTCCTTGTGTCAAGCCACTCATGACCCAGACACAAAGTCAGAAGTGTCCTACCTGGGCCAAAGAGAAAAAGGACTGGACTGTTGCTCAGTAGTCCAAAGTGCCGTTTTCAGATGAAAGTAAATTTTGCATTTCATTTGGAAATCAAGGTCCCAGAGTCTGGCGGAAGAGTGGAGGCACACAGTCCACGTTGCTTGAGGTCCAGTGTGAAGTTTCCACAGTCAGTGATAGCTTGGGGAGCCAATTCATCTGTTGGTCCACTGTGTTATAACAAGTCCAAAGTCAGAGCAGCCGCCTACAAGTAAATTTTAGAGCACTACCTGCTTCCTTCTGCTGATAAGCTTTATGTAGATGCTGGTTTTATTTTCCAGCAGGACTTAGCACCGGCCTACACTGCCAAAAGTACTAATACCTGGTTTAATAACCACGGCATCACTGTGCCAGCAAACTCACTCACCTAAACCCCATAGAGAATCTATGGGGTTTTTTTGTCAAGAGGAAAATAATAGTCACCAGACCCAACAATTCAGACGAGCTAAAGGTCGCTATCAAAGCAACCTGGGCTTCCATAACACCTCAGCAATGCCACAGACTGATCGCCTCCATGCCATGCTGCACTGATACAGTAATTCATACAAAAGCAGCCCCGACCAAGTATTCAGTACATCCACTGTACATACTTTTCAGCAGATCAACATTTTTCTATTAAAAATAATTCATCAACACTAAATAAATCATCAACGCTAAAAGAAGAAAAAAAAGGCTTGAAACTGTGTGTAATAAATCTATATAATATATGAGTTTCACCTTTTGAATTAAATTACTGAAATAAATTAACTTTTCGAGTAGATTATAATTTATTGAGATGCACCTGTAAAGTGATCTATGTTTGGGTCAGTAGAACTGCGGGAGGTGTATTATAGCCATTATAAAGGGATCCTGTCATGTAAACTGACTATACTGTAGATATCAAACAGACGTCATAAAGCCAGTGTCATTGGTAGACATACTTTTGGCACATGTGGATTGAACTCCACTGCTCTGTGTATTGCCTCTACGGCATTCATTTCTGCTGTGCTGAGCCCTCGCCGTGATGCGGCTTCTGGGGAGAATCTGGAAACGACAAAAAAACAGGTTTCACTGAGTGAAAAAGAAACTTCTATGCAAGAAGTAACACTGGGCCCTGTGCACAATGTCATCTGCATATTGTAGGCTATAGCTTTCATTACTGGTTTTTCTAAACTCCCTGTCTAGGTAGTGAGAATCACACAACAGTACACACACATTTACTGTATTTTTGTCATTTTATGGAATGATGCCCTATGACTTACTCTTCTGAATGACGCTCAATGCAGATGGAGTGGGGTAGCTGTATTACATACTGCTCCAGCATGTCGCTATATGCCCTAGTATAGAGGAAATAAACCAGACCATGCAATCTCTTTCTCACCTCACACCTCACGGCTAACTCCAGAGCTGCACTTGGCAGGCAGACACCACAGGGAAAGCTGTGACAACCATTGCCCTGCCCTCCCAAGCTGGAGTCGCTGTGTAGGGAGGAAAGATGTTGCAGGTACTGGTCGATCTACAGGACAAAAAGAATGAAAACAAAAATTACTTGCACTTCCACGAGCGCACACATTGAACAGCATGCTGTCCTACAATACTAGCAATGCCGGCCCCAACTAAGCTGCCGTTTATAGTGGGTTTTTTCCTGGCAGGATCCTTTCCTTTCATTCCCTGCACTAAATCAAGGTGGATTTTACTTTTCTACATGGAAATACCCCCTGCTTAGTAAATTTTTTTAAATGAACAATAGATTGCCATTTCTTCATAAAGTTCATCAGAATATATTGTAGCTGGATCTGTCAGAGTGGGACTGGGTTTCCAAGGCTGCTGTATTCAGTATGGAGCGTGGCTTCTATCCGTTCTAACAGAAGGCGTACAATACAGAAGCCCCGGGAACACAGCGAGCCACCATGAAGATTTGGAAGAGTGCAGTAATATCTCTGCAACAAAACAAGAATATTCTGATAAACTATATGAAGCAAATGTTAATCTATGTATTCCCTGTACATGATGAAGGAAGTGGTGATGTGACAATCTGTGACACTCACTTGTCTGATACTGCCCGTGCTTTGAGCAGTGCTGCTGTGTAACATATTGTGGCAGATTTTGGTAAACTTATATCTGTAAAAGAAAAGACCAAAAAGCAGTAATTAAAGACTAGCAAGTAGGCACGATTTCACGAAGAAACAGCAAATAATAATAATAAAATGATTACAAAAATATGATTATAGAAACTGTGAAATAGATAAAAATGAGTTTAAATAAATTTACACAAACCAACTGAAAGGTGGCAAGAAGCAGGATGTGCTCAACCCAAAAATGCAGTTGTGCATATATATAGGGGAGCATATCCTGCACTCGTGGCCCATTGCTAATGGCAATCCCCAGCAAAAATGCATACGGTGCAGGATGCCCGCAGCGGACCCCATTTAAATAAATTTGGCCTTTAAACAGGACCTTTCACAACTCCTGACATAATAGTTTAAGACCCCATTCACACGTTCGTAGTGTGTTGCATAAAGATGCCTATATGTCCATAAAGATGCCTATACTTGTCCGCAATTACGGGCAAGAATAGGACATGCTCTATATTACTGCGGAGCCGCCGGCAGGAAGATCGGCGGCGCACTTCATCACGTCCCCATTCAAAATGAATGGGTCCGCACCCGTTCCGCAGATTTGTGAATGGGGCCTAATGCATTCCCCATGTAATAACAATTCTGGAGCATATGTTCTTATAGCTCTATGTTGTGCCATTCCTTTATTATTTCTACTAGAAGTTAGGAATGAATTGCTAGCAGTCTGCAGTAAGGGTACAGAGGGGGAGGTAACCAGTTGGGGGTGTGTACCTGCACAGTCTGAAAATGGCAGCACTCACTGATTGGACAGAGTGAGTCTGTGCAGGTACACCCCCAACTTGTTACCTCTCCTCTGTACCCTTACTGCAGACTGCTAGCAATCCATCCATAACTTCTAGTAGAAATAATAAAAGAATGGCACAACATAGAGCCATAAGAATAGAGGCTCCAGAATTGTTATTACATGGGGAATGCATGAAGCTATTAAAGCAGAAATGTCAGGAGTGGTGACAGGTCCTCTTTAACTTAAACTTATCAATACACATTAGAGCCTGTTCACATCTGTATTAAAGGCTCTGTTCAGATCCTCCATCACAGAGGAGAGAAAAGTCCTGCATGCAAGTCTTTCTTCTCTGCTTACATTTTTTTTCCAGAACAGAAACTGAACGGATGCCATTACAGTCAATGGGATTTGTTAGGTTCAGTTTGTGTCAGTGAATCTGGCACTTCCGTTATTTCCATTCTTCTGCTTCTATAACAGGGCAAAAGAATGAAAAATAATAGCACTGATGTCAAAGAGCCCTTGGAGGAACTTTCCCAAATAATAATATAGACATGAAGGACTTAGCTCACCAAGCATGAATGTGCTTTCAGTGGGGAGATTGGAGAAAGCCACTGCCAGACTCCTCTGGTGGTGACTTCTCTCTCCTAAGAACAAAAGGATTGGGCATGCTGAATTCCAACAAGCTGGACCCTTCTTTCACCCAACTTCTGCCATTGAGTAAGTAGGGACAACCCCCAAAAATAGATGGGATAAGCCAACATTTATTTATGTATGATCTGACTTGCAGTAACATGAATACCATAACCCGAAGGAAGATATCCTTAGGGTATTTTTACATGTAGTGTATACACTGCAGATCTGCTGTCGTGGATTTGCGTTTTGAAGTACAAGCAAAGTGGATGTGGATATCCCCTTCAGATTGAAATGCAGATTTTGATTATTAAAATGCTAATAAAAATATTGATTGGCCATGACAGCATCTGTGGAATGGTAAAAGATAATCCCAGCTCAGGTACTTGCTCTCAATGGTATACTTTATTCCACACACAACGGTTCACAGGGACGTTTCGGCTAGTTCAGCCTTCCTCAACTGCAGTTGAGGAAGGCTGAACTAGCCGAAACGTCCCTGTGAACCATTGTGTGTGGAATAAAGTATACCATTGAGAGCAAGTACGTCTGCTGGGATTATCTTTTACCATTCGTATGGGGATTACTCCTTTCCCGTGCAGACATCGATTTGAAGGTTGCGAGCTGTCCGATTTGGAATTTAGCATCTGTGGAATGACAGCCATATTGTTGCAACGATGCTCAAAAACAAGTGTTCAGGCTGCAAGGAGAGAATTAGCAAATATAAAGACATGGTGCATGAGGATGTGAATGTACGAGGCATGAACTCACCATCATACTTTGCTAAAACTGCTTGTACATCTGCATATGCCTGGAGCTCTAGCAAAGCTTCTAACAAGTTCTCATGAATATTGAACATACTCAGCAGTGGGAACTCCTTCATTAACTAGAAGAAATGAGACATAGCCAACACACCGACTTTAGTAACACTGGAGGATTACTCCACAGGGAAGAGAAGCATCCAAATCTTACAGCCAATTAGAATCATAGCCACCTGCAGAAAACCTTTAAAAAGAATGTGTCATCAAAAATGACCTACTGTTTAAAGGTAGCAGATTCAATGAGGTTAGCCTCCCCTCAACGGTTTCTTTATTTAATCAACCCAAAAAAAAGCAGCGTTTTGCCTACATCAGTCCTTCTCAAGCATCACTATAATATGACATATACATAGGTATATAGTAAAGGCTGGTGCTATTAACAAGTCAAAGATCAATACATAAATATGAGCATATATCAGCAGCGTGCTCACCAATCAATACTCAGACCATGATGGACAGTCTGAAGCCCCAATGTATATGACTCAAATTATAGGTAGAAAGGTAATTTGCAACAAAGCAAAGGCAGCTCACCCCTGATGACCGCTGAGTGGGAGCACGGAAAGGTCCTCTGGTGGACACATCGAAGTAATGCGAAAAACTCAGCTCACAGAATCTAGCGATTCTATTGAAGTTCATAAAAAATTCCAAAACATCAGGACAGACATACGACACGTATGCGTTTGGCTCTTACAGATATGGGCCCTTCATCATGACTGGTCAAATGATGAAGGGCCCATATCTGTAAGAGGCCCGAAACGCGTAACAGTGTCGTATGTCTGTCCTGATGTTTTGGAATTTTTTATGAACTTCAATAAAGAATCGCTTGGATTTTGGTGAGCTGGAGTTTTTTTCGCATGACTCAAATTATGGATGCGGAGAGGCCAAGGATCACTTCCTGCACCTTTTTATTCATTTATTTATTTTACATTATTTATAGCGTTGACATCTTCTACAGCACCGTAGAGACATTGCCATCACTTGCTGTCCCCAGTGGAGCTCACAATCTAAATTCCCTAGCAGTATGTTCTTGCATGTGGGAGGAAACCGAACAGAAACACGGGGAGAACATACAAACTCCATGCAGATACTGTCATTGGTCTGAATCAAACCTACGACCCCAGCAGTGCTAACCAATGAGCCACCGTGCTGCCCATAGGTAGCATCTCCAGAGTATTTCTTCACATGCTCCAACTCCATAGTAACAATACTAAACATACTTACATGCCCCAGCCCACTACAACTCCACCAATAGGTTACTGCCTAGTGTTGCTGAACATGGTATGCCTGGAGGTGATTGGACATGAGCGGCGAGGTATAGAGTGGAGCAATACTTGTGTCAAATGACACGGCAGGAAGTAATCTGCGGCCGGTCCACCCATATCCATACTTTGAGGCTTCAGACTGTCCATCACGATCTAAGAGTAATAATTGGATGAGCACACTCATGGTATATGTTAATGATGTACTGATCTTTGATTGGTTAATAGGTTTGATGGCACCGCGCTTTGCCTATATATGAATGTATATGCTATGGTATTGTGATGCTTGAGAAAGGCTTTGATGTAGCCGAAACGTCACTTTGTTTCTACATGTTGGACTGATTTAATACAGAAACCATTTGGGGGGATGCTGACCTCACTGAATCTTTCAAGTTTACCAAGTGCTGGACGTGGGCCATCTGTGGGACGGTCTGATACATTCTTGATGAGAGATGGTGAGGGAAATTGGAGTTGTTCTTAAACAAACAGATTGTTACTGTTTTAATGGTCACTGAGCTTTCACAAGACTTTTGAAATGTCCTAGCGCAATACCAAAGGTTTTGATCGGTGGGGGTCTGAGTCCTGAGAGTCTCACTGATCGCTAGAACAAGGAGAGAGGTCTTGCATAGTGTTCTCTCTCTCCTCACTGCAGGAGAGGAAGCAAAACGGACTAAATATAAAATCTATGGGCCCATCTTGCTTCCGTCTCCTGCAGCAAGAGAGAGATGCATAATATGGGAGTGCTCCTCATTCAAGTGATTGGTGAAGGACTCTGCCAATTAAAACTTTAATATGTTGCCATCACATATCAAAAGTTTGTGAAAGATTCTAAATGTTAAATGCATTATTTTAGAATTTTGGATGATTTTCTCTTTTTTTTTTTTTATTTCCCATGTCACCATCTACATTTTCATACTGGCCGCCAAGTCTAAAATATGTCAAGACTTCCAGTTCTGTAGAGGTAACTTTTTCTCCAAAAATATATTCAATATAAAACATGAATTAAACAATAGGTCATTTTCTGATCAATTCTCTTTAGAGGTTCTCCAGGATTTACATATTGATGACCTAATAATAGGATAGGTCCTTAACCACTTCAGCCCCCCTAGCTTAAACACCCTTAATGACCAGGCCACTTTTTACAATTCCGCACTACACTACTTTCACCGTTTATTGCTCCGTCATGCAACTTACCACCCAAATGAATTTTACCTCCTTTTCTTCTCACTAATAGAGCTTTTATTTGGTGGTATTTCATTGTTGCTGACATTTTTACTTTTTTGCTATTAATAAAAATTTAACGACATTTTTGCAAAAAAATGACATTTTCACTTTCTGTTGTAAAATTTTCAAAAAAACTACATTTCTATATAAATTTTTCTCTAAATTTATTGTTCTACATGTCTTTGATAAAAAAATCCAATAAGTGTATATTTATTGGTTTGGGTAAAAGTTATAGCGTTTACAAACTATGGTGCAAAAAGTGAATTTCGGCATTTTGAAGCAGCTCTGACTTTCTGAGCACCTGTCATG
This sequence comes from Bufotes viridis, assembly GCA_033119425.1. Classification (NCBI taxonomy): domain Eukaryota; kingdom Metazoa; phylum Chordata; class Amphibia; order Anura; family Bufonidae; genus Bufotes; species Bufotes viridis. Next base: position 225,679,684 of record CM065590.1, read on the forward strand.
TTTCTTCAGGTGCTAGAATGCCAGGATAGTATAAATATCCCCCAAATTACACCATTTTAGATAGAAGACACCCCAAAGTATTCGCGGAGGGGCTTGGTGAGTTCATGTATCATTTCATTTTTTTTCACAAGTTAGCGGAAAATGACACTTTCTGAGAAAAAAAAAAAAAAAAGTTTCAATTTCTGCTAACTTCTGGCAAAAAAAAAAAATCTCAGACGGACTCACTATGCCCCTCAGTGAATACCTTGGGGTGTCTACTTTCGAAATGGGGTCATTTGTGGGGTGTGTTTACTGTTCTGGCATTTTGAGGCGAGGCTAAATTGTGAGCCGCCATGTAAAACCTAAAGGTACTCGTTGGAATTTGGGCCCTTTGCGCACCCAGGCTGCAAAAAGTGTCACTCATGTGGTATCGCCGTACTCAGGAGAAGTAGGGCAATGTGTTTTGGGGTGTATTTTTACATACACCCATGTTGGAGTGAGAGAAATATCTCTGTAAATTGTCAACTTTGTATAAAAATTTTTAAAAGTTGTCGTTTACAAAGATATTTTTCACACAAAGTATGAGTATATATAAAAATACACCCCAAAACACATTGCCTACTTCTCCTGATGCTGCGATACCACATGTGTGCCACTTTTGCAGCTTAGTGCGCAAAGGCCCTAAAACCAATGAGTACCTTTAGAATTTCACAGGGCATTTTACGCATTTGGATTCCAGACTTCTTCTCACGCTTTAGGGGCCCCTAAAATGCCAGGGCAGTATAAATACCCCACATGTGACCCCATTTTGGAAGAAGACACCCCAAGGTATTCTGTGAGGGGTATGGTGAGTTCATGTAAAATTTTATTTTTGTCACAAGTTAGTGGAATATGAGACTTTGTAAAAAACAAAATTAAAAAAACAAAAAAAAACAATTTCCGCTGACTTGTGCCAAAAATAAAAATTCTGTGGACTCACCATGCCCCTCACAGAATACCTAGGGGTGTCTTCTTTCCAAAATGGGGTCACATGTGGGGTATTTATACTCACCTGGCATTTTAGGGGCCCCTAAAGTGTGAGAATCCAAATGCATAAAAATGGCCTGTGAAATCCTAAAGGTACTCATTGGTTTTAGGGCCCCTTGCGCATCTTGGCTGCAAAAAATGTCACACATGTGGTATCGCCGTACTCAGGAGAAGTGGGGCAATGTGGTTTAGGGTGTATTTTTACATATACCCATGCTGCGTGTGAGAAATATCGCTGTAAGCGACAACTTTTTAAATTTTTTATTCAAAGTTGTCAATTTACAGAGATATTTCTCTCACCCAGTATGGGTATATGTAAAATACACCCCAAACACATTGCCCTACTTCTCCTGAGTACGGCGATACCACATGGTGACACTTTTGCAGCCAAGATGCGCAAAGGCCCTAAAACCAATGAGTACCTTTAGGAGGGCATTTTACGCATTTTCTTCTCACGCTTTAGGGCCCCTAAAATGCCAGGGCAGTATAAATACCCCACATGTGACCCCATTTTGGAAAGAAGACACCCCAAGGTATTCCGTGAGGGCATGGCGAGTTCATAGAAGATTTTTTGGCACAAGTTAGTGGAAATTGATTTTTATTGTTTTTCTCACAAAGTCTCCCTTTCCGCTAACTTTTGACAAAAGTTTAATTTTTCATGGACTCATTATGCCCCTCAGCGAATACCTTGAGGTGTCTTCTTTCCAAAATGGGGTCACATGTGAGGTATTTATACTGCCCTGGCATTTTAGGAGCCCTAAAGCGTGAGAAGAAAATGCGTAAAAATGCCCTCCTAAAAGGTACTCATTGGTTTTAGGGCCCCTTGCGCATCTTGGCTGCAAAAAGTGTCACTCATGTGGTATCGCCGTACTCAGGAGAAGTAGGGCAATATGGTTTGGGGTGTATTTTTACATATACCCATGCTGGGTGAGAGAAATATCTCTGTAAATTGACAACTTTGAATAAAAAATTTAAAAAGTTGTCGTTTACAGCGATATTTCTCACACAAAGTATGGGAATATATAAAAATACACCCCAAACACATTGCCCCACTTCTCCTGAGTACGGCGATACCACATGTGTGACAATTTTTGCAGCCAAGATGCGCAAAGGCCTAAACCAATGAGTACCTTTAGGATTTCACAGGACATTTTTACGCATTTGGATTTTCACGCTTTAGGACCCCTAAAATGCCAGGGCAGTATAAATACCCCACATGTGACCCCATTGTGGAAAGAAGACACCCCAAGGTATTCCGTGAGGGGCATGGCGAGTTTACAGAAAAAAAAATTTGGCACAAGTTAGCGGAAATGGTATTTTTTTTTTTTTTTTACAGTCTCACATTCCACTAACTTGTGACAAAAAATAAAATTTTGCATGAACTCGCCATACCCCTCACGGAATACCTTGGGGTGTCTTCTTTCTAAAATGGGGTCACTTGTGAGGTTTTTGTACTGCCCTGGCATTTTAGGGGTCTCCATAATCATTACACGTATGGCCAGAATTAGGAGTTTTGCGATTCTCCTTATATTGACCATACGGGTAATGAGAATTTTTTCCGTTCAGCCTCTGCGCTGAAAGAAAAAAATGAACGTCACAGATTTTTCCATTCACATTGATCAATGTGGATGAAAAAATCTCTAAAAAATGTGCAAAAAAAAGAGGAAAAGCTATAAAGCTGCGATCGCTAAGGGACCCTAAGGCCTCATTCAAGTGTCCGCAATTCTGTTCCGCAAAATTTTGCGGAACAGGATTGTGGATACATTCAATTCTATGGGGACAGACTTTGTCCCGCTCGGATCCGTAATTGCGGATCCGTAGTGAAGATCCACAAAAGTATAGAACATGTCCTATTCTTGTCCGCAATTGCGGACAAGAAAAGCATTTTCTATATAGTTCTGGCAATGTGCGGATCCGCAAAATGCGGAAAGCACATTGCTGGTGTCCGTGTTTTGCGGATCCGCGGATTTGCGGATCCGTGGATCCGCAAAACACATGCGGACATCTGAATGAGCCTTACAGGGGTGATCAGTGACAGGGGGTGACAGGGGGTGATCAGGGGGTGACATGGGAGATCAGGGGGTGACATGGGAGATCAGGGGTTAATCAGTGACAGGGGGTGGTGGGTGGGTGGGGGCGGTGGGGGGTTGTGTGGTGATTGGTGCACTTTGATATTTTTCTCTGGTGGTCCCAAGCAAAGGGACCACCAGAGAAGCAGGCAGCAAGCAGATCAGGCGCTGTTCACAGAACAACGTCTGATCTGCGATTTTTTCTGCCATATACAGCCTGCCAGCGCACGATCGGCGCTGGCAGGCTGTAGTATAACTACATGCGAGCGCGCCGATGGCGTGCATTGCGCATTTGCGGGCGCGTCCTCCCGTCATCTCGCGTCTCGCGAGATGACGCGCCGATGCGTCGTATCAGAGCTACAGGGCCGCCCGCAGGACGCATCCCTGCGTTAGGCGGTCCTGTAGCGGTTAATATGACATTGTTGGGGGTCGAATCCAGACACCTTCCCTGATCAGCTGTTTGAAGCAGCCTCCTCGCAGCTTACCAAGCACAGCGCTGTACATTTGTACATTATATGGCAGCTGTGCTTGGTTTTGCAGCTCAGCTCCACTCACTTGAATGTGACCAATGAATGTGAAGTCACATGGCCTAGAAACACGCCTAATCCTCACGGAGCGCCGTGGCCTCTTCATACAGCTGATCGGTGCCCTACTTGGTATGACTCCTGGGACCTCCGATCTCATACTGTTGACCTATTTTGAGGATAGGTCATCAACATGTAAATCCCAGAGAAGCCCTTTAAAATGGGTTTAGTGACAAATCCATGTATCTCATGACTGATGTCTTACAATCTGGCCCCTAAATTTACAGTTTTATAGAAACTGATATAGAAGCACAGCCCAGTAACAAGCCAGTGTGAACACATTTACCCCGCTCCATGTCTTCCTGTGTCTTACGAGATGTTTTCCTTTTGTTTTACCTGTTACCAGTACTTCTATAGCACTGCATGGAGCTGCATCTCATAAGCTACAAGGCACTCCTGCATTCACATGTGGTATACTTATATAGAGGTGCAGTCATGCAAAAAATGCTTATAACCAGTTCAGGTCTGGGGTATCTTGGGTCTTCAGGACCAGACACCATTTACAGTTACACTAAAATAGACTTGTGTATACCATTACTCTTGATATATTACATTTCTATGCACAAGTGGTGAAAAACACTTGTGTCTTCTCTCCACGTTCCCCAGCAGTCTCTACCAGCTGGTCACTGATCGTTCAGCCTCTAACCTGTGCTGTATATATATGTTTCATGTTTTTTAATCACCTGGTCGGGTGTCAAGCAGTTAAGAGGTACTTAGTGCCTCATTCAAATTTAAGTTCCACTCTGATGTTAGGCTCTGTCCACACGACCATTGGAGGTTTGGTCCCATGTGGCTCTCTAACTAAATTTGACATAAAGAATGGTGCTGCATATCATATGACTGATCTAACAGGACGTTAGATAGCTTGTGGTTTTAGAAAATTAAGGACAACATTTTTATGTTCAAGATTTTTGCAAGACACAAAGCTAAAGAAATGGTCCCATAAGAAAGGCTTGACAAAAACACATACATCTCTCATCATCTTCACAGCTTCCCTTGTTCTTCCTAGCTTCCGTGCACACATTGCTAATCTTCTTTTAATGTATACCAATACATTTGTGTCTCGTCCTGAAACAACACAAATGGAAAGCAGACATATTTAGAAAGCCCATGTAAGAGTGTCAGGAAGTAAGCATTTATTTTCTTTACAGCTATCTGCAAGAACTGGGCAGACCAAAGGAGATGTACAGCAATGTAGTGACCATGTGCCTGGGTAGTTAGGGAACACCTACTACCTGTGTTCATGTGTGTCACCCGTATGGTCAACAAAAAGTTATACCCCTTAGTGACCAGCCTGTTTTGGACCTTCGTGATCAAGCATTTTTCATCATCACATTTATTGTTGATGTAGCCGTATGAGGGTTGTTTTATTTGCAGGACAACTTATAGTTTCTAATGGCACCATTTTGGGGTACACAACTTAAGGATTAACTTTTATTAACTTTTTTGGGGAGTGAGGGGTGTGCAAAAAACAGCAATACTGCCACTAAGCTTTTATGTTATAAATTTTGCTGCAGTCGTTTTTTGTTATACCTTATTTTTCGCTTTATAAGACTTTTTTCTCCAACAAGGGGGTGGGGGTGGAATGTCAGTGCAACTTATAAAGCGAATACTATTGAGCGTTTCTATTATCCGAACACTGCCCATATTCACCCTCTCTTGTCTTCTTTCCTGGGGCTGTGCTGCACTGCAGGTCCTGACCGTGTACAGCGTTGGGACGTAGTGCACGCACTATGACCAGACGCTGCACGCAGTCAGATGACAATGCAGTGCGGGCTGGAGAAGACAAGGGAGCACAACTGATGCAGATACCACCGGACCTAGAGAGGAGCAGCGGAGCAGGAGAAGCAAGTGAAGTTATTTATTTTAAGGTCTGATGGGGGTTTGTCATTGAGGTCTGATTGGGTTTGTCGTTCAGGTCTGGCATAGAAAATGGCTTGTAGCTTTCATTGGCATCATTTTGTTGTGCATAACACACTTGATAGCTGTTTATTCTCTTTGTTGGCAAATAAGCAAAAACAGAATTTCTGTCATTTTTTTTTTACAGCATTAACATCACGGTAAAAATGATATGATAATTCGTGGTTTGTGTCATTACAGATGTGACAATACCAAATATGATGAGGGGATTTTATTTTTGCAATTTTTCCATTGAAAAGCTTTTTTTTATATTTTTTACATTTTCTTTGACTAGTCCCACAAGGGGACTTTAACAGACACTCTTTTGATTCTATAATACAGTGTACTGCTTATGCAGTGCAGAGTATTCTATTGTCAGTGCTATACTAACAGACACCATTAGAGTGCGCCAGAGACGCACAGTCTGATGGCCATACACTGCAGGAAGGCCTGGTATCTGCATTAGGCCCTAATCTGCCATGTGATGACATTGGCATCCCGCAATCTCATTCCTGAAGTGCCAATGGTAAAAGAAGGATTCCCGTCCCTCTAAACCACTAGGATGCTACAGTTACTATGGACCACAGCATCTAAAGGTATAAGCGGCCTGGATCGGCGCTTCTGTTAAGTAGGAGCCCATCATTCATGATAGAACTGAGCTCCCAGTCTGTGCTGCATGGGAGACCCATGCAATGGTTATACTAGGCAGCTGTTAAAAGTGACGGCCAAGTCTATGGACCATTAGTGACCACCGTAAAAAGGCGTATTGGTGGTCACTAACGGGTGAACACTTTGGCTGGCTGCAGTCACCACTAGAGGGAGTCTTACAGCATACACTCACTCTAGTGTTGACTGCAGGTGGCCAGAGTGCAACAGGCGCTTCTGTTAAGTAGGAGCCCATCATTCATGATAGAACTGAGCTCCCAGTCTGTGCTGCATGGGAGACCCATGCAATGGTTATACTAGGCAGCTGTTAAAAGTTACGGCCAAGTCTATGGACCATTAGTGACCACCGTAAAAATGCGTATTGGTGGTCACTAACGGGTGAACACTTTGGCTGGCTGCAGTCACCACTAGAGGGAGTCTTACAGCATACACTCACTCTAGTGTTGACTGCAGGTGGCCAGAGTGCAATAGGGGTTGTAATGAACTAAAACAGTGCTAATCCTCCCCATGAGTTATGTCTGATATTCGAAGTGAATGGAGCTGAGCTGTAATACCACAAATAGCCTGTAGAAAAAAGCCTGTTTGGAAAAAAGAAACCTTGATTTTCCTACCACGTGCGACACCTTTAATACTGCAAAGTGGTTATACAGGATTAGATAAACATGTCTGCCTCCTTGTCGCTCAGCCCTATTCACTTCAATAGAGCTGTGCTGCAAGCCGTATACAACCAATGGACAGGAAATCAGACAGACATACACGTATTTTTCGACCTAGAAGAAGCACTTTTTTCTTCCCAAATTCGGGGAACAATGCACAGAAGACGGCAGTAAGAAGAAGAGAGCTGGATCCTAGATGCGGCAGTGTCCGAAGCAGGACAGGTAACTTGATTTTTATTTTGTTTGCTTTGTGGCATGGGGGCCACACATTGAGGTCTGAGCTGAGGTCTTACAGGGGTCTTATTAACATTGGGGGTCCGATTGGGGCTGTGAGCGGAGGTCTGATTAACATTGGGGGTCTGATCTGAGGTCTAATGAATTTTTTTTCCCTATTCTCCTCCTCTAAAACCTAGGTGCGTCTTATGGGCAAGTGCGTCTTATAGAACGAAAAATACAGTATTTTGCTAATCCTAGACAACCCATTTGTCTATGCAGGAAGCTGTCTACTGTAAACTCTATTTTAATTTGCCTGTATGTGGGATACCCGATCAGGTAGGATGGGGGTCATTTAGAAGTGGTACCCACAGCTGGGGATATGCCGTACATGTCTGAGATGGGAATATCCAAATGTATGCCAAATCGATAGGGAACATAAGCACAACATGCCATTGACCAAATTAAAAAGATATATATTGGAATTGCAAATTGGACCCTGCTGAAATTTATTAACACAAATGGTGACTAAAGAAACTGCACATTTCTGTCTACAGAATAGGTGGCCCTTACGGTGCTGAGCTTCATACTGAGCACCATGGTGCTGTAATTGCTGGCTTCTTCTATAGCAGCCTTCCCCAGCCTTCAATGCTTGCTTAAACAACTTCTCTGCCTCTACAATTGTCGTTGCTTCTTCCTCAGCCAGTAAAATGAAGGCAGTGGCACATCTGTACTCAATAAAAACAAAAAACAATGACATTAGGATATGTACATAAAAGGTAGCCCCACATGTGCAGGTAAGACAATTAGATTTTCAGTGCATGCGTGGTAACATTCAGGGATGTAACTACCATAGCGGCAGACCATGCAATGCTATGGTGCCCAGGGCAAGAGGGGGCAGACTTAGTTGGGATCATCTCTTCTTCTACTGGGGGTGAAAACTTGGTCAGGACTCTACCCTCTAAAGAAACAACTTTTAGCAAACGAGGCAGTGGAAAAAATGGTCCAAGGGTCATTGAAAGGGGTATTTGCAGAAACCCCTCTGTCCTGTGTGGGGGGCCTGGTTTGATCCTTGCTGTGGGGCCCTTACATCTCTTTGTACACCACTGGTGACAGTGCTCCTCAAGCTCTATGACCAATACAATATATGGGTACAATATTGGAAGGATGAATTTAAGAGTAAAGCTACAATCTTTGGTTAGGTTATCGGGCAGTGATTTTAGTTTCTTAATGCACCAGGCAAATTTTATATTGCATTGAAGAAAATTCTTAAAATGCAGCTCAAGTAATCTGGCCAGACCAATGCAATTTGTGGGGGATGAGATTTTTAGTTTTTCTAAAGATTTAGTATATTTAGTAGAAATGTTTAAGAGACTTTCTGGCCTCAGGAGAGGTCATCAATATCTGATCAGTGGGGGGTCTGACCAAGACCTGGCTGATCAGCTTTTTGAGGAAACCATGGCGCTCACTTGAACTGTGGTGAGCACCGCAGCCTCCTCGCAGCTTACCAAACATAATGCCATACATTGTATATCGGCTGTGTTTGGTATCACAGCTCAGCCCCATTCTCTAGAATGGGACTGTGGTGGACCTAGGCCATGTGACTGATTAACGTGACTGGCCTAGACAAAGCTGTATAAATGCAGCAGCGCTCATGTGAGCGCCTTGGCCTTCTCAAACAGCTGACCGCCAGGGGTCCCAGGTGTCGGACCCCCACCAATTATATTCTAATAACCTATCCAGAAAATAGGTAATCAGTTTAAAAAATAAATAAATCAGAAAACTGCTTTAACATATCCTTGCAGTAGACTAAGGAGGTTACCATAGATAGCATATATTAATTGTGACATATTGTAAGTAGATGTAGTGCTCACTCAGGTACGATAAAGGCATACTCACTCATTTAATTCGAGAGCTTCATGTGCTGCAGAAATTCTGGCTTGTGGGTTTCTTTCCCGCCATGCTTTTTGCATTACTGTTTAACAAAAAAGGAAAATTCAATTCACTATAATGGATTTTAAAGGCATAGCCTCCAATGACGAACATTCCCTCAACACTGCTAGAGCAGGGTATAACATACGGTTACTGATAACTAAAAGACGGCCATTTTATTGTTTGCTGGTTGTTTGCAGTTGAATTCACATTGGTCTCGAGACTACTGTACACAAGAGTGTTATAACATTAACATGACACTCTGTGGCAGGGTTAGACAAAATGGAGATGGGGCAGGGAGTAAGGCCCCTTTCACACGGGCGAGTTTTCCGCGCGGGTGCAATGCCGCGCGGGTGCAATGCGTGATGTGAACGCATTGCACCCGCACTGATTCCGGACCCATTCACTTCAATGGGGCTGTGCACATGACAGTTGATTTTCACGCATCACTTTTGCGATGCGTGAAAATCGCAGCATGCTCTATCTTCTGCGTTTTTAACGGAACGCAGGCCCCATAGAAGTGAATGGGGCTGCGGGAAAATCGCAAGCATCCGCAAGCAAGTGCGGATGCTTTACGATGTTCCCGCATGGTTGCTATGCAACCATCGGGATGTGTAATCGGTTCTGTATTATTTCACATTATAACATAGTTATAATGTAAAATAATACCCTTGGCCATCTTCCTAATGCTTAACCGATTGCAGAATGGGTTAAAATAATAAACTAATAAGAACTTACCTAGTTCCATTTGATCGAGATGGCCGCCTCTCCGTTAGCTTGCTAGTAGGAAAAGGACCCATGATGATGTCACATGGACCAATCACATGCTCCATCACCATAGTGATGGAGCAGGTGATTGGGCCATGTGATGCTGTGACATCATCACAGGTCCTTTTCCTACTAGCAAGCTAACGGAGAGGATGCCGGGCTTTGCGATCAAATGGAACAGGTAAGTTCTTATTAGTTTATTATTTTTAACCCATTCTGCACCAGTTTAAACATTAGGGAGATGGCCAAGGGTATTATTTTACATTATAACTATGTTATAATGTGAAATAATACCAGCGGGACAATTTCTGACCCAAACATGCACTTCTGTGAAGAAGTGCAGGTTCGGGTCTGGGTACCAAAAGTGCCGATTTTTCTCCCGCGCGTGCAAAACGCATGACAGCGCTTTGCACTCGCAGGGAAAAATCGCGGCGATTCCCGCAACGCACCCGCACTGTTTGACGGAGTGCACCCGCAACGCCCGTGTGAAAGAGGCCTAAGGGTCAAGTTTCTAGTCAACATGGCAACTTAGTTTTTGTCCTCTGCAAGCTTTTTGTTATTTTCACCCAGATTGTTGCTGCTGGGCAGAAAAAGTGCACAGTGGCTGTCACAGAACGCTCTATTAGTAGAAATTGATCCAGGAAGCAACAGGCTAGGGTGGATAGAAATCAATAATTAAAAAAAAAAAATTTGATTTAAATCTGATTTTTTTTTTTATATAAAATGTTTTTTGAGGAAAATATATTACCATCCTAAGGTTATTCCATCATGAAATAAAGATTCGTTTTTTAATTATGTAGAATAAGGCTGTATATGTTTATTTTTTTGGTAAATAAATTCCATTAATCCATTAAGCACAATGTCGGGCTCTTCCAGAGGTTTTTCTTAGATTATTGGGCAGTTTCTCTGCCTACAAGATATTACCACAGATGCTTGGGTTACTTTTGCAGTTCTCAAAACTGAATGTGATTCAGCAGAGATCATATGCCTCTTCTTCACAGCAAAAATGTTATATCTTAAAGTTTAAAGAAGGTCAGTGAATAGAAACAATATTTTTTCTCCTTCCTAAGTACATCAGAAAAGTTGTCCAAATATGAATGATTAACCTATTAAACTGGGGATAAAAAAACTAATATGAAAAGTTGTTATTCTAAAAATCTTCATCTACTTGCATATTATAAGTTATACCAGCAAGAACTAGTCTTTATGTAGAAAAAGACTAGTCATTTAAATCAAATCCACCCTGTAACAGGCTCCTGTCAGTGTCTATCTACCAGCACAGGAAGCATGTGGTAGGCAAAGACATGTGGGAAAAAAGTGATTGCTCTGGCAAATGGGGAGGTGGGATGGTGTCACTGTTTTCACAACTAAAGAGGTGGGTGGAGAATCGTCAGTAATTACTGGAAGGGGTTCCGGCTTTGGGGAGGAGACCTGCTGTGACTACCGAGAGGAACTGGTATGATTCTAGGGGAGTACTCCTTTGATTGCCTGCTGAAGAAGGGGTTGGGCCTGCTGTAATCCGTGGTGGAAGAGGGCAGGCCTTCTGTGACTACTGGGAAATCAAGGTGGTGCTTGTGAAGAATGGGGGGCAATTTTTACTAGTTTATGTAATTGCTGGGGAACTCTATGAACACTACTTGTGGCATCAAACCTGAAATGACATGAAAGACCAGGCTTGCACACGCCCGACTGTACGGTATTACATGTAAGGCTCGCACACTCCTGGTTGGAGAGCAGTTGCAGGGTATGACATGTAAGGGCAAGCTTGCACATGCCCAGTTGCAGCACATAACACGTGAGGCCCAGCTTGCACACACCCTGCTGTTGTGCATGACATGTAAGGCCAGGCTACTAAAGAGTTGCTAAGGAAACACTTTAACTAAGCATTGTTAAGGAAATTCCATTTTCAATGTCTAGTGCAGTTTCCCAACTAGTGTGCCTCCAGCTTTTGCAAAACTACAACTCCCAGCATGCCCGGACAGCCTTTGGCTGTGTAGGCATGCTGGGAGTTGTAGTTTCGCAACAGCTGGAGGCACACTGGTTGGGAAACACAGGTCTAGTGAATGCTGAAGATGGAAAAATAAGATGCAGAAGCAGGCTTCTCAGCCTACCTCTTCTGTCCCTGCCCAAACGCTTCTTCATTCTACATCTAATGTATTTAACTAAAGAACTAATTTTACATGCTTTTATGCATATTTCAACTGCTACTAGCAGCGCCCTCCTGTATCTTCTAGGGCGCATTTCTGGTTAGAGCTAAGAAGATATGGAGAGAAGCATAGCTGCAGCGATTAGCACTGATAGAAAGTGTACTATGTTCCTGTATGCTTTCTGTGCTGATTGCTGCAGTTCTGCTTTTCTCCTTATATATAGGGGAGGTAATAGATTAGACGTGTAGGGAGGCAGGGCTGGTGGAAGGAGGCAGAGGCTGTGGCAGGAAGAGACAGGCTGAAGCCTGCATCTTACATGTACCCACCTTCCACCTTCAGTATACCACATAAGAAGGAATCTTCTTAGAAACATTCAGAGAGTTTGCTAAGGGAACACTAATAAAAATTAACATAATTTCCTAATAAATAAAAAAACCTTTACATCACTGTCCCTGTTTTTAAACGGTGGCAAAACTCTGTGTGGTTCTTACTTGCATCAGCTGGCCGCATGTGATCGGTGTCACATGTAAAGAAAGTCTGATGATCCTGGGCTGAAAGATTCATATCATAATACGTTAACGGTTCCCGTCCTGTCACCCATGTGTATCTGTAACACAACGACAATTAGAACTATGCATTCAAGTGTTGATTATACATTTCTACATGTTAGTGTTCTTCTAACAGAGAAAAAAGGAGCAGGCATTTTGAAATCAAACTGCGCCTCCAAGCACGTCATTTTGCTGGATCACAGGATCAAATGTGTATGGTCAGCTGTAGTGTGGTATAAGGATCTAGCTCTTCTTGCACATCACAAATTCACCATATTATGCACCAAAATGCAGATTTATTGTAAATTTTTGTAGGAAAGTAGGTTCAATCTCTGCTGAGGAGTACAGTGGGCAGTCCTACTCAATGATTTATTCTCAGTAACTATACACCGAATGAGTCCGCCAACACTTGACTACTAGGTATTGAAAGAGTAAGGCCCCTTGCATACGAGCATGCCAGATTCAGTCCGGATGCGTTGTGGGCGGGTTCAGGGAAACCCGCGCGAGTTCGCACGCAATTTGTGTCTGCGATTGTGTTGTTCAGTTTTTTCCGCACGAGTGCAAAGCGTTTTAATGCGTTTTGCACGCGCGTGATAAAAAACTGAATGTTGGTACCCAGACCCGAACCCGGTCCTGCAAAAGGACCTGCGCTGACGTCATCGCGATCACCACGTGGTTAGCGCGATTGCGTCAGCGCAGGTCCTTTTGCAGGTTCTGCAAGAAGAAGAAAGAAGATGATAACGGCTGCGCGATCAAGTGGATGAGGCGAGTAATTCTATTATTTTTTAACCCTCAATGGACATTTTACTTAGCATTCTGTATTAAAGAATGCTATTATTTTCCATTATAGCCATCTTATAATGGAAAATAATAAAGTAAATGGACTATAATGGGGTCCCGAGGCTCATGCCTATTTATTAACATAGTCTGCTTAGCAACCAACCGTGAAAAATCGCATTGCATCCGCACCTTCTCGCGGATGCAATGCGATTTTCACACAGCCCCATTCACTTCTATGGGGCCTGCGTTGTGTGAAAGAGGCAGAATATAGAACATGCTGCGATTTTCACACAACGCACAAGTGATGCGTGAAAAACATTGCTCATGTGCACAGCCCCATAGAAATGAATGGGTCAGGATTCAGTGCGGGTGCAATGTGTCCTCCTCACTCATTGCACCGGTGCGGAAATCACGCCCGTGTGAAAGGGGCCTAAAGAAGCATATATAAATAAAATACAAGTTATAGTGAATATTGTCACAATATATCATCTGCTCAGCTCATCCTACACTATAATATGCTGCCTACATGTGCACCTTGACAGGTTCCCTTTAGTATGTGAATGGAAAATGCTACTATCTCTACATGGAGCACATAAAACTAACTTATACCAATGATTTCTTTAGGATAAGCATTGAACACACAAGCTGTTTTAATGGGACCTAAATACTGCAGGCTGGGAGCTCCGAGATGGGGCAGAGTTTTGGTTCTCACATAACCCATTTAAATATGGATCAAACAGGAGAATTCTAATTTGCAATATTTAGTATTTCATTGGCTTTGAAATGTACTTTTTTATTAAAGGAATGGGTAAAATATAATTATAAGGGGTCTTTTTATCTTTATATGCTGTACTTGTTAGATTAGACGGACAGACAGATACATAGATAATGTGGATTTTATCTGATGCTATTTATTGATTTATTTTTGCTCTTTCTTAGTATACGCCATTAATCCAGCCTGGAGCATAATAATGCATAGTTGCCAACATTTCTTGGAAAACAAGGTTTTGCTTCGTCTGAGTGTACAAAAAGTAATGTAATGTGACGTGGGCCAACCACACAGCCGTATTTGCCGTAACAAAATAGTTATTGTAATAAAACATCTTTGTGTATATTTTCTTTAAATAGTCATTTACAAGTCGGGCCAATATCTATAGGACCAGGCGCTTTATGAGTTTTTGGACAGGTTTTCGCGCACCGCACATTTGTAGAAACTACTCAATGCAGGCATACATTAATTTCTAATGAAAAGATTGTGCATTCTAATTGGAGGGTTGTGATCCAACAGAAAACTTTCTGTTCCACATAAAATAACAGACACCATATTAAAGAGAGAAAAACTGTACAATGTACAATTTAATATATGACAGAAAACAGAGAAAATGTGAATAGAAGTTAGTTCTGCAAATTCATAGAACAAAAGTGAATATTTATGATCCTGGAAAGGCGCAGCAATTAGACATTTGTATGCAGCGTGGTTCTCTGCACCTGTCAAAATGACAATGGCTCAGACATCTTGTGTTACACAGCACCTCAACGGCAGCGGCATACCGCCTGGGAGATGGAAATCCCTGCACATTACAAAGGCAGCCTTATTCCGAGACTTAGACTAGAAATGAGATTTACTCCTTCCAGTCTACTCATTACAACTCCAGCCAGAGTAGGTCCCAGGTTTAGCAGATCATCCTCTCACTTCCCAAATCTCCAGCAGGACTCTGCTCCAGTACCCTGGATTTACCAGGTCAATCAGGAGAAAGAATAAGAAAGGAATAGTAAACCCCATTTCAGGAAAACAGAGCCGTCTTGTAAATGGTTTCAAAGCGTTGGCAATGCGCTGGTATTTTGTGCAGTCAGTGGGGTGTCCAGCGGGAAAGAAGAACCTGTTTATTGTGTATGAATGCTCTTCATTTATCAGCGATGTCGCGATTCAGCATCCTTCTCTTGGCACCGGCAGTTCCACTTCCGTGTTTGTTCCTACACAGGCCGTGTTGGTGACGCGACGAAGCGGGATTGGCTATCTTCTTCAGTTCAATAGCTAAGCTCTATCTCTGAACCAGCCGTGGTGGAAAATGGAGCTGGTTTATCTATTGACCTGAGCCTTCATCCCACCAACACAGCTTGTGTAGGACGGAACAAGCCATTGAGCTGTCAGTTAGAAGAGGGGGGCTCATAAACCGGGACATCATTGCAAATTGAATGTAAAAACAAAACAAAAAAAAAAAGAACATTAGAAAGAAATTTTACTTACTTACTAAACAGTTTCTTTTTTTTTGCCACTGGACAACCCCTTTTGTGTGCAGTTTATGGATTAAACTAGCAAACTGACAATATCCATTTTAAGAGGTTTTCAGAGACTTTAAAAATACTGGATCGTCTGGATAGGTCATCAGTATCTGATCGGTGGGGGTCTGACACCCGGGACCACGCTGATCAGCTGTTTGAGAAGGCAGCAGCGCTCGCAGTAGTGCCGGAGCCCTTTTCCATCTTTACTAGGCCAAGTGACGACACAGTCATCGGTCCCATGGTGTAGGCACGGCTCAGCCCCATAGAAGTGAATGGGCCTGAGTGCAATACCAAGCACAACCGTTATACAATGTACTTGGTGAGCTGAGCGAAGGTTGCAGCGCTTACAGGAGCACCGATGCCTTCTTAAACAGTTTATCAGCAGGGGTCCTGGGTGTCGGACCCCCACGGATCAGACACTGATGACCTTCATTTTTTACCTACATGTGTCTGTATGTATGTATGTATATATATATATATATATATATATATATATATATATATATATAAGTATGGACATGTTTGCACAGTACATTCCTTCCAAGAAATTACCTGTTGTACTCTGCTCCGCGAAATAAGTTTAATGGATTTCGCCAGACTTTACATTCTGTGATGAGGAAGGACAAAACATAAATAAAATAAATAAAACTTATATGCAAAATGAATCATAAAAAAAGTTGTCTAATCTTTTTTAAGTGATGTCCAATATTCAGGATAGGCCATCCCTAGCTGATCATCAGGGGTTCAACACCCAACACCCCCACCGATCAGCTGTTCTATTGCCAGCTACAGAGCACCATCACATCAACATAGTGGACAGTGACGGAAAGTGCTGTCCACTACAATGGTGACGGTGCAGCTGACCGGCAGGAGTGCGGGGTGTTGGAGATCAGCTAGTGGTGGCCTAAACTACTTTACTCCTTTAAAACCTAAGTATAAAAAGAGTGACTTTTTTTTTTTTTTTTTTTAAAGATATTAGATACTTCCTTAGGGGAAAAAAGTTGCTCTTCATATTCATTTTCTTTAACTTCCTGACTAATTCAAAATGATTCTAAGACCATTTCAAAACAACAACAACATACAGAAGACATAACGCTTATAAAAATGCATTTATCATTCAAACTCCTAAGACTCCCGCCGATCCCTAGAACGGCTGTTTTTGGCTATTTCCGCCACTCCCATAATGTTTGAAAGAAAAGCACCAATCCAGTCTCTAGAATTAAAGATATTAAACATTTACAATACAAAAAGATTATTCTAAGCTTAAAGAGGTTATCCAGAAAAAGATATATATAACTTATCTTCAGCCGATCAGCTGTTAGAAGAGGCCTCGAGCACCAAAGCCTCTTCCTAGGCCAGTGACATCACTGTACATCGGACATATGGCCTAGTCGCAGCTCAGCCCCATTTAAGTCAATGAAGCTGAGCTGCAGTACCAAGCACTGCCATTATATGATATATGGCACTGTCCTTGGAAAGCTGCCAAGAGCCTGCATTTCTCACCAGAGCTCCAGTGAGTGCAGCGGCTCCCTGACCCCCCGAGATCAGCTGTACGGGGAGACAGAGCACACGTGCCGTCTCTGTTCTGTCTTCCTGCTCACTGCTGCTGTCCCATAGACATACAGCAGCGGACAGGAAGACCGAAGGGAGACGGCCCGTGTGGACTGCGCTCCGTCCCCCGTACAGCTGATCGGCGGGGGTGCCGGGACTTGGACCCCTGCTGATGTGATAATGATGATCTATTCTGAGGATAAGCCATCATTATCTTTTCCAGGATAACCTCTTTAAAAGGAAGGTGTCATCAGAAAATGACCAATTGTTTAAATCATGGTTTAATGTTAAACATAGTTTTAAAGAATTTAAAGTTATTTTTAATTTTCCATGTCAATATCTATATTGAACAAAAAAAAGTACACAAATTCCTGCAGTTTCCGCACTGGCCACCAAGTCTAATAACAGGCAGCATTCTTGGTCTGTACCTAGGCCAAGTTTACTTTACTGTAGTTATCTGCTCATCATTACATGAAGATTTGCAATGACGTATATCCCCTCTGTGTGTAGATAAGACAAGGTCCACTACTGATGATAGGTGATATCACAGCTTATCTACTCCCTCCTGACCTCTGCACAGGTCACAGAGCATGCCTAGAAAACTCTACCAGAGAAGTCAACGAGTCGGCTCCTGTTCATTGTGTCTATGGCCCATGGTGGCTGCTGGAGAGCATCTCTCTAAATGCTGTTTCGAACAGGATTGTGGGGCTGCAGTGTTGCCCGAGTTCTTAACTTAGAATAAGAAAATCTGTAATCAGAAAATAAAAACAGCTCGGAAAAAAGGATATGTGTTGCCATCTGGTTTTAACTGGCAGAAAAAGAATTTCAGTGACCTATTCCCTTTAATCGCCATAGCCATGAGGAAACATTTAGGCCCTTTTTACATGGGCACCATCCGAATACAAATTCATGAGAATGTTCGTTCAGCCAAATACTGCTGTGTGCAAATATGCTGCCCATTACCTGGCTCGTTTAATGAGTGTTTGCAACTTTCAAGCGCCAGCTCACAGTCCCATGCTGTGAAATGAAAAGTGGGGATTAACGATCATATAAGCGATCGTTTATTCCCATACTAACAATAATTAATCGACAAGCTGCATCACTGGTCGTGCTCATTAATGCTGAAGGGAACCCCTACATCCAACCTCCCTCCACCCAAAATGGCCGCTTCTAGACTGCGACATATCTGCAAGTGCTAGCAAATAGAACTGAACTATATATCAGTGCACAATTCACGCAGGATACATGTGAATAATGCATGTCTGCTCTTTAGAATTTTAATTATTTAAAACTATTGCATTTCTTCTTATTTTTTCCTGAAAATGTTCTTCTACAGCAATTTCCTTTTTTCAAGTGCTTTTCATAAGGCAGTGCTATGGCGCCACTGTGTGGGTAACTTTTACATTTTAAGTGCTTTTTGCGGATGCGAACACTAAAATTTCCACTCTAGATCTTAGATCTATTCTATAGAGGTTTTTTCAGTACAGTACTAATGGAAGAGGATAATTATTAAATGATTTAGATATTTCATCCAATATTTCAATTCACTGAGCTTCCGGTCAACAGCATACTTTCGACACGTGGAAGTATTATTTAATGAATAATCAGGGATTAGCACAAAATAAACTTCAGCTATAAGCCCAATCATACCTGAAACACTCTGTCGACTTGAATCAGCATCCCCATTACTCGTGTTCGAGTTACTTGGTGGGCTGTTGTCAACTCCTCCCAACAGAGGGCGCAAGTGACTTACAGAGACTTGCTCAATAAATGATGTTCCATACTTCCGAAAATACCACCATTCAAATATCTAAAAAGCAGGGCAAAAATATAAAGATATATATAACTATTACAGGATTACAGCATTCAGTTTGTGCAGTAAGACCATCACATGGCCAATCTGATCAGGTATGTACTTTAATACATTTCATAAAGTAATAGAAATAAGCTTGGCTCTCTGAAAAGGTTCTTTTGCATCAGGTTTCCTTCGCTTTTGGAGGAGGAGAAAAATGTAGAGTTTTCATGTGGTTTTCTAATGATTAGATAGTTGTAAGAAGATGTGTGAAACAGGACGGGTTTGCTCATTTTAATCAGATTATGCTGCAATATTGTCACACTGTCCACATATCTTTTTGTCTATTTCGTAGTTGACTATTCTCTTGAGTGTTAAGCCCCTTGCATCTCTCTTGGTACTCTGGATCCTTAAGACAAGGAGAAAGGAAGGAGGTCTACAAGCACATTCCAAACTGACAATAAGGCTATTTCCATCTGGGTGCTGAACAATAACATATTAAAAGTCATTTGGTTTGTTTCACTGGTACATCATCACAAGGCATCTCCATGGGCATCAGGTGCATGCGCAGTGAGGTATACTGGCTTCAGCTTCATCTGCACGTGCCAAGATGCTGAAGGTGGATTATGAGGACATTTTGGCCTCTGGGATGTCACTCCAACCAGGAGGAGAACTCACTGAGGAGCATCTCTAGGATTGCTTGTTCAGAATACATCATGCCTGGATTTCAAAGTACCACATTAGGCAGAATCAGCCAGAATATAGAAGGGCACTGTCAACCTATAAGCATCCTAGATAACAGGTTAGTGGCAGTTTAAGGGTGTAAATCCGCATACTAAAGTCACCAATCCTAAGGATACACAAAAAGGCAAAAAGGGACTTTTGAAAAGTTTCAGCGAGTTAGCCTGAAAAGCTTAAGCATGGTATCATCATTGAAGACTTTAAGCCTTGTTCTTCATGTTCTGCATCTGCACTCCTCGTACCCACTGAAGAAGGTATGTAACTTAAACCTGCTACGGAGACGGCTGGAAATCATTTACTTCACTTCTAGAGCCCATTCTAGATATCAGCTGTTTTTGTAAAGTAATTTCCAATACTGCAGCCATATAAAATACACATACCACGAGTCACAAAATAATGCATTTAAGGGCTCGTTCAGATGGCCGCATGCTGTCCGCAAAAATGGAAGAGCTAGAAGTAGCTAGGGTTTCTCCATCAAATATCACAATCCTCCACCAATCAACAATTCAGCATATATAAAGACACGTGGCAGAGAATGAGAAATCATACAAATAAATGCATAGGATAACAGTGGTCCATGTGTCCAGAAAATTCATATCTAATCGAGCATAACAAGAGACAACAAGCCACCCATGCCTGAAAATCAATACATGCTGGAGCAGTAAATACTAAGGGACTATGGGCAATCCATACCAAAACAAAAATCGGTCATGTAAAAAACCCTTAATAGTGCATGCATACATATTATGTGGCTCGCCAACCAATAAAGAAGGATGTCACACAAAGAACTATATCCCAGCCCCAACATGTCTCACGTGAACAGCGTCATCTGCAAGTGGGTTGTTGTGCATCTGCCTTGCACTGGGCACTTCACCATCTATGAACTTTTTGGATGTAGAAGGACTACTGTTACCCTGTGCTTTCAGTTGTGGCGATTCTTATTCTCTGCCACATTTTGTATCTGTCTTGAATGTATACATTTACTAACATTTTGCATTCGTGTCTTCTCTCCTATGTTATAGGATTGTGGGTTTTTGTAAGGTGTAACATATTGGACATACAGACTAAAACGGCAATAACTGGGTGAGCTCCATACCGTGGTTTTCTACTAATGGTAAAATATATTCCAGTTACAGAACAGTTCTATCATCATCATGTGGATACGACACACAAGCTCTTGAGCTTCACATTACATGCGTCTTCCACTGATGCTATTTTTGGTTTTCTCAAGTTATAAAGCAGAGAGAACGTTATCAGGGGAATTGTCCTGGCCTGATCCTGCTGACAGCCACAGATCTATTTCGGTCTTATCTGAATTGTATTAGGAACTAATGGCTTGTTCCTTGATAACATTAGCAGATGCCTGATTTTAAAGCCAAAAAACTTGTGTTAGGCTAGGTCAGTATCTGCGCTTTTAACTCTGGCAGTCTTTTCAGGATTGAGGAAAAGACTACCGGAGTTTACTGTATTCGACACAGCCGGCTACCACCATGCACCGCCAGATCGCCATTCACTCTAATGGGATCTGGTGGGGATCCAACCGCTTTCTGGCATATATGACGGCTTTCAGAAGGACAAAAAATGCTGCGTGTTGTATTTTTTGTCTGGCCAAAAGCAGTCCGTTCTTCTGCTGGAATGAAAAGCGCAGATGTGAACCCAGCCTTATTTTAATTGAGATCATGTACAGATCTGCAGAGTCATGATTCATAGCATATGTCTCATCTATGTATATAGTCAAGATGGCTGCAGTGTGGCTCCTGGCTAGTCAGGCCAATACCAAACATGTTTCCAAGAATCAGCAAGAGAATAATTGGGGCAGATTTACTAATAGCCATTCATTTTCAGTGTCTGCATACGCACTTTCGTTCCGCGGCCCCGCAAAAAAATAGAACATGTCCTATTCTTGTCCGCAGCCACGAACAAGAAAAGGCATTTCTATTATAGCATCGACCATGTGCGGTCCGCAAAATGCAGAACGAACATGGCCGGTGTCAGTGTTTTGCGGATTCGCAATTTGTGGACCGCAAAACAGTTGCGGACGTGTGAATGGACCCTCAAGGTAAGACAGTGTAATCTAAAAGTTCTTTGACACAGACTGATGTGTCAAGCAATTATCGGGAACGAACCAGACATTCCCAATAATTGCCTGATCGTCAGTGGAGATGAGGACTGCATTCACATGCCACAATCTTCTATGTATGGGGACAGGCAATCACAACAGCGATCGTTTGTCCCCATACAGAAGCACTGTTCCTGGGCAGCATGATGAATGATAATTTGCTCATTCATCGGGTGAATGTCGACACCTTTTACACAGGCCAATTATCGGGAACGTGCATTTATACAAACGCTCATCCCGGATAATGTGCCTGATTATCTGTCTCTGTAAAAGAACCATAAGGCCCCTTTCACACGGGCGAGTTTTCCGCGAGGGTGCAATGCGGAAAGGCCCCATAGAAGTGAATGGGGCTGTGGGAAAATCGCAAGCAACCGCAAGCAAGTGCGGATGCAGTGCGATTTTCCCGCATGGTTGCTTAGCAACGGGACCAGATCTTTATTATTTTCCCTTATAACATGGTTATAAGGGAAAATATTAGCATTTTTAATAAAGAATGCTTAGTAAAATGAAGATGAAGGGGTTAAAAATAATAAAAGTTAACTTACCTTCGCCACTTGATCGCGTAGTTGCGATCTGTCCTCTCTTTCCCAGCATCAGCTAAGAACTAAAGGACCTGTGATGACATCACATCACATGGTCCAATCACATGGTCCATCTTACCATGGTGATGGACCATGTGATTGGACCATGTGATGTGACGTCATCACAGGTCCTTTAGTTCTTAGCTGAAGGTTGAAGAGAGAAGACAGATCGCAACTACGCGATCAAGTGGCTAAGGTAAGTTAACTTTTATTATTTTTAACCCCTTCATCTTCATTTTACTAAGCATTCTTTATTAAGAATGCTATTATTTTCCCTTATAACCATGTTATAACTTTAGAGAGTCTAGTCTAAAGGTCCATTTACACAAGCCAATAATTGTTTAAGCGATTAGGCTAGACTCACACAAACGTATTTTGTTTCTGTGTCTGTTCAGTTTTTTTTGTTTTTTTTTGCGGATAGGACGCAGACCTATTCATTTCAATGGGTCCGCAAAAAATGCGGAGAGCACACCGTGTGCTATCCACATCCGTATGTCCGTTCCGTAGCCCAGCAAAAAAAATAAAAAAATAAAAAAAAGAACATGTGAAATTCTTGTTCATTTTGCGGATGTCATCCTTTTTTTTTTTTTTTTGCAGATTCGCAATATGGGGATGTAGCCAATAGAATGTAGATGGTTGCGGGCATTAAAACTGAACGATTATTGTCTGAATATTTGTTGTAAAATCATTGTGTGACTGGTAAAGTCTAATATAACACGTCTTATACTAAGCCATATCGTCTACACACCCAACAACTCCTATTTACTATAAACAATATGGCAACGACTAAGAATTACTTTTAATATTTGACTCAAGGGTTTTTAGAACAAACATTAATTGCTGCATTTACACTAGATGATTATAGTGCTGACTATCTTTAGTTTTGGAATTTGATTGATTATCGGCTCATATAAACGGACCTTTAGTTTATGCCATCTATAAGCTGGCTTAGTTTTATGCCACGTTAGAGCTATTTTTCTAATAGAAATGTAAAATTGCAGTTATTAAAGTATATTACAAAAATGGTCAGTATCATTACCCCTACACTTTAAAAAAACAAAAAAAAGAATGACAGTTACATTTTAAACAATGCAGGGATGCAGTCTCTATCACTTGCCTTGGGTACTCAAACTTCGCTGTGGCACATTCATCCACAGAGGACAGGATCCTGATCAGTCTTCGAAATGCTTTCAGGTGCCTGGACCTGTGACGTCATGAAGGAGTGCCCGGAGGCCGCAGCGCAGGTAAGTACACTGCTGCGGAGTACTTACCATGGCAGCCAGGACTTCAGTAGCGTCCTGGCTGTCATGGTAACCGATCAGAGCCAAAGCTTACACTGGGGCCCCGATCGAAACTGCTGCTGCGCAGAGCTAAACGTTGGATCCGGCGATGCACTGAAACAACGTTTAGCTTAATGCCGGATCCGGATTAATGCACTACAATAGGCATTAATTCTGGATCCGGCGTTACGGCATGTCTTCCGGATTCTGGGACGGAGACAAATCCGCAGCTTGCTGCGGTTTTGTCAACGTCCAAAAAACGTTGACATACTGAACGGAAGACATCCTGATGCATCCTGAACGGATTGCTCCCCATTCAGAATGCATGGGGATGATCCTAATTAGTTTCTTTCCGTCGTAGAGCCCCGAGGACGGAACTCTAGGACGGAAAGCAAAAACGCAGATGTGAAAGGGGCCTAAATAAAAAGTGGTATGAGTATTGAAGGCATTGCTTTCACAGAGAAGCCATGGACACATTACAAATACTGACCTTGTGTCAACCATAGCAATTTGGAAGCCTGGTGCAAAAGCCACCGGAAACAAATGTGCTGTCTGCAGTTTTGCATAATATATTTTATTGCCAGGAAGCGTTCAGATCTTTTAATAGATGATCCCTACTTTGTTTAGTAATACGCCACTAGGCAAATGAAATATCGATTTCAATCCACCGTGGGTCCAGTCAGTGCAACAGAAGAAGGTGCAGAGTAATCATCACATACCGTAGCTATTTGCAGTATAACATATCCCTAACCAGAGAAAATAAAACAATTAGGTGTCTTCACCCGCAGGGATGGCTCATTACTGACTGTGCTCCTCTTTGGGGAGAAGTCTATTTTGCTGCAAATATCCACAGAGAATCAATTAAACCGCCATCCTCCTTATGCCTGGCAGCGCAGGTCTAAGCATTTCACTATGCACAAGGGTCTTTAACATAACATGCCTTCATAGATCTCTGGGATTCATTCACACAAAATGATTTACAGTATGCAACCACTTGCTCCATGCACTGGTTTGGAAGAGGAGAAGACCCTATATTGGGTTCCCAGGGACCATCAACAAAAATGGATGATCCTGGAATAATACAGTGTTTGGATTTTAAAGGCCCAACTTAACAATTATACTGTCACCTCACCTCCCTTATTTCCTATCCCTTCCCTATGTCAGATAGTATTCCTTTTCCTATCTATGTGTACCATCCATCTCTCTCTTGGTCTCTGTCGCCATGCCCCATCAAATATCTTATCTTATGTGTAACACCTACGGCCTGACGACAACATTTCCTGGACCAAGTGCGGTTCATGTGAGCCATAGTGATCTATGATGTAGTGAGTTTGGGTCAGAAGAGCCACTGTTGGTCTGGGAAATGCATCCGTCACACAGATCGCATTTAATAAGCTACACACCACAGTGTGAAAGCAGCCTTAAATAGTATCTGTAGTTATTGAACTATTAATGTACTTTTTTTTGCAACCTTCATAATTTTTATAGCAGTTTTTTGCTTTACGGATCATGCTATCAAAATGGTGTGAAGTCTGCAAAGATAAATACTGAACAGACTAAAGCTGGCCATACACATTATGTAAGTGTCAACTAAATGTCGTGGCCAAAAGTTTTGAGACCGAGACAAATCTTGGTTTTCAGAAAGTTTGCCGCTTCAGTTTTTATTGCGGCAATTTGCATTAAGAGTGATCAGATGAATGGAAATTATTGAATTAATCCCTTGCCGTGAAAATTAAGTTAATCCCAAAAAAACAATTTCCATTGCATTTCAGTCCTGCCACAAAATGACCCGCTAACATCATTTAAATTATCTTCTTGTTAAATCAGGAGAAAGTCTTAACACGGAAGCTGATATCACTCCGGCTGGCCGCTTTAAAAGGGTGGATGGTGGTGCTTGAAATCATTGTCTTCTTCTGTTAACCATGGTTACCTCTAAGGAAACACGTGTAGTTTCATCAAAAGGGCTTCCCAGGCAAGGAAATTGCTGCTTGTAAGATTGTACCTAAATCAACCATTTATCGAATCACCAAGAAGGCTACAGGGTGCCCAAAAAGTCTAGCAAGTGCCATGACCATCTCCTAAAGAGGATTTAGCTGTGGGACTGGTGTAAAGTTATATTCTCTGATGAAGCCCTCTTCAGACTGTTTGGGATATCTGGAAATATGACTTTTCTATGTCTAGAAAAGAAAAATGAGCGCTACCATGAGTCCTGTGTCATGCCAACAGCAAAACATTCATGTGTGGGGCTGATTTGCATCCAAGGTAATGGGCACTCACAATTTTGCCCAAGAACACTGGCATCAAAACATCCTCCAAGAGCAACTTCTCTCAACGATCCAGGCGCAATTTGGTGATGAACAATGCCTTTTCTAGCATGATAGAGCACCATGTCACAAGGTAAAGTGATAACCAAGTGGCTGGATGAACAAAACATTGACATTTTGGGTCCATTGCCAGGAAATTGCACAGATCACAATCCCATTGAGAAACTGTGGTTAATCCTCAAAAAGCAGGTGGACAAACAAAGTCAGGATTTGGTCCAGAAGCTGCAATCCAGAATGCCAGGGCGAATTGCGGAAGTGTTGAAAAAGAAGGGTCAACACTGTAAATATTGAGTCATTATAATTTCTGAAATGCTGATAACTGTACTTCAGTATACCATAGAAACATCTGACAAAAAAACTGAAGCAGCAAACTGTGAAAACACAAAATTTGTGTCGGTCTCAAAACTTTTGGCCATAACTGTACTGTGTATGGCTCCCTTGAGAGAAAGAAGAATTGTGCACATTAAATGTGAACATGCCCAGTCCCAAAGGAGACACTTTCTTCCAGAAGCATATAGCAGAAGTTTATTCCCTTGTTCCATTATTTTTTTTTTTTATGGAATTTGGATGAAAAGATGTCGGCTGGTATATGACCATCTTCAGCAGAGGAACAATCATGAGCATAAAGTATTGTGACAGAACATATTGGTATCAGAATACTCATGGAATTGAAAGAGGTTCTCCACCTTGGACACTCCTTGTGATGGGTCTCTTTACAATACACTAGTCACAAAGTGTCTCCCTGCAATTAGCTGTAATCTTTGGGAAAACCTGGCAATAAGCGTTCAATTTCCCAGCAGTTCCACCACAGGGAAATCTAAGCATTGCACAGTTCCCATTTCCACATCAATGGGTTGTCTGTGTGATGCTGGACTGGTCCTCCAGAGAATGATTCTCTTCTTAGCGACTCTCAACTCTGTCCACTTTTAACTCAGAATATCCTAATATGGTATATGAAAACTTTTTTTTAAAATTAGACATCTTGTACATTCTGGTTCTCCAAGTATCAGCTCAATTGAGGTCTATGGACAGGAAGCACTGTAAAAAATGCTCTCCTATAGCATCTAGAGTTGTTTCGATGCCAAAATTTTGATTCGGTATCGACACCATAAAAAAGTATTGTAATACTCAATTACACACGAAAAAAATAAAACGCCAAAAAAATCTGCATGCATTCCAAATTTTATGGAACCGCCGGCTCATAATACAACAGTCCTATCCTATTTTTAGGGGGACAAGGCGACTAAAAGAAAATGGCGAATTGTGCATTTTTTTTTTTACGGCGTTCACCGCATAAAAGTGGATTTTTTAATAGTTTGGACTTTTGAGATGCGGCGATATGTAATATTTATTTATTTATTGTTAATATATTTTATATGTAAAATTGGGAAATGGGGTGATTTGTACTTAATATTTTGGTGTACTTTTTTTTACTTTTTTTATTTATTTTTTACAGTTTATTTATTAACTTAGGGGCTAGAACCTGGGATCATTTTCATCCTATTCACCCTAATAGAGCTCTATCAGGGTGAATAGGATCTCACACTCTCCCTGCTGCCCTGTGCACAGTGCACACAGCAGCAGGGAGCTGACTATGGCAGCCAGGACTTCAGTAGCTTCCTGTCTGCCATGGTAACCGATCGGAGCCCCAGCATTACACTGCTGGGGCTCCGATCAGAAGAGAGGTGGTGAGGGGACTCTGTGGCCACTGCCACCAATGATATTAATACTGAAGGGGGGGGGGAGGAAGGGGGAATGAGGGAGGGTGCACTGGCCACCAATAATGTCTTTTAATACTGGGGACAGGGGGGGCACACTGCCCACTAATGTTTTAATCCTGGGACAGGGGGGGGCCACACTGGCCACCAATGTTTTAATACTGGGGAGGGGGCGGGAGCACTGGCCACCAATGCCTAGTAACGTCTCATATATAAATGCAGGCAGAAGACACATGCTGCCGGCACCTGTCTGTGACAGAGCGCTGCGATCCGCAGCAATTAACCCCTCAGTGCTGCACCTGAGGGGTTAATTGCCTCTGATCCCAGCGCTGGGTCACAGGCAGGTGCCGGCAGCATGTGTCTTCTGCCTGCATTTATATATGAAACGTTACTAGGCATTGGTGGCCAGTGCTTCCGCCCCCTCCCCAGTATTGAATACATTGGTGGCCAGTGCTCCCGCCCCTTCTCCGCCCCTCTCTCTCTATTGGTGGCAGCAGCAGCAGCACAGGGGGCGGGAGAGACCGCCTCCTTCTCCCCGTGCTGCCGAGGAGAACATGGCCGCTCTGAGAGCAGCGCAGCCACGTTTTCTGATACTAGGCTGTGCAGCAGCATAGCCTAGTATCGATAAAACACCAATCCTGGTATTGAGCTCGATACCAGAGAAAAGTATCGATTGGGTATCGAAACTTCAATACCCGAAACAACCCTAATAGCATCCTATGTCTTGGAAAAGAAACCCCACGGGGTCTAAAATGGGCAAAAGGCACCACAAACAAAAAGTTATATGTATTTTGAGTTTCATACGGACTATCAGCAAAAAATGTGGCCACTGCACTTTCACTTACAAAAATTTAACTGGGAAAAGCTGCAGATATTTGACCTAAATTGAATTTCTGATTTCTGCCTTATTAGTAAAGTTTTTTTTTTTTACCTTACTCTTTCTTCTTGGTTGTGACTATAGAAGACGTTTACATGCAAGACTTTCATAACTGGCCTATGATTTGTTCTTCAAAGAGGCAAGGACTCAGTCAAACTAGTAGACTAATGCAATGTTCTTTGATAGGAGTCCAGTAATCTCTATAGGAGTATATTTTCGCCTAATTAACATAGTACCAGTGCTCTAATGAAGATTGATCACAGAGAAGGAAGGAGGGAAAAGTGACGCATGACCACATTTTCTTCCATCCTCCTCAGAGATCTGTCTTCATTAGCCCCACATGCAAAGTTGGGAGTATCGCTCTTTAGACATCAGTGATCACAGAAGAATTTTCCGACCCCTATTAACCTAAAGAATCCAAGGTACGGTGGCACTTAAAGTAACAGCCCTATTCAAGCAGCAGAAGAGATAATGTGTTTGTTACATGCTATTTAGTATATACTATGGGGAACATTAATTAATACCAGGGTTTTCCATGCCGGTCCAGTCCCTCTGCGCTGCTAGAGGAAGAGCTAAGGTTTAGTAGACGTGCAGGCCTCTACATAAGTTTGGCGCTTTATGCAGCAGGCCGTGGGGCAGCCTTAACTCTACGCCAGCTCCCTCGCTGACATAGATTCAGGTTATTTTCCACTCCATAAACTGCTGTAGAAAATAATGAGACGGGCCTGCCCGCTCCCCCGCCTGAACCATGTCTCCTTTTCTGGGCACTCGGGAAAAGTGGCGTTACTGAACAAATGGTGTGCGACCTATTTATTAATAAATGTCCCCCTATATCTTTATTAAAGCAAGTCCTCACAACAACTAGGAAAAATACATTATATGTGCACAAGAACGGAAATGAGCCTCATTTTCTACTGCAAAGCAGTCAGCAGACAACATGGTGGAGACATAAAAGCACCTCAATTGTCATACAAATACAAAGGAAATATGGTTCTGTAAAACAAAATCCCATTAGTAAAACTCTGACAAAATGAATGTTCCCAAAACACAGCAAAATATGATGAATTCTATATGGGATTAAAGTGTTTGTCCTGGCTATAGATATAAATGACCTATCTGCGGGGTAGGTTATCAATATCAGACTGGTTGGGTTCCAACACCCAGCACCTCCGCTAAGCAGCTGTTTTAGGCAGTCCCGGTGTCAGAAACTAGGTCAGGGATGGCCAACCTGCGGCTCTATAGCTTTTGCAAAGCTACAATTCCCAGCATGCAAAGACTGCCTACAGCTATCAGCCTACAGCAGGGCATGGTGGGGATTGTAGTTTTACCACAGCTGGAGATCCACAGGTTGGCCATCCCTGAACTAGATTGTGTACGGAGCACCGCTCCGTATACGGTCTACCGGTCAGCTCCCATTCCAATGAGTTTGAGCTGGGCTGCAGTATGACAGTGCCGGAAACTACACGGTGTACTGAGTCTTCTGCTTCCACTTCATACACTGTAGAGTTTCCAGCTCTGCGGTTGCCCAAACCAGCTTATTGGTGGGGGTTCAGAGAATCAAACCCCCACTGATCTAATATTGATGACCTATTCTGAAGATAGGTCATCCACATCTGCAGCCCAGACTACTCCTTTAAATAATGTTCCATGGTCCTAGACCATGTGCTTTTAAACAAGTCGTGGAGCTCCTAAGTGACTTGATATTTTTAATAAGTTAAAGCAGGTTTGTACATTACTTGTGTCCCTGCAGAACCTGTTCTTGGTGCACAAGGAGGGGCTTCTTGTTCTTCATAGATTTAAAATGGCCTTATGTTCAAAAAGATCTGAGGTATATTAATGAATAAAGCTGCAGCTGCTCAAGAACCTCTTTTGTAAGACAGATGCAGAACTTCAGGTTAGAAGCAGGAACTTTCTGTGGAAGAGATCTGTGACAGACTGCTTCTACCAGAAGGAATAAGCAGCCCCTTAGTAGTGCCATTCAATGTAAGGTCACGTAGTGACCACAATGTGGGCCAAAACGGCCCAACATGTTTTACTGCTAACTGGTGCTGTTTTCCAACAGACTGTTAATGGCCATGGCATTTTGTATTTTAACATTAGTTTTAGGGCTCATTTAGACGACTGTATGTGATTTGCGGATCCACAAAACACGGATGCCCACCCTGTCTGTTCCGCATTGTATGGAACGGAATGGCCAGCCCTATGATAGACATGCCTATTCTTCTCCGCAACTGAGGACAAGAATAGGACACGTGGTATCTTTTTGGTGGGGCTACGGAGCGGACGTAAGGTTGTGGACAGCACACAGTGCAGAACGGCTGCAGACTCAAATATACGGTCGTGTGAATGGGCCCTTACCCTACAAAACCAATTTGCATAGGAGCTCACTCTTTGTCAATCTGATCACACCATTATTATTTCCAGGCTTTTCAATGCATAATGTGTGTGTGGCCATTCTGTCATCGCCTGTTGTCCGTGTTTAATCTTCCATCGATTGTTTTGTGAGGAAAACAGGATTTAAAAGGGGTAGTCCCATCAAGTACTGTATGCTATAACATTATAATTAGTGGGGGTCCATCTCAGGGATCTACACTGATCACAAGAATAAACGGAAAAATAGTCCCTTTGGTTCATCTTGGATATGTCACTGTGCAGGGTAAATCTGACGGCACAGTAGTGCTCAGCCACTTAACAGTCGGAACAATTAGTATTGTAGAAGAAGCCCTTAAAGAGAGATGTCACATTGCAATCATAGATACTTAGCTATAGCACTATATTACAATTTTAAAAAAATCTTTGTGTACTCACCAAAATAAGTCCCGAGATGAGGGAGGATGTGCCGGTCAGAGCAACGTAAAATTTTGGTGTTAGTGTGTTCAAAAACATGCTCACTAAAAAGAGAAAAAATATGACATTTAATCCACAAAAAATGTACAAATGTGTCTGTATGATTAGAGTAGCCACGTGTCAATACAAAATTAAAGACATGTTACTAATTGATCATGTATATATTGTTCCTATATCTACTATTCGGGATGTCCGGTAACAAACAAGCGCTGGCTAAGAGAGGAGCGCTGCGATTGGATGCACTCGCTGCCAGAGAGAAGAGACACCGCCCACCATAACTAAATGAAACCTCCTACTATAACCAAGTTGCCTCATTAGCATAAGAGGCACAGAAGATACCGGGAGCGCTGCGGGCGAACTGGGGGGGCGTTTGAAAAAAAAAAAACTGTGTGCGGACATCAGCGGCAGCAGCCCTGTAAGATGGTATAAGTATCTCATGAATTTTTTTTGCTGAAAGGTCCTCTTTAAGTAGGGAGAACGCAAACATATTGAAAAGGAATATATGTGATGTGTAAAATGCTATAGCATCTGTAGGCACAGGGGTCCAGAAAGTAAGGGGGCCCCCTATCACATTAAAAGGAACACCCCACAACCAATGTAATGCATTTCATAGCTCACCATTACTGGTGAACTGTCAGAGACATAGAGGGGGTGTTCTATAATCAGGAGGATGCTCCATGATCGGGAGCAAGGCGTCCATATACTGTCTGTGCCTGCTGTATGCAGCTTGTTATAGAGCAGGAGATGAGCAGACTGATAAACAGATTTTGGGGAAAAGATTCCAAAAAACTAGTAATTTATTTGTGCAAATCTCTCCACTTAGGAGTCCAGTGGGCGGTCCTAAACAGTGAATGACAGCCTTCCCTCTATGACTGCACAATCTCTGATGGGACCCTCCACATGACCACTAGGCATAGAAAGAGCAGTGATTTCATGGACTTCATTTTTCCCACAAAACGATATATATCATTCTGCTCTATAACAAGCGGTCTGCAGAGCACACACCATGTTCAACATGACAGCTTCCGTCAAAGAAGGTTGTGACCCAGCATGCCGACCAATCTGTCCAACTGCAGAACAGGGACTTTTCTTCATGCCATCACCCCCCTAACCAATGACCCCTTTCTTTATTTCCACTAAATAGTGAGAAGATGAGCAGTGCACATGTAATCACCCCATCAGCTGACTCCATGACTCAAATTCTTACGGACATCTGTACCTTAGGGATATTTTTGTCTCTTTGGTGATTTTTTTGAAGATATGTTTATATAGACACAAGCATAAGTGGCATATACAAACTCTACACATCTTCATCTTTTATTTTTACAATGTTATTAATGCTTTGATTCATACAGTCAACATTAAAGCCTCATTCACACGTCTGTGTTCAAATCCACAGTGATGCATCTGTGAAGGATCCCCGTGTCCGTTTTTTGCTGTCCGTGTTTCACTGACACTGAACAGCTGAAAAATAATTTTCAAAGAATTACTTCTTAATGATCCGTGAAACACGGATGCAACACGGATGGCATCCGTGGTTTTCACGGACCCATAGATTATAAGGGGTGTGATGGACCCTTGAACACGGACAAAATAGAGCATGCATCCGTGCTAAAAAAACGGACCCATGGACCGTGCTAAAACACTGATGTGTGAATACACACATTAAAATGAATAGGGATGTGTGCTGTCCGCGGAGAACACGTACAGCACACATACGTGGAACACTGACGTGTGAATGAGGCTTATGGCTGGGTAGACCTGTGGTTTCTATCAAGTCTGGAGGGCTCAAAATATAAAAACCCTCCCCCATTGCTGACCTCCATGAATGTCATTGGAAAGGTGAAAAGAGTGCATGGAGCGGGCCCACTCCATAGACGGCAGGTGGGCTTCATAGGAAGACATCACAATCACCATAGACTGCAATACTAAAGTATTACAGTGTATGCAATAAGCAATCCAACAATCGCATGTTCAAGAAACTCTAGGGCGCCTTCACACGCTGCAGATTTTGTTGCAGAAATTTCCGCTATAGAAAATCAGTTCTATTCATTTTAAATGAGGCGGAAAGCACATGGTTCTCTGAAAGCCCCATTAAGGTGAGTGGAATAGATTTTCAGTTGTGGAAATTTCTGCAACAATATTTGGCACATGTGAAGGCGCCCTAAAAATGTAAGTTAAAAATAGTGTAAAAAAAATAAAAACATAAAGACAAACATCAAAAGTATAAAAAATTCTAAATCACCCCTCTCCCAATTTTAAATATAAAAATAAACAATAAAAAAAAAGTTAAAAGATACCAGTGCTGCCGCCGTAAAAAGTTGCACTATGTAAGTTCCGTCGCTGCTGGGTTCGTGAGGGTTAACTGCCAGTGCCCTTAATGTTGCATAAAACTAATAGTTAAAAGAGCCGAACCCGGGCTGACTAAAAATAGATCCAACCAATATATAGAAGACACAATCAATACTTGCCATTGGCGATGTGTAGTGAATCCTATCCAGATTACTTTCGCTTTCACTATCACTGTAAAGGATGGCGCTGTCATCAGCTTCCTCCTTCTCAAGCGCGCAGCTCCGGACGGTAGCTCGCGCGCACGAGGGGAAGCCGCACTGTAGTTTCCAGGAGAACGGGCCTTCAGTGTGACGTCACACGCTCGTGTCTACGGATGCCTCCTGAATCCACACTTCCCACCAACGCGTTTCGGAATACTCGGATTCCTTCATCAAGGATAAGTGTGGTTCTTACTACCTGAGGTTTTATAGGCCTCCGTCTCCATGGTAACCAGCCCAGCCCATTAAATAGGAAACTCGTACTCTGGTATAAGCTACCCATAAGCGCTTTGTCTCTCTCCTTTTAGGCTATATGCTATAACTCCCTGTGTAATATATACAATAAAATAAAATATGGTATGTATATATTATTGCCTCCACTTTATTTATATCCTTCTATATTTACGGAAAAGCAAATAGTTCTAGGTGCGAGACTGTTTAGATTATAAATCCATTTAGGGTCCATTCACACGTCCGTTTTTTGCGGATCCTATTTTCCAAGAATTCTTTCCGTTTGTCATCCGTTTTTTGCGGATCCGCAAAAAAAAACGGATAGAAGAATACATTTTCCTATTCCAATAAAGTTTTATCCGCAATTTTCGGATTAGAATAGGACATGTTTTATTTTTTGACGGACACTATGTACTGAGAAAATTATGCGGACAGCACACTTTGTGCTGTCCGCATATTTTATAGACCCATTGAAAATCAATGGGTCTGAATTCTGTCCGCAACTATTCCGAAAAATCGGGATCAGATGCGGAACTAAACAACGGACGTGTGAATGGACCCTTACTCTCATTTCTGGACATGAGTTTGATATAGTCCCCCCCACTTGGGTCCAGTTTTATTTGTTCGATACCCCCAAAGGTAGAGCCCTCAAATTTCCCTCCATGTTTTTCACGTCATTTCAGAGACGGCAAGTACTGATTGTGTCTTCTATATTTAACTATCTTTCAACCATTAGTTTTATGCAACATTAAGGGCACTGGCAGTTAACCCTCACGAACCCAGCAGCGACGGAACTTACATAGTGCAACTTGGTGAAGTCTTTACGGCGGCAGCGCTAGTATCTATTTACCTTTTTGTAGTATAGACACTTCTTATTCTCAACTGCCCCAGATACCAAGCAGCATACCATTTAGGCCTCATGCACGCGACTGTTGTTTGATTCCGTGTCTGTTGCTCCGTTTTTCGTGATTTTCTGCGGACTCCGTGGAAAACTCGGCAAATGCACCGTTTGTTCTCCGCGTCCGTGATTACAGTCCGTCAAAAAAATATAACCTGTCCTATTTTTGTCCGTGAAAAACGGTTCACGGACCCATTCAAGTCAATGGGACCGTGAAAAAATGCGGATGGCCATCTGTGTGTCATCCGTGTCCGTTTTTTTTGCGGATCCCTTGGCAGGCACTTGGCAAAAATTGTCAGTCTGTCTTTTGGTAAAATCTTTTGGGTCATGTCCGCTAAAAAAACGGAAGACACACAGAAACACAACGGAAGGCAAAAACGGACACGGATCACTTAACAACGGAACCCCTTTTTGCGGACAGCATGAGGCCTTAGACAGGGGAAGCTTTAAGATGAGCAATTTATGGTCAGTTAAAAAAGATCAAATTCAATTTGTTCAGACTTTCTTTAACCTGCGGGATGATGGATCATTGGAAATGTGGACCTTGTAAATAAATAAAAAAATATGGAAGCAATGAGCAAAATGAGAAGATTAGAAAGACTATTGATTAGTGAAATGAGAGACTTGTGGGAAGTGGCCTCATTGGAAAAATATCTAGAATGGGACATTATACCTAAAGGTCTAAAAGTATACAAAACTCTGGCAGGGGATGTGGGTGAAATGAACACCCTAAGAGAGTCATTAGAAACATGTTAATACAAAAATATGCAGCTTTATCGGTAGTGCGGATGTACAATTCTGTTGTGACGTTTCGGCCTCACATGGCCTTTATCAAACTTGTGCCACTGTTCAGTGGGTTCCTGGGTGAATCGCGCTGTGTGGGTGGTGATGTTGCGCAATTGGAAGGAGCACCCGACTTCCAGCCA
The DNA here is from genome assembly GCA_033119425.1 of Bufotes viridis. Lineage (NCBI taxonomy): Eukaryota > Metazoa > Chordata > Amphibia > Anura > Bufonidae > Bufotes > Bufotes viridis. Next base: position 225,715,668 of record CM065590.1, read on the forward strand.
TACCAAGCAGAGTGCCACAAGGTTTACGTGAACATTAGTCCACCCTAAGAGTGGGATAAACTATTCCACAATTTCTCCAGAAGGACAATCCAATTAATCTTTTAAAAAAGAAAGAAGGGATTGGTGAAAATAAATAGGGAGCTTGTGGAATTATTTGAAGCTTTAAGATCATTTAAGGATCATCCAGATATTATCCAGTTATCAAGATCTATTAAGAATAGGATCAGGACAAGAGGATGAAATAATAATTAAAAAGAAACAACAGTTTGAGAGGGACTCAATACCACAACTCACAATAGAAGAAGGGTATAGTGACATGAAAGAAAAATCAACATTTACCGTATTTTTCTCCCTATAAGACGTACCTGCCCATAAGACGCACCTAGGTTTTTGAGGAGGAAAATAAGAAAAAATATATTTTGAACCAAAAAGATGTGCTTTTGGTCGGTTTTGAAGTAATAGTGGTCTGTGGATAACACAATTAGGGCCCTTGCAGACGAGCGGATGCACTCCGTGTTATCCACAGCGAGAATGAGAGCAAAGCTGCGCGGTGGACATCAGAGGCACGAAGCAGTAACATGATAGATACTGCTCCGTGGCTGACCATTTTACTATAATATCACAGTGACAACTTTATCTCACTGTGATTTTGTAGAAAAATGGTCACGGGGACTCGGGGAGGCACAGAGCAGTATCTATCATGTTACTGCTTCGTGCCTCTGATGTCCACCGCGCAGCTTGGCTCTCATTCTCACTGCGGATAACACGGAGTGCATCCGCTTGTCTGCAAGGGCCCTTATGGGGGATCTGTTGAGGACACTGTTAAGGGGGATCTGTGGATAACACACTGTTAAGGGGGATCTGTGGGTGACACACTGTTAAGGGGGATCTGTGGGTGACACACTGTTAAGGGGGATCTGTGGTTGACACACTGTTAAGGGGGATCTGTGGGTGACACTGTTATGGGGGGGGGGATCGTTGGGTGACACTGTTATGGGGGGGGGGGATCTGTGGGCGACACTGTTATGGGGGGGATCTGTGGGTGATACTGTTATGGGGGGGGGGGTCTGTGGGTGACGCGGCATCGCATAATTATAAATTCGGCAAAATGCAGCATTCGCCCGATAAGATACACTGCTATTTTTCCCCCTACTTTGGGGGAGTGCGTCTTATAGGGTGAAAAATACGGTAATACCGTGGATGAAATTGTATGTGACGATATATCATAATGAATTTAGAACACTGTTGAGTGACAAAAAAAACGTATAAAAAAATAAACATCAAATCCAATACAGCCAATATAAAATAGGATTGAATAAATTGGTACAGAATGGAAAGAAAAGGGGCATTTTAACTATAGAAGAGACAAACCATTAGTATCCAACATCCTAGAACAGAGATGGCGAACCTATGGCACGGGTGCCAGAGGCGGCACTCAGAGCCCTCTCTGTGGGCACTCGCACAGCGGAAAAAGTCTATGGTGCACCAATATACCTTAGACTTTTCCTGCCATTCATCAGCACAGGGCACACTATGGACAGCAGAGGCAGCGCACTGAATGTAGGCAGGCTATTATAGATAAATAATAAAGTACATGGAAGATATACTATATTGGACCGTAGTATTCAGGTTAGATTTCCGTGTTGGCACTTTGCGATAAAGAGGTGGGATTTGGGTTGCAGTCTGGGCACTCGGCCTCTAAAAGGTTCACCATCACTGTCCTAGAACATCTATTTTTTACTATTTGCCAAAAGTACATAAGTCTGAAACCCACCCGCCAGGGAGACCCATAATATCGGGCATTGGAAGGCTAACTTCAAATTTGTCCAAATAAAGTATGTGGATGTTATTTTACAAAATTATTTTACAAAACTATGTCCAAAAACTTCCAGTTTATTCGAAGGACACAAGACATATTCTACAAATTTTGGAGACAATAGAGTGGAAATCTGAATACATCTTTGGCACTTTAGATGTTACATCTCTCTACACTACACATAATAAAAAATAATAAAGGTAGGAAAGCGATTGAATATTTTTTAAATAAAGAGAATACTTTACCACTTGAACAAATGCAATTCATTGGGGAATGCATGTTTATTTTAAATCATAACTTTTTTTTTACATTTGAGGATGCTTTTTATCTGCAAACGCAGGGGACCGCAATGGGGACCAGATTCACGCTGAGTTTCGCTAATTTCTATTTGGGGAGGTGGGAGGAACAAGCCATTTATCCCGATGGCCTACTCTATGCGAATCTGGTTCATCGACGATATTGTTTTTATATGGAAAAGGGGGGGGGGGGGGAATTCACGTCATTTCATTGATATAAATAAAAATGATTTTTATTTACAATTTACTCCTACTTTTAGTAAGAAGGAGGTACATTTTCTAGATTTAACTATAATGATTCAGAATAATCAAATATTTATTCAAAAATACTCCAAACCAACAGATAGCAATAGCTTTATCTCATTGGACAGTTGTCATTTACCTATATGGCTTACTAATATCCCCCACAGCCAATACATTAGATTGAGGAGGAACTGTACAACAATACAACAATTTGAAAAAGAGGCAAGCAGTCTTCACATGAAATTTGAAGAAAAAGGTTATAAAATAATTGAATTAGAAAAAATAAAACAAGTAGTAAAGCAAATTGAAAGAAATATCCTTCTACAAAAGGTGGTTAGTCATAAGTCAAGTAAAGAAAAAAAGGATGAAATTGATTTCAAAGTCCCTATAATTACTTAATATAACAAAAAGGAAAAACTTTTTTAAAAAATTGTAAAATGCCATTGGGACATTTTGAAGCAAGTTAAAGTCACAGGGGAAAAATTATCCCAATACCCCAGTTTCATTTTTAGGAAAGCAAAAAATCTGGGGAATCTAATAGCTCCTTCCATTAAAATGAATAGAATTTGAACTGCAAAGAACCCATTATGGAACTCAATAATGGACAGAAAACATATAAAATTAAGAGTCACCTTACATGTCATTTAAGTGGAATTATTTATTAGATTTAATGCCCATGTGAGAAATTATATGTGGGAAGAACGAAACGAAAAATCTGAATGAAGTGAGCAAGTAAAGAACGTAAATAAAAATATTGATGGTCACCCACTTTCACGTCGTTTCAGACAAAAACATGGAAGGAAGTTTGGAGGCTCTACCTTTGGGGGTATTGAACAAATAAAACTGGACCCAAGAAGGGGGGGGGGGGGGGAGACTATATCAAACTCATGTCCAGAAATGAGAGTAAATGGATTTATAATCTAAACAGTCACTCGCACTGGAGGCAATAATATATACATACCATATTTTATTGTATATATTACACAGGGAGTTATAGCATATAGCCTAAAGGGAGAGAGACAAAGCGCTTATAGGTAGCTTATACCAGAGTATTAGTTTCCTATTTAATGGGCTGGTTACCATGGAGATGGACGCCTATAAAGCCTCAGGTAGTAAAAACCACACACAACCCTGATGAAGGAATCCGTGTATTCCGAAACGCGTTGGTGGGAAGTGTGGACTCAGGAGGCATCCGTAGACACGAGCGTGTGATGTCACACTGAAGGCCCGTTCTCCTGGAAACTACAGTGCGGCTTCCCCTCGTGCGCGCGAGCTACCGTCCGGAGCCACGCGCTTAAGAAGGAGGAAGCTGATGACAGCGCCATCCTTTACAGCAACACAGTGAAAGCGAAATCTGGATAGGATTCACTTCACATCGCCAACGGCAAGTATTGATTGTGTCTTCTATATATTGGTTGGATCTATTTTTAGTCAGCGCGGGTTTGGCTCTTTTAACTATTACTGTATTTTTCGCCATATAAGACGCACCAGCCCATAAGACGCACCTGGGGTTTTTGGGGAGGAAAATAAGAAAAAAAATATTTTTAACCAAAAGGTGTGCTTTTGGAACTAATGGTGGTCTGTAAATGGCACTATTATGGGGGATCTGTGGATGTCACTGTTATGGGGGGGATCTGTGAAGGACACTGTTATGGGGGATCTGGGGATAGCACTGTTATGGGGGATCTGGGGATTACGTACTGATATGGGGGATCTGGGGATGACACACTTATGGAGGATACTGTTACAGCCCCTTCACAGATCCCCCCCATAACAGGGCGGCTGGCACTGTTATGGGGGATCTGTGGATGGCACTGTTATGGGGGATCAGTGGATGGCACTGTTATATATGTGTCATCCACAGACCCTCCCCACCCCATAACAGTGCCATTTACAGATCCCCCATCCTAAAACAGTGCCATCCACAGACCCCCTCCCCCCATAAAACTGAGCGAGCGGGGAGGGACTGGGAGGAGGAGCTGGGGGCAATTGCAGAGGGGCCGGTGCAGTGAATGTACCCGGCCTCCCCGCTCCAGTGCTGCACTATTAAAATATAAAGGTATCTAAATCAATTAAAAGTTCTGGTCCATGCCCCCCACCCCTAATATTACCGACACACGGCTTGTTCAGTGGATAGCAGGCATTCCGGGCGGCCGGCGCGTCACTCACTGACGTCTAAGCCTGCGCCGGCCGCCCGGAATGCCTGCTATCCACTGAACAAGCCGTGTGTCGGTAATATTAAGGGGTGGGGGGCATGGACCAGAACTTCCAAAAAAAAAAACAACAAGCCCTCACATAGCTTTGTAGATGGAAATATAAAAGTTATAGGTGTCAGAATATCATGACACAAAAGATATTTTTTTTTTATTTTAAAACTAGTAAAGCATAGAAAAAAACTTTTCAAACTTGGTATTGTAATTATGGATAAGCGAATAGACTTTGGATAGTACATCCGAAGTCTATTCGCAAAAAAAATTGTTGTAATACTGTACAGTGTTCCTGCTCTGTACAGTATTAGAATGTATTGGCTCCGATGAGCCAAAGTTATTATAACTTTGGAAATTAATTATTACTGTAAAAAACCTTGATACCTGCACAATAAAGGTAACGTGCAATTTTAGCACGCAGAGAATTCTGTAAACATAAAGATCCAAATAAGAATGGCTTTTTTATAATTTCACCCCACAAACAATTACTTCCAGTTTTTCAAAATGATGATGTTTGTTAAAACCACCTGGCATTTCACGTCAACAGATAAATATTACTGAATAAAAGCGGTAAGGTTAATCATTTGCTCACCGCCGCACGACTTCGTATGTCGTGGCAGTAAGCTCTTATCTGTAACCCAGAGTATAAAAGCGCTGGGTTGCACTGCGATCTGCCGATGCCTCGGGTCGCTGCAGATCTCTGTGATTGCATTGTCATTAGCTCATCGGAGCCCATACATTCTAATACTGTCCGGAGGCGAATCACTGTACAGTAGTATTCCAAAGTTTTGAAGAAGCGTTTTCGGATGAAGCATTCGAAGCTCGCGTCGCTCAACACTACCCCCAACGATCAGTTGTTTCAGGTGAACAATGCAGGCTCCCTACAACTCTCCATGGACACACCCGTAGATCGAATAGTGGCAATGCTTGGCTGAGCTGCAACATGGCCATTCAAATATTATGTGAAATAATAAAAAAAAATATATAATAAATATTCTAGGTGTTAGCAATAATATAGCAGACTATGTACACACATTTCCCCACCACCCTTTTTCATTCATAAAAACATTATATATATTTATTTATTAGTTTTAGTATAGTGGAATTTGTGTGTGTAAAATATACACACATACACAATTTTTTTTCCTTTTTGTTTTCTTAGAAAAATGTTAAAATATAGGTATTCATTTCACCTATATTTAATATAGCACAGACCTGATCAGTATGCTATCTGTAAGCGGAATAATATAAAAGGGTGATCACAAAAATATCAAAGAAAAAGAAGAAAACAAAACCCTCCGTAAATTTTAACCTTTATTGATATATCTGAAATATAAGTAGTGCCTCAAAATATACAAATAGTCAAAATGATAAAAAAATAATAGGAGGGGGTAAAAAAATAAAAAAAATGCACTGCTAGGGTGGGATAACGCTTAAAACAAAATAATAAAGAGAGCTGCCACCACAGATATCAACTACATCACTCAACCGGGGAAATAGGTGTAAAGACCGCCCACACACGTAAGTGTGACCCTGGTGAGGAGATACAGGAGGTATGGGGAACCAAAAATAGCCCCCACTAGTTCACCATGCGGGTCAAGCACACGTGGAGCCCACCTGGCCAAATATGGCTCAGTCTAACTCCCTCGACCCCGATAGTGGTCAATTAGTGGGCTATTCCCCTAATTCCTAAAAGGTACAGCTGTGTGAAGATAGCCTGGGATCAGACATTGTTTGCTGGAGCTGACACTGTAAGACAGGAACGGTATCCCTCTCACTTATCAGATAAATGCTCCTATAGGCTTTACCCATGCCCGTCCACAGCACGACCCTCCTGCCTGTTCCCTAGCTCTACGTGTTTCTGCCTATATTAGCGTCATCAGGAGCCGAACAAAAGCATACACAGAGGATGATAAGAGGACTGGCTACACACACGCTGTTGGTGTGGAGCCTCCGGCACTGGTATGGGTTTGCGCAGCAAAGTCCCCGCCCGCAAAGAATAGGGCTGATCGGGCCGGTATCCAATCGGAAGGAGGAGGGCGGAGAGGACAAACAGAAGGTGCCACTCAACAGCCACCGCACCGCATACCTCATTGGCCATATCGCCAAGGTGTCAACACAGTCAGGGAGACAAAGAGGTCAATATCAGCTGCTGGAATATGGAGAAGACAGTAACAGCGTACAGGAGATCAAAGGAGTCACACACCACATAGCCCACAGCGAAACCTCGCCACTGGAATCACTAGGGCTATGTGGATAATCAGATTATTGTTGACATTTGTATGCTACTTTTACAAAGATCGCCACAATATGCCTAAATTAGGTGGTAATTTAGTTGGCTAAGGGGTTTACCTAAGCTGGAAATATGTGGGCAGATTACAAGAACGATATATATTCGTTCAATCCCTTCGGGTGGAGAGTCTGAAGCCTGAATGTCCACTGCGCTTCCTTTTGCAGTAATCTGGTGTCGATGTCACCACCTCGCAGGGACATACGGATGGATTCGATACCCTGGAACATCATAGGCTTGAGTTCCGCCAGATGTTTCAACTCCACATGTCTAGCTATAGGAGGAACTCCCGCTTGGTTTTGCCCACACATTGCATGCCACAACGACATATGGCCAAGTAGACGACCCCCACTGCCCGGCAATTGATAAATGCTCTAATGGTATATGAGCAACTGGTTACCGTACTAGAGAAAGAATTACCCATTCTAATTACTCCGCAGGCAATGCAATTCCCACGACGGAAAGTGCGCCTTGCCTCGGATTTAAGCCACGTAACTGATTGCATTTTTTGATTAGGGTAAAAAAATAATAATAATCCTCGGTCGCTTAGTATAGCAGATCTTTTGTCTGAGTAAAAATACAAACACATGTACTTTTTTAATTTATATAAAAAACAAAAACAAAAGCTTAAAATGTGAATATCTTAAGGAGACCATACAAAAAAAAGTCATTTGAAGGAGTTTCTAATGTCTGTGCTGGCAGTACGGTGCCATATAACTAGCAATAGAAAAATGGTCTAACAAAATCCAAAATTCACTCTAGTCAGATTGCACAAATGGCATCCATTTAATGGTTTTAAAAAAGGTTTTGTCTTATAATCGCTTGTAAGGCTACTTTCACACCAGTGTTTTCCTTTCCGGTTTTGAGTTCTGTCATAGGATTTTAATAGTTGTGGAAAACGCTTCAGTTTTGTCGCCATTCATTGTCAATGGGGACAAAACTGAACGGAAGGGAACGTAGTGCACCAGAATGTATTCCGTTTGGTTTCACTGTGTTCCCATGACGCACACAAAAGTGCAGCAAGCAGCGTTTTTGAGTTCTACCTGGGATGAGGAGCTAGACGGATCCGTCATGACTCCCAATGTAAGTCAATGAAGACTGATCTGTTTTCTGGCTATTTTAAAGATAATACAACCGGATCCGTTCAGAACGGATGCAGACGGTTGTATTAACAGTAACGGAAGCGTTTTAGATGATCCATGATGGATCCAGCAAAAACGCTGATGTGAATGTAACCTAACAGAAAAAAAATTTATAAGAAAGGAAAAATATAAACCAACACCCCCGCCGATCAGCTGTGAGACGAGGAGGCAGCGCTCAGTGCGAGCGTCACATCCTCTTCATTACACTGCTCTTTGTCTCGGAAGTGCAGTGTAATACAAGTACTCATTCCATTCAAGTGACCTTGTCTAATAGCTAGAACATGGAACCTTACACTAGGGCAGGGATGGGCAAACTGCGGCTCTCCAGCTGTTGTAAAACTACAATTCCCACCATTCCCTGCTGTAGGCTGATAGCTGTAAGCAGCCTTTGCATGCTGGGAGTTGTAGTTTTGCAACAGCTGGAGAGCCGCAGTTTGCCCACACCAGTCTAAAGGTATCCCAAATTTTTCACAGTGGCTCATGCATGCTGGATGATAAATCTGATGCATCCACACGTTTGTCTATTACCACTTCACAGCACCTACTGATGATGGCTTACTTTTCACCAATATTCGGACGCAAGTTGGCACATCTTAAGCTACGGCCCATCTCCACTAAGCCACACCCATTTGCCCATTTTCAAAAGTTGCCAATGTTTGGAAAAGGCAGAAAATCTGCAGTGGTTGGAGGTCAGCAAGTTGTAAAGTGGAAAGTTTCCCCCAGTACATCAGGCAGGGGTGTTCCGTGGTGCTGTGCAGTACTTCATAGGCCACGTCCTAATCTGTTTAAAGCTGTATTAAAATGTAAGCCAATTACTAAACCACATTATCCGGTTTTATTTAAAAGGTATTTAGCAGCTTTTGTTCTAAACTCTGACAGATTTCTTTTCCGGTTTGGAGATTCTGTTGTAAGGAAAACTTCAGAGATGTATTCTTTATTAATTCATTGAAATCACAATAGTTTTTTCCTTCAAAAAGCTTATAAAAAATAGTGGTTTCTAAAGTAATAACTAAAGAAATTGATCTCTTTACTGTAATCTTGAAGCAGATGCGCAATTAAGAACCTCTTACCAACAGTCAAACGTGGTGGGGCTGCTTTACCACTGCAGGACCTGGACAATTTGTCATAACTGGTGGAACCATGAATTCTGCGCTCTATCAGAAATTACTGAAGTAGAACGTCTGCCCATTAGGCTACATGCACACGACCGTATGTGTTTTGTGGTCAGCAAAAAAATAAAAAAGGATGACGTTCGTATGGCAAAACGGACAAGAATAGGACATGCTCTATTTTTTTTGCGGGGCTATGGAACGGACATACAGATGCGGATAGTACATGGTGTGCTGTCAGCATTTTTTGTAGACCCATTGAAACGAATGGGTTCGCATCCTATCCGGAAAAAAAAAAAAGAACGGACACGGAAACAAAATACGTTTGTGTGCATGTAGCCTTAGTTTGTGATCTAAGTTACTTAAAAGCAGGCAGGCTACGCAGGAGGACAATGATGCGAAGAACACGAGCATATCCACCTCTGAACGGCTCAAAAGAAACAAAATGAAATGGTCAGCAGCTGTCCACCTGAGCTTGTAAGCAGAGTCCCATGATGGCATCTCCATAAGTTCAGTCAATCCTCTGAAAAAAGACTTTTCATAATATGCGACTTACCCCCTAGGTGCAATGAGAGTGGTGCCATTGCACCCAGAGGCTACCCTCTCTGTCTTCTATGCAGCGACCCTGTTCCTGTGATGGACAGGCCAGGCAGTCCCTGAAGTCTCGTGGACTCTGTACATGAACAGTAAAGGGATGGAGACCGCCGGGCAGATGGGCAGTCTCTTACTGTGCATGTACAGAATGCCATTCCACGAGATGGTCTATTAATGACAGTGCTGGGGGCGTGGCATAGAAAACAGGGAGGGGAGACTCTGGGTGCTATAGCACCACCCTTGTGGCACCTGGGGGTAATTTGCATATTACAAAAATGTTTTTTTTTTGAGGATTGACGGAACATATGGAGATGCCAGACACATCATGGGAGTCTGCTTAGAAAGTGTGGATGGACAGCTGCTGACCATTTGACATAGTGGCCTATGGTGACAGATGCCCTTTAAAATATCAGAGTGGATCCCAATGAGATGCTGCGACAAGACCTTAAATGGCCAGTTCCAGCTCAAAAACCTCAATGTAGGTGAATTAAAACAATTCTGCAAAGAAAAGTGGCCAAAATTCCAGAGATGTAAAAGACTCAAACGTTATTGCTGCCAAGGGTGGCACAGCCAGGGTTAGGGGGCAGTTACCCTTTCACGCGGGTGATAAATCTTCAAGAAATGGAAGCAGGATTTGAAAGCTGTATTTTATGCTTACTCGTGTGGTCTGTGTCTATATTAAAACATTCAAATGTGACAAATCAGACAATAGAAGAACTGCTTGAGAGGCGAGTGCTTTTTCACGGCACTATTTTTCTTAAAGTCTTACAATAATCATAGAAGAGTGACAGGAGGAGGGTACTGACCTGTAACTACACCTAGTGCTACAGGTACAACACTGTGCCCTACAATCCTATTCTGCAAAAAATACACATGGACAGCAGAGCGCTAGACTAGTGGGCATGGACAGGGCGCCACCAATTCACGTCACAAGCAATAGACAGGCGGAGGGTTGCTCAGAAAAACATGGTAGCTTTCTTCCGAAAACAGCACCACACCTATTGCTGGTCATGAAAGGTACTGTAGCTCAACCCCAGGGAAGGGTGAGGTGAGGGTTTTGGAAGAGAGAAGCCATGTTACCTTAATCCTTTTCAACCCCTAGTGCCCCCCTACATAATAAGAATGCTCTTAGTGCCACCTAACAATCATGATATCCCTTAGTGCACTATGGACATTATTATATCCCTCAGAGCCCCCGTGACGCTAGCATGTCTACTAAGTGCCCTCTCACAGCAGGGTGATCCCTTGGTACCCCCACGCAGTATAATGGTCCTTTAATGCCCCTGACACAGTGTAAAGCCTTCAAATTGCCACCCCACACAATGTGATGCCCCTAAGTACCCCCACAACAAAATGATGCCCTCTAACTGTTCCCACACACACTGTATGATAGCCCCCTTAAATGCCCCCTCATGTGATACCCCCTTAAGTGGCTTCCACACAGTATAATGTCCCCTTCAGTTAACCCTCACTGGTTGGAATTGATGGACTTTTGTCTTTTTTCAACCTTAACAACTATGTAAGTCCCCCCCCCCAACAGTATGAAGCACCCTTAAGTGCCCCCCACCACATTATGAGGCCCCTCCACGCATTAAGGCCCCCTAAACTGGCCCTCCACACATTATGAGCCCCCCTTAAGTGGCCCCCCATTAAGTGACCCAGAAAACAGTGCTTCTTGAATCTGGACCGTGGCTGCCAGCTGTCCAGACCATTAGGCATCCCCCTTTAAACTGTACCTGCGGCCCCAGAATTCAGATACAGTTGAATACAATGGTGAAGCAGGGAGTTCAGCGCAAGCAGGCGCAATATAGTGATGTCATCATGCCGGCTGTGCTGAGCCACAGACAGCGCAGTAGAGAACAGAGCAGATGTGCTTCACTTGACTTGTTGGGGAAATGTGGGGAAGAGGAGTTTTTTAAACTGGAGGCACTTAAAGGGTTCGGTGAGTTGGTAACTCGGTGAGGTGGGGCACTTAAGAAGGCACAACTATGATGGGGGCATCACTATATGGGAGGCCTTGTAAGGGGCATCACTTTGTGGGTGCACTTTAGTGGGCAGGACTGTCTGCCAATTGAGCACACCTCCATTATACATTTCAAAGGACTGCAAACTAATTCCTTAAAGGGGTTGTCCAAGTTATATTTATTGATGACCTATCCTCAGGATAGGTCATCAATATCAGATCGGCGGGGGTCCGACTCCCGGCACCCCCGCCGATCAGCTGTGTGAAGAGAAGGCGCACGTTGGGCCAGCGCTGCCTCCTCTTCATTGTTTACCTGCTCGCCGTTGCATCTGCAGCGGGGAGCAGAAATAATTACACCCAAGCCATCCCATTCGTTTCAATGGGACGGCTCGTTTCTATACAAGTGTTGCACATGCGACGGCGAGCAGGTAAACAATGAAGAGGAGGCAGCGCTGGCACGGCGCGCGCCTTCTCTTCAAACAGCTGATTGGCAGGGGTGCTGGGTGTAGGACCCCCGCCGATATGATATTGATGACCTATCCTAAAGATAGTTCATCAATAAATATAACTTGGACAACCCCTTTAATGGGATTTAAAAAATTATGTAGTAAAATCTAAGGAAAAAAAAAAAAGATTTAAAAAGTCTACAAAATACATTTAATAAATACAAAAACCAGCACAGTAATGTTACACATATAAAATGCATTTGGGAAGTCTTTCGACACTTTCACATTTTATTATATTACAGCTTTCTGCACTGAATAATGACAAAGTGAAACCAGAAAGTTAGAAATCTTCACTAATTTATTAAAAAATAAAACATCACATTGACAAAGTATTCAGACCCTTTTCTCAGCACTTAGTTGAAGCCCCTTTGCAGTGATTACAGCTTCCAGTCTTCTTGGGACAGACCTTATATAGACAGGGGTGTCTTTCCAAATCATGTCCAATCAACTTTACCCCAGATGAACGGCAATCAAGGAGTAGAAACATCTAAAGATGATTAGGAGAAACGTGAAGCCCCAGAGCCAACATTTCAAGTGTCAGAAGCAAAGGGTCTGAATACTTCTGTCTATGGAAAAAATTATTATTTTTTTTTTCATTTTAATAAATTAGCAAAAATTGTGAACATTCTTACACCTTATCATTATGGGGCATTGAGGGCAGTTTGATGAGAGAAATGTTTTTTTCTATTTTAGCACAAGACAAGCCCGCAACATAACAAAATTTGAAAAAAGTGAAAAGGGACTTTGTGAAAAAAAAAAATAAAAATTATATATACACACACACACACACACACAACACACAGTGTGTGTATTTATATATATTAGAGCAGGCATCCTCAAACTGCGGCCCTCCAGCTGTTGCAAAACTACAACTCCCAGCATGCCCGGACAGCCTACAGGTATCCGCCTACAGCAGGGCATTGTGGGCGTTATAGTTTTACAACAGCTGGAGGGCCGCAGTTTGAGGATGCCTGCATATGAGAGAGAGAGAGAGAGAGAGAGAGAGAGAGAGAGAGATAGAGATAGAGAGAGATAGAGAGAGATAGAGAGAGAGAGATAGAGAAAGATAGAGAGAGAGAGAGAGAGAGAGAGAGAGAGAGAGAGAGATAGAGAGAGATAGAGAGAGATAGAGAGAGATAGAGAGAGATAGAGAGAGATAGAGAGAGATAGAGAGAGATAGAGAGAGATAGAGAGAGAGAGATAGATAGAGATAGAGAGAGATAGAGAGAGATAGAGAGAGATAGAGAGAGATAGAGAGAGAGAGATAGAGAAAGATAGAGATAGAGAGAGAGATAGAGAAAGATAGAGAGAGAGAGATAGAGAAAGATAGAGAGAGAGAGATAGAGAAAGATAGAGAGAGAGAGATAGAGAGAGATAGAGAGAGATAGAGAGAGATAGAGAGAGATAGAGAGAGAGATAGAGAGATAGAGAGAGAGAGATAGAGAGAGATAGAGAGAGAGATAGAGAGAAAGAGAGAGATAGAGAGAAAGAGAGAGATAGAGATAGAGAGAGATAGACCCAGTTCTAAGCAGCCTCAAAAAAATAAAAGGTAGTAAATATATATATATGAGCAGGCTGACACGCCACTGTTTCCAAAGCTGCTATTGCAGTGAATGGGAGCTACGGAAACCACAAATTCGGGAAACAGCATAGCTTGCTGTACTGAGCTGCCCACTGAGCTGTGATAGGAAGAGAGTTGCAGTATAAAGAACAGGCCCATCCAGCTATAAGGAGGGAGATGCAGCAGAAAGGACACACCTGCTAAACTGTTAGGAAGAGCTGCTACAGAAACGACACACCCTGTCAGTCTGTCATGCACTATATTATGTGGAATTCCTATTCTTTTCAATCAATCATGGCATAACCTCTAAGTACCAAACAGGCTTGGTTGTTAAGGAGGTTAAAGGCAAAAAAGGTTTCCATCTTTTTAATAAAGACCATTTAAAAAAAAAAAAATTTTAGCTGAAAAGAAGTACAATGCCATAATTTAAAAAAATTGCCCCCAAAAGGTGTACCTTGCCTTTAATCATTTCACCAGCATTCTTTTGCAGTGGCGGTGTGGCTCCCAGCAACATATCTACCTGTGCAGGATAGCTTGAGAATCCACCGCAGATTTTCACACATGATGAAGAAAAAACTAATTGCACCAGAAATTATCCTGCAGTGTGGACTTAAATGTGAAAAAAATATATTTCTACAAATCTGGATGAAACTTTGCATTTTTCGCAGTGAAATATATTACCTAATAGTGCAGTTCCCTAGCACAGTTAGGCTTCGGCCACACGGTCAGGTTTCCTGATGCAGGAGTGGATCACTTAAGGGAATAAATTACAAAGGACAGATACGATTTATCCTCTTTTTAGGGCTGCAGTTATCGACTATTTTTGTAATCGAGTATTCTATTGATTAATCCAACGATTACTCTGGTACTCTAATAACAAAAAACTAATTAAAAGAATGTTTTTCTTTATAAAAACTCATCAGCCCCCCCTCCCCATGCCATCAGCTGCCCCCCCCCAGTGCCATCAGCTGCCCCCCAGTGCCACCATCTCCCCCTCCTAGCCATGTCCCTAGCGCCAGTGAAATAAAATACTTACCTCCCCTGTAGGGGCGCCGTTCCACAGCTCGTCCATCTTTTTCTCTGCGCGCTGCACTGTCATCCTGACGTCACACAGCGTCAGGTCATGGTGTGTGCTTACTTGCACTATGTCCTAACGATGTGTCAGGGGGAAAGTGCAGCGCAGTGCGGGCCGGCCATGGAGTGGTGAGTAATAGCAAGCGCTCACTTTTGCGTAATGTTAAGGCTACCTTAAAAGTAAAGCAATATATATACAATTTGTACATTGCCTGCAAAAAGATATACAGTAGGTGGAGTTCTGCTGTCTAGTTTACCTACAGACTAAAGAAAGAAAAATTAGGAAAAAAAATATATATATATAAAAAATATAATAATTATTGTCTACTTCTTTTAGTGGGACTGCCACAGAAAGCTACAGTAGACTGCCACGCTCTCACAAGCAATTTTGCATGCTATTCCTGAAGTATGCATCAAATCCTCAAAAATCTGCAAAAATGCATTTCTGAAGTGATACTTTATCAACACAGTACTAAAGTCATTCTCGCTGTGATTCATCTGTGTAGCTGCAATCATAATGAACAGAGAACTACTACATGACACGTGACCATTGCTACTTCAGAGCATGTATCCATAACACTCAGTGCTATAATTAGTGGATTAAAGTGGTGAAAAAAACAGATACACAATCTACACGGGGAAATCCAAATGGAAAAATCATTGCATGTGTGTATATATATATATATATATATATATATATATATATATATATATACACACACACACATATAATTCTAGGTCTGATTGTAGTGTGTCAGCAAAGCAACACAAATGAAAGACAGGCCTAAATATAAAACAAATGGCATATCAATGGCACTATTTAAAACGCTCTAAAGTACAAAGAACTACAACACATAAACTGTATAGAACCCACTGGATTCGAGGGAACCAGGCACATTGACCATTATGTCTGAGCTGCTGGTAGCATGTTATAGATCAGGAGGAGCTGAGCAGATTGATGGTTTTGTGGGAAAAGAGATTCAGTAAGGCCTCTTGCACACGGGCGTCATGTTTGACGCCCGGATAAGATGCGGGTGCGTTGCAGGAATCGCCGCTATTTTTCCGCGCGTGTGCTAACGTTTGTAGTGCGTTGAGCACGCGCGTGAAAAAATCCGCATGCTTGGTACCCAGACCCGAAGTCAGACTTCATCACTGAAGTCTGGTTTCGGGATGAGTATTCTGTATGTGTAATTATTTTCCTTTATAACATAGTTATAAGGGAAAATAATCGCATTCTAATTACAGAATGCAATGTTCCCCGGGCTTGAAAGGGTTAAAATAATAAAGAGTTAACTACCTTCTCCCATTGTGCGCAGAGCCTCAGAACGTCGTCTCTCTTGATAGTTTGGCTGCTTGAGGACCTGTGGTGACGTCACAGGGTCACATGGTCCAATCATAGAAGCATTTGAGTGGACCATGTGACCCATGTGATCCTGTGACATCACGGCAGGTCCTTCATCGAATATCTGTTGTTCGATGAAGGACCTGCCGTGATGTCACAGGATCACATGGGTCACATGGTCCACTCAAATGCTTCTATGATTGGACCATGTGACCCTGTGACGTCACCACAGGTCCTCAAGCAGCCAAACTATCAAGAGAGACGACGTTCTGGGGCTCTGCGCGCACAATGGGAGAAGGTAGTTAACTCTTATTATTTTTAACCCTTTCAAGCCCGGGAACATTGCATTCTGTAATTAGAATGCGATTATTTTCCCTTATAACTATGTTATAAAGGAAAATAATAACGATCGGGTCCCCATCCCGATCGTATCCTAGCAACCATGCGGGAAAATCGCAACGCATCCGCACATGATTGCGGATGCTTGCGATTTTCCCGCATCCCCATTCACTTCTATGGGGCCTGCGTTGCGTGAAAATCGCAGAATATAGAACATGCTGCGATTTTCACGCAACGCAAAAGTGATGCGTGAAAATCACCGCTCATGTGCACAGCCCCATAGAACTGAATGGGTCAGGATTCAGTGCGGGTGCAATGCGTCCTCCTCACGCATTGCACCCGCGCGGAAAACTCGCCCGTGTGAAAGGGGCCTAAAACTTGTATTTTATACACTTAAATTCCTGTTCATTCTGAGTTGGCAAGTCCCGTCAGTGACTGACGGCCTTCCCTTTATGACCATGCCTTGAATAATCGTTGTCGATTTCTAAATAGGACCTCCTCCTTGACTCCTAAACATAGAAGTAGCAGGGATTTACTGTATTTTTTGCTCCATAAAACACACTTCCCCACCCCCCACCAGAAGAGTGGGAGAAAAATGTCAGTTCATCTTATGGAGCGAATACAAGTTATTATGGAATACTTCCAAAATGGAAGAGTTCACTAGGACACTGTAGGACCATGAAGCAGTGAATACAGTGCTCCTGGTGCTGGCTGTACTCACCACTCCCTGGTCTTCTCTGGGCACCATGCTGCCTTGGCATGACTGCGTACAGCTTCAGGACGTAATGCACGCACTATGACCTGACGCTGTGTGAGGTCAATTTGCAGTGCGGGTCCAAAAAAGACCAGGGAGCGGTGAGTGCAGGAAGAGCTGCTGGATCTGGAGAGTGGCTGCACTGTCCGGTCTAATGAGGAATGGGGCTCTGATCTGAGGTCTAATAATCAATGAGGATGTAATTTGGGAGTCTGGTCTGAGGTCTAATGAGGACTAGGGCCTGATTTGAGGTCTAATGAGGACTAGGGGTCTGATTTGAGGCCTGATGAGGACTAGGGGCCTGATTTGAGGTCTGATGAGGATTGAAGGTCTAATGGCCTGATGAGGATTGAGGGTCTGATAAAAAATATCTTTTTCTTATTTTCTTCCTCTAAATCTTAGGTGCATCTTCCTACAGAGCGAAAAATACAGTCATTGAATAAGTTGCAAGGTTTACCCAAGTATTTCCCACAAAAAACCATATACATGTTGTATTGCATTTCATGGTAACATGTTCACTCTAAGTAGGTTTATTCCATCAGACCTTGGCAAAGAAGTTTACAGCAAGAATGTACATAAAAAAAAAAAGAAAAACTCCTCCGAATACTAATTTACAGGAATATACTGCTGGCTGCAAGACAATACATGTATTGCCCACGGGAAATAATAGTGTAATGTGAGAATTTGGACAGTTGCAGCATGTTGCAACCCTCTGATGACTTACATGGAAACTGGAAGATGATGATACAATTTAAAGATCATCTCCAGCTTATCTTTAGCGCTCAAAATTCACAAGCCCTTACAGGCTTAATCCGTTTATTAACTAGGACATCCCTTTAAGACATTGAGTTCTAGGTTTGAAGACCTTGAATGGAGCTCTACAGGGAATGTCACTTCTCTGCTGTGATTACCGTACGTAAGTATTACAACAATGAAATTAGTTCATTTATGATACAAAGTGTACACAAGTAAGAAAAAGCTCATGTGCTAGAAGAGCCCTGCCCATGCTCGGGTCACCGAAGAACCGCGTATTAAAGCTGGGTGAAATGATCTGTGTCATGCACTGCTCTGGACCACACTCAATTTCCATAGCCGGTCTTCATTTGTGTGTAACCAGATCAAAAATGCAAATCAAATGGGACCATTTTCATTTCACAGAAAGACATGAGTGAATTGGGGGGAAAAAAAACGAAAACCAGAACAGATGGCACATTGGATTATGTCTCCTTCTGATGCAATTTATTAGACTACAGCATAATTATAAAAAGACGGCCTCAAACCTCGACCAGGTTCTCAATGCCCGTTAAAAAATAAAAGAATAAAAAAAAGACCCTGTAATTTCTATTGAAGAAAAAAAAGATTTGGGACTATAACAAAAGGGAGATCTTAGCAAATTTAGACAGTTCACACAAGCAGAAGATGGAAGCGTGCATCAATATCTCCTCAGCATTAGAGCCCTATATAAAATCGGTGAGAGATGGCAGTTATCACGGGGAGGAAGAAGCAGTATTTTTTTCAGAAATGGGACTCAGGCCCTGAGGAGACGCCATCCATATCAAAATCCTGAACAAACCTGTAAAGCTCTTTTAACATTAAGGGGAATAAACCCTTTGATTAGCCACTGATTTTTAAGAGTGGCAATATTCCTGTTTAGAGAATAGGGTTGTCATGACACCAAAATTTTGATTCAATTTCGATACCATGCGGGGAAAAAAAATAGAACACCAAAAAAAATCTGTGTGCATTTCATAATGGTGACTAATAAGTGGTGAATCCGGTGTTTATATATTTTTTCTGTTATGGCATTTACCACATAGGAGATATTTTTTAATGTTTTAATAGTTCAGACGCGGCGATACCTAATATGTTTATTTTTTGTTGTTTATATATTTTCATATGTAAAATTGGGAAAGGGGGCTATTTAAACTTAATATATATTTTTTTTTAAACGTTTTTACTTTTTATTTACTAACTATTAGCCCCCCTAGGGGCTGGAACCCTTGTCCTATTCACCCTAATAGAGCTCTATTAGGGTGATCAGAATTGTACACTGTCCCTGTAGCAGGGAGCTTACCATGGCAGCCCTGGATGGCTTTAGTAGCGTCCTGGTTGCTATGGTAACAGATTGAAGCCCCGCAATTTCACTGCTGGGTCTCCAATCGGAAGCTGCCACTACCACCAATGAATATACCGAGTAGGGGAGGGGCTGTAGCCGCTGGCCACCGAGGTAGGTAATACTGGGTATGGGGGGGAACCACATCGCCACTACTAAAGATAATTAACCCGTAAATACAAACCTGGCCTCAATGACAGGCAATAGTGATGCTGCCGAACCTTGGCAATTGACACAATCAACATTGATTGAGGCACCTGAGGGGTTCGGCGGGATCCCTGTCATTGAGGCCGGGTGCCGGCTGTGCGACACAGCCAGCACCCGTCGCCTACATTTGTATTTAGGGGTTAATTATCTTCATTGGTGGCACAGTGACCTCCCCCAGGATTATCTTCATTGGTGGCCAGCGGTTACAGCCCCTCCCTAGCACAGCCTAGTATCGGAAAATAATAAATCCCAGTATTATATCGATCCGGGTACAAAAGTATCAATTGGGTATCGAAAGTTTGATACCTGGTGCAACACTGGTAGAGAAGACCGCAGAGACTGACAGGGAACCCACGATGCATTGGAAAAGGAACAGCAGGGGCAGGCATTGGTAAGCCAAACAGGACTATTTTTTTGCTGGACAACCAATTTAAGTCCCAGTACTTTGAATGTTGGGCACCCAAACATAGCTCATCCTGACAAGCTGATCGTTCAGACTTCTATTAGTTCCAGTGCAGTTACAGCCTCCAAATAACCTGCTAATGTAGGCAGTCACCATGAAGAGCTTTTAACATGAGCAGGCAAGTTGGTATATATAGCAATGCATGCTCAGCTTGTCAAATATCGAGAAGCATTAGTGTAATGACTTGGATACACACAAGAGCGAAAATGCTACCCATTTGTCATGGCTGAAAGTCCTAGACAAATGTACCAACCATAAAAACAAACTTTAAAGAGTGGTGTACACAACCTTATTTCACCTTTCTATCAGGGTGACAACAACATGAATTCTGAACTGAATTCTTAAAAGTTACCGTAAGTTTTCTGATTTTTAAGGTTTTTAGTATTGTTAGGGGTTGTTCACATAGACATCATCCATTAAAAAGGTTATCCAACCCCTATAATGACCCCCTTCCAATGCCTGGCCCCTTATATACATTATAATTACCCTGCTGCCCGGCACCCGCATAGCCCCTGATCAAAAACAGGGGGAACAGCCAACACTAGTCCGCAAGTGGGACAAGCCTCCCTCGAGTCACCACTCACCCGCGATGCTAGGGAGGCTCGTCCCCATCGCAGCCCGATATTGGCTGTTCCCCCCCATACACCCAGACATTCCATAGTGATTAGGTGCTGTCCTACATAGTTTGGATAGTATTGCACGGTAGTATGGCGTTGCGAGCTATCGGTTTTTTAGCAGACACCATGGATGGGATTCGTTGGGATAGAGTTATTTTTTGAGTCCAAGAATAGAGATGGCACGGTGCTATTCTTGCTGTAAAAATGCAGAAAAATTGACAAAAATGTCCAGCCCTGCTGCCCGGCACCCGCATATCTCCCAATCAAAAACAGGGGGAGCAGCCAACACTAGTCCGCAAGTGGGACAAGCCTCCCTCGAGTCACCACTCACCCGCGATGCTAGGGAGGCTTGTCCCCATCGCAGCCTGATATTGGCTGCTCCCCTCATACACCCAGACATTCCATAGTGATTAGGTGCTGTCCTACATAGTTTGGATAGTACTGCACGGTAGTATGGCGTTGCGAGCTATCGGTTTTTCAGCAGACACCATGGATGGGATTCGTTGGGATGGAGTTTTTTTTGAGTCCAAGAATAGGGATGGTACGGTGCTATTCTTGCTGTAAAAATGCAGAAAAATTGACAAAAATGTCCAAACTAAAGCCTGAGTGCAGATGAGCACAGAGCCTTGCATGCACAGCCATAAGAAAAATACAGTAAAGCCTGCCATACACAAGAGATTTCATATAGGCCAACTTTCACTTCATGTGTATGGGAAGCTTAAAACTAAAGCCTTAAAGTTTTTCTAAAACAGCCCTGGATGTGAACCAGACTGCTTTCTCTAACTTAGGATCCATTCACATGTCCGCAAGTGTTTTGTGGACCTCACATGGCCGGCACTGTGATAGAAATGCCTATTCTTGTCCATGGCTGCGGACAAGAATAGGACAAGCTCTATCTTTTTTGCGGGGCCGCGGAGCGGAACTACGGATGTGGATAGCACACGGAGTGCTGTCCGCATCTTTTGCAGCCCCATTAAAATGAATGCGGAACGGGTGCGGACTCATTCATGTGGACTTGTGATTGGAACCTTACAGAGCTCTTGAAAATTGTAAGAAATTGAAGCATTAGGCAGGGGCTACAATGTTTTGTGCGACATGAAGATGCAATTTAGCAATGTAACGTCACACCATATGACACACCATGCCGCAACTGTGACAGTCACAAAAAAATCCAACACTGGATTTTTATAGACAGGGCCAGGCAGTGAAAACATCATCACCCCTGGTTCTGTCAATCAAAGTGCAAAGGAAGAGGCAGTTGCAGAGAGAGCTGAGCCTCTAGGTGTAACGACAACGCACCCGTTGCTCCTAGAGGCTCATTTGCATATATTAAAACATCATTTTTCTTTTATCACCCTTGCAATTTCTGCTCCAATGTTTTCAGGTAATGCCAGACCCGGATCCAAAAGTAATGAAGGACGTGTACTACTCCTTTCTACTGGTTAAATTTCAGGCTTTGGCTCAAAAACCGTACCACAATCTGTAACTCAGAACATGCATGTGCATTTCCTCAGAAAAATTGGTGAGGACCACACAATTATTATTTAGCCCCCCCCCCCATCGCCGGTGAAGCTTTCCCTTTGGTCTTCAGTGTCCTGATCTTTTTATCACATGTCTAGTTAAAGGAGTTGTCCAGCCATTTCTAAGTGATGGCCTAACTTCAGGAAAGGCCATCACTAGACGTGGGTTTGACATTCTGCACCCTTGCCGATCAGCTGTTCGGGTGTAGTACTGAAGTCAGTGGGAGCAGAGTCCACTACAATGTTGACTGTGCTGGGTAGCTCAGGAGCCAATGCTACATCTGAACAGCTGATCGGATGGGGTGCAGGGTGTGAGGCCCCCACTGTTCAGTTAGTTATGGCCCATCCTGAGGATAGGACATCACTCAGAGAAGGCTAGACAACCCTTTAGTTGCATAAAGACGTATAGTTCTAATTTCGTTGTAGGTCTGAATGGATCATTACCTTAACGTAGGAGTTGGAACGGCTTAAAAAAACTAAAATTAGTAATACTCACCTCACCAGTCCCCTACTGCACCCATTCTGACGCTGTCCAGATCCCAATCTTCTTCCTTGACACCAGAAGTGTGACCAATCAGGAGAACTCCTAGAGCACCCTAGGTATGATCTATTATAAGTACTGATCATAATTACAGTAGTCACATAATCCAACTGCAGAAACTAGCCTGCTCGTGGGTGATCCCCAAGGAAATTGCATAATAATACCGGAAAATAGGCAATTTTGTATTTCAAAGATACTACATTTTCAAACTGAAAAACCGGTGAGACCTAGAAGACCACTAATGTCCTTATTTACAGGGCCGTACACGATACACGCTAATATTTCACTTCAAGAAAGCCTTTTGTAAGCATTTCAATTTGCAGGTAATGCATTTCAGCACACCCCCCAGTGCCAGGCGCTCTGCTGCTGCCATGCTAGAATAAGCACAATGGTAACCCCCCTCCTCTTTATTAGCAATCTGGTTGCCATGGAAACAGCTAGCCGCAGAGAGCAAACAGATAGTATGTGTGTGGCTTTAATAGAAAACCATGTGCAAACGATAACGGGAACATCCTCCAAGATCCTGGAATATACAAACACATTGCAGCAGGCAATAAAAACAGAACCATCCAGAATTATTGCTGCACAGGCCGCCTTGTGCTAGGGGAAGAGGCAGCCATTGCTAGCAGTCCAGCAACATCTTCTCCTTCATGGTGCAGGCACAGCGTTACCATTGCTGAAGACCAAAGAATTGGAGTTTCTCAGCTTCATCTGGGATTTACACGTGCCCCATTCTAAGACTGCCCATGCACACAAATAAAAAAACTTCACTAAACGCAAAGCAGTGATTTCCAAACCATGGAACCACCACACCAAGAATAGTCAGTGTGATGTCCACGTCCACCAGTCTACATGTGCACAGCCCTGTAATGGTAAACCGCCGAACATCAAGAAAATGGCTGCAAATCATTCACACCTTAAAGAAAATGAGAACAAACCTTCAAACAGAACATTTCCCTATTCTGTCCAATATAAAATGTCCCAAGTCAGATAGAATAGTATATAGTTGGTTCCCTCTTTTCTCTCCATGACCTGTCAGAGGTGGCACGAGTGGTACTCATAAAGCTTATTAAGGTGACTTGCATGTGGCAAGGTCAGAGCCTTGGGTGGCTGGTGCTCCTCTGCCCACAAACAAAGGGCTGTGTGCACCTGCATGTTTCCTTGCGGCACCATGGCAGACAAAAAAAGGAAATTTCCTTCCCCAGCTTTATAGATAGAGGGCCGCCACACCATAACTTATAGCGCGCATGACCTCTGCACCTCCATATAAAGGGGATACACGTGTTTCATCTATTCTTTTTGCGGTTATAGTTACAATGCCAGGTGGAGGCTCTAAAGCCAAGGTCTTCAAATTCGTATAGGACCAGGCTCAGGAATGGCACTTCTTCAAGCCTTCAGTAACAGTAATGTTATATAACGTTGGTATCCTGGACCTTCATGTATGATGGAGGCTACAGCATCATCCTCAAACAGTCTAATCCACCACGTAACTCGATGTATCTGTAAAATGTAGGACGTGGCCACCCTGCAACCATAGCTGGGCAGCTGTCAGCATCATCCTCGTTTTTATCCTGCATCCCTCCCGACAGAAAAGCAATGCCTCTCATCCAAAGACGTATCCATTACCGAATCACTGACATGTTTCCCCCTCTGTCAACAGAAACTAGGATAGCCTTCGCCCTTCTATTACTTCCTCTGCATCTAGGACGACGAAACCCCCCCCAAGAACAAGCGATAGAAATGCAGCCTTAGCGTCTTTCACAATTATTTCTAATGTCATCATAATGCCCAGAAAAGAAAGCCCGGGATTCATTTACTTACGTGAGGATTCTGTACCAAACATGGCTAGCCGTGGATCCGGGTTTAATAAATTAGGATGAAATGATGGAGTTAATGTGGGAGGCTTTCATGAAGCCAGACAATGCAGCTCCAGCTATCCAGCTGCCAGATACCTTCCTCTAAGGCTGGAGGCTGCACCGCACTCTCGCCCAGACCGAAAGAGCCCTCTTGATGGAGAGAAAAAATCATGAGCATCTACGTGCAGACCAATGGGCAAGCGAAGGCCAATATGTCTCTTGTATGATGCAGTGAGGCAGAAATAGGTAGCAGAAACCAGATACTGCAGTCCTCAGCCCTACTCGCTCCTAAGACAATAGCACAGCTTATGCACACACTGAATGACGTCAGGACACTGCAATGACCGACTGCTGTTAACCAAAGCCTAGGAGGGGGCTCGCAGAAAGCAGAGTAATTCAAATAGGAATTCCTTTGTCACCAAAGCCACAATGAAAAGGAGACATCCCCTTTCTTACATCTTGCACAGCAGTGAACGGAGGGTAGCCTTGCACTTGTACATTCAAAGAAGCCAGCAGAATCGAGGTGCTACGTGGGGAGAGAACTCAGTGGGATGGTCGCCAGCAAGAATTCCAGATTTATTTATTTAGATTTTTTTATTTTTTGCCAAGAACGCAAGATTTGCAAAAATGAAACCTCATCATTGAAAAAACTAAAACATGTGTTATGCACAACACCAAAATAAAGAGCATAGATGTCCAAGAAAACTACTGAAAATGCTCAGTCCTGTAGCGGGGGGGGGGGGGAATCTGAATTAAGGAAAAACTTATTCGGAAATTTGCCCAGCTAGAATGATAGAATAAAGGGTAACTGAAAGAAATGTGTGGCGTTGGTCGGAGAAATATTGGCTACATGCCATATCTCATATTAGAAGGAAATCTCTCTTTAAGGCATGTTCACATCATATGTGATGTAACTTAACAGGGTTGTCTTATTGGAGATATTGGTGGCTGGGGATGAGCGAATCGATTTCGGAACGAACCAGAGTTCGGTAAAAGGTTTTTAATAGTAGAAATTAATTTTTGACGTCATTACCCAAAGTCGCGCGAGACTTCGCAAAGTAATAACTTAGGCTCATAGGAGCCAAAACATTCTAATACTGTAAGGAGCGCTCGCCCCGTACAGTGATCTAACAAAGTTTTATGTGATTCGCTCATCCTTATTGGTGGCATATCGCTAGGATGTCAGTGTCAGATCTCCAGAATGGGCCCCCTGGAAGTGAAAGAGAGCGCACGGTGCAGGGGCAGCGTGCTCTTCATTCACTGCACTAGTACGGCCACCGCTGCATTCACTTCTATGGGACTGCTAGAGATAGCCGAGCCAGCACTTGTCTAGCACTTGGGAAAGCTCCCAACAAACTAAACATGTCGGGTGGGGTTTCATTAGCCAGAAATAAGCCAAAAGAGTGACCTTAAGACCTCCGTATGGCCAGTATACCACAAAATCAAAAATCTGTATGGAATAGCGTAGTAGCATATAGTAAATGTGTTACGTACTTTTTACAGTGTGACCCTATGGGTGACAGATGCTGGGTATCAGTCAGCATATGTAAAATGGAGCAAGAAACATGACGTGAACAGAGCCTAAAATGAAGTAATCCCATTATTTAAGAGGTTTTTGTTCGTGAACATCATTTATGGCCTATCTTTATACTTCCAAATCAATCTGATCAGAAGGGTTCTGACTTCTAGGAGCATCTCGGAGCAAGAAAATGGGCTTGCCTTATCCCCCCATACACAGAGAGCTAGACTTACATGTATGCTCAGCTGTTTCCATATCCCAAACAAACTATGCTGGGGCTGAACAACGCCCTTGTCTGGACTGATGAGGGGCCCATTCGTCTAAGGTATATCATTAAAAGAAGCGAAATAAGTTAAGCTGCAAAAAGTAGAATAAAATAGATTTTATGCAAACCCATCTCTTATGTTGCACTGCACATTTTACCGCTTCTCATCTAATTTGCATGATGGAAGATTTCATTTGACTTGCTGAAATGAGCAGTGTTTGTTGAAACTACAGTGCCACACAGTGGGAAAGTTATTATCCCTGCCTTCAATTTTCTGTAAAAAATAAAATAAAAAATCATCCAAAATTCCACCGAGACCACTTACTGGCTGCAGTGGTCATGTGCGATATACAGGCCTGCCTTTAAAGCATAAAAAAATTTGTTCATTCTGACAACCCCTTAAAGGGGAATTGTCAACAGTGACCTCACTATCAAATCGGTTGTATAGACACATAGCTAGGGTGCAGCTGAGTGAAACGCCTTCAGGACCCTGCCATTTTCACCTTAAGGACCAGGGCTGTGGAGTCGGTAGATAAATTGTCCGACTCCGACTCCGACTCCTCAGATTTTGAAACTTCCGACTCCGACTCCTCTGTATTTAATATGCAAATACGAAGCTGTTCCACCAAGTTCTTCTAATCTCCTCTAGCACAGAGAGGTAGTTGAGCAGAAGCTGCTGCCTTCTCCTTTGTGTGCTGATCTTCTGCTGAAGATAGAGCAGTGGGAGGATCCAGGAAGGGGCAGGGGAAGAGGCATTTATTTTAAAACATGATTTTCCTAGTAGAATCCCATAGTCATGTTTAAAAATTTAAGCTAACAATCTGAGTTTACATGTTTTATAGCCTTAGCTGAATGATAGCAGTTTTTCAAATGGTTTACAGCTTCAGTCTTGAACTATTGACTATCCATTCCCTTCACTTATACAAGTGTCTCCAGTCCTTAATCAGTTATCAGTGAGAGCGAGGATAACCATGGGTTCCCTGTAACAGCAGACCACAAGACAATGGAAAGTGTAAGTATTGCCGCTCCTTAAAGGGACACTGACAGGCTGATTTTCCAGCTAAAGATATATATATATACTGGTATTCATCAGAGAATTAGGAATAAAACTATACTAATGTTACCCCCAGTTAAGCTGTACTTGTGTTTAAAAAACATTTTAATCTGTATGCAAATTCACTATCTTTGTGCCCAATGGGGCAGCGTCTCCTGCGGCTTTGTGCCCAGCCGCTCCGAGTACAGCTTCCCAGCGCTGTTCCCCTCGTTATTATTCACTGCACTGGCCTTTTTTTCAGGCTAGCCGAACGCTGAATTCCTGCGCAGGCGCACGTGTAGAGTGCTGGCAGCAGCCTCGTCTGGCTATGCTGAGGCTGTGCCAGCTTTCTCTCTTCCTCCTCGCTACCTAGTCCTGTCTAGTGCTGCCAGTACTCTACATGTGCACCTGCCCCCTTGGGCACAAAGGTAGAGAATTTGCATATTGATTAAAACGTTTTTAAACACAAGTAAACCTCAACTGGGGGTAACAGTCGTCTAGTTGTATTCCTAATCCTCTGATGAATACCAGCAGATATATCAGCCTGTCAGTGTCCCTTTAACTGCATAGTAAAGCATATGAAAAGCTTCTTCACGGTCACTTAACGTCTTTGTTTAGCGGTAACGTGACGCACTGCATGCATTGGCCTTTATTCTTACAGTAGAGAAGTAATTAATTATAACTTTATCTGAATTGGGACATTTAAACTTGCTTTTTTTTTATTCCAATTTTTTTTTATTCCAATTTAAATCTAGTAGGAGTCGGAGTCGGAGTCGGTCCATTTTTTGCCGACTCCGACTCCGGGTACCCAAAATTGCCTCCGACTCCGACTCCACAGCCCTGTTAAGGACCCAGCCATTTTTAGCAAATCTGACATGTGTCAACTTATGTGGTGATAACTTTAAAACGCTTTTACTTATCCAGGCCATTCTCAGATTGTTTTCTCGTCACATATTGTACTTCATGACAGTGGTACACTTGAGTCAAAATATTTCATTTTTATTTATTAAAGAATATCAAATTTACAAAAGAAATGAAAAATTCGCAAAATTTCAATTTCTCGTCTTTTAAAACAGATAGTAGTGATACCTCATAAAATAGTTTCTAAATTACTTTACATTTCCCATATGTCTACTTCATGTTAATGTTTTTTTTTAGCACAGTTTTTATTTTTATTTTATCTTTTTTTCCCTATTTTTTACTTTTTTTCCACTTTATTTTGGGACAAGGACTTTTTTTTACTTGAAACTTAATTTTATTTTAGTAAAACTTTATTATTTTAACTTCTTTTTTCACTTTTTTTTTTGTCCCACTCTGGGACCTCAACATTTGGGGGTCTGATCCCCTTTACAATGCTTCCGTGGGGTTTCTCTCCGTGCCGCCCAAATGCAAAAAAAAAATAGAACTTGTTCTATTTTTTTGTGGGTCTGCCGCAGCCGCGCAGATGTTGCCCAGGCATTGGGGACCGCAAATTGCCAGTGCACGGAACGGCAGAGCAACGGCCGTGTGCATGAGGCCTAACGGAGTCCAGGAAGTAGGAATGGTGCAGCAGCCATTGCAGTAGCTACGGAGCTACTATTATCGTCAGAAAATCAATCAGACTAAGGTGCAAATTCCCTGAATATTTCTCCTCTCTCCTGGGTTTAAATTTTACACCAAATTCAATACAGTGCCTGAACTATGGTAACCTACTAACAAAAGAAGCTAGGAAACTGGACCAAAAAAATATAATAGACAACCATGAAGGTGAATTTTAAACCAATAACTAGACATCCATTAACCTGATATGAGCTACTGTACGTTAGATAATTAAAAAAAAACTATTCTACATGACCAAAGTCAACATATTCTATCAGTGCCAGGGCAACATTTGTTTTATTTCTAGGGCAGTAAATCAGTGCAAGTCCTCAAAGAAAACAATTCAGAGCAGAGCCTTGTCCCTGCTCAGCAGCTTACAGTGCCTCCCGGAAGTTCTTCTGCACACCTGCAGCTGGAAGGCGTTTCTTCTCTTGGCGTTAGAAGTTTTGAAATTCGCTTAATTAAAAGCCTAGTAAAACTGGAATTTCATCAACAGGAAAGTAAAGATGTCAAAAATGTAAAAATGATCCTGCTATTAGCAGCAGGCAGGTGTTAGCCACGCTCTGAGATAGCTTGCGGACATCAAATTCCATATAGTGACTGCACCAGCAAGGCTTCAAGGTGAGAATACCTGCATGTAGGTGTAACAATGCCCCTACAGGCTGTATTAAATCCAGTCTTGTGGGAAGGTGGGGAGCTGATGGCTCAAGAGTATGTACATAGGAGACCTCCGAGAACCTCTTAAAGGGAATGTGTCGTCAGAAAATGGCCTATTGTATAAATCCACGCAAAACATTTTTATACATTAGTGATATTTTTAATTTTCCATGTCCCAATCTATATTTAGAGAAAAGCATATAATTCTGTATTTTTTCATACTAGCCACTAAAGCTAATAATAAGCTGTCACTTCCTGCTCAGTGGACATTTTTCAGTAGTCATCTCATTATCACGCCAGGTAGAATTACAATAACAGATGAGGCCTATATGTAGAAAACACAGGCTCCACCATTTACAACAGGCGATATCACAGCTTATCTGCTCCCTGCCTATACAATGACCTCCGCGCAGGTCACAGAGCATGCCTAGAAAACTCTCCCATAGAAGTCAATAGAGTCCTCTCCAGGCTATTGTGTCTAAGGCTCATGAGGCCTGCTGTAAAGCAGATCTCTAAATGCTGTTAATAACAGTTCTGGTAAGATGGCTGCCCCCATAATCATGTTCAAGAAATAATATAAAAAATGGTGTCATTAACTTGCCCTAAGTAGCAG
The DNA here is from genome assembly GCA_033119425.1 of Bufotes viridis. Lineage (NCBI taxonomy): Eukaryota > Metazoa > Chordata > Amphibia > Anura > Bufonidae > Bufotes > Bufotes viridis. Next base: position 225,745,886 of record CM065590.1, read on the forward strand.
AAAAAGATGTAAAGGTGACATTTCCTTTAAAGGGAATCTGTCACTAGCTTTTACCCTTGTCAGCTAAACATATGCTGACATTAAGGGTCTCCATAGCAGTCCTAATGTGTTTTTATTTTAGATATCCAAGGCTTTATTTTCTCAAAAAAACAGGTTTTACCCACCTGTCAATCATCAGAATAAGGAGCCCAGGGGGAGGTCTGGCCATGCAGGGTGTTCGTCCGCACCCTCCCCCGTCAGTGCCGCACGCCGCCTCTCCAAACCTCTGCGCCGCCTCCTAAATCGCAGTGCCGCCTCTCCCCTCCTTCCTCGTCAAGAACCCGCGTGCGCACAGGGCACTGCGCGATGCGCCCGTACGGACTCCGGCAACCGGCTTCAGGGAGGCGAAGCGCGCATGCACCGGCACTTCGCTCCCTCCCTGGTATGACTGTACCCTGGCGCCAGCCTCTCAGAGCCCGCGAAGAGCCATGCCTCAGCGCACGCGGGATCTTGACGGGGAAGGAGGGGGAGGGAGGGAGAGGGAGAAGCGGCAGTGCGCTTTAGGAGGCGGCGCAGAGGTTTGGAGAGGCGGCGTGCGGCACTGACGGGGGAGGGTGCGGACGAACACCCTGCATGGCCAGACCTCCCCCTGGGCTCCTTATTCTGATGATTGACAGGTGGGTAAAACCTGTTTTTTGAGAAAATAGAGCCTTGGATATCTAAAATAAAAACACATTAGGACTGCTATGGAGACCCTTAAAGGGCTTCTGTCACCCCCACTGACGAATTTTCACTAGCTGACATTAGCTACTTGCTAATGTCAGCTGAGTTCAAACATATGTTTAATATCTTTTTTTCCTTTTTCAATCTTCTAAAAAACTTACTTTTGTTATATGTAAATTAGCTTCGCTACCAGCAAGTTGGGCGGGTACTTGCTGGTAGCCGCCGCATCTTCATGGCCTTGGAACGCCCCTCTTCTTTTTGATAGACAGGGCCAGCGCGCTCTCCTCCTCTCGCTGGCCCTGTCTGCAGCTGCAATCCGCGCCTGCGCTGCCTCGGTCTTTAGTCGGCGCAGGCGCTCTGAGTGAAGGACGCTCGCTTAGGCGCTCCGTCCTCAGTGCGCCTGCGCCGATGACGCCAGCGCTACACCCGGAAGAGAAGACGCCGGCATCCCTGGTAAAGAGCAGGCGATGCCGGCGTCTTTTCTTCCGGGTGTAGCGCTGACGCCATCGGCGCAGGCGCACTGAGGACGGAGCGCCTAGCGAGCGCCCTTCACTCAGAGCGCCTGCGCCGACTAAAGACCGAGACGGCGAGGCGCTGGATTGCAGCTGCAGACAGGGCCAGCGAGAGGAGGAGAGCGCGCTGGCCCTGTCTATCAAAAGAAGAGGGGGCGTTCCAAGGCCATGAAGATGCGGCGGCTACCAGCAAGTACCCGCCCAACTTGCTGGTAGCGAAGCTAATTTACATATAACAAAAGTAAGTTTTTTAGAAGATTGAAAAAAGAAAAAAAGATATTAAACATATGTTTGAACTCAGCTGACATTAGCAAGTAGCTAATGTCAGCTAGTGAAAATTCGTCAGTGGGGGTGACAGAAGCCCTTTAATGTCAGCATATGTTTAGCTGACAAGGGTAAAAGCTAGTGACAGATTCCCTTTAAAGGGTTTCTGTCATCACGTTTTGACATTATAAGCCGTCTGACATTAGCTATGTGCTAATGTCAGAGCAGCTTGATAATGTCTTTTTTATAAAAATCCGATGTATATTTAGCCTAAAAAACGTCTTTTTATAATATGTAAATTAGCCTCTAGGAGCCTCTGTCTCCCTGCTAAATCCTGCGCCGCCGCTCTGTATTCGGCGCAGGCGCGGTGAGCTGAGGACAGCAGGCACCAGCGTCCCTGCTCACCGCGCCTGCGCCGAATACAGAGCGGCCGTGCAGGCGCGGGATTTCACAAGGAGACAGTGTCGGAGGATCGCTGCCCAGCACTGTCACTCAAAGTAAGAAGGGGCGTGCCAGCAGGTTGCCGCACGGAGCTGCTAGGAGCAGGGGGGGGGCGTTGCTAATTTACATATTATAAAAGTACGTTTTTTAGCCTGAATATAAATCGGATTTTTATAAAAAAGACATTATCAAGCTGCTCTGACATTAGCACATAGCTAATGTCAGACAGCTTATAATGTCAAAACGTGATGACAGAAACCCTTTAAGCACACTAATGGCTCAGGGCAAGAGTTTAGCTTGTCTATATATTGGGGAGAGCCAATAATAAAAATGCACCAGCATTGCGGCACAATTTGTGCCAAAATCTGGTGTACATTTATCACATACGCAATGCCCTGCCACGTGTGTGACTCCAAAGTGTTAATTTACTCCACGCACCCCAGTGTATGGCTAACAAATACGCCATTTCAGGTTCAGATACTCTTTAAAGAGAGAGACAACCCACACCACTTTAAGTATAGGAAAATAAAGAAGTACATTTATTAGGGTACGTTCACACTTGCAGCAGAGGAATCCAGCAAGCAGTTCCGTCGCCGTAACTGCCTGCCGGATCCAGCGATCTGCAATAAAAAGGAAACAATTTGTAGACGGATCCGGATGCGTATCCGTCTCACAAATGCATTGCAAGAACGGATCCGTCTTTCCGTTTGTCATCCGGAGAAACGGATCCGTTATGTATTTTTTTCAAATTTTTAAAGGTCTGCGCATTCCTATGGGAATTAATGCCGGATGCGGCATTACAGCAATTGTTCCGGCATTTTGGACAGAGATAAAACCACACAATGCTGCAGTATTATCTCCGTCCAAAACGCTGTACAGTGACTGAACTGAAGACATCCTGATGCATCCTGAACGTATTTCTCTCCATTCAGAAAGCATTAGGAGAAAACTGAAGCGTTTTTTTCCGGTATTGAGCCCCGACAACGGAACTCAATGCCGGAAAATAAAAACGCTATAGTGTGAAAGAACCCTTAAGGGACTATGGATAATCAGGCAATTGTATGTCCTTTTTTTAGCAAATTAGGTAAATACAAACAAAATAGAAAACTTACAACGAACAAGGGTTAGAAAAAACACCCCATAATTACAACCACACTACATCCAGAATGAGGGGACTTACATCCAGGGCTGTGGAGTCGGTAGATAAATTGTCCGACTCCGACTCCGACTCCTCAGATTTTGAAACTTCCGACTCCGACTCCGACTCCTCGACTCCGACTCCTCTGTATTTAATATGCAAATACGAAGCTGTTCCACCAAGTTCTTCTAATCTTCTCTAGCACAGAGAGGTAGTTGAGCAGAAGCTGCTGCCTTCTCCTTTGTGTGCTGATCTTCTGCTGAAGATAGAGCAGTGGGAGGATCCAGGAAGGGGCAGGGGAAGGGGCATTTATTTTAAAATATGATTTTCCTAGTAGAATCCCATAGTCATGTTTAAAATTTAAGCTAACAATCTGAGTTTACATGTTTTATAGCCTTAGCTGAATGATAGCAGTTTTTCAAATGGTTTACAGCTTCAGTCTTGAACTATTGACTATCCATTCCCTTCACTTATACAAGTGACTCCAGTCCTTAATCAGTTATCAGTGAGAGGCTAGGATAACCATGGGGTCCCTGTAACAGCAGACCACAAGACAATGGAAAGTGTAAGTATTGCCGCTCCTTAAAGGGACACTGACAGGCTGATTTTCCAGCTAAAGATATATATATATACTGGTATTCATCAGAGAATTAGGAATAAAACTATACTAATGTTACCCCCAGTTAAGCTGTACTTGTGTTTAAGAAACATTTTAATCTGTATGCAAATTCACTATCTTTGTGCCCAATGGGGCAGCGTCTCCTGCGGCTTTGTGCCCAGCCGCATCCGAGTACAGCTTCCCAGCGCTGTTCCCCTCGTTATTATTCACTGCACTGGCCTTTTTTTCAGGCTAGCCGAACGCTGAATTCCTGCGCAGGCGCACGTGTAGAGTGCTGGCAGCAGCCTCGTCTGGCTATGCTGAGGCTGTGCCAGCTTTCTCTCTTCCTCCTCGCTACCTAGTCCTGTCTAGTGCTGCCAGTACTCTACATGTGCGCCTGCCCCTTGGGCACAAAGGTAGAGAATTTGCATATTGATTAAAACGTTTTTAAACACAAGTAAACCTCAACTGGGGTAACAGTCGTCTAGTTGTATTCCTAATCCTCTGATGAATACCAGCAGATATATCAGCCTGTCAGTGTCCCTTTAACTGCACAGTAAAACATATGAAAAGCATGCTTCTTCACGGTCACTTAACGTCTTTGTTTAGCGGTAACGTGACGCACTGCATGCATTGGCCTTTATTCTTACAGTAGAGAAGTAATTAATTATAACTTTATCTGAATTGGGACATTTAAACTTGCTTTTTTTTTATTCCAATTTTTTTTTATTCCAATTTAAATCTAGTAGGAGTCGGAGTCGGAGTCGGTCCATTTTTTGCCGACTCCGACTCCAGGTACCCAAAATTGCCTCCGACTCCGACTCCTCGACTCCGACTCCGACTCCACAGCCCTGCTTACATCACCCATTGAGTTAGCATCATCTGACAGCAACACATCAGCTGGGGAGCCCAGCGAAAGCAGTCAGAGACTCGATTGGGAACCACAATCTTCCTATGCAGGGACGTCTCCTCATAGGAGAAATCCAACTTTTGTAACTAAAAAGGTCCAGCTTTTATACAGTTTTTAACCAATAGAACGTGGCCAGCTTATGTAATCCATTATGGTCACTGTGCATATCCATCTTATTATTTTGGACCTTGGAGTGGCCAATTCTCAGAGCCGCAATAAATCAGAATCCCAAGATAACCTCAGCAGACAATAGTTAAAGGGGTTCTCCGGGCTTTTAATATAGATGACTTATGCTCAGGTTAGGTCATCAATATCAGATCGGCAGGGGTCCAACACCCGGCACCCCCACCAATCAGCTGTATGAGGAGACGGCGCGTTCAGCGTGCATGTGCCGTCTCCCTTCCTGCTCTGCCGCTGCTTTGCAATAGACATCAGTGGTGAAAAGAAAGAGAGACTGCGCACGCCATCTTCTCATACAGCCGATTCCCGCCAATCTGAGGATAGGTCATCAATATTAAAAGTCTGGAGAACCCCTTTAACTCTCTTGGACACACATTTCCAAACAGATATTTTGGTTAATTTTCAGGTAAAAATAAAATAAAAAATGGGATAATACCTTGTACATGTTTTCCTTGTTTAGCCCATCAGATAAAATGGACAAAGCCCTGCACAAATATTCCCGACCAGTTTTCATCAGACAGAAAAAGGACAAGGTCTTACACAAACAGTTAACACAAATATACAATTTATCAAAAGGTCAGGATAATGTTATCAGACCCAATAGATTCCAAATGATCAGAGACTCCATATTCACTATTCACCCAGATACATGCTGCCACCCCCTATTACAGGCCAATAGTTACCCCAACACATGCCCTCACACTGTAACTGTACTTATACTTCAAGATGGACGCTTGGGTTTCTTTAGGGCAGGAAGGAAAACCACTTTAAGGAGGACCTGTCACCACTCCTGACATGCTTGCTTTAATAGCTTCATGCATTCCCCATGTAATGACAATTCTGGAGCATCTATTCTTATACCTGTATGTTGTGCCATTCCTTTATTATTTCTACTAGAAGTTAGGAATGAATTGCTAGCAGTCTGTAGTAAGGGTACAGAGGGGGTGGTAACCAGTTGGAAGTATGTACCTGCACAGACTCACTCTGTCCAATCAGTGCTGCCATTTTCAGACTGTGCAGGGACACTCCCACAACTTGGACATATACCACCCCTCTGTACCCTTACTGCAGACTGCTAGCAATTCATTCATAACCTCTAGTAGAAATAATAAAGGAATGGCACCACATAGAGCCATAAGAATAGATGCCCCAGAATTGTTATTACACAGGGAATGCATGAAGCTATTAAAGCAGAAATGTCAGGAGTGGTGACAGGTCCTCTAACTTTAAAGTGAATCTGTCAGCAGTTTTATGCAGCTAGGTTCTAACAGCTCCAACAAATGCCAATAAGTCCCCATATTCAGGAGTTCACGGCCCTCCCCGCCCACTTGCCTTTCCTGAAATAAAAGAAGGATGTCCTGCGACTCACTATATAGCTGCATAAAACTGCTGACAGATTCCCTTTAAAGTTAAGGAGGACCTGTCACCACCCCTGACATGCCTGTTCTAATAGCTTCATGCATCCCCTGTGTAATAACAATTCTGGAGCATCTCTTCTTATGTACATACGTAAATACATACATATTTAAATATCAGACAGGGATAACCTGGGTAAATAAAAAAAAATAATGCAATTTTTAAATGATGATCATTTATTAAGGGAAAAAAGCTATCCCAAACAACCTGGCCCTATGAGAAAAAGTAATTGTCCCCTAAACCCAATAACTGGTTGTGCCATCCTTGGCGGCAACAACTGCCATTGTGTGCGAAAACTGGCGAGGAGTCTTGTTTTAATTAAGCCACATTGGAGGGTTTGAGCATAAATGGCCTGTTTAAGGTCAGGCCACAGCATCTCAATCGGATTTAACCCCTTAGTGACCAGCCAGTTTTGGGCCTTACAGATGAAGCGTTTTTCTTCCTTTTTTCATTGTTGCTTTTAAAGAGCTATTTTTATTATTTTTCCGTCTATATAGCTGTATGAGGGCTTGTTTTTTGGAATGGCGCCATTGTGCCGTACGCACAACTTTCTGATTAACTTTTATTAACTCTTTCTGGGAGGAGACGGGAAAAACAGCGATACTGCCATTGAGTTTTTAAGTTATAAAATTTTAAATATCTTTATTTTGTGGGTCAGTACCATTACATTGATGCCAAATACAGAGTTTTTTTTTACGTTTTACTACTTTTGTGCAATAAAACCCATTTGTTTAAAATGAAAATTTTTGCATTGCATATTAATTTTTCTTTCTATGGAGCTGTGTGAGGGCGTGATTTTTGCGGAATGACTTGTAGTTTTCATTGGTATCATTTTGGAGAAAATTACGCTTTTTGATCACTTGTTATTAAGTTTTTTTAGTGGCAACTAAGAATATTTTTTTTTCTTTTTAAGGCGTTCACCGTAGGGGATAATTCACATGATATTTATGTAGGTCAGGTCGTTATGGATGTGGCGATACCAAACATATGTGGAGATATTTTTTGCCAATTTTTAGCATTGAAAAGCGCATTTTCAATAGAAAAAGTGCTTTTTTTTAACTTGAATTTTTTTTATTTAACAAATGTGTTTTTTTATTTTATTTACCACTTAGGCCTTATTCACACGTCCGTAGTGTGTTTTGCGGAAACACGGAAACACGGATCCGCAAAACACGGAAACACGGATCCGCAAAACACGGACGGCTGCAATGTGCATTCCGCATTTTGCGGACCGCACATTGCTGGCACTATAGAAAGAATGCCTTTTCTTGTCCGCAATTGCGGACAAGAATAGGACATGTTCTATTTTTTTGCGGAAACGGAAACACGGATGCGGAAACACGGATGCGGAAACACGGATGCGGACATCACATAGTGTGCTGTCCACATCCATTCCTGCCCCTATGAAATGAATGGGTCTGCAACCCTTTCGCAAAATTGCGGAAGGGATGCAGATCCATTTTGCGGACGTGTGAATTGGGCCTTAACAGTCCCACAAGGGGACTATGACAGACAATATCCTGATTGCTTTTAAAAAACAATGCACTATTCCTATAGTGCATTGCATTTTAATGTCAGTGCTATACTGACATTGAACAGCAGGCTGCACCAGAGGCACAGCCTGCTGGAAACTACTCAAGGCAGACTTGGGGCCTACACGATACCCCAGCCATCTGTTGCACTTATCGGCACCCAGCAATCTCATTTGCATGAGTCCGCTCCCTCTGTCAGCGCTTTCCATGTGGCAGACACCATTGCATGTAAAGCGTTAAATAGCCCAGATTGCCACTCCTGCCAGTCCAGGCTGTTAGAGCAGGACCGCAGCTCTCATGTGAAAGCCAGGTCCCTGCTCCCCGGCTTAGACCAGGCCGCCATGAAAAAGCCAAGTAGGTAGCCAAGTTCGGTTTCAAGTTTTAAAGTGGTTTTCCACTTTAAAAAGCAAATACCGAGGTTATTCAACGAAGTCTTGACTTTGGCTCATCGGAGGACGTACATTTTATTGCTGTACGGAGACGGATCTTCTTACAGCATTAGGCCGAAGTTTTGAACACCGCGACTTCAGATGTAGTGTCCTAAGCTCACGTCGCTCAACACTAGTCCTGTTATATAGAGACGTCTGTGTAGATACCAGTGTTGTACATTAATACTAGTGAAGGTTTCTAGTTACAGAAATTCCTCTCTAATCAGATCTGCCCCTTTTTCCATATTGAAAACAAAAATAGACAAAAATATAATAAACATCTGTACTATTAAAGTATGAACATATTTATTCCGTACTGTGAACGCTGTAGTGGGAGAAAAATAAAAATCAAAAAACCAAATTCAACGGTTTTTTTGGTGCTTCATCTCCCCAAAAAAACGGAATAAAAAGTGATCAAAAGGCATAAATAGTATAAATAAAAACTACTCTGCAAAAACCATGCCTACATGGCCTGGCAAACCTGCTACCAGTTGGGCCACGTCTACATTTTTTTCCAGGGCCACCGAGTTCCCAATCCACCTCTGACAGATACCATCCATCTGCTATAATATCAGATGAGGCTTAACATCTGATGCTCAACCTTTTGCGCCCGTACCCAAAAGGGGGAATGAATGCCTAGAGGAGGATTTGTACTTATCGGCAAATTTATCTCTCCCACGAACCCACATTATTACAGTACACCACTTCAGTATGTGTCACAAAATATAAAAGCAATATTTCCGGTCAGTCTAGCAAGGTCACAGCTAAGATATACGTCCCTATGATGGAAAAACATAAAGCGTATGACTTTACAGACACACGGACTAGATAACATTCACCAGCAAAACCCTCTGTAAATACCGAGGTTAAATACTGCTGAGCTCCATAATCTCCAACAGCAGCGGTCTCCTAAAATAAATAAGGAAAACCGCATCCAATATTATCCTCTCATCTCCAGCGAGCAATCAGGCTAAATGGCTGCAGCAGGCCTCATACAATGACACACGGCCAAAGCTTGTCACCCTGCTAGGAGAATATCCTAGAAATGAAAAGGAACCGCTCACAATGTGCTCTGTCCTCCAGAGATTTGACATTTAACTGTAATCTAAATCAAAGAAAGGACATGGCAGAGATTTTCCATTCTTGGCACGGTAAATGTGTATAGAGTTGTATTCTTCACTACAACAAAACAGGGCGTACACTATAGACAGGAGATAAAATCGCTCAGGCACTGGTTAAAAGGGCTGTCCTATTTGGACATTTATGACACAGAATGCAATAAATGTCCGATTGTGGGTTCCCGGCACCTACTGTATCTTGAGAAGAGGCCACTATAACTGGAGAGGTGGCCACCATGCCAACTATGAGAGTTCCGTAAATAGCATGCTTACACAGCTATTTTCGGAACTCCCACAGAAAAGAATGGAGGCGAGACCCTCACCGATTGGACATTTATGGCATATGTTCCAAACATACGGATAGGAATACCGGGAACGAAATGCACACGGAGTAACTTCCTTTTTTTGCAGACCCATTGATATGAATGGTTACGCATACGGGCCGCAAAAAAATATAAAATGGAACAGACACGGAAAGAAAATACGCTCGTGTGCATGAGCCCTAAAGCGGACAATTCCTTTAAAGGATTTCCCTAGTTACAGCAAGTATTAACCAGTTCGATACCGATCGATGTGTAAACATGGCGCCCGCTCGCAAGTGCAACCGGCGCCATGGTCGGCAGATTTCTGCCGTTTCAAACAGCAGAGACCTGCAGCTAATTACCGTAATCGGCAATAATGGCGATTGCGGAAATTAAATTCCCAAAAATACACTTGTGCTTCCGGGATTCCTACTGATGCCCCATGTGGCCAATTGGGGCATCGGTACTTGCACTCAACACTTTCAGCCTCGCTGATGAGGCTGAATGTGTTCATGCTGCAATTCTTATTTTGGCCACCAGATGGCAGGCCAGAATAAGAAATGAGCAAAATTGAGTTGAGTTGAAAACTTAAAAAACATAATTTATAGGCTTAAATCTGAGCCAAAAAAAATTGAACAAAAAACTGTTAAATATATGAAAAATATAAAAGTTTAAAAACAAAAAACCCCCATACTATTAAAATAGAAAAAAATTCCAATACGGTGAATGGCATAATGGAAAAAAGGGTCAAAATGGCCGATTTGCTATTTTTTCATTGCTTCTCTTACCCAAAAAAATGTAATAAAATGTGATGAAAAGGTTATGCACACTCCAAAATGGTATCAATAAAAACAGATTGTTCCGCAAAAAATCAGCCCCTAAATAGCTCAGTAGACATAAGTATAAAAAGTTATGGGGGGGGGAGAATATGGTGATGTAAAACATTTTTTATCAAATTTTTAATTTATTTTTACACTATTTAGAAATAATGAACCTATACAAATGGGGTATCGTTATAATCGTACTGACCCAGACAATGAAGGGCATGGGTCAGTTTTGCCGAAAACAAAACGCCGTGGGAACAAAACCCGTAAAACTTGTTTTGTTTTTTTTCAATTCCAACCCATTTGAAATTTTTTTACCGCTTCCCACTACATTTTATGCCATAATTAATGGTGGCATTAGAAAGTACAACCTGCCCCGCTAAAAATAAGCCCTCATACAGCTGTGACCGGAAATATAAAAATGTTATGGCTCAAGGAAAATAGGGAAGAAAAATGAAAAAGCAAAAAAGAGAAAACCTCCGGCATCCTAAGGCTAAAAGCTTGGGCTACATTCCAATCTTGGCCATGACCCGCTGTGTGCCTAAAAATCCCTGTGCAGCAGTGCCGGCACTGAATGGAGTGCAAATTACCACAACTATTTGCAAAAATCCAATATAGTCAGACCAGATATTCATCCTTAGACAGCTGTTTCAGGGTGCTTGACCCTCGTCAGTACGGAGTAGGATTCTGGCTGGCTGAGTGCGAATCCACTACTCCAGTCTAACTGCAGTGTAAAAACCAGAGGAGCTTGATAAATGTGCCCCCTGTTACATGAGAAATTGAGCCCCCTGGCACAGAATGAGCTGATCTGGGTCTGCTAGGATTCAGCAGCTGGTACAGTCACATGGCTCCCATTATGAGGGGCGGATTATGTGCATCATAGGCTCGGAGCCGTCTACCCAGCTTGGGCCCCACTCTCCATTTTCCCCTCACATTCCCCCTTCCATGTGCTGCCCAATATTTTTTTTTCTGTATGAAAAGACTGCAGTGCCCCATGAGCGCTGTGGCCTCTTCCTAGGCCAGCGACGTCACCTTCATCAGTCACGTGGCCTAGGAGCAGCTCAGTCCCATCCAAGTGAATGGGGCTGAGCGCAATACCAAATGCAGCCACTATCAAATGGACGCTTTCCTTGGTACGCAGCGAGGAGATCGCGGCACTCACTGGAGCATCACAGTCTCCTCAAACAGCTGACTGACAGGGGTTTCGGGAGTCAGACCCCACCTGTCTCATATTGATGACCTATCCTGAAGATGTTATCTGTAGTGTTACATAGGACTGCAGGTACCATCTACTACATTATGTGTTCCCAGAGAGTAATCACTGTGTTATCTGTGGTGTAACATAGGACTGCTGGTGACATCTACTACATTATCTGAACCCAGAGACTTATCACTGTGTTATAACATAGGACTGCAGGCGACATCTACTACATTATCTGTACTCAGAGTAGGGTTGCTCCAGGTATCGAACTTTCAATACCCAATCAATACTTTTTCACCCGGATCGATACGATACTGGAATTTCCTTTTTTCCGATACTAGGCTGTGCTAAATTGTGTACTGCCCTCAGCTAAAGTGGCTAAAAAGTTATTAAATAAAATGTACAAAAAAAATAAAATGAAAAATATTAAAAGTTTAAATCACCCCCTTTCCTGATTTTACATATAAAAGTATGTAAACAATAAAAAAGTAAACATATTAGGTATCACCGCGTCCCAAAAAAAGTCAGAACTATTAAAATATTTAAAAATATCTCCTACGTGGTGAACACCGTAACAGAGAAATTTTTTTTTTAAAAACACGCGATTCGTGGACAGGATGGGGGCCGGCAAGTTTGCTACTTTATCGCTTGGAAAAATCGGTGAAAAAGTAGATGAAAACTACACCATCCAGGGGCCTGCCCTCTATGCTCCTAATTTAGTTGCCTCGCCATTAATTAGCTGTATGCTATGGCAGTGCAGGGACGTAAAAAGGCGCCTTAGTAGACGTGCTCCTTTCAGGGTTGCAGATCATCATCTACCGTGCAGGCCTACAACTCTGCAGGTGATCTGAATGTTCCCTTCAGAGAAGACATCAACCTCAAGAGGAAGTCCAGATCCAGCCACAAACCGTCAACAGGCCTAAGAGAAGATTAGACTAAGAACACTTCAGAAAATGCAACTCGTGTCACACTATGGCGCCGTGCCTGGTGAAGAATGAAGAGGCGGCAGCAGCTTCAGCCAGCTGATCAGTGGGGTGCCAGGGGCCTGGCCCTACAGACTGCATACTGAAGGCCTAGAAGATACGCCAGCACTGTGTAAAAGGGAACCTGTCGTGTCCACACTGAGTGCACCATAAAGTAGCGCCAGGCACGCTGACATCAGTGGTCAACAGAGATAATATTTAAAGGGGTTGTCTCACAAAAAATATTCAACATTTTCCAAACCTGCACCTGGATGATCTGAATACTTTTGTAATTGCATATAATTAAAGATTTAGTATATTCACTGAAATTTGTATAGTGCCACCTGCCCTTTTTCTAAATTCTCTGTCCGGCTCACTGAGGATGACATACATGCCCAGTTCTATCCTTCAACTGCTACCAGCTGCAGCAGACAGGACACACCTCCTGAGAGTGCACGCCCCCATGAGCTGCCAGCTTGCCATAAATCTAGCAGAGTAATTGCAGCAATGAATGGGGAGATCTCTGGATCCACGTGAGGTACAGGGCTGGTTCTAGCTTTGTTAGGGTACCCTCACACTGGCGTTTTTCTTTTCCGGCATCGGGGCTCTATGCTGGAAAAAAACTGATCAGTAGTATCCCCATGCATTCTGAATGGCAAAGAAATCCGTTCAGGATGTCTTCCGTTCAGTATGTGAACGTTTTTAGGACGTTGACAAAACCGCAGCATGCCGGAACACATAACGGAATGCCGGATCCGGCATCAAGTCCCATTGACTTACATCAGTGCCGGATCCAGCATTAAGAAATTACTGAAGGACGCATCCGTCCTTCCGGTCTGCGCATTCGCAGACCTTTAAAACTGTGAAAAAAATACAAGACGGATCCGTCTACAAATGCATTGCAAGTGCGGATCCGTCTCTTCGTTTGCCATGCGGATAGACGGATCCGTCTTGTATTTTTTTCACAGGTCTGCATGCGCAGACCTGAAGAACGGATCCGTCTACAAATGATTTTGTGTTATGGTAACGAAATCCATAACGCAATTCTGCTTTTATCACCAAACGCAGCGTGAACGAATTTCAAAATATGAAATTCGCTCATCTCTAGTTCCATGCATCCATGCTGTATTACAGAGACAAGTTCCTCTGGTAGAAACGCTTCTAAGGGAAGTAATGTGGCGTCCAGCAGAAAGTGACATCATTTTTTCCTGTCCAAATTGACCAGAAAGCCATCTCCGTGCAGTTAGGGGCATATGGAAAAGCAGCAGGACTCCACAGACTTCCATGGTTATGGGCTGCACAGACTGTGTATACTGCAGCCTGGCTGACGGATGCCAGCAGCTCCAGCTATATTTATCCTCTGCGGCCACAGAACATACAGAAAGCATTGCCTAATGGCCAGATGTATACAACGTTACCCGCGAATACCCATCCATATGACGGATCACGTACAGCACCTCTGAACCCACAGGCGCCAAATGCATCACAGGGGGTGCAAATAACATGTAATCTTTATCATACAGGTTGTGGTGAACACAGCGTGATACCATAGATGCGTGTGTGGGGGGGGGGGGGGTTATTTTACCACATTTACTAAATAAAACCACTTTTTATGGAAAAAAATGGTTTCATTTATACAGCTTTGATTATATAATTAAACTTTATTAACCTTCGATAATTTTTTTTAGCAAACACGGCTTTTATAATGCAGCGGTGTCAGTACAGCACCTTGTATACCATTAGGGCTCATTCACATGACCGTAGGCCATCTGTGCCCATGCTGCGGACTGCAGGCGCCGGCTGTATGAACATTGCGGCATGGATCCATTGAACTTGAAGGGGTCCGTGATCCGCAATATATGGTCCGTGGTAGCGGAATCCATAACGGGATACTTCGATAACCCGAAATTTGGACGCAGAACTTAAAAAACAAGTTTGCTCAACACTACGCTTAGGCCATTTCTGTGACACAGCCTAAGGGCTCATGCACACAAACGTATTTTATTTCCGTGTCCATTCTGGGTTTTTTTGCGGACCGTATACGGAACCATTTATTTCAATGAGTCCGCAAAAAAAAGTAAGTTAATCCGTGTGCATTCTGCTTCTGTATGTCCGTTGTTCCGTTCCGCAAAAAAATAGAACATGTCCTATTATTGTCGGCATTAGGCCTCATGCACACGGTCGTTGTTTTGGTCCGCGTCCAAGCCGCATATTTTGCGGCTCGGGCACGGACCCATTCACTTCAATGGGGCCGCAAAAGATGCTGTCCGCATCCGTTGCTCTGTTCCGTGGCCCCGCAAAAAAAAATAGAACATGTCCTATTCTCGTCCGTTTTGCGGACAAGAATAGGCATTTCTACAATCGGCCGCATTCCGTTCTGCAACTCGCGGAGCAGCTTCCGTGTTTTGCGGACCGCAAAACACATACGGTCGTGTGCAGGAGGCCTTACAGACAAGGATAGTACTGCTCTACTGGTAGCCAGCTGTTCAGTTCCGCAAAATACGGAATGCACATGGATGTCATCTGTATTTTTTGTGGATCTGTTTTTTGCAGACCGCAAAATACATACGGTCGTGTGCATGAGCCCCAATACTCAGTCATGGCAGGTCTATTACTATGGTAACACACCCACACCCCGCAATTGTGTTTGTGGGGGCCAATGGTGATAAGTACCCTCTGTGTAGCTGCCTAAGGAGTTAAAGGGGTTGTCCCGCCATATATATTGATGATGTATTGTCAGGCACCCCCACCGATCAGCTGTTTGAAAAGGGGGCGGCCCTCCATGCGAGCGCAGCGTCCTATTCATTACACTATGCAGCAGAGGCTGACAGGACCGGCACATGCTGCACTGATACAGCGCTCTATAAAATCAAAAATCTATATGACGATTTTTTAAAAATGAATATCATCGGGCTGTAAAAGGGCAAATTTGATTAATCGCTCAGCCCTAATTTTATTATAATAAGAGATAAGCACACATCTTCTTTACATGCATTTCTGAGTTATATCGGGTTTCCACATTGGACAATGTCCTCTTGTTAGAGGGATTTGAGGGAGCAGAAAATTGATGGCCTAGCCTTAGGACCCATATCTGATTGGTGTGGTCAACTCCCGACTCTCCCACCGATCAGTTATTTGAAAAGGCAGTGGCTTCTTCCTAGGCCAGCGACATGATGTTTATCGTTCTTGTGGCCTATGGGCAACTCTGTTCCATTCAAGTGAATGGGCCTGGGCTGCAATACCAATCAGAGCCACTATACAATGTACGGCGCTGTGCTTTGTATGCCGTGAGGAGGCTGCAGCACTTACCAAAGCGCAGCAACCTTTCCCAAACAGCTGATCGGTAGGGGTCCAACAACTAGCATCACCACCTTTCAGATACTGAGGATAGACCATCGATATTCTATTCCCAGAAAACCCATTTAAAAGCTTCCCCCCCTCAAATATGAACGGATGACAGACTCACAGTCCCACCATTGGGAACCCAGTGCTGCATTTCCCTGCAGTGCCTCCTCAGGTCAAACAGTGCATTACACAGCTCCTGTTGGAATCGATGGGCTGTCCATGTAAGAGACTGATATGGTGGGTCATGGAAAGATGCTCCCTATCTAACCTGTGAACCACCAGCTTAAGACCCCTGTAAACACGCAACAGCCGATACTGCACCTCCTGAATACCCTCAAACCCCGTTTTGGGGGTGCTTATTCACTAGAAGGGTTTTATGTAAAGGAAAGGTGCCCGCAGACCTGATGGCGGCTGCAGGGCAACATCATACACAGGTTTAATGAGAAAAGCTCAGGTTTGAGATATTGTTTGCAGGGCTTGTACAGGTGAAGTACGCGGTGTCAACGTGCGTTATCTGTACAGGGTGAACGTCGAAAACCAAAATGGGAGTTTACCACTAGCACAGACCACCTTGAAGTGAATGTCCAGGGCCAGGCCCCCCTGCTCAGTTAGGTGTAAAAAGTGTCTGAAGTGGACCATGCACTTTATAAAAGTAGGCCCAAATTAATGACCCCTGACTAGGGCCGAAACTATTACTCAATTGAATCGAGTAATTTGACGCAATAAAATCCTGTATGAAAATTTTTTGCATCGAGGATCCGTTTGTGTCATGTGACCGCGTGGAGCAGGAGTGAAGCGCTTGCTATTACTTACCGCTCTGTGGTCACCCACCGTCCCGCACCGCACTTTCTTCCTGACACATCGTTAGGACACAGTGCACGTGAGCGCGCACTATGACCTGACGCTGTGTGACATAAGTACGACAGTGCAGCGCGCAGAGAAGAAGATGGACGAGCTGTGGAACAGTGCCCCTACAGGAAAGGTAAGTACTGTCGCTGGGGACATGGCTAGGAGGGGGAGATAGTGGCACTGGGGGGAAGCTGGTGGCACTGGAGGGGGCAAGCTAGTGGCACTGTGGGGGGAGGCAGCTGATGGCACTAGGGGGCAAGCTGATGGCACTAGAGGGGGCAAGCTGATGGCACTAGAGGGGGCAAGCTGATGGCACTAGAGGGGCAAGCTGATGGCACTAGAGGGGGCAAGCTGATGGCACTAGAGGGGGCAAGCTGATGGCACTAGAGGGGGGGCAAGCTGATGGCACTAGAGGGGGGGCAAGCTGATGGCACTAGAGGGGGGGCAAGCTGATGGCACTAGTGGGGGGGGGGCAAGCTGATGGCACTAGTGGGGGGGGGGGCAAGCTGATGGCACTAGTGGGGGGGCCGAGCTGAGGGCACCGGAGGGGGCCGAGCTGAGGGCACCGGAGGGGGCCGAGCTGATGGCACCGGAGGGGGCCGAGCTGATGGCACCGGAGGGGGCCGAGCTGATGGCACCGGAGGGGGCCGAGCTGATGGCACCGGAGGGGGCCGAGCTGATGGCACCGGAGGGGGCCGAGCTGATGGCACCGGAGGGAGCGGAGCTGATGGCACCGGAGGGAGCGGAGCTGATGGCACCGGAGGGAGCGGAGCTGATGGCACCGGAGGGAGTACCGATTAATCGTAAAAAAAAAAAAATCAATAGAATACTCGATTTCTAAAAAAATCGTTTACTGCAGCCCTACCCCTGACCCAAACTCACATCATCATAAAGATCTGAGAGATCATGAGCTCCTGTCTGACCGCAGGTCTGCTATACTGTATTATATAATGCAGTCAGTACAGTAGACCCAATGGTCAGACAGGAACTCACAGCATCATAAAGATCGTAAATATCATGAGCTCCTGTCTGACCGCAGGTCTGCTATACTGTATTATACAATGCTGTCAGTACAGTAGACCCAAAGGTCAGACAGGAACTCACAGCATCATAAAGATCTGAGATATCATGAGCTCCTGTCTGACCGCAGGTCTGCTATACTGTATTATATAATGCAGTCAGTACAGTAGACCCAATGGTCAGACAGGAACTCACAGCATCATAAAGATCTGAGATATCATGAGCTCCTGTCTGACCGCAGGTCTGCTATACTGTATTATACAATGCTGTCAGTACAGTAGACCCAATGGTCAGACAGGAACTCACAGCATCATAAAGATCGTAAATATCATGAGCTCCTGTCTGACCGCAGGTCTGCTATACTGTATTATACAATGTTGTCAGTACAGTAGACCCAATGGTCAGACAGGAACTCACAGCATCATAAAGATCGTAAATATCATGAGCTCCTGTCTGACCGCAGGTCTGCTATACTGTATTATACAATGCTGTCAGTACAGTAGACCCAAAGGTCAGACAGGAACTCACAGCATCATAAAGATCTGAGATATCATGAGCTCCTGTCTGACCGCAGGTCTGCTATACTGTATTATACAATGCTGTCAGTACAGTAGACCCAATGGTCAGACATGAACTCACAGCATCATAAAGATCGTAGATATCATGAGCTCCTGTCTGACCGCAGGTCTGCTATACTGTATTATACAATGCTGTCAGTACAGTAGACCCAAAGGTCAGACAGGAACTCACAGCATCATAAAGATCTGAGATATCATGAGCTCCTGTCTGACCGCAGGTCTGCTATACTGTATTATATAATGCTGTCAGTACAGTAGACCCAATGGTCAGACAGGAACTCACAGCATCATAAAGATCTGAGATATCATCATCAAATCAGAAAGTGGAAGTGCCCCTGTGGAGGCTTCTAGAAGCTGTGGGACACCCCTGTGTCAGTGACTTGTCTCCTATGGAGGAGAAATAACCATATGCATCAAATCACACCCATTACCACAAGCTGACGTCACGCCGTAGCCCTATTATTACACGCCAGTGACGTCACAGAAGGGCCAAAATACCGCGCATCATAAAGCTAGGGACTAGCAGCCGGCACGGTCGGCGCTAGGACCCAGCAGATTCCTCGCCGCCATCCATTGAAAACTCCATAAGAAAACAACATGAAGTACAAGAAAAAGAAAAGTGGCCGCGCAGCGGTGCCCCGTGTGCCCGTCTCCTCCAGCGCCCGCCGAGCCCTGCACTTCCACAAGTAGCTGCAGAAAGTTCCGCCTGCCTCCTGGGCGCAGAGAACGTGGCAGCGGTGCCCCCCTCCTCCTACCTGTGCTCAGATTGTCATTGATCTTCAGCGGGACCCTCAGGATGTAGACCAGGAAGAGCATGAAGAAGAACCACACCGTCCACAGATACGTCCACGACCACACCATGCACGACTTCAGCTGCTCCAGGAAGCCTGTCGCAGCTTCAGCCATATTTTATTGTGTGCTGCCCCAAGCCCTGCCTGTGTGTGCGGCCCACACTGCAGCCAATCCTAGAGAAAGGTGCCTTCCCTCCCCCTCACAGTTACCACACAGGCGGCTGACAGGTCCCTGTCCACAATACGCAGGGTCCCGGCCTGGCATCTGCCCCCAGCCTGGCTTCTGGGTTGCATGTGCACTGGGCACCTAAGAGTGCATAGTTTTTCCTTAAAAAAAAAAAAAAAAAAGCAGTTGCCTCCCTGGCCTGAGGCTATTTTCACACTAGCGGCAGAGGAGTCCGTCAGGCTGTTCCGGTGGGAGAGGGAGAACAGCCTGTCTGATCCGTCCTGCTGCTAGTTCACGTGTGCCCCCGGACTGCCGATCCGTCCCCATTGACGCCGTGCAGCGGCGGCAGCGCATGGCGAGAGGCAGCCGGACTAAAAGCGTACTTTTAGTCCGGCGGCCTCTCGCCGTGTTGCTGCCGGAACTACTCCTCTGCCCCCATTATAGTCAATGGGGCCGGAGGGCTGTGGGGCACACGTGAACTATCAGCAGGACGGATCAGACAGGCTGTTCACCCGCCGGAACAGCCTGACGGACTTCTCTGCCGCTAGTGTGAAAATAGCCTTTGTGTGTATGTCTGCACAATATTGTGTATTCTGTGTGCACACATGATGTGTACCAGGGTCAGATTGGCCATAAACCCTACAGGGAAATATCCCGGTGGGCCGATGCCCAGGGGTCCACTCAAGCCCTCTTGATGGCCGTAGGCCGGGTATATAATCATCTGGTGCTCAGCTGCCCTCCTGCAGTCAACTGTATTACTACCCTCATGATGTGATATAGCTAAATACTGTGGTTGGGGTGGCAGTATTTTGTGCTGTTCTGCTGGGCGGTATTCTCCAGTATTGCCGGCCTACTTCGGTTGTCCCCACCTACTAGTTTTGGCCAGTCTTCTGTCAGTTTGAACCCACCTACAACATGGGGCCACTTTTAGTTTTTTTTCCCGGGGTCAGTTTAAGTTCCCAATCCGCCCCTAATGTGTACTTAGGCCTGTTTCACACATCCGTGGTTGGACATCTCAGGTATCAATTGACTTTAAAGGGGTTTTCGGGATAATTTTACTGATGACCTATCCTCATTATAGGTCATCAGTATCTGATCGTAGGGTTCGAACACCCGGGACCCCCGCCAATCAGCTGTGAGAAGGCACTGGTGCTCGCAGCAGCGCCTCGGTCTTCTCCAGCGTTTCCTAGGCCAAGTGACAACACTGTGCTTGGTGAGCAGGATAGGTCATCCATAAAAATATATCAGAAAGCCTTTATAATGCGTGTATTCACACATCAGTGGTTTTCCATGGACCGCGGGTCTCTGGTGACACCACGGGAAGCATGTCCTGTTTTTACGGATCCCTTACACACCTTCTAATCTATGGGTCTGTGAAAACCACGGACACAACATGGATGCCAGCCGTGATTGGTCTGTGCTTTTTACGGATCATTGCTAGGAGATGCTCTGGAAGTTATTTTCAGCCTGGCAGTGTCCCTCACAGATGAGCCGCTGACCATCTTGTCACAAAAGTCATCACGGAGGTGTGAAAGAGGCCTTACCAACATATGAAAACAGAAAAATCAGCACGGTTAACCCCGCCCACTAGGACCACTTGGGAATGCCCACAAGATGCCCATTTACACTGGCCCGTTGGCAGGACTGTTTCCAACCGTGCAGGATGTATGACTGTATGTAGTAAGTGTGCCATTTGTGAGTAGTACATGTGTACGGAGCTGTGTCTGTATTTTCCCCTGGATGGGAGAAGAAGTTGGGACGGTGTACAGGCAGACATTGAAGAGGACATGGCGTTCTCACAAGCGCTGCAACCCTGATCATTGGAGGTGCCACCACCGATTGATATTGATGACCTATCCTGATCTGAAATTGCAAGAGGCCGTAGAAAAGAGATCCAGGCCCAGAGCCAAAACACAGCTATCGGGATACAATTTGCTCGGTCTTAGGGCTTATGTACACAACTGTTGCCTGTTTTGCGGTCCGCAAATTGCGAATCCGGAAAACACAGATACCGGCCATGTGTGTTCCACATTTTGCGGAACGGAACGTTTGGCCCATAATAGAACTGTCCTATCCTTGTCCGTAATGCAGAGAAGAATAGGACATGTTCTATATTTTTGCGGGGCCACGGAACGGACATACAGATGGTGTGCTGTTCACATCTTTTGTGGCCCCATTGAAGTGAATGGGTCCGCATCTGACCTTCAAAAAATGCGGATCAGATGCGTACAAACAGTAGGTTCATGTGCATGAGCCCGAACACTATTAGAATAAGCACTAGATGTGGAAATGGCGTAGCATCTACTGCCAATGGACAGTATGATTTTTTTTTTTTCTGGTTGCAGACAAGTCTATATATTGCACACCCCAAAGGTCTAGAATTTGCTGAAACACTTTTAGGTCGAGGCACCCTCTCCCTGATGTAACGTGCGCCAACTCAAGAAGTCCAGCTTGATGTTCTCCTTCCCTTTCACATGGACTGCTATTAATCACTAAAAAATGTATCCACAAGAAAGGATATGTGAAATGTCACCTTCATTAGTGATGGACTTCTTGTCTTTCTTGAATCGTAGAATTAGGAGAACATCTTCACATCAGACCACCTTAGGTAAGGAACAGACGCATGGAGAGCCTGCTAAACTGCCACATGTTATTCAGTATTTGAAGAACTTATCATTTCTTGCCCCCAAGTTCCCTGAAAGCACAACTCAGCTAGGTGGACCCCCGGTTCGTGGGGTTGGCATCTGTCATGAACACCTTTGGGGAGCTGTGCCTCCATGGAAGACCTTTTCCCAAATCCTGAAGTCCCTCCATGAGAAGGGGAGAACTGAGAATCTTCTCGGTGAGACATATTCCTTTTCCAGACCCTGATCTGACCTAGAACCTCTAATTTAAGGGGCCAAGAATGAATTTCAGGCTGTGGAACTGCCAGGAAGGTGGAGGCAGATGGGTCTAGGAGAGACATAGCTTTCTGAATGGACAGGACTAGTTTTAGAAGTCCTGAAAGGACCAATCTCTCTATCCTTCCCTGCAGAAGAATGGATCTCTGGGACCTTGAATCCAGAGAAATCTGAACATGAGAAGGAATCAGAGGAACTTCTCGAAAATACAATCCAACCCTAAAGTTTCCAAAGGCCGGAATATCAGTGACTGTAATCTCTCTTCAGAACTTCCCATAGAGAGAAACTCCAGCTTCCTGTCTCATGGGTGCCGCCATCTCTGCTGCCGCCTTCATAGATAACCGTGGAGCTACTGCAGTACTGAAGAGCAGGGCACAAAATTGCAGATGAGTTAGTTTGGGAAGGTTAGGGATTGCTACCTTGAGAAATCTTTGGTAGATGGCATAGATAGAGATGTGGAAGTAAGTGTCTGCCCATGCCATAAAACAGTGTGGGGATGGAAGGGCTACTGTAGATTTTATGGTCTCCATTTTGAAACTTTGATAGACAAGAAATTGTTTTAAATGGCTGTCTGAGATCATTAAAAATGTCACCCCTCTCCAGCGCCATTCTGTGTGGTGCAGATCTGGTTCTTCTGCCACTGTAGCAGTGACATACTGGAAAACAGCACATGATTGCTACAGCCAATCACTGTCCTTAGTGGTCCACCCCTGAGGAGCGTGATGGGCTGCAGCAGTCATTTGCCACATCCCAGCTCATCACTGTGCGCATCACCAACACTAGGAGGGCTTGTTTTTGTGAGACGAGTTGTAGTTTTCATTTTCGAGTACACATGGCATTTTATTCCATTTTTTGCACGGTGGGATGAACAAAATACAGAAATTCTGGATTTGGCAAGAAATCTTATTGGATTCTTACATTTTTAGACTTTGACGCCAAAGGCAGCTGGAGGCCTGCTCTGTTTAGTGCAGTGCCAAAATCCAGCCTTGATTCTGCTGTTGATTCCTGCCAGGTAAGCGCAGGGTTATTATCGCAAAGCATCAGACACCAAACGAGCAACTCCTGTATAATTAGGGAATTGCTATATATGCATTTCTCTCTGCTTAAGGCTCCATTCACACGGATCCGTTTTTTTGTGGATTAGATGCTGTCCCATTTACTTTTCTTCCATTGCACAGCTCAGCAAAAAAAAAAAAGAAACATGTCCTATACTTGTCAGTGAAAATCAGGACATGGCCCTATTGAAGTCTATGGATCAGCAAAAAAACGGAAAGCAATCCGTTTTTTTGCGGACACGGATCCGTTTTTTTTTGCGGACAACATACGGTCGTGTGAATGGAGCCTAAAAATGAGGAGTGATTGGGGTCAAGAAGAGAAGATTTGGGGGGCTACTTGTTACAGGGCTAAAAACTAGTGTCCCTCACAATGTTCGGACCCTGACTGACATAATTGTGGCTCTGCAGAAGCAATACACTGGCTGCCTGTGCACTCCTAAATGTAAATTCAGCAACTGTATTAACCCTCTTAGCCCTGTTTTTTTTTTTTTTTTGTTTTTCACTCCCTACCTTCCCTTTACATTCACATAGCCATATGGGGGCTTGTTGTTTGTGCGACAAGTTGCAGGGTCTAGTTTCACCATTTAAGGGTACTTTCACACTAGCGTTTTGGATTCTGTTTGTGAGATCCGTTTCAGGGCTCTCACAAACGGTCTAAAACGGATCAGTTAAGCCCCAATGCATTCTGAATGGATAGGGATCCGTACAGAATGCATCAGTTCGGCTCCGTTACGCCTCTATTCCGTTTTGGAGGCGGACACCAAAACACAGCATTTTGGTGTCCGTCTGAAGAGGCGGAGCCTAACAGATCGGTTTTACAATGTAAGTCATTCGGGACGGATCCGTTTTCAATGACACAATATGGTGCATTTGAAAACGGATCCGTTCCCCATTGACTTTCAATGTAATTCAAAACGGATCCGTTTTGGACTTTGTCATTTTTCTTTAAACCTTATGCAAACGGATCCGTTCTGAACGGATACAAACGTTTGCATTATAGATGCGGATCCGTCTGTGCAAATAAACAGACGGATCCGCACCAACGCAAGTGTGAAAGTAGCCTAATATTGCATATGATATAGTGGGGAGTTGGAAAAAAAAGTGATTCAGCGTTTTTACAGAGTTCCCTATATGGTAAAACTGATCAGTTACTTTCATTCTCCAGGTCAGTATGATTACGGTAATAACACATATGCATAGTTTTCTTGCATTTTTATACTGAAAAAAATAAAAACTTTTTTGCGAGGCGACCTGTACTTTTTATTGATACCATTTTGGGATGTGTATGACTTTGATCACTTTTTATAAACATTTTTTTGTGGGAGGTGAAGCAACCAAAAAAAACGGCAATTCAGCCATTTTGACTATTTTCCGTTTCGCCATTTGCGATAAATATTTTTATAGTACGGGTGTTTTCGCATGCAGCGATGCCCATGATGTTCATTTTTTTATTGTTTACATATTTTTATTTCCATCTGGAGAAAGGGGCATGATTGGAATTTTTATATATATATATATATATATATATATATATTTTCATGTTTTTTAACTTTTTTTTTATAGTTCCCATAGGGAACTATAACAAGCAATTATTAGATTGCTTCTCTCATACACTCCAGTGCATTAGCATTATGGGGGTCATTTATCAAACTGGTGTAAAGTAGAACTGGCTTAGTTGTCCATAGCAACCAATCAGATTCCACCTTTCATTTTTCACAGCTCCTTTGGAAAATGAAAGGTGGAATCTGATTGGTTGCTATGGGCTACTACTACTTTACACCAGTTTGATAAATCTCCCCCTATGTTCCTATGGAGCCCTGCCACAGGCAGCTCCCTCAATCTGTGTTACTGCCAGTTGCAGACATTAGGCCTGACTTTGGATCCCAGTATTAAAATTGTTTTCAAGTTGAATAATCGATATCCAGCGACTTCGGAGATAACAAATTTCACCTCGGCAGAGCCTATACATTTGAATGCTGTACGGAGACGGAGCATTCAAAGTTTTATAATCCGAAGCTTGCTTCGCTCACCACTAATTATAGCCTTATACGCCTTTTTTTTTTTATTATACACAAACGTACATCTGACATACTGTATGGGCCAAGTATCTCTCATATACAGTGGGAGGGATCCCACAAATACATACAGGGGGAGATTTATCAAATGGAAAGATGAGTTTTTGGCATCTGTTCACATGGTGCGGTACTGCATGGCCGCTGTTGTTGCCGTGTCTGCGGGTTGGTGCAGCCCAGCACCAAGGGGGCTTCGCCTGACAGCAGGGTTTATGTTGGACTGCTGGGTCGTGCCGCCAGCCAGGGGGTTCTTGTGGCGCAGTGGACACCATCTGGTGCTGCACCAATTTAGAGTAGGTCCCACATTTTGCTGTAAAAAAAAAGTATACTAATTAGGGATGAGTGAATCGACTTCGGATGAAACATCCGAAGTCGATTCGCATAAAACTTCGTTCCAATGTACGGAGCAAGAAGTACCACTTAGAACTGAACCCGAGTTCGGGAAATTTTTTTTACAGTACAAATTAATTTAGGAAGTTATTACCCTCACGAGACTTTGCAAAGCAATAACTTCGGCTCATCGGAGCCAATACATTCTAATACTGTACAGAGCTCAGTACTGGAACGAAGTTTTATGCAAATCGACTTTGGATGTTTCATCCGAAGTCGATTCGCTCATCCCTCATACTAATGCATCATATACAGTATGCAGATTATAGTGTGGTACACTATAAATTATGCTAAAAAGCAATAATAGATCAATGCAGGGCATGTGGATGTGCGATCCATGCTATTTTCTCTTGTTTAGAGATATATCAAATGTGTTGGGCCTGCTGGCCCAACCAACACCATGACCCATTTTTAGGAAGGTGGCGAGGGCAGCATAGAAATGCCAGCTGCATTATTGGTTAGCAGGCAGCGTATGGTGTCCGCCTCCAAAGCGGAATGGAGACTCAACTGATGCATTCTGAGCGGATCCTTTTCCATTCACAATGCATTAGGCTGGGTTCAGACTTGGGCGTATTTGATTGTACCCGCGTTCGTGTGATTGACTACTGTGGTGTCAATCACAATACGCGCGACAAAATGCCCCAAACGCGCTCAAGTGAGAACCAGGGCCATAGGGAAGCATTCGTTTTCATGTGTTGAGCGTTTTACAGCGCGTTTGAACGCGCTGTAAAACGCGCAAGTCTGAACCCAGCCTTAGGGCAAAACTGATCCGTTTTGAACCGCTTGTGAGAGCCCTGAACGGATCTCAGAAACTGAAAGCCAAAACGCTAGTGTGAAAGTAGCCTAAGCCAACCAATAACTCGTATAGAGTCAGACAAGAGTGTCTGTCCCCGCACCACATCTATCATCCAGCCTGACACCCTGTGATAAATCTGCTGCAGGTCTACAGCCTGGCTAGGTTTATGCCATTTATAGCATAAGAAATGTTGTGCCCTAGAGTGAAACCACCCTTAGGCCTCTTGCACACGAACGTTGTGCATCCATTCCTTGCATTGGTGACTGCAATTTGCGGTCCCCAATGCACGGGCAACGTCCGTGCCAGTGCTGGGATGGATCGAGACCCATTCAACTTGAATAGGTCGCTGTGCGGCGAAAGGAAGACGGCGCATTGTACGCGCGGGAGCCGGGACCGCGCTCCAGCCGCCCTTTACTGCGCATGCGGCCTTAGAGCGCGGTCCCGGCACTGCGATCACGGCTGTCAGTCAAGGAGCCAGGGGGCGGAGAGAGCACTGTGGAGAGACGCCTAGGCCGCTGTCCCCATGACTTCAAGCCTGACTTGAAGCACGGGGCAGCGGCAGAATAAAAGTGCAATTTCTCAATGAGGCCAAGAGTGAAAATAGGAAGAAAAGGTGCATGTGGACACAGTTTGCGGGCACTAGGAGGTACTGTTAACACATTTAAATGGTATTTTTTGATGACAGGTTCCCTTTAAGAACAAGAGTACATTTTTGCCACCTCGCTCATACCATCCCATAGCGACTTTTATCCAACTTGTGCAAACAGATGTTGATACATGGTTGCAACAATGTACCCAGGAGTTTTGGGTGATATTTTTTAGAAAAAAAACTGAGTCTTCCTCCAACCTGGGCTCTGGCGTCATTGTTTAGAAGTCTCAGAATTTTTGGGGGTGAACATAAATCCTGTTCTTTCCCTTTGACCACTGTCCTCCTCTGTCTGTTCTTTTGGACTGAAAAAAACCCTTTTTTTCATTTTATAGAATGGGAATTTTCTTTTACTTGTATCCTTTGGAAAGGATTTTTAGTGTCCGCTGCTTTTTCAAGTATAGTCTCTAGGTCTTGGCCAAATATTAAATTACCATGAAACGGTAAATTACACAGTCTAATTTCAGATGCCACATCCCCCGTCCACGATTTTAACCATAAGGCTCTTCTTGCTACTACCGATAGGCTAAAGGTTCTGGCGGCCATCCTGACCGACTCTGCTGTTGCATCTCATACAAAATCGACGGCTTTTAATAAAAGCGGAAAGGAATTTTTTAAAGTATCATATGGAGTACCCTCTTTAATGAGGACTTCCAACTGTTGTAAACATTTTTTCAAGGAACGGGATACTGAAGTTGCAGCAAGTTGGGCTTAAACATTGCCGCAGCGGACTCCCAGGTCTTTTTCAGAGTGGAGTCTACCTTTTTGTCCATGGGATCTTTTAATGATCCCATATCTTCAAAGGGAAGGGAGTTAGATCCTTTAACTAGTTTAGAGAGGGACACATCAACTTTAGGGCAAGCTGAGGTGGGATTCATCCTCATCACTGAAGGGCAGCAGGGTCTCTTACCTAGACATCCAGCACCTGAGCAACTCCAATATAGGAGGTTGGTGCTGCCTGCCCCCTCATGTGTACAAGGCATTCCAATTCCTCCCACCTCTGTCTGCCTTCACAGAAGTGGACCCGTAGCAATTGCCATGAGTGGTAACCTGTCTCCCACCTGGAGGGACAGGAAGACACTGAGGATATGCTGGAGGAGGGTCTATTTTATACTTCCTGTCCCTACCTGGTTGGAGGCGGGTCATCTCTCATGGTTTGCCGTCATGGAGGATGAAAGGGAAAAATAATAATAAACGTCTGGTCATAACACCATCGCTTTAGGACTGGTGGAGTTTGAGCTCAGGGATTCACGCTGATCCTGAGAATGAAGGGGCCACAGCCCCGGTTCAGTTTTCCCATTCACCTGATCCCAGCATAGCAGGCCTGGGTGCCTATGTACTAGCGACAAACACTGGACACCTGGTGCCAAACCTTCAAGATTGTGGGGTTTCAATATGTTGAAAGTCATCAAGTAACTCATGGCATATCCCAGGAAAATGCCAACACTTCACATGTCCGCAAAATGGGTCCACATCCGTTCCGCAATTTTGCGGAGCGGGTGAGGACCCATTCATTTTCAATCGGGCCGCAAAAGATGTGCTGTCCGCATCCGCACTTCCGTTCTGCAGCCCCACAGAAAAATAGAACATGTCCTATTCTTGTCCGCAGCCACGGACAAGAAAAGGCATTTCTATTATAGTGCCGGCCATGTGCGGTCGACAAAATGTGGAACGCTCATGGCCGGTGTCCGTGTTCTGCGGATCCCCAAAACAGTTGTGGACGGGTGAATGGACCCTTAAGGTACGTCCAAGCAGGACATTAATCTGCAGCACTATGTCATTCTGTGAATTTAAAATTCACACCACAGGTAACATTTACGCTGTGGATTTTTTAAGAAGTGTGTGGATGAGATTTCTCAAATCTCATTCACTTTGCCGGTACTGTAAAGAGCTGCGGATTTTCCCGCACAGATCTGCAGTGTTTTAGTGTCGTTTGAACATACCCTAAGGCTAGTTTCACACCTCCAGTGTGACTTCCGGCAGAGAACAGCCTGCCAGAATTCACCGCACACGGCACTGCTGGCAACAGTCCTTCGATAAGGCTTTCATGGTAGAGTTATCAGACACTTCTTACTAAAAGGCACATGACAGAACACTTAGGCCCTGATTTTCCTACCTCCTCTCCAGAATTCTGGCGTCAAAAAGTTGCAAAAATAGGGCTTTTGCAAGTTTCTTGACTTGTTTGCGCAAAATTTAAGCGTCGGCCGGCATGGTGAGTATCGGCCGGACACAGTGTGAGACCAGCACTACTACAGATTGACAACATGTACCAGTGCTACAGCTCACTACCAAAGCTTTTCTTCAAGGCCTCATGCTAACAGGTATTTGGAACCAATATCACACAGATCCCAAATATCGGTTGTGATGCTCCATTGCATGTCGTATCACTGAACCTGAGAAAGATTGCATTCAATGCTTCGAGAAAAACCTGAGCCATAAGGGATCTAAAGGACTAAAGTGACTGCAGTTTGGTTCCATTTTGCTCACCATATGATGAGCCATGTGCATGAGGCCTTAGAAAGATGCTTTAGCCTTCCTTGAAAGGGTTTTCTGAGACTTTAACTGATGACCTAACCTCTGGATAGGTCATCAGTATCTGATCGATGGGTATCCGACACCCAGGACGCCTGCTGATCAGCTGTTTGAGAAGGCAGCGGCGCTCCTGTAAGTGCTGCAATCTTCTCGCAGCTTTCCCTAGACCAAGTGACATCACCAACACAGCCGCTATGCTTGGTACGCACTTGAATGGGGCTGAGCTGCGCCCAAGCCATGTGACTGGCCTAGAGAAAACTGCAAGAAGGTCGCAGCACTTACAAGAGTGCCAGTGCCTTCTCAATGAGCCGATTGGCTAGGGGGTCCAGGTGTCAGACCCCCACCGATCAGGCAGATCCCCCGACCAGATAAGTCATCAGTTAAAATCCCCTTGAATAAGTGTGTACTTTCATGTAGGAAAACTAACCGTAGGCGATCTGCCACAAGAGAGACGCACTCAGCGAAATAGAAAATCTGCATTTTAATGTCACATTGAATTGTAATACATTTCAAGTGCAGAAACAGAAAAAATAAACTGACAGACATGAGGAGTACAGGATTATATATATATTACAATTTGCCTTGTTATAATACATTGGCGGCTATGTAATAAAATAAGAGTTAAGGGCAGATGGAGTTCAAGCCAATTTGAATAGCTGTCATGGGAAGAAAGCATCTCATATATATTTAAGCAATGACTGATTTATCAATTTCAGAACGAGAGAGAGACAGGAGCTTGGCCTTAATTTTACTTTATTCACTCTTTGGGGGGGTTAGTTCAAATTAGCAAAATATAAAAAGGTACTACAAAGTATTCAGACAAATGGCAGAGCCAGACTGAAGAGCCTCCTTCTAGGGCTGGCACAATGGAGTGTAGTACTGTACCGACAAGTCTTTCCTAATTGCTTCCCGGGGACTAATCATATGCAGCACATATACCACCCCCGATGTAAACACATTGTAATGAAACTAATATGGGAAAGGTTGTGCTGTAGCGGAATTATTGGAATCTAGTGATGTCCTATTTTAGAGCAAGGGCCATGCTGACCAGGCGAGTTGGCAGTTCCAAATACTTTTGTAACCATGTTTATTTATATGCACAGACACTAAAATCATCCAGTCATGCAACGTTCACGTTAGGCATTTTGCATCTCTTTGCCAATTTTGTAACTAAGAATCTTGTTCCAGTCAATCTTGGTGCGCGTCACTGGCAGCTGCCGGCGTAAGGCTTTGAAAGTAGTGTCCGACATAGTCTGGTAGTTTTCGCTGATTGCAGTCTGAAAAGACAAGAGACACAATGTTTAAGGCACTCGGAGCACGGTGGGACGTATACAGGGGTCATGAGTGGGGGGGAAAGCAGAAAAAGACAGATTTCAGATATGTACATGCCACATACTGCAGATTAAAAGGGTTTTCCTTTGGATAGGTCTGCGCCGATCAGCTGTTAGGCACCTGCACTCCTGTGAGCGCTGCAGCCTTCTCCCTGCACCTAGGCCACGTGACCGATGAACGTGGCATCACTGGCCTAGGGAAAGCTGAGAGAAGGCCGCCCACCAATCAGATACTGATGACCTGTCTAGAGCATACGTCACCAGTATTTAAGTCTCGGAAAACCCTTTTAATAAAATAAATTGCTATTTTTTGTAAGCTATGCAAACCATGACTGAGGTGTCTGTAGCTGTCACTCATCTCAATGGACATGTAGCTGCACGCCCAACGCTTCTTTCCTAAAGAAGACCAGCTAGTTTAGATAGAGGTGGGGTCCTGGTCCTAGGTCAGCCTCAGTGTGCCGAACTATTGTTGCAGTAACATCCAGTGTTACTAAATTTACATCGAGTGGAAAATATAAAAGAAGACCTGGAAAAGTTAACGTGATTGAGCAGAGATTGACAAAGAATAAGCTTCTAGTGGTGCTTGGTCAATGATCACACAACCAGGGTGCACCCTTAATTTTGGGTTCTGCAGCAGGGTCACATTACTACTGCGTGGCATCTCCCCTTGCTGCGGTTCAGGCTACCACTCTGGCGTGGTAACGGTCATATGGTCGTACAGATGCTGGATATGTTCCTGTGGTATGTCATTCAGCTCCCACAGCTTGGATCCGTAGTTCAGCCAAGGTGGTTGCTAGCTGCTCTGCTAGAGATCTGTCAACCCTCCCAGTCCCAGACAATCTTGACTGAGGAGAGATCTGTATAGATGCTGGGATGAACAGCACTCCTTGAGCTGTAAGTGGTGGGTGCTCGTCTCCAGGGGGTGGTAAAAATCCCCCTGTAAACAGATAGTCTAAAAATGTTGTGAAAAATAAGAAAATAAAAAAATGAAGACAGCACGTCCAAACAGTGGGATTTATTCCAGATGCAACGTTTCGGCTAGTGAGCCTTTGTCAAGCATGACATGCTTTATTTTTTATTTTTCACAACATTTTTGAGGAGAGATCTGGTGATTAATTAGTCAGAGGATATGCTGGATACCCCGATGAGCACATTGTGTAGCACGAGCAGTGTGTGGGCGGGCGTTATCTTGTTAGAACATATCTCCTAAGGGTACTTTCACACTAGCGTTAGAGGAATCCGGCAGGCAGTTCCGTTGCTAGAACTGCCTGCCGGATCCGGAAATCCGTGTGCAAAAGGATACCATTTGTTTCCGGATCCGTTCGACAAATGCATTGAAATACAGGAGCCGTCTCTCCAGTGTCATCCGGACAAAACGGATCCGGTATTTATCTTTTTCCGGAACACTTGGTACTAGATCCGGCATTAATACATTTCAATGGAAAATAATGCCGGATCCGGCATGTGTTCCAGAATTTTAACCGAAGAAAATACCGCTGCATGCTGCAGTATTTTCTCCGGCCAAATACCGTAAAAGTGACTGAACTGAAGACATCCTGATGCATACTGAACTGGAATGCTTTCCATTCAGAATGCATTAGAATAAAACTGAAACGTTTTTTTCTCCAATATTGAGCCCCTAGGACGGAACTCAATACCGGAAAACTTTAACGCTAGTGTGAAAGTATTCTAACCAAGTTTTATTAATTAAAAAAAAAAAAAGCAGTGTTGGTTCACCTATGTCCTGTACCGAAGGCTGGTCAAAGTTCCCTCAACGGTAGCTAATAGTACCCCACACCATAACACCTGGTGTTGGTCATGTATGTCTCTGCATTATGCATGATGGCACTATGTGCTCTCTGATTGTAGCCATCCATTAGAAGCAAGGCAGAACCTGCTTTCATCACTGAACACTGGTTTGCCATTGATGGCCGCATCAGACGTCACAGGAGGGCTGCCGAGCACCTACTGCCATCATACATAGTGCAGGGACACCGCTTTTTTCTGCAGTTCCCTGGCAACAGATCACAAACCCTGTGTGTAGACAGATCCTGCAGTCATGAGTTACCCCACTCTGTAGGTAAGGCATGACTACTTCCAAGGTTTTGTAGCTTGTAACTATAGAGCCAGATGGGCCTGCAAATGAGCTTTATACTCAAAACTTTAGATTTTCATTTTAGGTGCACTGGAACAAAATACTAGTTGCAAAGGTGTACATCACTTTTCACATCTTGAAGACATACCTGGTACTCATTTTCAGCATCCTCTACAATTTTAATAAACTCCTTTGCAGTTTGAACTTCATTCTAAATTAGAAAAATAAATTACAAATTAAAATAAAAACCTGCACATTGAAACTACGTACAGTAATTCCAGCCCAGAACAGCTAATGCAAAGTCCTTGCAAGAATTATACCCATGACCCACATTACTACGGCATTAATGTCAACTGACCATCCTTGATAGATGGGCTCATCGTGCCGATTAAAACTGTACCTTTCTTTTGTCTGTATGCTAAACAGATGCAGAGAAATCTATGTTTTTGTTCATATGCAAATGAGATGTTGGCGCACCAGGAGGCAGTGGCTAAATCGTTTGAGCACTCCTATGTAACACTCCCTGTGCGCTGCACACTCCCCCCTCCGCTTGATTGACAGGGCTAGACAGGCTGAGGGCAGAGCCATGTCCTAGCAGCTACATATCATATACACCATGTACTATAGCCTTACCACACTGAGATCTGCTCAGAAAGCTAATATACATATTTCTGCTTCATTCACAAGCACAATATATGATTAGAAAGACACCAGTAATATGTGTTCGCTTATAAGCATAGAAAAAACAAGCATCTCTATGTGGCAATGCTATAGATTGGTGATAAGTGCATGGTCTTGCATGTAGAGATCCCAAGTTTTTAGACGTGGGCCTTAATAACCCCTATAGCTGTAGTGGATCTGCCAAAGTTATAAAGAGGCGCAGGCCTCTACATAACTTCGGCATATCCAGCGCCAGAGTAAGCCAGCTTCTGTGCAGGTTTAATTCAGACCATTTTCATAGTAAATGACCCCTATATATCATATTGAGAATAATGTTTTTAGGCTTAAAAAGCTAATAAATATTGCAGGTTTCTTTATAACCACATATTGTGGCTGTGAATAAACCAGTAATAGTTTTCAGGTTTAATAACCTAGCAATACACTATTCTCAATATGGTAAAGTTTTTTCTATTGTTATTATATGATTATATATTATATTTTGTAGTATAACCTTTTATTATGGGTTAAATGGGAAATAAAATAATTAAATAAATAAAAAAGTTTATGTAAGGTTACTTTCACACTTCCGTTGTTTGATTCCGGCAGGCAGTTCAGTTGCCTGAACTGCCTGCCTGATCAGGAAAACTGTATGCAAACGCATGTCATTTTTAGACTGATCAGGATCCTGGTCAGTCTGACAAATGCATTGAAGTACCTGATCAGGATCCTGATCAGTCTGACAAATGCATTGAAGTACCTGATCAGGATCCTGATCAGGATCCTGATCAGTCTGACAAATGCATTGAAGTACCTGATCAGTTTGAAAAATGCAATTTTTAAAGGTCTGCTCATGCGCAGACCGGATCCGTCAATGTTGGTAATTTTAATGCCGGATCTGGCACTAATAAATTTCAATGGTAATTAATGCCGGATACGGCATGTGTTCCGGAATTTTCTCCATCCAAAAAAACATAAGAGGGAATGAACTGATGCACCCTGAACAGATTTCTCTCCATTCAGAATGCATTAGGATTAAACTGATCAGTTTTTTTCCGGTATTGAGGCCCTAGGACGAAACTCAATGCTGGAAAAGTTTAACGCAAGTGTGAAAGTGCCCTTAACCAGGAACATTTCCTGTATGTGTAATGGTCCTTACCATTGCTGTAGCAATGTAGTAATATTGTGTACTTACCGTCACTGTTAGCGACTCCGCAATATCTTTATGGCTCACTAGCTGAACATTACCATCTTCATAATAATGAACCTGTATGAAAAGAAATACATTTTATAAATAGAATTTACTTAAAGGGAACCTGTCACGTTGAACATTGTGTCTGAGCTGCAGGCAACATGTTATAGAGCAGGAGGAGCTGAGCAGATTGAGATAGATTCCTGCTTGTTTGGCAAGCAGATGGTTCTATCAGTGACTGACAGCCGTCCCTCTATGACTGTGTACACAGAGACGCGCCTGTCACTGATAGATTCCTGCTTGTATGTCAAGGAGTCGGTCCTATCTCAAGCTGCTCAGCTCCTCCTGGTGGCAGATTAATTTGTGTTTTCATGGTGACAGGTCATCTTTAAATGTAGAATTTTATACGGGGAGGTAAAACATCGATTTAAAATAAAGTGGCAAACCAAGCAGAAACAATAAGAGTACTTCCAGAGCTGAGCTAAATTTGTCAGTCACAGGGTACCTATCATTTTAACAAACTGACATGTCAGAACTTTTGATAGTGGGGGTCTAAGCTGCTGAGACCCCCACAAATCTCTATATTAAAGTGGCAGAAGTGCTCAGCTGAGTGCTGGGCTCCTTTGTCTGTTCAGCTTGTTCCAGAGGATAGGTCATCAGTGTAAAAAAAAAAAAAAAATCTGGGAAAAACCCTTTAAAGGGAGTCTGTCACCACAATATGAACATATACAGCACTTACAATGTCCTGTAGCACACCTATCCACGAATGTAATGGTACCTTTGTTAGTTTCTTTACAGTTGCAGAAGCAGGAAAAACTGCATTTAATTCATATGTTCACAAATGGTATCCGTTTGCAGGCGCACTAGTTGAAGCGATGCCGTGCCCACAATGGTCATCGCAGTGCGCATGCCCTGGCGAGGCAGTGCGCAGGATCTCGGCCGGACCTAGGGATGATGCAAGAAAATAGGAGGGCGGGCAAAGGCAGAGGCTGGGGAGGAGTAACCATGAAAGAAGGCAGAGCGGCCTGGGCTCCTACACACTGGGCACTGGCGGGTGCTCATTTGCATGCGAATTAATCGCTGCTTTTCTTGCTTCTGCAAGTAATAATAATAATAATAATATTTTTATAGCGCTTTTCTCCCGGGGGTCTCAAAGCATGGTGACCCTGCGTTCTGTAGTCTCAAAGGCTCGGGAAAAGAGGTGGGTTTTTAGCCTCATCTTAAAGCTGTCCACAGAAGGGGCCGCTCGCACCGATTGTGGGAGTGAGTTCCACAGCGTAGGGGCTGCATAGGAAAATGCCCGTGCACCAAATGATTTTAAGTGGATCCTGGGAATAACCAAATTAGTCTTATTGGCGGAGTGGAGGGGCCGTGTAGAGGCATATAGCTCCAATAGATCCGCTATGTACTTGGTCCCCTTGAATGTCATCAGGCAGATCTTAAAATGGATTCTCCATTTTACTGGCAACCAGTGAAGAGTTTGCAGTACTGGGGAGATGTGGGAGCCACGTGGGGCATTGGCTAGGAGTCTGGCTGCTGCATTCTGTACTAGTTGTAAGGGGCGCAGAACTTTATCCAGGGATCCGATGAATAGGACATTGCAGTAGTCCAGGCGGGAGGATACAAATGCATGAATTAGTGTAGGCAGGTCTTCCGCTGGGATAAGGTGTTTCATTCGCTATATTTCTCAGATGGAAGAAAGAGAATTTGACGACAGCTGATGCCTGTTGTCGGAGTGTCAGCTTTCCATCCAGGATCCCCCCAGGTTTCGCACAGAGTCTTTATACTGCACGGTATCTCCCCCCATTGCTAGTTTGAAGTGTGAGGACTTTTGGACTTTAACCATCATGTGTGGACCGCCAACTCCCCTGTTTTGTCAGAGTTCAGCCTCAGCCAGCTGGTGTTCATCCAGTTGTGTAATTCCACTAGACAGGCATTGATGGATGCTGATGGGTCTTGAGTGCCAAGCTTGAAGGACAGATACAGTTGGGTGTCGTCTGCGTAACAATGGTAACCTAGGCCATAGTTCTGGACAATTTTGCCCACTGGGAGCATGTAGACTATGGGACTCCATAAGCAAGTGGCATAGGATTAGAGTAGAGGGTGCCCAGGCACACTTGCTGTGACCTGCCAGATAGAAAGGATTGAAGCCAGCTGAGAACAGCACCCCCTAGGCCACAGAATTCTTAAATCGCTGGATTAATATTTCATGATCCAAGGTCTCAAAAGTGTAAAGAAAATAACAAAGGTACCATTACATTCATGTATAGGTGTGCTACAGAGCCATGTAAGTGCTGTATATGTTCATATTGTGGTGACGGTCCCTTTAAATGTCTGCCATATTTCAGGAGATCTTCCTGTCAGTCTCCTGTATAGCATCCTTTTTTTGGGCTGCTGGCTGCACATGTACAGACAGTGCTCAGTATGGAAGCATCATTCCCTGCGTGTACACCAGGTAGAACCCTAGGAAGCATATAGCTACTAGTGTGGTCAGAGACAGGTCCACAGTACAGCAATAACCCCCATGATGACATGGACCAAAGAGGGTTCTAGCTCTAAAGCTACCCACTTACCAACACTTTGAGGACATGATTCTTTAAAGGAGATGCCTGGGTTCACCAAGGCAGCCCTTCTGATATAAGCATTGGAGCATGAAATGCTCTCCCTTGCCCTGTGCTGGATCCCGCAGGGCAAGGGCTTTTTGTTTATGTTTTAACACTACTAGGGGGAGACTTCTGCCCAGCAGTGTGCTCGGTGACTTCACAGACTCTGATGGGCAGGCTTTAGCCCTGTCCTACCCTTTTTACAGGCTAGGACAGCGCTAAATGCCGCACATTAGTGCCAGTGACGTCACAGGGCGGAAGCCTCCACCTAGCAGTCCCTATGGAGAGCCCAGTATGTCATCGGAACGCCATAAAATGCCTCAGCCTTGGAGCATGAAATGGGGGGCTGCCTCGGTGAAAACTCTGAACCCAGACAACCCCTTTCAATAACAGGATTTAGCTCCGTATGGTGCACTTCATGTAGGATTTGAATAGTCTTTCTATTTCTTATTACTGTGGATGGAACTAAACCCTATTTAACCCTTTCACTACCAAGGACATATGCAAAAGCTGCCTTGGCTATAGCTTGGATCTTGGCATCAAATTAACCCCGTTATATATATGATGGACATATCTGTCATACGTGCATGGGGTCCTATCTATTAACTAATTTATCTTGTAGGCAAACGCCATAAAGGTAAAAAAAAAAAAAAAAGCTGAACTGCCATTTTTTATAATTTATTTTGTAGCAAAACATATTAAAAACTATATAAACTTAGCATAACCATAATCGCACTGGCCTGCAGAATAAAGTCTTTATATTGATTTTAGCACACAAGGAATGTCTTGAAAACAAAACCCAACAAACAGTAGGAGGTGAAATTGATAAAAAGCAATTCAGCCAAATAATATTTTTCAATACAAGATATGGTAATGAAATGAAGCCAACTCGTCACGCCAAAAAACAAAGCCCTCATACGGCAAGGTGAACAGAAAAGTAAAAAAAAAACAAAAAACTTATGGCTCTTGTAAAACAGGGAGGAAAAAATAAATAAATTGGCTGCAACCTTCAGGGTCATGCTCAGAATATTTCATATGATACCATACACATTATTTAGGCGCAGGACCCTTTGGAAGCAGCATAAAAAGCTTAATGTTCTGTGTGCCTTGTAGGGGCTAAGCAGGCTGCAAGTGACAGCGTGAAGAAAGGTCATACCCTATTAATATCACTTTTCCCCTGTACAGCCTACTGACCCCAGGGAGAGGATACGGGGGTGTATGCCAAGACATTGGCTCTCTTCAATTTTGATGATTTTGTGAAGATAATTTTATGTAGACGTAGGCATAAATGACATGAACGAACACAGCCTCTACTTGCACTAGAGTTTTATAAAGTCAAACTCTACATAACAGAACCATACCTGAATTTTTAGAATGCCGACCACCTTTGTAGTGGATGGTGTGATTGTAAACTTCCATTCTGCCCTCCAGCGTCCGTTCCTGTAAAACAATTTAAAATATGCATTTCATTTTTTGTGTGATTTAATAGAAAACAATATACACACACTGCAAACTTTTAACCCCTTAGTGACCACCCATACGTGTTTTTACGACGGTCACTAAGGGGCCTTAGGCTAGGCTCCCGCGTTTTTACGGCGGCCCAGTCTAAGCGCTGCACGGGTCCCCCGTGCAGCGGGGAGCGCGGGCCCGGCTCTCACATGAGAGCCGCGACCCTGCTCTAACAGCCCGGGCCGGCAGGAGTGCCGATCCGGGCTGTTTAACCCCTTACATGCCGGGCGCAATGGCGCCTGCGCATGTAAAGGGTTGACAGAGGGAGCGAACTCCCTCTGTCACCCATCAGCACCCCGCAGATGCGATCGCGGGGTGCTGATGGGCTGGGAAGCTCACCTTCCTTCTGGCAGGGCCCTGAGCCTGCCCTGAAGTATTCACCAGCAGGCTATGCCTCTCTGGCGTAGCCTGCTGGTCAAAGGTAGAATTGCACTGCATTTAAAATGTAATGCATTATATATATAATGCATTACATTTTAAAAGCAATCAAAATACTGTATATTATAGTCCTCATGTGGGACTATTAAGTAGTAAAAAAAATTAGAAAAAAATACACATTTATTAAAGGGAATCTGTCACCAGGTTTGAGCCCTGTCAGCTAAACATATGCTGACGTTCAGGGTCTCATTAGCATGCCTAATATGGGCTCATCTAAACAAATGGTAGCGTTATTTTGTCAAAAAACAGGTTTAACTAACCTGTCAATCACACATATAAGGAGCCCAAGGGGAGGTCCAGCGATGCAGGGTGCCGGGCCGCAGACATTGCTGTATGTGGCCAGCGCCGCCTCAAATGCTCCGTGCCGCCTCTCCCTCCCTCCTCCTGCTGTAGCGCTGGCTCGTGCGCACACGGCGCGTGCGCACTTCACTTCAGAAGCCGATCCAAGAAGTCGCGCGTGCGCACAGGCATGCACCCGTGCGGACTTCTTGGATCGGCTTCTTGAAGTGAAGTGCGCACGCGCCGTGTGCGTACGAGCCAGCGCTTACAGCAGGAGGAGGGGGAGGGAGAGGCGGCACGGAGCATTTGGAGGCGGCGCTGGCCACATACAGCAATGTCTGCGGCCCGGCACCCTGCATCGCTGGACCTCCCCTTGGGCTCCTTATATGTGTGATTGACAGGTTAGTTAAACCTGTTTTTTGACAAAATAACGCTACCATTTGTTTAGATGAGCCCATATTAGGCATGCTAATGAGACCCTGAACGTCAGCATATGTTTAGCTGACAGGGCTCAAACCTGGTGACAGATTCCCTTTAAATAAAAAAAATTCCATGAAATATAAAATATGCTTTTTTTTCCATTGAAAATACGCTTTTCAATGAAAAAAATTGCAAAAAAAAAATTATCCCCCACATGTTTGGTATTGCCGCGTCCGTAACAACCGGCACTACATAAATATTACATAAATTATCCCCTATAGTACACGCCGTTAAAAAATAAATAAAAAAAAAAGCCCGAATTTCTAATTTATTCTTAATTTTCACAGAAAAAAACGAAACAACAAGCGATCAAAAAGCGGAATTTACTAAAAAATTATACCAATGAAAAATAGAAGTTGTCCCGCAAAAATCAAGCCCTCACACAACTCCATAGAAAAAAAAAGTAAAAAGTTATGGGTCCTGGGAAGTGGCAATGCAAAATCATTTTTTTGTTAAAAAAAGGGTTTTATTGAAAAAAGTAGTAAAACTTAAAAAAAACTATAAGTATTTGGTATCCCTGTAATCATACTGACCCAGGGAATGAAAATATTATGTTACTTTTACCGAATAATGAACACCGTAAAATTTATAATGTACAAACGCAGTGGCAGTAGTACTATTTTTCCCCTTCTCCCTCCCAGAAAGAGTTAATAAAAGTTAATAACATAGTTATGTGTACCCCAAAATGGCGCTAATAAAAACTACAACTTGTCCCGCAAAAAACAAGCCCTCATACTGCTATATAGATGGAAAAATAAAAAAGTTATAGCTCTGGGAACGAGACCATGAAAAAAGGACGAAAAACGCTTGGTCATAAAGGCCCAAACAGGCTTGGTCACTAAGGGGTTAAGTCCAACTCATAAAAGAGCTGCTTATATCATTACTATACAGAAATGTTTCTGAAGATGCTTGGGAGCAGAGAGATTTCAGGTGAAGAACAGAAAAATGTCTATATAATCTATATTTGTAGTACGGGTGCCAGCGTCGACCCGTGATCCCGGGTATACAATATTCAAAGAAAAGTCTGCAGCACTACTCTATAGAAAGGTGAAAAAAAGGGTCTTTAGAGATCTAATAACTATGTATAAATATATCAGGGGTCAGTACAGAGATCTGTCCCATCATCTATTTATCCCCAGGACTGTGACTGTGACAAGGGGACATCCTCTGCGTCTGGAGGAAAGAAGGTTTGTACACAAACATAGAAAAGGATTCTTCACTGTAAAAGCAGTGAGACTGTGGAACTCTCTGCCTGAGGAGGTGGTGATGGTGAGTACAATAAAGGAAATCAAGAGGGGACTGGATTTATTTCTGGAGTGTAATAATATTACAGGCTACAGCTACTAGAGATGGGTCATTGATCCAGGGAGTTATTCTGATTGCCTGATTGGAGTCGGGATGGAATTTTTTCCCCTTAAGTGGGGAAAATTGGCTTCTGCCTCACAGGGGTTTTTTGCCTTCCTCTGGATCAACTTGCAGGAAACAGGCCGAACTGGATGGACGAATGTCTTTTTTCGGCCTTATATACTATGTTACTATGTTTATTCACACATGTCACAGCAGCGACGTTTCGGTCCCGTCTCGGAACCTTTTTTCAAGCCAAGTGTACCCCAAGGGTCTTTTTATGACCTCTTGGGTGACATATTATTATGTAGCAGAAATATATAAAAAAAATGAAGTAAAAAATAAAAATTAATAAAATACATAAAAGAAAAAACACACACCAACCAAAACCGCCGCCATTATCGCCCCATTCAAGTGAAACTATACATATTACATAACAAAATGATTGAGACAAAATAGGGAACTAATTCTAGTCATTTATTTTGGTGTCAGTTTGCATACTTAGGAAGAATAAGCAGCTATAGTTTGAAAAAGAAAAAAAAAAAAACTTTAAGAAAATGGTTTTGTACAGTTTCCACCAAATAAAACTAAAAAATAAATTATAAGGCCCTATGTATCTATGTATCACGTAAAAAAATTGTTGCAAAAGCTTGGTACATAAAAATGTTACAACTGTTTGAAAAAAAAAAAAAAAAAAAAAAGGGTCTGGTCATTAAAAATGCTAACCAACAAGCGCTATCCCCACTGGTAAGGTAAAGTGCTTAGTGGTTATTACATGGCGCAGGAGGAGGTAATAACCTGCAGTGAAGGGAATGAATGTGTGAATAAGCAGGATGGAAGGAAATGTTGCCATTTTTCCAAGTTCCTGCAGCATGGCCCCTGAAAGATTCATACTTGCCTGCTCCCCCATTGCCAGGGGTAGAAGCGTCATCTTTTACTCTATGGGAATATGCTGTCACTGTAGTGGTTTGTTATCCTGGCGGTTGTGCACCAGCAAGTGGTCCGCTGTGGTGTTCAGTGTTGGTGACATTAAAGGTTACGTTTTAGCTCTTTTTTCACCTTTTTTGGTGACAGGTGGGGAAGTACTTACCAGAAGTTCTTAGCTTGAAACTGGTGACTTTCGATGCATGCAATTATCGTTTGTTGCCCATCTATTGTTTTGCCATACACCTGAAAACATTAAGATTTCTACAGTGAGACCCTATAGGGTAAAGGGGTCCTGAAACAGCATGCAGTCCAAGTTTTAGTAGGGCCCACTACTTACTGTACAAACTCCATTTGGAAAATGATCTTTCACATAGGATCTCACTGCAGTGTCAATGACGTTCCTCCAGGACTCTATGGCATTCTCTCCTTCATAGGGCCTAGGGTCACTTGCCTCCTTTCTCAAGTGATCAAATTTGAATGAAATCTTGTTCTTAGGATCCAGGAATCTTCCATTACCAAGATCTCCATGCTCTGTGATTAATACCTGAGATAAAAGAAATTGACATATTAATCCCTTAAAGGGTTAATGCCATGATGGATATATAAAATGAAAACGAGCCATCATATAATATATGACAACACCTTTCTAACTAAGACAGAACCAGCCCTGTACCTCACATGGATCCAGAGATCTCCCCATTCCTTGCTCCAGTTGCCCTGCTACATTTATTTCAAGATGGCAGCTCAGGGGGTGCGTCCTTTCTACTGCAGCTGTTTCCCTGTAACTGCCACAGCTTCCAACAGAAGATATAGTGACATATGGTGACATATTGAAGGTTTAAACTGAGCGTGTGTGACCACCAAGGTGAAGTGGACAAGAAATAAGGAAAAGAATAAGTAACAGGTGGTGCTATACAGATATATTAAGTTTTTAATTACAGGTGCTGGTTTGAAAACTGTAGATTATTTGTGGTCCAACCCCACTTTTTCTTCAACTGCCTCTCTGCTCCGACTTCCCTTGCGGTGCCGTTATCACACGATGATATGCTCAGCTCTGGGTGACCATTCCTGATGCTGCTATACAGTTAAGTATGTGGCATCAAAAGTGTGCCTCAGAAAAGCCTCCCCAACCAGCCATACAGGAGAATACAGAGCTATAACTCCACCTTGGAAGACAGAGATGTTCTGCTCCACTCTGCCCAGTTTGTCCCGGTACGTCGGCTGCCAGGTGAGGAGAGCTGGATGGGAGAGGCTATACTGGTCACTCCCCCCACCCAGTAGCATGGCTCTGTAGATCAGCTTTCCATCCCCCTCCTCTGAGGTGCACACACACAAACATAACACTGGGATCCCATCAAAGCACTGACAGCCCTGATAATGGCTCTGCTAGTCATATCTTTTCACTAACTGCCAAACAGACCGCAAAAAGCTGAGCATGCGCCAGAGCTGTGAGAGGTGGCCAGGAGCTACTGCGCATAAGAATCCAGCCAGGTCTATCAGAGACCAATGTGCTAGTGCGCCCATCACAGGTGCGCCCATCCCATGGAAACCAAGAATAACCCAATAGAGGAAAAAGAAGAAAATGGTGCGGAAAAGAGACTGAAGGTATCTGCAAATTTCATCAACTTTACATAGGAAATTATTATTTATTACCCTGGGCCAGTTTTCACTTTCCTGACCAGGTTATTTTTTTGGAAATCTGACGTGTCACTTTATGTGGTAATAATTTTTGAACACTATTAGGCTAGGGCTACACGACGACATGTGTCGTGCGACACATAGGGCACAACTACACTGCGACAATTTTTATAATGATAGTCTGTGGTGTCGCACTGCGATGCGACAGCCGCAGAAAAATCCATCTTGGATGGACTTTTTGCTACTGTCGTGTCGCAGTATGTCGCCTGTTGCAGTGCGAAACCATAGACTATCATTATAAAAACCGTTGCGCGCCACATGTCGACGTGTAGCACTAGCCTTACCTATCCCAGCCATTTTGATTGTTTTCTTGTGACACATTGTACTTCATGACAGTGGTAAAT
The DNA here is from genome assembly GCA_033119425.1 of Bufotes viridis. Classification (NCBI taxonomy): domain Eukaryota; kingdom Metazoa; phylum Chordata; class Amphibia; order Anura; family Bufonidae; genus Bufotes; species Bufotes viridis. The sequence goes on from CM065590.1 coordinate 225,790,451, forward strand.
TTGAGTTGATATATTTCACCTTTATTTATGTTTAGAAAAATCCTAAATTTACCAAAAATTTGGAAAACTTTGCAGTTTTCCAAATTTGAATTTCAGTTTTTTAAAACAAAACAGTGATACCTTATAAAATAGTGATTTCTTTACATTCCCCATACTGTATGTCTACTTTATGCTGGCATCATTCTGTAAATGTCATTTTATTTTTTTAGGATGTTAGACGGATTCAAATTGTAGATGCAATTTTAAAAACTTAAGAAAATTTCCCAAACGGGACCAATTCAGTTATGATTAGGGTTGAGCGAACTTGTATTTTAAGTTCGGCTTCCAAAGTTCGGGTTCGGGTTATCGGCATTTGGAATCCATAAGGGGATTCTTCGATGAACCCGAACCTTGGACAACACTAAGGACCTGGGGTGAAGTCACCGTCATGTGATCAGTGCAGGGGGCGTGGCTCAGTACAGGATTGGATAAGAGGTGGTAAAGGGCCTGGTATAATGATCATGTGACATGAGGGGCGGAGCTCCTGTGCTCTGTGTGGAGGAGAAGAAGGAAGTAGAGCAGTGAAAGACGGTTGCGCAAACTTGTTTTTTTTAAGTTCAGCGTTCGGGTTCATTGAAGAATCCCCTTATGGATTCCAAATTCCGTTATGGTCCGTGGTAGCGGAATCCATAACGGGATTCTTTGATAACCCGAACTTTGGATGCCGAACTTAAAATACAAGTTCGCTCAACTCTAGTTATGATGTTATTTCATGGGGCTTACATAATAGAACCCACCCATGAATAACCTCCTTTTAGAAACTGCCCCCCTTAAGTTATTCAAATCCATGCCCAACTCGTGCCATTCGAGACACACCACACCCTTTAAATTGTTAGGCGGGTTCTGTAGATGTAAACTGCTGTTTACACTGTAGGGTTCAGAAGGGAAAGACCACCTTTTGGATTTTGCAGCCAAGATTTAGATGGATTAGGTTATGGGTGCCATGTTGTATTGAACAAACTCTGGGGTACCAGTACAGCCATTTTCTGACAACCATACATTTATTTTTCTCTTCATGGAGCTATGTTTTTCCTTTGTTGTCATCCTCAGTTCTGTTTTGGGGTACCTACAACTTTTTGATTGCTGTTTATTTAGTTTTTTGGCAAGCTAAAAGCTTTTTGTGTTTTGTTATTGCAGCGTGCACCAAGCGGGAAAAATGACAACTGCGTTTACAGCGATGCCCGATCAGCCTGACGTACCATTACATCAATCTGCGGAAAGGGGTTAAGCCAATTTGATTTTCTCCTTACAGCTCTTTCAGCTCTGTCGTGCACATAGCCATATGAGGGCCTATTTTTCCAGGTGGCACCATTTATTTTAACATATCTTGACTTAACATATCTTGACATAATTTCTGACATTGTTTACTATGCGCTAAAAATGACATGACAGCCTTATTCTGCAGGTAACAACTAGAATTTATATATTTTCTTTTTTGGATCATGATATTCTGACAGCCATAGCTATTCTATTCCAACTACAGAGCTGTGTGAAGGCTCGTTTTTCCTGTAGTTTTTATTGGTACCATTTGGGGGTACATAAACTCTTTTTTGTTACTTATTCATTTTTTAATAGTTCAGACATGGCGATACCTATAATGTTTATATTTTTAATACTATTTTGCTGTAATTTTTAGTCCCGACAGGGGACCTGTACATGTGATCTTCTGATCACCTTTACCACACACTGCATTAGAGTGCTATTGCAGTCTATGGGATTTTCACTGGCTGCGTGTGAAGCTGTGCCTTGGACACAGTTTTGCAGGCAGCTCGCTATGACAGCATGGGTGCCTTGTGAAGGTTCCCAATCCTATCATAACAACCGATGAGAACCCTGCCATTTCTGCAAGGGGCTGTCAATCAGAGGGAGAACCGTCCCTCTTTCTAACCCCACAGAGGCTATGGTCACTATGGGCAATGGTATCTGAGGGATTAAATAATCAGGATCGGCCACTGCTGGCGGGTGTCTGCTATATTACATAGCCAGTACCTGCAGGGTATAGAGCGAGCTCAGCATGTGAAGCCACTCCATACAATCTCTTGTACATCATATGGCGTTAAGGGCTTAAAACCCTAAGTGACTGCTTCCTTCGAAGACAGCAAGAGTCTTGGGACATCGATAGAGAGAAAATCTAGGCTGAGGCTGGTATACTCGTCCCATGAGGCAGCCAGAGATGGCTGATGTTCGGAAACCTCTAAGATTACAGAGCTATGCCGTTTCCCGACTCCCAATAACTTCTATGTGATTTACAGAAACAGTGCGGCACAGTCCTCTCAGCTGTTTTTATGACCTGGCTGCCATGAATGACTGTGTGAGAATAACCCTTGAAACAGAGAAAACTATTTCCAGACCTAACGTTTTAAAAGTTCTGGCTCCTGATATCAATGGCTTTTCAGAATTTTATCGTGTGTTAGCAATCGTGCATAACCATCTTATATATAATGCCCAAATTTAGACAGAAATAACAGATCAATAAAAGTAACAACTGTGATGATAGTAAAATAATGGGGAAGAGTCACCACATACCTGATCTTCATAGCCTTCAACTTTTACTGGGGTGAACTGATCCAAGTTGTATTGTGCAAAGGCACTAAATGTAGAAAACAATGTTATATATCAGCTTGTAATAAATACAAGGTCCTGTCATCAACTTTACACAAAAAAGTTCATGAACTGGCACCTAAAATATAGTCTGTGCACTAACAAGCACGTGGTATAAAAGTTCTTAGACAACTGCTTGCCCAAAGGACTCCCCAGAGATCGGAGACCCTGGTGTAGAAGTTGCCTCCACATGGGTAACACTTCCCATTATACCAGCCTCCAACTTATTCCCAGCAAATTAACCCCGCCTGTGCGGATCCATAGCATATCACACTGCACATCTGTGCCAGCCTTTCTGCTGTGGATCTTGTAACAAATATGTGTCCATTATGCAGAACACACACACAAGTGACCATACCGCAAGTCAGCATAAGTGAGCAGCTCCGTGTACTATACTAATACCATAGTATATGTTTCTCTGCATTACCACCATCGGCCTTGCATGAAGGTGGACTACTTTTATCAGTCTTCTTGCTATTGTTCAGCTGTCAAACTTCATGCTCCTGATTGTCCAAGGCACAACTGACATAACTCCAGCCTGAATGTTAGTGGACTGCTAGAAATGTTATCGACCATTCCTTCCCTTTAAAACTAGAAACAGCAGTTCCCTGAAAAACTAAGTTAAGTCAGGGTGGTTTTCTATTGCCTGAAAAGGCATTTTAAAACAAAACTTCTAATTAAAGGGATTGTCTCACTTCAGCAAATAGCATTTATGTAGAGAAAGTTAATACAAGCCACTTACTAATGTATTGTGATTGTCCATATTGTCTCCTTTTCTGGCTGGATTCATTTTTCCATTTAATTACATACTGGTACTTCTTGTTTCCATGGTTATGACCACCCTACAATCCATCAGCGGTGGACGCAATAGGAAAAAAATGTCTTATGTGCACTCCCGGCTACCAGAGAAGTCACAATTTTTCCTATGGTGTGCAAGCAGGGCCACTGCTGATGGACTGTAGGGTGGTCGTAACCATGGAAACAAGAAGTCAATAATGAAATGGAAAAATGAATTCAGTCAGCAAAGGAGACAACACGGACAATCACAAGACATTAGTAGTAACTTTCTCTACATCAGGGGTCTCAAACTCAATTTACCTGGGGGCCGCAGGAGGCAAAGTCTGGGTGAGGCAGGGCCGCATAAGGGATTTCACAAAAAAAAGTCCTCAAACGTCATTATTAACAGTTTTCTTGAAGAAATCTTGTTGCCTCATTAGACATGCTTTAAGACTGGCAACCTGCTTGGCTCTCTCATTTCCTTGATATTTTGCACATTCCTCAGCATGTTTAGTTGAATTATGGCGTTTCAAGTTGTATTCCTTGTGCACTGCAACTTTCTCTGAGCAAATAAGATATGTGGGGATGCCCCTGTGCTCAACAAAGAAATACTGCGTCTCCCACTTTTCCTGAAATTGTCTGTGCTCGTTATCAATCTTTCTCTTCACTGCAGGCTTTGATGAAGTCATGATGAAGGTATCCAATTCTGTAATAAATTTCTCTCCCTTAGGCCTCCGATAAAGCAAGGGACGGCGGGCAGGAGCTGCGGAAATGACGTCTGCGCTAGGCGCGAAGTATTCGCGATTATTCGCTTACCGAATAATCGCAATAAAAATTGCATTAGTAATAAAAATAAAAATTGCATTAAACATTTGCATACCCCGAACGGAACCGCTCGGGGTATGCGAATGTTTAATGCGATTTTTTTACTTATGCGATTTTTAGGTAAGCGAATAATCGCGAATACTGCGATATTTGAAGGCCGGCCGCGGGCCACAAAATATTGTACTGAGGGCCGCAAATGGCCCGCGGGCCACGAGTTTGAGACCCCTGCTCTACATGATGGATGCCATTTACTAAAAAAGCCATAGTAGTTGTGTAGAGCAGCACTCAAAAAACGGTTTATATAGACTCGTCCTTGGAATGCATCAGCCTTGTCATGGCCTCAGATCAGTAAAAGTAAGCAAGTTGACGGCAGCATATCCAATACGTGAATTTTATTCAGTGGTTCCAACATGTGCAAAAGTATCTCCAGAAAGTGAAACGTTTCGACCAACAAGTGTTGGTCGAAACATTGCACTTTCTGGAGATACTTTTGCACATGTTGGAACCACTGTGAATAAAATTCACGTATTGGATAGGCTGCCGTCAACTTGCTTACTTTTACTGCCATTTACTGAAGTGAGACAACGTCTAAGATTTTTGTGAAAACTCCATGAACCTGATACTTACTGAGCAGCACCTTCCCTGAGCAAATTATCGTTGTTAAGCAGGAACCGAACATCTGCGTGGGAAAAATTAAATGAAAGAATTATTATTTAAGAATATGTATATGTAACAAATTCAGACAATACTTGCCAGTCTATTTAGTATGTGCAAAAAAAAATTGCATTTCAGCAAAGTATCACCCTTTAAACCCTTTAATCTGAAGACCTGCACATGGCCAAACATTAAAGTGTAAGGGTCCATTCACACATCCGCTCCGCAATTTTGCAGAACGGGTGCAGACCTATTCATTTTCAATGGGGCCGCATCCGTGGCCCCGCAAAAAATTAAAACATGTACTTTTCTTGTCCGCAGACAAGGACAAGAAAACGCATTTCTATTATAGTGCCAGCCATGTGCGGGCCACAAAATGCGGAACGCACATAGACGGGGTCCGTGTATTGGGGATCTACAACAGTTGCGGACGTGTGAATGGACCCTAACAGTCATTTACATTTCTATATACCGTAACCACTGTGTGGATCAGGAGAATTTAACAATCTGCAATGTATATCATTACCTGATTTTGCTTCCTTTCATTCTTAAATGGCTCTTGAATGCTGACCTATATTTTTTTAGTGCTCCTCTGCCATGTGAAATCCACATTTGGCTTTGTATATGCTGTATATAGCTCTTTAGTGGTTATTTCTGTAGGAGACGAGAACCGGAGAGAGGACGCTCCAGAAAGAGCACCCCCACCAAGAAGCTGCATTCGGCATCTACAGAGCTAAATACGAATTTGGCATGCTGCATCCAGTGAAAGGCCAATTTCACACAAGCGTGTTCAGTGTGAGAAATACGCTCCGAGTGTCGCAGGTATTTCCCCTCTCGAGTGCTACTCCTATGACATGGACCCATGACATTAGAATGGCGCCAGTACAAATCGGCAGGAACACACAGCATTGGAAATCATTATAATGTCACAGGAGCAGCATTCAGGACAGAAAATACCTCTGACACACACCGTGCATTTCTCGCAGGCCCATAGAAGTGAATGGAGTGCTGGCTGCACTTCCGCGGTGCGCTCTCCATTCATTTCTCCCATTGAAATGAATGGCGAGAAAGCCGCACATGCGCAGTACAGTCTCCTTCACTATTGGGTCCATTCTAAAGATAGATGAGGGTCCCACCTCTAACACCTGCACCTACCTGACTTTAATGGCACATCCTAGTGATATGCCACCAATGTCTGAGATAACACAACCCCTTTAAGGATGAAAATAAGTAAATTCAGCAAATAATGTATATAGCGGATTGTTTTTAAAAATCACCTGATCCACATATAGGCAGCTAAGGGTCCCACCCCTTTAATCAAAGTATATACAATAGTGTGTGGTTACATTAGCAGCTGGCCTCTGGGCTTACCTTCACCTACATGAAGGTGCCCCGCTTTGGCATCTTTAGTAGCAGTGTAAAATACTCGCCACTGACCATATCATTTCCATGACGTTGTTTTTTTCCTTATACGGTGCTGAAATCAACGCAAGCGCAGATAAAAAGATATTGGGGAAGCGCCGGACACTCCACTTTCAATGCAGGCACAGTACAAAGAGAAAAGTGCCATCTAGGAAATTATACGGGCAGCGGCGACTGTTTACACCATTACCCAGGACTCCAAGGTGAGGCACCTCCATGAAGGCTGAGGTTAGCTGCTGCTAATGCCAACGTGCTTCTGTATGGCATTACTGCAATTTACCAATGTGGCCATCCCCTTAGAATAAAAATGTAAATGACACACAGCTGGAATGCAAGTCTGGAAATAGGCATGACATGACCCGATATTTCCCACAGAAACTAGCATGCATTTTGGGAAATAGTGTGTTTTAGCACGGATGTACATGCATCTTTTTATAGAGAATGGTAAATCTGAAAATTGTACAGATCATCAGTAACAACCAAAAATGAAGCAGATTTCCATCAGGCCGCCGATGAGCTGTTTGGGACGGCACTTGCACCTGCAGTAGCACTGCAGCCTTTCCCTAGTCCGAGTGATGTTACGTTCATCAGTCACATCGTCTAGCCGCAGCTCAGTCCAACAGACGTGAATGGGGCCGAGCTGCGATACCAAGCACAGCCGCTATTTAATGGAAGGCCCTCTGCTTGGTGAGCAGGGAACTCACAGGAGGGCCGATGCCATCTCAAGCAGCCGATTGGCAGGCATCCCGAGGGTCGTGGCCCCCACCGCTAAGATACCGATGACCTATCCAGAGGATGGGTCATTAGTTGTAAAGTCTCCGAAAACTCTTTTAAATACCATAGACCATTCTTCAACCCATGCCCCCTACTCAAATACATCAACGTGCAAAACACTACATATTAACAGATGAGAGACCATGGGAGTTGCACGTAGAGACATGGGATGTACTCCCAAGAGGCTGAGGGCCTAAAGCCTACAGTTAGTGATTATTGCTGCACCCATAGCCAGGTCATGGCTTCATTCACAGCCATATGACAGCTTCCCTTCTTCAGCCTTTACTATGAAAACATTTACAAAGGAACATCATCATTATAGCTAAAGGGGTATTCCCACCTCAGACATTTATGGCGTAGCCGCAGGACGTACCGTAAATGTCTGATAGATGAGATCCCACTTCTGGGACACACACCCCTCTTGAAAACAGGGCCCGTCTTGACTAGAGAGGTGGCTGAACATTTGTGGTTCTCTCCATTCCCTTCTGTAGAAGTTCTGAAACTCGCCAAGTAGGTGTGCTTGGCTGTTTTTGGAACTCTGATAGTAGTGAACGGAGAGAGCAGCGCATGTGCGCCCGCCTTCAGTATACACCGCGAACAGTATTACTTACCATTAAACACCTCATTAAACTCTCCAGGCGGAGCATGAATGATGAATTTTGCAGCTACACGTACCTAAAAAAAATTAAAAATATTATAACAAATTAGACACTTCTGGGGAAGGTACAAGTCAGTCTATGTAAGGCAAGGTCCGAGACGTGCATTTTCAATGTCACAGAGCTACAATTTGCAGTACTTTTTAACATCAAAGCATTAAAGGTGTCATCCAATAGTAGAAATACCCCCCTTCCCCACAACGTCCAGGCCCCTCCTATAGATCATACTTCCCTGCTCCCGGTACCTGCGTCCCTCTGAACGGCCTCCATTGCAGCCAATAGCAGGCCGTGATGGTGACCAGCCTCCCTAGTGTCACCTGCAATGCCAGGAGGCCGGTCACCGTTGCGGCCTCCTATTTGCTGCTTCACCTGTCGCTAGATGTTTTGATCTGTGCGACGGCGAGAGGCAGTGGCGGACGTGCAGCGATTCAGAGGGAAGTGGGTGCCTGGGAGTGGGGTAAGTATTGTCTATGGGAGGGGCCCGGGCATTGGGGGGGGGAATTTTTACTATTGGAGAATCCCTTCAATATAATGTCAAATATAAGCCCTCCTTGGGGCCTGTAGATATTGAACAAAGGGACTACAGCCACTGAAAAAATAGAACCCCCTATCACATATTAGCCGTGGGCACATCACCTCAGCCATACTCCAGACCGCGGTTTGGCTGACAGCTCTGTTTTTGGATTCAGACGATATTACTCCTAAGTTTACGGCCAGCTTTACTAATCCCTAGGGTTCCGACCCCCTGAACCCCCACTGACCACTAGAATGAAGGGCATGCTGGTCAACTGACCCCATAGGATTTGTTTTATATTCCTGAAAAGTGCTACTTTATTTTACTCATTATTCAGCAGCACGTCCGCAGCGGAGCTCACAATCTAAGTTCCCTATCAGTATGTCTTTGGGGTGTGGGAGGAAACCCATGAAAACACAGGGAGAAGATACAAACTCCATGCAGAGGTTGTCCTTGGCCTGACACTTTTCAATCTGACCCTGTGACTGTACTGCTGCCTGGTCAGGAGCTGGCCAGTTCAGACAGACTGACACAAATTCCAGTTTCTACTACTTCCATAACTGACCGTTATCCTCCATTCACAAGATGGATGATAAATATAAAATTGCTGCTGTACTGTGTACATCAGCCCCCAGACATGTGCTCCTCCTGACCCTGGTCATGCGGTGATGAGGTATGGAGCTTAGAGCCTCCATTATAGTGATTGTTGGGGTCCAGTTCAGGCCCATAAAGGTGTTGTCCAGAAATGTTACCACCGTGGCCTCCAGCAACCAGTCCTAGGGTGCGTTCCCGGAGAACCCCTTGAATGGCCAGTCATGCCCCACCCCACAGGCCCTGACGAGAGATTCCGGGTACTATACCACTGACACACAGAGACCTCTGGCTGTCTATGACTGACTATAGATGAAAACATTTTAATATGGAAAAAGGTGTAATGGTGGAGAAAAGTGAAGATGCTCAGGAACCTGAAGAGCCATCAGCACAGTCTTTAGAAGCATCCACCCTATTTTCCAAAAATGACCCATCATGAAAGTTACACCTACAATGCACAAAGTGAATCTGCTTCATTTAGTGTATAGAAGCTTCTCTACGTGCATTTATCTAATCCATCAGGAAACCGGGCGAGCTGCTCACAGCAGGACACGCAGCTTTCACGCTGGCACAGTCAACTAGAGCAGTTTTAACACTTTCCAATGTATAATTACAGTGTTCGTGGGCCGAGCAGGACAAGTCATCACCGCGGCCAAGAAAGCAAAGAAGTGGCTGACTATGGAATCATCACACCATAAAAAAGCCTAAGTGCCACCGGAAGAATGGAGCCATGCTGCAAATGTATTCTTTAACCTTTAAAGGGGATCCGCCACCATGACTCTGGACTATTATCTGCTGTGATACAGGAGTAGTAGGGCAAATAAAGAGTCCACATGGCCATTCTTGTTATTTCCCTACAGCCCCCCCTGAGCAGAAATACACTGTCCGGTCACCTGTGCTGTGCTAACATAATAGAGAGGACTCCTGCGCATGCACAGCAGTCCTGACAATGTATAGGGAGGGAATGGGCAGCTCCAGGGGGTCTGCTCCCCTTCTCATGTCGGGCACAGCAGGGAAACCTCCTTGTAGCCGTCTGGAAGCACGTCTATAATTAACCGCAGCAGAGAGCTTCACATGGATACGTGTTTTCTGAATTGGTCAGATTGCTGGAATTTTACATCAATAAATAAATTGCAGTATTTCTGGCTGAAGAGGCACCAGGGCGCAGGCAGCTGCAGCCTGCTCGGCTAGGTTCCCATACACCGCCGTCACTAGCACTTCCTCCTAGGGTGACAACTGCCTACAAGGCCATTTATGGCAATAGTCAGTGAATGACACAGGGCAGGGACAGGCAGGGTGCTCTATAGAATAAGACTGACATATCACTGGATACACAGCCTGTACCCTTCTACATGGAAGTCAGATCATGCACTAAAAGCATGGAGAACCATTACCAGCCACCACAGTGCTCGGTGACCTCCCAAATCCCAGCATGCAGTGCAAGTCGTAGACTCGCTGGGACGGCAGCACCACAGTCACACTGGTGAGAGGTTTTCCCTTTAGTATTTTATTGGCTCATTCATTTATAGCATAACATTCCCAGATATTTAGCACTGTATTTCAGCGGTGATATGGGGGCTGTAAGGCTTGCACCTCCTGCGCAGGCGCTGATTCTATACACGGGGTCTGTACTGCCTCGGTGCACTACTGTATAGGATCCATCAGAGCATTTAAGACTCCACAAAACAGGAGTTGAGCTGTGGTAACTCAGTACGACCATTACACTCAGCCCCATTCAAAGTGCAAGATCTGGCACTAAAGGGGACAGCGGGTCGGCTGCAGTGTCGGGGTGTAGACCCCCCCCAGTCTCATAATTGTGTCCTATCTTGCGTACCAGTACGATTTTCCGCTGGATATTACTTTTTGGCACCTACTGGTTGAACTGATAGCTGATCATGCTTTTCAATACAGATAGAAAAGGGTACATTGACTATATGAAGGAGGAAACTGGCCAAATAAATCCTGTATGGGATATTGGACATATAGGCCTAATGTGAATCTGATAGCGTGAACTTCCTAAAACACAATGTACCAGAACAAGATATGTGCAGACACTGAATAACGAGGGAGCGCTGGGAGAGAGCAGCTAGAAGGTCTGCACAATGTGAAGGGCAGGGAAGAGAAGGAACATAGCCTTAAATTTGCACCAAAATTACAAAATTGTGCCAAAGTTCTGTTGCAAAGTAAACCAGACACTAGGTGCCTGGTCTAACCGTACAATGTCTACAGTTTCAACAGGATTAGTAAATCTGTCCCCAAGAGGTTATTCAACCCTTATAATACCCCTACACGGTGCCTGGGCATTTTGGGGCAATACTAACCCCGCTCCTCGTGTCGCTCCTGATGCCCACATGTGCGCCATTGCATCTCCCTGGATGACACTAGAAAGGCTCGTCCCCGTCGCAGCCTGCTATTGGTAGCATGATCTGCTGCCAGGAAACGATCATTTGTGTGCGAACAAACGATCAAACTACCCGATGAACGAGCACATCAGGTAATCGGCGGTACATTTACTGCTGCTAGTGCTGGCTGTACTCACCGCTCCCTGGTATTCCTCCAGGTGCCCACTATGATCTGACATACAGTGCAGCACGGCCCAGGGACGAGCAGAGAGCGGTGACTGCAGGAGAGACAGTAGCACCTGCTAGTAGTGGTGGAGCAGGAGAGGTAAGTTCATTCATTTATTTTAGAATTATAATGTAGTAGCATACTCCTGTATGCTCTGCATCTCTATGGCACAGGCAACCTCCGATCACTAAGACCCAAACAGAGCAGAAGGCTGCGCTGAAAGCCGGAGCTTTTAGTTCCATTCATTCGTAGAGCAGGAGTGTTCTGCTCCGTCTAAAACACTGCGTACTCTGCAGTAGCTCATGATTAGTGGTAAGAAAAACACCAAGTTGATAGCTATCCCCTATTCTGTAGATAGAGGATTACTTTTTATAACCAGAATACCCCCTTAAGGGGTTAATGGGTGTCCTATTATGTGCAGACGATTCATGAGGGAGTTCAGTACAGCAAATTCGGCATGTTGATGACCTGTCTTTATTTAGAATAAGTCATCAATATAAGATGGGTTTCAGGTATGACACCTGGCATCCCACAGACCAGCAGCCACATTCCGGGAGTAGTGGGCGTGCCAGGTTACCGCAGCTCTGCTCCCATTCACCTGGACGGAGGGAGCGGTCCCTCCGTCCAGGTAATCATGAAGCAATGCTTGTCGGCTTACTGGCGTTTTTCAGCAGGATGAAAGACAGACGACTATCGGCAGCATTCTGCCGGTCCTTCCATTTATCATCCACTGGTGCTCGTCCTCCTCGAATATCAGGCAGGTATTGAGGCCCTTAGGATGGGTCATCAAAATCTTCAGCCTGGAAAGCCCCATGTTGATTTGGATGTGGACATCACCCTTTCCACTGAAACAGCATGCCCTCAAATCAACGGTGAAAAAAGGGACCTAACAATGTTACCACTGCCTCAGTTGGTGTGCGCATCATTCGTATATCTACCTGGAGCCAGGAACACCGCCATTACACCAGCCAGTGCAGTTTTACATGTGCCATTGGCACCTATGGCTTCTATGGCTGCTCCTGGCTGGTGAAAGTGGTCACTGGTTCCTGGGCCCTAGGGGCCGGGCGGGCCAGCTCTCCGTTCTGTTGCTGTGGGGCCCCTAATTTTTGAACTACATATGGCAATGAAGGGGTGTGTAGGACTGACATGATTTTTCTGTCCTGGGTAGTGATGTGACCACACTGCTGTAGCCACAGTAACTTTTCATCCATAGTGACTTACCGTACACAGTGATCACATGATCTACGGACCTAGCCAGCACCCAGGAGTTGGGGATCCAGCGGTATATTGCAAGGATCCCGGACTGGTTTTAGAAATGCCCGCATCTTTGTTTTAGGGTCCATTCACACATCCGTGAATTATGCAGTACATTCATTCTCTATGGGGCAGGAATGGATGCGGACAGCACACAGTGTGCTGTCCGCATCCGCATTTCCGGAGCGTCCACCTTAACTTCCGTCCTGCGGCTTCGGGGAAAAATTGGAACATGTCCTATTCTTGTCCGCAGTTATATGGGGGGGGGGCGGCCGGGTGTATTGCAGATCGGCAATACACTACGGACGTGTGAATGGACCCTTAAAGGGATCACGAGTGCAGGGGTCACGTGTAGCCTGTGAATACAGCGGACGCATGCTTGCTGGCGCTCCATAGCCAATAGGTAGGGGGGCCCCAGCCACAGATAATGTTTTGATACTGGGATAACCCCTTTTGAGATAAAAATTAAAATGGAAGCTCTGGCTCGAACGCTGTGTGCGCGCTCCCATCAGACCGGCATAGTGTCGATATTCGCGATCAACACTACTCAGGAGGAAGAGGGCGTGTTTAACCTGTTGCCGACCACAGGATTGCGTCCTGGCGGCGGTCGGTTTGTTCCTCTTGGAGGCGCCATCTCGCGAGACGCGAGATTTCCTGTGAACGTGCGCACGCGCGTGCGTGCGTTCACAGGATCGAGTCGGGGAGGAGTTAAACTACAGCCTGCCAGCGCTGATCGTGCGCTGGCAGGCTGTAGAAGTTAAAAAAAATGGCATATCAGACGCTGTTTTGTTAACAGCAACCGATATGCTTGCTGTTCATTCCTTTGGTGGTCCCTTTTGCTTGGGACCACCAAAGGAATCTTTTGTAAGTGCACCAATCACCACACAGAGCCCCCCATTCACCCCCGGTCACTGATTAACCCCTAATTAACCCCCGATTAACCCCATGTCACCCCCCTGAAAGGCTCATTCAGACGTCCGTATGTGTTATGCGGATCCATGGATCCGCAAAACACGGACACCAGCAATGTGCTTTCCGCATTTTGCGGATCCGCACATTGCCAGAACTATATAGAAAATGCCTTTTCTTGTCCGCAATTGCGGACAAGAATAGGACATGCTCTATCTTTTGCAGAGCTGCGGCCGGATGTTTGGTGGCCGAAACCCGGAAGTTTGCGGCCGCAGCTCCGCAAATGCTTATGCGGCGAGCACATAGTGTGCTCTCCGCATCACCGCCAGCCCCATTCACACTGAATGGGTCCGCATCTATTCCGCAGAATTGCGGAATAGATGCGGACATTTTTGAGGACGTGTGAATGGGGCCTTACTACTTTTTTTTGCACATTTTTGGCAGAAATTTTTCATCCACATTGATCGATGCGAATGAAGAAATCTGTGCCGTTCATTTTTTTTCAGCCCAGAGGCTGAACGGAAAAAAAAATCTCATTACCCGTATGCTCAATATAAGGAGAATCGCAGAAACTCCTAATGCTGGCCATACGTGTAATGATTGCGGAGACCCCTAAAATGCCAGGGCAGTACAAACACCCCACATGTGACCCCATTTTAGAAAGAAAACACCCCAAGGTATTCCGTGAGGGGTATGGTGAGTTCATGTAAAATTTTATTTTTTGTCACAAGTTAGTGGAAATTTGAGACTTTGTAAAAAAAAAAAATATATATATATCAATTTCCGCTAACTTGTGCCAAAAAAAAAAAAAAATTCGGTGAACTTGCCATACCCCTCACGGAATCCCTTGGGGTGTCTTCTTTCCACAATGGGGTCACTTGTGGGGTATTTATACTGCCCGGGCAATTTAGGGGTCCTAAAGCGTGAGAATCCAAATGCGTAAAAATGCCCTGTGAAATCCTAAAGGTACTCATTGGTTTTAGGGCCCCTTTGCGCATCTTGGCTGCAAAAAAGTGTCACTCACGTGGTATCGCCGTATTCAGGAGAAGTAGGGCAATGTGTTTTGGGGTGTATTTTTATATATACCCATGCTGGGTGAGAGAAATATCTCTGTAAACGACAACTTTTTAATTTTTTTTATACAAAGTTGTCAGTTTACAGAGATATTTCTCTCACCCAACATGGGTATATGTAAAAATACACCCCAAAACACATTGCCCTACTTCTCCTGAGTACGGCGATACCACATGAGTGACACTTTTTTGCAGCCTAGGTGCGCGAAGGGGCCCAAATTCCAACGAGTACCTTTAGGTTTTACATGGCGGCTCACAATTTAGCCCCGCCCAAAATGCCAGAACAGTACAAACACCCCACAAATGACCCCATTTCGGAAAGTAGACACCCCAAGGTATTCACTGAGGGGCATAGTGAGTCCGTGGGATTTTTTATTTTTTTTGCCAGAAGTTAGCAGAAATGGAAACTTTATTATTTTCCTCAGAAAGTGTCATTTTCCGCTAACTTGATACATGAACTCACCATGCCCCTCCGTGAATACTTTGGGGTGTCTTCTTTCTAAAATGGTGTCATTTGGGGGGTATTTATACTATCCTGACATTCTAGCACCTGAAGAAACATGACAGGTGCTCAGAAAGTCAGAGCTGCTTCAAAATGCAGAAATTCACTTTTTTGCACCATAGTTTGTAAACGCTATAACTTTTACCCAAACCAATAAATATACACTTATTGGATTTTTTTTTATCAAAGACATCTAGAACAATAAATTTAGCGAATTTTTTTTATAGAAATGTAGTTTTAAAAAAAAAAAAAAAAAAAAAAAAAAAAGAATACAACAAAGTGAAAAATGTCATTTTTTTGCAAAAATTTCGGTCATTTTTGATTAATAGCAAAAAAAGTAAAAATATCAGCAACAATGAAATACCACCAAATGAAAGCTCTATTAGTGAGAAGAAAAGGAGGTAAAATTCATTTGGGTGGTAAGTTGCATGACGGAGCAATAAACGGTGAAAGTAGCGTAGTGCAGAATTGTAAAAAGTGGCCTGGTCATTAAGGAGGTTTTATGCTAGGGGGGCCGGATCCGTCACAACGCATGACAACTGAAAGCATTTGTAGACGGATCCGGATTGTGGATCCGTCTACAAATGCATTGCAAGTGCAGATCCGTCTCTCCGTTTGCCATGCAGAGAGACGTATCCGTCTTGTATTTTTTTCACTGCTTTAAAGGTCTGCACATGCGCACACCTGAAGGACGGATCCGTCCTTCAGTCTTTTTTTAATGCCAACGTAAGCCAATGGGACTTAAGGCCTGATCAGGCGTTCAGTCATGTGTTCAGGCTTTTCAGGACGGAGATAAAACTGCAGCATGCTGCGGTTTTATCTCCGTCCTGAAAAGTCAAAAAGACTGACCTGAAGACATTCTGATGCATCCTGAACGGATTTCTCTCCATTCAGAATGCATGGGGATAATCCTGATCAGTATCTTTCCGTCCTAGAGCCCCGAGGACGGAACTCTAGGACGGAAAGCAAAAACGCCAGTGTGAAAGCACCCTAAGTCTGGAGAAAGCCGATTGGTTGAGGTGAGGCTGCGCGTTCCCGAGAGGAGCCGAATTAATTCTGGGTAGTCAGGAAGGGAGGTCTTAGCCTCAGGGTAAGGGCATCGGTGGCCAGAAAGAAGTCTTGTGAGGAGGGGTTGCTATGGACAGAATCTTATTAACCCCTTCTAGCCCAGGTCATTTTTTGCAAATCTGACATGTGTCACTTTATGTGGTAATAGCTTTGGAACACTTTTACTTATCCAGGCCATTCTGAGATTGTTTTCTCATCCCACATTGTACTTCATGACAGTCATAAATTTGAGTCAAAATATTTCACCTTTATTTATGAAAAAATCCCAAATTTACCAAAACTTTTGAAAAATTCGCAATTTTCAAAATTAAAAACAAACACACTGTAGCGCACCCTCTGTTCTAGTGCTAATCGCAGCCAGCAGTATATATCAGTGGACCGCACCACCAACTGAATCAGGCTGAAATAAAGTAAAAAGTGTCATATACCGCGCCAACCCTATAGTCACCAGAATTTGCGCACACTGTAAACACCAGTACCAAAAACAAGGAAACAGACCACCACTGCAGAAAAGGACCATACAACTACTAAGATCTCATCTATACAGCTGTATTACCTGATCTAAGCGGTCCTCAGGGTAGGATTTCCGCCGCAGCTGACTAGCGGCTGTGCTGTTAGAAAACTTGTTTCTTGCGGTTCGCGCCCTGGCCGGTGGCGCTGAGCCGCTGGTGGTAAGGGATCGCGTACGCGCGTTCTGGAGTCGGCTAGTGACGTCACTCCTGCAGCTACGGTGTGCTGCAGTTGCCAGAAGACCTCCGCGTTTCGGACAATTAACGTTGTCCTTCCTCAGGGAGTTCACTCTACTACCCATCTTCTTGCCCTTTTATGCGCAAACACAATTAACCCTTGCATCACCACTACTCTGCACAGTTATTTCACCGCATGGTGCTGATTTATATATCCAGCACCATATAGTCCTCTCTTGCCTACGGGTCATCATTGTTCAAAGGCGTATAATTCAATTTCAGCATTTAGCCCATATGGAAACAGCGAGTTTAGGTTAAAGATCCATTTTGTTTCTGCTCTGGACATGCAATTAATGAAGTCCCCCCCTCTTTTATCTGGTCTGATTAGGTCTATCCCGCAGAAGCTAGACCCTTTCAGTTTCCCCTCATGTTTGTCCCTATAATGCCGCGATAAAGGATGTCCCTCATATTTCCTTTTAATGTTATACACATGTTCCCCTATCCTTTTCTTCAACTGTCTTTTTGTCCTCCCCACATACCGTATTTTTCGCCCTATAAGACGCACCGGCCTATAAGACGCACCTGGGTTTTTGAGGAGAAAAATAAGAAAAAAAATATTTTTAACCAAAAGGTGTGCTTTTGAAGTAATGGTGGTCTGTGCATGACAGTATTATGGGGGGGATCTGTGGATGGCACTGTTATGTGGGGGAGATGTGGATGGCACTGTGATGGGGGGATCTGTGGATAGCACTGTGATGGGGGATCTGTGGATAGCACTGTGATGGGGGGGATCTGTGGATAGCACTGTGATGGGGGGGGATCTGTGGATAGCACTGTGATGGGGGGGATCTGTGGATAGCACTGTGATGGGGGGGATCTGTGGATAGCACTGTGATGGGGGGGATCTGTGGATAGCACTGTGATGGGGGCATTTATGAATGACACTGTAATGGATTGCAGCGCTCCAGATGGCGACCAAAATGGTCGCAAATGCGACCAGGATTTTGCAAATGGCGACAAGACTTTTAAGTCTTATCGCCATTTGCGACTTGTCCCACCTCCGCGCGGCAGCTTTAAGGGAGAAAAAAAACTCTCTTCAGCAGATGCGCCACGCTCGGCACGTCTGCTGAGCCCACCCCCCGACATCCAGCCTGCTCTGCCAGCCTGTAGTGGCTCGTCCTGGGCCCCGCCCCCTCACAGAGCCCGGGAAGTGAGCGCGCTTGGGAGCACTGACAGAGACGTGCAGAAGGACAGCCGGGTGCTGTCTGGACATGCGACATGCTCCTGACATGCGAGTCCTGTGACAGTGTGGCTCCTCCTGCCCCCCCCTGCAGAAGGACGGCCGGCCGGGTGCCTGGGTCAGTGCCTACCCCCCTCCAGCTCCGTACATGTGAGTCCTGTGACAGTGTGGCTCCTCTGCCCCCTGCAGAAGGACTGCCGAGTCCCTGCATCATTGCCTCCTGCAGTCCTCCGGCTCCTGACGTGAGTTCTGTGACACTCAGTATGGCTCCTGCTGCCCTCCCTTCCCCCTTGTTCAGACTAGTAAGGTTTCCCCCAGTTGTTTAAAGTTTAACCCCTTCAGCTCTTCATTTAGCCAGTGAGTCTCAGCCAGCACCATAATGTCCATTTACTTATTAGGACATGCTGTAAGATTTAGCATTGAGAAGTCATACTTGTCTATGCTAAATCCTTAGTAGGTGGTGTCAGTAGCTAATGTCACTCAGCGCTGCTGTCACCACCAGTTATCACAAGAAAGTGTTCTGCCCCTGCCTGTATTGCGGCCCACAAACAGCACTTCCGCAATACACCGGCAGCAGCCCGCGTGCACTCTGCATCACGGATGCGAACCCATTCACTTGAATGGGTCCGCAATCACGGAAATGCAGAATGGAAGCACAAATTAGAACGCCATATAAGCACAGTCACAGTCAGCTCTCATTAACACATCAGTGTTTGGTCAGTGATTTCTATCAGTGATTGTGAGCCAAAACCAGGATTGGATCCTCCACAGACAAAGTATAAGGGAAAGATCTGCTCCTGTTCCGTGTTTAAAGCCACACCTGGTTTTTGCTCAAAATCACTGATGGAAATCACTGACCGAACACTGATGCCTCATTCACACAGTCAGTCTTCGGTCAGTGATTTCCATCAGTCATTTTTAGCCAAAACCAGGTGCAGCTTTAAACACAGATCAAGAGCAGATCTTTCCCTTATACTTTATGTCTGTGTAGCATACACGCCTGGCTTTGGCTCACAATCACTGATGGAAATCACTGACCAAACACGGACGTGTGAATGAGGCTATTTTTTTTTATATCATAATTATGTATGTATTTAAATTTGGCGACTAAAATTTTTATTTGGCTCCTAAATTTTTCAGTTTAGGAGCCAATGGCTCCTAGGGATTTTTTTTTGTCTGGAGCCCTGGATTGGATCTGTGGATGACACATATATAGCATCTTATGCTATATGTGTCATCCACAGATCACCCCAATTACAGTGTCATCCACAGGTGCCCCCTTTTCTAAAACATCTGGCCCATGGCTGCTTAGGGGGCGGAGCCTGGCAACACATGGCGGGCGGCCCGCCGCTAACAGCGTGACTGCTTGTATAACATTTAAAATCTTTAATTATGTCCCCTTATTTCCTAAAAGCCTAGGACAGTAGCGCTCTGCTAACCTGCTATACCGATCCTCTAGCAGGCAGAGCGGTGCGGCGGCAGGCTGGTGTGTAACGTCCTCACTGACGTCATCTGCCTGCTCCTTTCACTTTATGAATGAAGCAGGAGGAGCAGGCAGATGACGTCAGTGAGGACGTTACACACCAGCCTGCCGCCGCACCGCTCTGCCTGCTAGAGGATCGGTATAGCAGGTTAGCAGAGCGCTACTGTCCTAGGCTTTTAGGAAATAAGGGGACATAATTAAAGATTTTAAATGTTATACAAGCAGTCATGCTGTGAGCGGCGGGCCGCCCGCCGCGTGTTGCCAGGCTCCGCCACCCCCTCCTCCTTCCATGCTGATACATCGCAGGCTGTGCGATGTATCGGCTTCAGCTATAGGAAAATGGTAGTATTCGCCATATAAGACGCACTGCCATTTTCCCCCCACTTTTGGGGGAAAAAAACTGCGTCTTATATGGCGAAAAATACGGTACATCTTTTTGCAAGGACAGGTTCTCATGTATATTACAGCATGACTGTTACATGTTATGTTCTGTTTAATTGTATAGCATTGCGTCCCTTCTGTGTTAGTTATCTGTGTGATTTTATTCCCATTTTTCATAGCTTTACAGCCTGTACACATTTTGCACGGCTGAAAGTTACCCGCAGTTTTAGAGGAGGTTTTACCTAAATTTGTATTCTGACTTATACAACAATCGGTTGATGCTATTATATTTCCAAGGTTTTTTGCTTTGCTAAAGATAAGCCTTGGTTGATTGGGAATAATATCCCCAATAACCTTGTCATGCCTAAGGTGGTCCCAGTGTTTCTTGATTATCCTTTTAATCACTGGTATTTGAACATTATATGGTATAATTATTGGTGGAAAGGTTTCTTCATCCCCAAGATCATTAGTCCTACCTATTTTCCTATCATCTAATAGCATTTGCCTGTCTACCTTATCCACCTCTTTACACTGTCTCTCCAGGTGGTCCTTTTTGTAGCCTTTAGGCTAAATGCACACGACAGTTGTTTTTCTCGGCTTCCGTTTCAGTTTTTTTTGCGGATAGGACAGGAACCCATTCATTTCAATGGGTCAGCAAAAAAATGCTGACCGTTCATCCGTGTGTGTTCCGCGTCCGTTGTCCGTGTTTCCCTTCAGCAAAAAAAGTAGTGCATGTCCTACTTTTTTCTCATTTGCGGACGAGGATAGGCATTTATTACAAGGGATCTGTGAAAACAAAGGAATCCTCCAAAAAAAAACTGATGGACCATCAGTTTTTTTTGCGGATCCCGATTTGCGGACAGCAAAAAACAACTGTCGTGTGCATATAGCCTTATGTTCAAATTTTTCCTGTAGGGAGTCTGCATCTTCCTTTTCTGCAGTGGTGGTCTGTTTCCTTGTTTTTGGTACTGGTGTTTACAGTGTGCGCAAATTCTGGTGACTATAGGGTTGGCGCAGTATATGACACTTTTTACTTAATTTTCAAAATTACAATTTCTCTGCTTTTAAAACAGAAAGTGATACCTCATAAAATATTTATTACACATTTCCCACATGTCTACTTCCTGTTTGGATCATTTTGTAAATGTCATTTTATTTTTTTTAAGACATAAGAAGGCTTAGAATTTTAGAAGGAATTCTTAAAATTTCGAAGAAAATTTCCAAGTCCCACTTTTTAAGGACCGGTTTAGGTCTGAAGTCACTTTGTGGGGCTTACATAGTAGAAACCCCCCCATAAAACTCCACCCCGCAAGTTACTCAAAACTGATTTTACAAACCTTGTTAACCCTTTAGGTGTTCCACAAGAATTAAAGGAAAATGGAAATGACATTTCAAAATTTCACTTTTTTGGCAGATTTTCTATTTTAATCCATTTTTTTCTTTAACACATCGAGGGTTAATAGCCAAACAAAACTCAATATTTATTACCCTGATTCTGCGGTTTACAGAAACACCCCACATGTGGTTGTAAACTGATGTATGGGCGCATGGCAGGCCGCAGAAGGAAAGGAACGCCATATGGTATTTGGAAGGCAGATTTTGCTGGACTGGATTTTAGATGCCATGTCCTATTTGAAGCCCCCCCATGATGCACCCTTACAGTAGAAACTCCCAAAAAGTGACCCCATTTTGGAAACTAGGGGATAAGGTGCCAGTTTTATTGGTACTATTTGGGGGTACATATGATTTTTAATTGCTCTACATTATGTTTTTTGTGAGGGCAGATAACCAAAAAATGGCTGTTTTTGCACAGTTTTTATTTTTTACAACATTCATCTGACAGGGTAGATTATGTGCTATTTTTACAGAGAAGAATGCCACGGACACAATGATATCAAATATGTCTACTTTCTATGTTTGTTTATTTCAGTTTTACAAAATAATAGCAGTTTCTGAAACTAAAAAAATTATGTTTTTGTGTCTCCATGCCCTGAACACTTTTTATTTTTTTTTCTGCCGATCGTCTTTTGCAGGGAGTTGTTACAGACGCAGCGATACCTAATATGTGTGTTCTTTTTCCTTTTTTTTTTATTATAAAATCAGGGGAATGGGGCTTTTTTTTTTTTTTTTTTTACTTGAAACTTTTTCTTTATTAAAAACACATTTTTTGAACTTTTTTTTATAAGTTTATTTCTGACTAACTTTTGGGGGTCTGATCCCCTCTGCAATGTATTACAATACATCTGTATTGTAATGGATTGCCTGTTAGTGTATTAGGGCTTGTTCACATGACCGTATGGCTTTGTGGTCTGTTTTTCACGGATCGGAAAACGGAATGCATACAGAGTACATTCCGATTTTTCTGCGGGCCCATTGAAATGAATGGTTCCGTATACAAAACGCAAAAAACGGACCGTATA
Source organism: Bufotes viridis (assembly GCA_033119425.1). Classification (NCBI taxonomy): domain Eukaryota; kingdom Metazoa; phylum Chordata; class Amphibia; order Anura; family Bufonidae; genus Bufotes; species Bufotes viridis. Next base: position 225,812,888 of record CM065590.1, read on the forward strand.
CAGAAAGCTAAAAACGTTCATGTGAACGAGCCCTTAGGCCCCTCTACCACAAGCGAGTTTTCCGCGCGGGTGCAATGCGTGACGTGCACTGAATCAGGACCCATTCATTTCAATAGGTCTGTGTACATGAGCGTTGTTTTTCACGCATCAGTTCTACGTTGAGTGAAAATCACAGCATGTTCTATATTCTGCATATTTCACACAGCTCTGGCCCCATAGAAGTGAATGGGGCTGCGTGAAAAACACATTGCATCCGCAAGCAAGCAGGGGTACGATGCATTTTTCACTGATGGTTGCTAAGAGAAGTTGTTTGTAAACCTTCAGTTTTTTATCACACGCGTGAACTGAACCACTGAACGCAATCGCAGACAAAACTAACTGAACTTGCTTGCAAAATGGTGTGAGTTTCACTGAACGCACCCTGAACGCATCTGGACCTAATCTACACTAACAGGTTGCCTGAGGCTGGATCTCCTGGGCACCCGTAGAAGGCAGGTCCCGATGCCATGCAAGGCATTGGACAGCCTGTGCACGGCATCCGGCTGCCTTGTCACCCATCGGGTCCCCATCACAGCAGCGCGGGGCTCCCTCACACTCAGCAAACCCCTTCTATGTCGCGGTCAGCGCAGACCGCGGCATAGAAGGGGTTAATGCGCCGGCATCCGTGTTTTCACCAATGTCTGTGCATACAGCAGGGGTTTGGCTAACGGGAACAGCCGGTCCTCTGCAGTGATCGGGCGGTTCCAGCTCCTGCTCCCGCCCGATGAGCGCACAATAATACTATGGCGGTGGGCTGCCAGTCACGTCCCCGCTGCGCCATACTATCACGGCGCTGGTCGGGAAGGGGTTAAACAAGTGGAATGGGAACACAATAATTAGTGATTATGGAATGTCCCCACAGCAGCAACAACATATATGAAAATTCATTTTGAGTGAAAATATGACAGTTATCCTTTAAAATTTAGAAATTGAACTCAAATTTTTCAAAAAGTTCTGATGCTGCCAAACCGGAATTTTGTGACATTCGATTCAAAAAGAATCAAAGCGAGAAAGAGAGGGAGAGACCGACAGACAGAGACCGACCGGCCCACCGACAGACAGACAGAGACCGACCGGCCCACCGACAGACAGACAGAGACCGACCGGCCCACCCACCGACAGACAGAGACCGACCGGCCCACCCACCGACAGACAGAGACCAACCGGCCCACCCACCGACAGACAGAGACCAACCGGCCCACCCACCGACAGACAGAGACCAACCGGCCCACCCACCGACAGACAGACACCGACTGGCCCACCGACAGACAGAGACCGACCGGCCAACTGACAGACAGAGACCGACCGACCAACTGACAGACAGAGACCATCTGACCAACCGGCCCACAGACAGACAGACAGAGACTGACCAACAGACAGACTCATTGACTGACAGACACTGACCAAAAGACACAAGGAGAGACTGACCAACCGACTGTCTGACCGACCCACAGACAGATAGAGACTGACAGACACAGGGAGAGACAGATCAACACCAGCTGACAGACAGAGAGAGACT